>JARHVA010002253.1:1585000-2262500 GCA_037957365.1 Torreya grandis | reverse complement strand
ATAGTACTTTTGGCGGTATTAATAATAGTGGAATTTTTTACTATTAAAACATTTTAGGCATGTCAGCATTCTCTTGTGGATTAAGCATAGTATTGGTGTTACTTTGATTCTTCCACCCCTCTACCAATCACCAAATTCCTCCTTCCATTATTACTCAGTAGCGATCGGTGTTGTTCCTGATGGAATAGGTGAAAAGGAGAACACTTGCCATGAATGTGTATAAGAGGAAAATTTAAATCTTACAATTGAGCCACAGATCATTTCTTTGCATCCTTCCATATAAATGATGAATGATTTAGTCGAATAAGCTTACAATCTTCTATTGAGCTACAAAGGAGAAGAAAAAGTGTGACCATGGAAAATAGAGAATTTGCTAACTTTGTCATTCTCATTGTAGACAAGCATCCAGAACTGGTAATGCCTATATGTTTATTTCTATTGGAGTGCACGAGATTGGATCAAAGTATAAAAGTAACAGGGTCCCGTAAAGTCCATGTTGCTCCCAATTTTAACGTGCAATGGACTCATGAACAATAAAAGTCATGAAAATTCCAAATTTGAGAATCTCTTTCTAAATGAGTTGGAAGTTTCTTATTTTTTTAAAGAAGATATTCTTAATAAATATAAATTTATGAATACAAAATTATAGTTTAAATTTTTGTTATAAATAAAAGTATAATAATTTGAAACGTTATTTTTTTAAAAATCTAAATTTTTATATTAAAAAATCATTTTTTAAATGTATATTTATATTGTAAATTTATTTTATTATTTAAAATTTCAATGTATCTATTATTTAATCACAAAAATACAAAAAGTTATTTTGACTAGTATTTGTTAATTTTTATTATATATATTTTAAAGATTGCTTTCTAATATTTATTTTAAAAAATAAATATAATTTTAAAATAACTAAACTTTAACACTAACACAATGTTATAAAACATATATAATTTTTAATTATATAAAATATTTATAATATTATTATTTTAAAATGTATATATAATTTTGTGCATTTTTTTGGTAAAGAATTTGTGTCTATCAGTTTATTAACAAATTAGATTTAAAATTAATAAAAAAAATGATGACAAAAAAAAAAGATAAATAAAAAATTCATTGCAAAGATTAAACCTTGTGTCCAGAGACAGGTTTATAGTTAGTAGAGTTGCATAAACTACACTTTTTCTAATTAACTGTATTTGCCAATTGATTTGAGTTAGTAGTAAAACATAGCGTTGCGTGAGCTGCGATGATATGGGTGTGTGCCCATCAAGTTATAAACTACATACTAATATTTTTGGAATCTACATCTGTTTATGTAGATACGTTTGGTTACATTATTATATTATTTTATTACAACTGCTCTTTTTGTGTATATGATGTCATCCAAGATCATGGTAAATTTCTATGGATTTATAAGAGGCTACGAGGATTTTTACGGCAAGCAAGGAGACAAAATGAAATAAGTTCAAATAACTTCTTTTTTATTCTCCTCTTCAAACATGTATTGGAATCTCTACAATATGGGTTGAAAATGTTCATAATAACGGCTAATAAACTAAGTAGTGGGGCATGGCAAGATAAATGCTATGGAAGTTACTATTCTGAATACACATTTATTGAAAGAATGTTGAAGCTATAAAAAGGTCGGGTTGAATCTCTCTGGTTTGAAAAATCAGGGAAACTCAAATATCTTTGACATTATTGATTTGAACAGGGTTTGTATTTTTTGTATTGTTTCTAACTTTTATTTATTTTGTTTTGTGTTATGGCTACCCTTCTATATCTTTCATTTTGCTATGTTTTTTTCATTTTTTCCTTGCCCAGACGTTTTGTTTTAAGTTATTACTACAACAAAATAAGCAGAAGATGAATCACTTTATTTTTATTTTTAATTAAGAATTGTCAAGCATAAGTGAGTTAGAAAATTATAGAGAGAAAAAACATATCAAGCCTCGCAGGTCAAGAATATATGCAACCTTAGTGTATAACAAAATCTTTTTGATGTTCTTATTTCTTGATCCCATAAACAATGGCTCTTGATAGAACCCCTGATAAGACCTATGATTGCTCTGTCTGACCCATATTCTACAACTTGTTAACCAACTAAAATCAATGTATATAATATATCTGCTCTGTGAGAAAAAACAATATTACACTAAGATAAAAAAAATGATAGATTGTGTAATAAGAATGTACCAATATTATATAAGTAGGTTTGTGGCGGATTCTACAAATGGGGTTGCCCATGAAATTTGTTCATCTTCACGAAGAGTGGGAGCAACTCGACACATTTATGATGTGACATTTGAGAATTAATCTATTTCTGTGTGATCATTATAATTCTCGGTAAATAGGTGTATGATTCACCTTCTTTTTTACTACAGTTACATAACCTTACATATCTGACATCTATTTTTAAAATTATATACATTATATAATTATATATATTTTAATTAATGTTTACAATATATTAAAATAAATATCATAATATATTACAATTAAAAAATATTAAAATAAAAATATGTAATATAATATATTAAAATAAAATACTTACTAAATATGATTTGAGAAAAAAATTCCTCCAATTCCTCCAGCGTCCCTTGCCCCTTGGGAGCAACTGCTAGTTACTTACTAAATTAAAGTAATTTTAATTACCATAAACTACGTACCGCCAAAGAATAGGATATGGATAACCAGTAGGTGGTCGGGAGAGAAAAAATTAATTCAGCCGCTTCATTTCATTCATGGCCCTAGATGAATTGAGTTACTCATCAGATGCTTAACAGTTGAGGAAAAAAGCTCAGTCACTCCCACACTGAATCAACGGGAGAGAATTTTGAGTAGTCGCCCACACATATTACTACCTACCTATAATAATAATAATAAATAATAAAAAATTTAACGTCCACGAGACTAAAAATAGCCTATGGGACAGCAAGACAACTCAAGCAGATTTAAGTAGCACTGTTCGCTTCTTGTGTAGGCTGATGATGAGCCCCCCTAATTGCTCAATGTGCTCTTTGTTGAATAGGTTATGCCAAGAACTGTCACATATAGTATCCGCAAATTTATCTCTGCTATTGATGGGGGTTGTCTCGATGCAAAATCTTTACTTATAAAGACAAGGGCAATATGTGTGTTTTAGTAATGGTGGACAACTACATCTACATATATATAACTAGGTTTTATAAAATTTATCTAACAATAGATTATGTATTGACACTTAGAATAGTAATTGAAGAAGTAAGAGCACATAAACGTAAGGTTTGTTGTTATTTTATTTATTTTTATAAATTATTTGACATTATTTATAAATAGCATTTAATTTTGTAGTTTCGATATTTACATATTTTATAAGATTTGGTTGTTTTTATGATGACATTTAATAAGAAAGTAGTTGGCCAGCCCAAATTTCTATTGGTTTTACAGAAGATATCAATAACACTATCAATATTAAATATGATTGTCCACTTTTTACTATTTTCTTTAGTTTCTATAGAGATAATTTAAAAGATATCATTGTAAATTCAAAAAAAATAGGTAATAATTATATACTTTATAATATAAACATTACTATATTATTATTTGTTGATAACATTATTTTCATGTCACATAATGGTGCAGTGTTGTAAAATATCTTGATGTTCTGGGATTATTTTATAATATTCATAATTTACAAATTAAATTGAATAAAACAAAGATTATAATTTTTAACACAACTTAAAAAAAAAAAAAACCACATAAAACTAATATCATTTACAAGAAAAAATTTGGTTGAAGTAATTTTTTCTTTAGAGGACCCTCTAAAGAGAGGACAAGGCTTGGACTGTGTTGCCCTACGATTTTTCCATCGCTTCCAGTAGGTTTAAGTCCACTACGTCGTCTTCTGCTTCTGCTTCTGCTTCTGCTTCTGCTTCTACTTTTTCCATATCTTCTCTTTCGCTTGTTTGGATTCCACTCCATGTGCCTCGAACGTTTGACCTCACTCCACTGAATTTCTCTCTCCTTGAGGAGGGTGTTCTGCTTTACGTATACTTCCTCATTTGAATGTTTACGTTGGAGCCCAAAACGAAACAAGGTGACGCTACTATATTTTTTAACGGCCACATGGACCGACCTTAAGATTCATTTTCTTAGATCACGCTTTAATATACAAAATAAAATTATGATTGTAACTTTTTTTCATTTTTATTTAATTTTTAACTATTCAAATTTTGATTTTTTATAATAGACTTACGGTAACTTTTTGTAATTTAGAAATTGAAATTATGGTTAAAAAATATATTTTTTAATAGAATTTGATATATATATATATATATATATAAAATTAAATATGTATTAGATATTTATTTAAATAAATATGATTATCAAGTGAATTGTAGTTTAATGATGAGGATGATGATACAAAATGTGTTGCTTAATCATCTATTAAGGTATAAATCGTAGGAGATACAAAAAAGATAAGGTGGGAATTGTGCCTCAACAAATTTGGGAGAAGAGATATTCCTCACTCCTTAGCACTAAGCTAATGTAAACCCAATCCATATAAAAATAAGATTTCAATCAAATACATAAATAAATATAATTAAAAAAGACATTTATTGTTGGTATATCATATAAAGTATCTTCTCATACAAACTCAAATTATCATTTAGGTCATATTTCTACAATTTTTTCTACTTATTAATATTAAGTAATTTAATCACATGATCAAGTTAAGACAAAGTACCATAAATTGATTACGAATAGATCATTAATTTTTGACAACTTAATGAATGGGTCTATATAAAAGAGATACTACTTATATTTGATTAATTCAATTCTATACAATATGATATAAAATATTCACTTGACAAAATTAATAACATTATAATTTTTTAATTTACAAACATAAACAATTTTCAATACAAAAACTTTCTCCATATCCAAAAAATCATATTTATATATTTTCGTTGAGCTAATAAAAATAAACTTAACAAGGACAATTTGGTAAGACATTTACAATTTGTATATTTTGACCACACAATATATTACTTATAAACAATCTTTGTTATTACTTTTGAACAATAATATATATTTTCACACTGAGATACCAGTTCTACCGAGGGAAGTGTAAAGCTTAGGAGTGAATATTACGGAAGACCCTAGTGGATATTGCCGGAATCTAGGGGCTGCATTACAATACCGCCTACAGGTGAAAGGCGAGGGCATCAATGCCGGTTTAAAAAATATGTAAAAAGTAGGTGGTTTCACTTTTACATCATGGTATCCCTGGTACTTCCTTGGAGGAAATAGGTTTTAGGTAGCCGACAACGACCGACAAGACTGAATATATCTACCCATTACCAATGCAGTAGTTTCTGCGGCGGACCCCGGTTTATCCTCAATTCCATCTTCGACTGCCCTGTTCCTGCTTCAATATATACCCATCTCAATGCGTCATAATTTCTTCAGCCGAGCGTGTTTTAGTTTTGTGTGAAAATTGGGAGTAGAAAGCATAAAATTAAGGTCATTTCGAGTTATGGGTATTGCAATGGATGCGCGGAAGTGGTGGGCAGTGAGGAGGCAGGACATGAGCATGGCTTATATCAGTATGACTTCACCTGCTACTGCTGCTGCTGCTGCTCCCCTCAACACGGCAAAGAAATGCTCTTACGGTAATAATCTTGCACAACTCCATTTATTTTCGTCTTTGTTGTTACTGTTGATGATTATTGTAATAATATTGTATACAGATGGAGTGAAGGCAGGGGCAAAGGCAGCCGCAATTGCATGTATTGCATCTGCAGTCCCCATGGTCAGTACCAGTCTTTTTCATGCCCTGGCATACATTAATAGTATTTATATGGAATTATGACATGCTAACATGTAAGATAGAATTGCAGTTGGCTATTCCTTGGGCAAGAGCCAAACTCAACTATGCTGCGCAGGCACATATAATCTCTCTAGGTAATTCTGCTACTTATATTCCCCTTTCCTTGTTGGGGATGGAATTTGAGTTCAGCTGAATAATATGTGTTTCAAATTTCGATGGATGGTACAGTTACTGGAGCAGCTTATTTCATCGTAGCAGACAAGACTATTTTGGCCTCTGCCCGGAAACACTCTTTTGAAAAACTGGCATGTAATGTGGAAGTGGAACCATTCTTTTAAATGGAGTAATTCTGTACGTAGCTACTCCAGTTATGGCTAATGGATATGGAGCATAAAAGTAAGTTCTCAAGAATGGCTGGATAGGGTTTACGAGTCCGAAGGGTAAATTTGATGACCGAATGACCGTATTTACGTTTTGTGAAATACTGTTAAACCGTATGAGATGCAAGGTGAAATTTTGGGCAGGCGGTCAAAAATTGTAACAAATTACAATTTATATATATTATTTTTCAGGTTTTATTTTAAATTTAAAAAGTAAAATTAAATAAAATTATAATAAAAATCAAATTAAATTTTTATTTACGAATATAATTTAATTTAAATAACCTATAACATTGAAGAACGTATTACATGAATGCAATACAATAAGGGAATGTGAAATGGAAAAACAAGTTTGTGTTTTTGTAAATACCCGTCATCAAAGTTCTACAAAATAAATCAGGTCGACCGTCAAATTTACTACTTTTCACAACCTTCGTCTTCTTTTAAAGTGAGCAAATGTTGCATAAAACTATCGCTAACAAATAATAAATTTGTCCACATTTTTCACGAGTATTTTGTCCTTCCGTCAAGCTAACACATTGAGGTTGCTTACATTAATATAAATGAATATTTTATATTTTTTTAATTGTTTGGAGGCGTTTTTATTGGGTTGCCAATTACAAAGATTCATTTTTTAATATTGAAAATGTGAATCTTTAGGTGCCCACGCTTTTTGGAAAGCGGACAAAAGTAGTTTTTTGAGAGATTTGTTTCATCGATATCTGCAACCATTTATTGTGTTCTGCATTTCCGGGTTCTGCTGTTATTGTGTTCTGGCTGCACTTCTAGTATTACTGTGCGTTTACAGGTGTCTGGTTCCTGTGCTCACTGCTTCTGCCTGCATTTACTTGCTGTTCTCTGCCAGAAAGTTCTATTAACCCCGGAAAACAACGCATATGCAATCCACGATTGATCTTGTGAAGTTTAACGAGCCTTCATATTTTATTAAGCCATAACAACGATTCTTGGTGTCCTATAACAAAAAAGTATGTTTTTTCCTCCCTCACCATTGCCCCTACAGTTTAAGCAAAAGTGTACAGACAAATCAATGTTCCTGCTTGATTGTAAATATGGTAGGCATCTATTTATTCAAAATCTTCATGGTGAATGAGATTTGATACCAGTGTGGAAATCGACCATCTTGAAAAGGTCATCATTCATTTTACATAGGAAGTTCTGTTTTTGTTATCCTTGGAGCTGTGCTACATCATTATCATAATTTTATGTTTGAATTTGTGCAAAAGTTGCAACTTCCAAATCTGTAGTTCATTACAACTTGAGTACCTTAAACTTTGTAATATCATTACTCCAATTGGCCTGTTTAAATATTAAAGGTATGGAGCCCATTTGGAAAGACTATAAATGGAATTACAATATCCCTTTTCTGCTACAGGTCTAGAACTGTATATGATAAACTCTGATCTAAAATTCACAAGCCCCACAACTGAACAGAAGATAAGGATTACATGACACTCAATCTTGTTGGGTGAAGCAATGTTAGGGCATTTAGAAAGAATGAATAGCGCCCAAACTGCAAATTCTTGGTTCAGTAGTTATCCATCTAAGTCTTGCCATTAGACATATACCGAAAATCTAAGCTGAGTAATGATGTTTGTGTGTACTCTCTTAAGGGAGAATTGCTGCATAGTGTATTCTCCGAGTGTAGGGTGGCAAGCATACGATTGGATTATCTTACAATGAAATAAACTCATTAGTGAACCCATTACATGGAAAGATACATTGTGAGATGAAAACTCGATGATTGAACAATACGTGAAGGGCATTTGGAACACTATTGGATTTGTTGGCATCCCAGATGCAAAGCATATTTTCATAGAGGTCTTTGAAATCTACATCTGCAGGAGGTTTTTTAATTTGGCTTCTCTATAGGCAAAAAGGATGTATTTAGAAAATAGGTTAATTCTCTATATATTGGTGTTAATGCTGACATGTTGGCTCTCCTTGTGTGTATTTAGAGAAGGCTCGTGTAATTTTTAAAATGCTAGCTATCATAGTGCTGAATGAAATATTGATTTGTGATGTGATATAAGATACATGCCTTGGACCCAAAAAAAACTCTTAACTAAAACCATAGAAGTTAATTGGTTCCCTCCTCACATTGTCGTGTGTTAAGAGTGCCATGTGAACTGGATCTATCTTACAAAGAAACAAATACTCATTAAGTAGGAGAGAGAACATTTGACGGAGAAATTATTTTAAAGAAATCTTCTACAGTTGATGATAATGTCCATTCAATTAGCACAAACATCTCATCATCCAATGTAGGAAAATAACCATTTCTGATTGATGAATCACTAGCACGACCTAAAAAATTTAGAAAGCTAAACCAGCTTTGTTGTCCCTCTAATTCGTGTTTTGATCATCTAAATGTGTGCATTGCATTTGGAGATAAATTTGGTTGCCTTGACACATTAAGAACTTTGAACATGTAACGTGTGTTGATTTATTGAGTTAAAACCTCTCTGCCTAGTGAATTCTTCTCTTATAGTATATCTGATTCCATCAACTCCAATAAGTAAATTGCACTGGGCAAGTTCCTCGTTTATGCTGCCAAATGTCACAATCTAAGCATCAAAGTCTGACCAAACACAATGCTTCTCAAAATAAATATGTCAAAGACATAAAAGCCTATTTACTAGAACCTTATGCTACAAAGAGTCCACATTGTTACCCAAATAATCATCATTGTGGTATTAGCAGGGAGATATTATAATCTATCATGTTCAAAATTTGACTTAGATAAATATGTACTATTACCTCCAATTGATCCTTTTGATATGTGTTCCTCAACTCAAAAGATAAGAATACTAGGTAGTGCTCTTTGATTTATTAGGAGAGATGATTTTTTGAGATTGCACTTCTAAGGCAATGCTTCTAAAGCGAGTATGTGCTACAAGTTGAGAGGTAGGAACACCTTTTCCCTATATTGCTTCCCATAGAATACCTACACAAGTGATTGCATTACGACCTCTAGCATTGAATCCCACACAATACTGCCTAATCTTATACATGCAATAAATGCCAATAAAATCCCTCTCTTTAATCTAACAAAACTCTATGTTTTAAATCCAAGATCATTAGATACAAAATATCATACACTTATCAAGGCCAAGGAAGTCCTAAATAATGATATTCATTTTGCTCAATAGTATGGATTTTATTATATTATATCATCTTTATTGCCCTCCATTTTTACTTTCTTTTAGCCATGTGAAGGCTAAAAAAGTCCTAAATTTCGGTTGTGTTACTTTTTAATTATTGTCAGTGATAGATAAAATACTCAAAATTCATTCCAAACAATACCCTCTTTTTACCTTCCTTAGGTGGCAAGGAAGCACATCAATACCTAATTTGCATATTTACTATTTAGTAATTATCATTTCAGGTAGTCAAAGAGGAGCATTTTATCTTTAAATCCAGAGTAATAGAAGATCAAAGGCATATAGTACTACTTATAATACAATATTACAAGATCATGCATTGAATTTTAATATTAATTATTTGATATATATTATATAATAAATAATATATAATTATTGATATAAAATAATATTATGTTTTGTTATGTGTGATTATTATAATATAATAATTTTAAAATATTATTATTGAATATATATTATAACTAATATATTTATCAAACAAATATATTAAAACCAATATGTGTCAATTGGAATTAGAGGTCTATAGATCCATTCATCCACCCACTCTTGTGAATCATTCATTCTAAATAAAGTTCATGCATACAGAACAAAAACATTCCAAGTGTCACGTATGAAAAGTTCAAGACCCTGCATTTGAGCTACAAAATGAGTGGAGCTTACTTGATCATGTTATAGTCATACAATCCTTATATATTGCTAATTTTACTTCCTCCATCAACCAAAAATATCTAAGAACACTATATTTTTCTTGAGTACCATGGCCCATTTTCTCGTTATACCATTCAAAAATGTTTTTTGCATCACTCAAATCAATGTCATCTTTGAACTTCGACTTGTCCCTTGCAATGACTCATTTTACACATGCTTTGGCACTATCATGCTCCCATTTTCCATGGCCGTTCGCAATGGAAGTTCAAATATTTTCTACGTCAGTGTTAACATGCATCCTACTTAACTAGTAAAACATTTATGCATTCTTAAATTGTGATCTACAATTATCTAATAAAATATAATGTTGATCGAAAGACTCATTCCTCTCTTAGTTAACATTCCATAGAACATCTCAAAATAACCTTGTGTGTACTCTATATAATGTGATCGATCATCACTAACATAGAAATGGTAATCTCTTAATATTTTTCAATCTTGCTCTATACTATTAGGTGCATGCACGAATGTTATATGTACAAATATGATAACCTATACTGAGTTGTATTAATATGATTGAACTTCCATTTGTGATTTGAATGTGTAATTCTTAGCAAAGTCAACTACTAAAACAATAGAACCAAGTGAGAATGTGTCCTTACTTAACTTAAATTATTCATTCAAATATTTAGCTCTATGTGTGTGCCTTGAATTATCATAAATAATGTCCTCCCTAAATTTGATCATAAATTCTAAAATAGGTATATATTTTGCAACAAGCTCACACCTTTTAGATTCCTTGCCATATTTGAATTGATATGCCACAAATTTGTATTGTCTAAAACCAACTAATTTTTATCTAATTCCACTTGTACTCTCCTCATGGATACCATTTTTAAATTTTCGTAATCCACCACAAATGATGCAAGTTCCATCCGAACATGTTTTGTTATAAAAAATTGTCCATCTAGTCTTTCACAAAAAATGATGGGAATAAATTTCCTTGCTGATTTTTGTGGAACTTCCATGCCACAATCCTAAAAAATGTTTTTATTATTCAAAGTAAAACATAAATGATGAAAAACATCATAATGCATTGAAAATTCAACATGTTGCCTACAACAACAAGTGGTGTGTGCATGATTTATTTTGACATAGAAGGAGTTGGCCATCTCAAAAAAAAATTGACTAATAAAAATTTGTGGATGTTTGTATAAAAACTTAAAGGACAATTATGTTTGGGTCATATCCAATAAATGTTTTAGATGCAATTCATAGTTACAAGAACCAAGTCTTATTTTCACTACATCTCCTGTATTGGGTAAAACCCTTGTGTTGTTTTTTCAAAATTGTGCAAGTAAATCATTAAGAGCATTGACTATAGCCTTGTATTTTCATGAAAGTCTACTAGAAAATGCCAAGAGCTCATTGGTATTTTCATCATTAAGTCTTATACATATCTCAATTACTTTCATTATTTTTTTTTCAATGCTATGATTATTTTTGAAATCAAGCATTTTATCCCTATTTGACCACTTACTATACAAGTTGTAATTATGCATTAGAAAACATTACTATCTTTGTTGTAACTTTTCATGCCTATAAGTATGGTATGTATCATGTAGATTTTCAACAATTACCTTGTTTTCACCATCCAAGTAGATGTTCTTAGTCCTAGTGTGTACATTGTAGGTCTCATCTTAAGCAATTTCATAAATGAAACAACCAATTGACATCTTTGAATTTCATTTATTTTTCAAAAAACTTGTCCCAAATTCTTTCAGCTATTCTTCTTGAATGATGGTTAGACATTTTACTATGCATTGGTTTCAAAAAAATTTCATCAACTTCAATTAAGTACATGGGTTTTCTATGCAAAATCCTGAGTGGTGTTACTAATGGTAAAATTTGTTGATTTGATGTTTCCATATTGTTATCTTCACTATTATTTTTTTCATTTTTTGTTGTCATACAATTTACTTCATTGTTACTTACATTATTGAGTGTTTCCATGAGATTTTTCATCATTGTTAGTTTCATCATTCTATATTTCCATGTAATTTTCTTCATTGTTAGGGGGTAAACCATCATGCATAGATTCATCATCAAAAAAATTAAAATTTTCATATTATATTGTGGACTTGCAACATAATTTAGACTTTTAGGTAAACATTCATCGTAATTATTCATTTCATCATTATCTACGACACTTGGTTCATTGATGATAGTATATGTACCTTCTGTTGAATGAAATGTTTGCATTTGTTCCCTTTGTTTTTATATCAACACTTGTAATTGATTAGAAGTTTTGCACTTTAAATTTTTCATCTGAATTGAATGAGATTCATCACCCATGACTATAAAAAATTGGTAACTTTTGAGGGTGGGGACCAAAATAACAACTTGATACCTTTTGTCTTCCACTATGCAGGGCACAAAATGGTGCAAAAAATATCATTAGGGATAGAAATATTGAAAGAGGTAAAAAATAAATGTTAAGAAAAGGGTTTTATTTGTTATGTAAGCAACACATACATGTTATGATGCATACGCATTATATTTATGTAATAATATATGATAAGATATTATTAATATGTTATTAGAACATATATATATATATATATATATATATATATATATATATATATATATATATATATATATATATATATATATATATATATATATCCTATAATGTAATATAATATTAATATTATTATACCTTTTGTTTCTTTATAATTGCTTCAATTTTTCATAAAATCAAGGTTGATTAACTATAAATTGCATCTTATATAATAAATTTGGGATCAATCTAGACCAAATCATATCACTGATTGCACCACTTGCTAATTTACTCTATATGTAATAAAAATAGGGATAATTGAGACCTCAATCAAATATTATAGTTGTAGTTATGTTGAAGGGACTCAAATTGGCTCCAATTGTCTCTATGATTGAGGTAGTCGACTATTTCATTTCTTATGTGATGAAGTTAGGGTTTATTGGTGCCCAAATCACATCATACACAGTTTAATTAGGTTCACACATGATTCAATTATCCCTAAATCACATCCTATACTCATGGTTAGGTTTAAGGGGTTCGAATTGACCCCAATTACCTCTATGATCGCATTTGTGATAAAATTAGGGTCGATTAAGCCATATATTGCATCTTCTACACTTGATTAATGAATAAATTAGGTTCACATAGCTCAATTTATCCCAAATCACATGTCAAATTGCCCCAGTTGACTAATTAGACCAAGTCATGATGGAATTAGAGCTAATTTAGCCCTAAATCATGTCCTAATATTGAAAATATGTTTAAGGGGATCAAATTTGCCTCAACTACCTCCTTGATTAAAATAATAAAAGATTTTTCATCATTATGTGATGAAATTTGGGTCAATTGAGCTCCAAATCACATCATATATAATTGAAATTAAGTTCAAATAGCTCAAATTTTACAAAATCATGTCATTGATTGTACTAATTGCCTAATTGGCTTAATATATGATGAAAGTATAACCAATTTAACCTTAAATCACATTATATAATCTTTGTTAGGTTTAAGGGGTTCATATTGACCTTAATTACCTACATGATTAAACCAATCGACTATTTTGATCATTATGTGATGACATTGGAGTTGATTGAGGCCTAAATCACATCTTATACACTCAAAATTACATTTATCATTGAACCAAATGATTATTTGCTTCATTCTATAATGAAATTGGGGTATATTGAGCCCCAAATCACATTTTAGAGTCATAGTTAGATTGAAGGGGCTCAAATTGGCCCCAATTGCCTTTGTGATGGAACCAATGGACTATTTAGTTTATTTTGTTATGACATTGGGGTCGATTGAACCCTAAATTACATCATATATATTCAAAATTATGTTTATGGGGTTTAATTTGGTCCAAATTACATCATTGATTTTACCAATTGATTCATTCATTCAATATGTCAATAAATCTAAGCTAATTTAGCCATAAATCACATTTTATACTCATAGTTGGGTTCAAGGGGTTCAGATTGGCCCCAATTGTTTTATTGATTATATTTATGATAAAAATAGGGTAGATTAAGCCATATATTGCATTTTATATAATTTATTGATCCATAAATTAGCTTCATAGGGCTCAATTTGGTCCAAATCATGTCTCTAATTTCACCAATTGACTAATTAGATCAATTCTTGATGGAATCAGAGCTAATTTAGCCCCAAATTAGGCCTACTATTGTAGTTAGGTGGAAAGGGCTCAACTTAGCCTTAATTTCCTCCCTAATTGAATGAATTGATTATTTGGTTCATTATGTGATGACATTGTATACAATTAAAACTAGGTTCACGTTGCTCATTGTTTCTAAAATCATGTCACTAATTACACCAATTGACTCAATCTATGATGAAATAAAATACAATCTAACCTCAAATCACATTGTATAGTCATAGTTAGGTTCAAGGGGCTCATATTGACCCTAATTGCCTCCGTGATTGAACCAATCGACTATTTCATTAATTATGTGATGACATTGGTGTTGACTGATGCCCAAATCACATCCTATATAGTCAAAATTACATTTATCATTGAACCAAATGATTTTTTCCTTCATTATCTGATGAAATTGGGGCGATTGAACCTTGAATCCCAATTTATAGTTGCATCTAGGTTGAAGGGGTTTAAATTGGCCCTAATTACCTTTGTGATTGAACCGATGGACTATTTGGTTTATTATATTATGAAATTGGGGTCAATTGAGCCCCAAATTACATGCTATATAGTCAAAATTAATTTCATGGGGCTCAATTTTCCCCACATTACATAATCAATTTCATCAATTAACTCATTTTACTCAATATGTCAAGTAATTTTAGCTAATTTCACCCCAAATCACATCTTGTAGATGCAGTTTGGTTCAAGGGGTTCAAATTGGACCTAATTTTATCTAGAAATAATCAACTCTTTGGTTCATTATGTGATTAAATTAGATTTGGTTAAACCCCAAATCACATTATATATAGTCAAAATTAGGTTCACAAGCTCAAATTCACCCAAATTGCATCATTATATTCACTATGTCCTTTGTATGGAAATGCATATAATGACATGCACTAATTTTATAATAAAAAATATAATATTAAAAGTACAAATAGACAGATACACAAATATAAACACACATACATAGATGTTTTTATTTTTTTATGCTATGTCAAAAAAACACATACACATTATAGACCATACACATTATAATGTGTATGCATTATAATGTGTACATTATTTTTCAATGTAGTTTAAAAAACATATCTACAAGCTCATAAATCACTTGGATTCTCAAGCCTAAGGCTTGGACCCACAAACACACAGCAGAATCTATATTTTTGACTGAAATTTACAAAATCCAACTTCCATTGTCATAAACACTATGAGTTTCATCTAGACATTCACTAAAGTTGTTAATACAATGTTGAACACACTCTCCTCTTTCTAAATATATGTTTTTTCATTTTTTTTTACTATTTTAAGGTTTCCATCTATGTTGATTTCTAAGTACATCTTTTTAAGGCCACTATATGCTGCAAGTACACATGTCTATATATGTTTATGTATTTTTTCATTGATCTAAATGGAGAAAAAAATATATGGGACTCAAAACTAAGCCTAATTCCAATTTTTCTAAGGTAGTTTAGGGAGGGTGTACAACTGACTATCCATTTTTTTAGTCTTCAGGGACTATTTACTTGTAAAATCAATTAAAAAACATATCCATTAATTTTTTAAAAAAATATATAGGTCACAAACTATGTGATATTATCTAAATTTACACCAAACGGTTTCAAACAGTGCTAAATGACACTTAAAAAATGAGGGGCCACATGACTAGATATCTACTTCATTTTTGTGAAAAACAAGAGTTTTTCTTCAAATTTTAGATGTTTTACCTACTTATGCTTGACCATTTAAAAAAAAATAGTTTAGAAACTAGACTCAAAATTATATAATTCATGTTCTTATATCATCTTCAAATTTTGAGTGTATCCATCTCAAATAATAAATATAAGTTAATATATCTCATTTTTTAGAAAATATGTCCATTTAAGACCCTCTTTTTGTCCCCCAACTTTGTGCACTTATCTAGATGGAATACAAAGAGCCTCAAGGAGGTAGTGGTTATCTAAAATTTGGAAGGTGAACTATTCCAACTTCTATATTTATTTCTTATACATCTATATAATGAATGTGCATCATTATGCAAAGGTTTGACAATCATAACTTAAAATTCTAAGAGTTAGCAAAGATTATATGTTAGTTGAGATCTACTAAGGAGTCGATGGACTAGATGGGGTAGAAGTGAAGGTTTACTACAAGTCTAAAAATATGAGTAGATTTGTAGGTTGTAGTTCAAGTCCATTTAAGATGATTGGAATATTGCAAGTAGAAAATTATGTAATTAGACCAAAATAGTGTAACAAGTGTGCAAGTTATAATTTCCCTCATTTAAATAAATAAGGATCATAACTGTTGTGCTTTGTTCCATGTGTGGATTATGATTCAATCCATTTTTTTGTGTTTAATTCATTAGTTACATGGTGGCCCCCTAGCCTTGACTACAACAACATTACATTCTCACACAATCACAAAGACCACAATAAAGGATCTACTATGCATTTACTACATTTTTAATCTATTGAAGATTTATTAAATTTTAAACTTATACCAAAATAACAAGTGATAAAGAATATATATTGAATATTTTTTTCTTCTCAACTTATAGGGATAAAGGATGGGCCATTCATATACATTATACTAATTGTTGAGTTGCATGAGTGTTGGATTAAAACTTGTCATTAATAGGGTAATGACAGAGGTAGTTCCCTAAAAAACACTATTTTTATGTCCTTACAAGATTTTTTGGAGTGGATTAGGGATTGAGAAAATAAAAAATAATTCTAATAGTATCAAACATATATTCAGAAAGATGGAAGAGTTTTTTGGGTAGGCAGCTATTGAAAAAGAGGTTTGAAATTTTTAAGACAATATAGACTTGCATAACCATAATTAGAACAGACCCACCACTAACATGATGGATTCCACTATCTAAATAATTAGATACTAGTTTGCCCTCATTGAAATAGTATGATACTAGTCACTTTATTAGATTTGGGTCATATTTTGTTTTATTTCTAGACCTATTTCTCATCATATATAAAGACAAACTTAGTACAAATATTATGATACTAGTCACTTTATAGATCTGGGTCATATTTTTGAGTATTTTTTAGTATTATTTCTAGACCTATTTCTAATCATCTATACTGAATGACTTAGTACAAATGGGTTTGAAATTATGAATGTGTCTATAAAAATCCTTTTCAAATTAATCATTCTTTTGAACTCTTAATTTATATATCTCTTGGTGTTTAATATTCTTTTTTATTTAATAATGAAATCTAATAAAAACCAAACTATTGAAAATTGATTTAAATCTAAAAAATACACATACCCTAAATGTAAAATACAGTAATTTACAACATTTGAAATGAGATATAAATAATAAATTGATAAGTAGATACAAAAACCTAGCTCAAACTAAATTTGTGTTGATTGTGTAGGCAAAATATTGATGAAAATTGACTTTAGTAACCCCTAAATTGTGTCATAGTCAAAAGCATAATTTCAAACTATGCTGAGACAAGGCAACACTAGGAAGATAGGGCCACATTGCAGCCTTGTCTATTGACTATGGTAATGTCCTAGTTGATGGTGTGACTAATTTTTCTACATGAGAACTTGTGGTTATCTAAGATGATTTAGTGATTGATTGCATGTCCTAATTTAGCATGCAAAAGACCTATAAAATAAAAACCATATCTCATGAATAATAAGCCAAATGAAGATCAAGTATAAAAGGGGGAATAATGCAAAGGTAATAACCAAGATATCCTTAGAAAACCCTGTGTAATATAAGTGATGCATACATAGCACAAAATGGCCTCATGCTAATGTAGTTCACCATCTTAGAGTGAGTGTGTGAATTTTGATATATTTTAAATATGAATGGAACTAGGTAGATTGATTTGAATGTTTGACAATGAGTGCCATTGAACTACAGTAAAATAACTTCAAACTTGGCCTATGACTGTGATAATAAATCATAATTAAAATTAGAAATATTAGTGCCCTTTTGCTCAATGTGAAATAGAATTTTCAAGTAATTGCTAGATGTGTTTAGAGAGGCCTTATTGTGCTTATATAGAGGAATATTTAGAATATTTACATTAACCAACCTTGCTAAAATCATGGGAGGGTTAATATGAAATGTCTCAAATTTAAAAAGTTAACGTTGGAGCATGGGGGATAAAGTTGTACTAGTGGACAAAGTCGTAGTGTGTTCCTGTTTGCCTAGTGAAACTCTATCCTAGAAGGATAAAGATTGTTGAGATTTCACTAATAAGAACATGTAAGTGGAATATGGATAATTGAATGATGTTTGCAATATTATAAGATATTAAATTTAATAATGAATGTCCCCATAGAGATTAAAGTTAATAGAATGGTGAATAGGCCAAGAGAGTAAGGATATCAAGATTAAACATTGTCAAGCACTTAATGATTAAATTGAGTGTCTACATTTGCTCCACCTTAATTCTAGTGATGTAATGAAGTGAAATTACTCAAGTAAAGCATATGTGAACCTAGGTGTGTATACACACTTTGTATTTTGCTGTGAATCTTGATTGTGCAAGATGTCTCAATATAAAACCTACAATAATGCCACTTAAAGTAGTTACTATTTGTTTTCAAAATTTTGAAAATCTAAAACTTGATATTTGAAATTTAAAAAGAGAGAAAGGAAATAATACACCTAAAAGGGGTATGCAATCTAATTTCCCTATAAATTGAAAATGGAAAAGTGTGTGCACCATTATTGAGGCATTTGGAGAAATGTTGAACTTATAAAAAGTTGAAAGTGATGATGTCTCAATTTGAAAAATTGTGAAATCCTTTGAGTTGGAAATAATTTATGCTCCAACTCTAAAAGAGTAATCTTGTAGAATAATTGAAGGGATGGGACCCTCAAATGTGGATCGCTACATTGCACCATAGACGTTAAGTGTCACTAGACTCAAACATGGTAGGATAAAAGGTGAAACTATCAAATGTGACTCGCTAGAGTGCAACCATAGATTTTGAGTGTCACTAAGCTCTAACATGACTCACTTGCAAAATGAGATGAATCACACCACTACAAATGGATATAGATTCCATTTGAAATTTTTGAACTTTGAACAAGTGAAATTTGAAATTTGATATGTAAAAATATGAACATGAATGAATATCATGGCCCTTATATCTATATTAAATTGATATTGAATTGCATTTTAATCTTGTAAGTATTTGAAACATGTAACTTTTAACTATTATGCACATGTCCATGCATATGTATCAAGTATATGTGAATATGTATTGAAATAATTATATGAATGAGTGCACGTGCATTCCACATGCCCTCATAATTTTAAAATTTTGAACCATATTGTAAATTTGAAACTTATATACTAGCATAAATATGGATGTTTTTTCTCATGATGACTTGAATTATCAAGATAAGCCATTGTGATGCCCCCCTTTTGAGATGAGAGATGTAGCCTGAAAGTCACTAATCTAAAAAGAAAACTATAAAATATGTGAAATATATATTCATAAAGTATCATATGAATATTTAAATTGTATTGCATCACAGTAGTGAATATTGCTTTGAATATGTTAGATAA
Source organism: Torreya grandis (assembly GCA_037957365.1). NCBI lineage: Eukaryota > Viridiplantae > Streptophyta > Pinopsida > Cupressales > Taxaceae > Torreya > Torreya grandis. The sequence goes on along the minus strand of JARHVA010002253.1, from coordinate 2,242,688 downwards.
ATATAACATCGAAGCACATAAGCAAGGTGTGCATGATATGTATCATGGTACACGATTAAATTAGAAAATAAAATTAATGCATGATATGAATCATGTCACCATAGTAATAAGTAATGAAGATAAAAGCAATGTCAAATAATATCATGTAATATGAATAGAATGCCACACATAAGATCAAAAGGCCACATACAAGAGACATGTGAATGTTGCATAAATACACAAAGCCAAATGCCACACTCAAATAGAAATAATATGTATATATTTCACATGAAAATCCAAGGGCCACACACAATAAGCAAGTGATTCCTAACTTATCATTTAGTAAAGTGAGAATTTAAAAATAAGCATAGAGCAAATGAGACTAGTCTATATCAACCATTCGTATCAATGTCATTGTTGGAAAATAACATATCAATGTAATATAATGGAAAGTATGAGTGGTTAGAAAAATATTTGTATTATATGTAGCTCAACATGGTAGAATTTTTTTTGACATATACAACATGTTAAAGTGTTCATGGAGAATGAAGGGATGCCCCCAACTTAGCAAGGTTGTTAGGTAAAAATAAGGGAAACCCGATATCAAAGAACCATGTAAAAGTATGTCCCATGTATCACACTCACATACCTTGTAAAAAAAATGTGTATTGTAAATTAAAAACAATAATTTATGCAACAGATAACAAATAATATATGTAATGAAAAAAGCTAGTAACACAAGAATATGAGTCTTGATATATTTTTTTTAGTTTTTTGGAATATATGAATTATTTTTTGAAATTTTTGAATATTTTTGACATATGTGAATGTTTTTGAATTTTTAATAAATATTTTAAATTGAACAATTTGAAAATAATGAAGATTCAAGGCTTCAAAAATAGAATAAAAGGGAGGGATTCAAACAATCTGCAACAAGGTGCTAAAGCATAGCAAGGAAAATGCCCTAAATGTATAAAGATTTAAATCATATTCATGTGAATAAGGAGTTTCATGCCACTAATGGATAAGAATCTATGTGCATGCTCATGTAGAATGTAGGAGTAGATAAATGTGATCATATAAATGTAATGGAAGACATATCATGGTAGATATGAAATAATAAGTAAGTGGATTGCCATAAAGAATGAACATTGAAAGCTTTATAAGATAAGTTTTCTGGATTATTTAAATTAGTTTGAAAATACAAGAGAGTAAGCTCCCAAAGTGAAAATAAATCCAAGAGATAGAAGAATTCTTAGATAATGGATAGAAGAAGTAGCAACGAAATAAAAGCAAAGAAGCTATGTACAAAGTAAATTGTAAGTAGCTAACCAATAACTTGATTAGAGGAAAGTTTTCATGGGGTCCATGCATAAAGGGTGTATCCACCTACTTCATTTTGTGATAATCCAACAATTTGAATATTATGTCATTGTGTATAGCTATTTGATCCATTATAATGTACCATAGGTGGTCTATGATGCATATCAGTGAAAACCGTATTAGATGTCCATGTTGGAGTATGCCCTATTTTGTGCTCTTATATTGTGATTATGTTCTATTTTGAAATGGTATCATTACAATATCTTGCTTAAATGTTTTATAATCATAATTAACACTCAATATAGCTTCCATTAATCTTTATCACGATCTTCCAAGGATTGCATTGTATTGTTCTAAAGTAGTCAATGTGAAATAGTGTTGAACATGATTTAGGACCAAGAGTGATTGGTAACGTGATGGATCCTAATAAATTATTTGGTTCCATAGCTTTATTAAGATGTTGTATATCATACCTAAGATATCTGAGAAGAGCTAGGTTGCATATATTAGCTTTTTATAAGCGAGTAACCACAACACTAATGTAGTGTTTACCATCCATAAGTGGCTTAATAATGAAAGATTATAGATATTAAATTTTTTGTTTTGTTGACTCTTTTTGAACCATATTTTGAGGAATAACCTTAGAGATCAAGTCTTTCTATAATTTGTGCCTTTATTAATAAATCTTTTTTAAAAATAGTTTGAGCTTGCCTTGGTTGCTTTACTGCTGAATGCTTCTCTATTTACAATGTTGATTGCTCTTTTTGCACCTTTTACTTAGGATATATGATAATTGTACTAAAATAAGTTTTTAAGTCAATTGATTGAGATATAATATTACAACTGGTTGGAGTATCTGTAAATATTTTTGATTGGAGATAGGTTTTTTTCAATTATTTTGTATACAATAAATATATGTATATTCTCCCATTCCAACAAGTGTAAATAAATCATGAGATAAGTATTCATCTTCATCAATGAGATTGAAATTTAACTTACACAATTGATCATATGTTTATTCTGGTGTATCTTCATCATCACTACTATAGAAGTCCTCAATCTGACAAAAGGAATCCTCATAGTTGACCAATAATGGTAGTTTCATAAGAGGTTCTTCTAATTTTATAGGAATAGGATCTTCTATTTGAGCAAAAAATTTCACCTTTTGTGTAGCTTCCTTGATAGGTTCCTTTACTTACTTAAGAATGTGAGTAATTTATGGGGTATCATTGACATTACTTGATTCACCAAATTCATAAGTATGAATTTATGCCAATGGTATTAGTTGCTTAGGTGGCATGATGGAGACATTATCAAATTATGATTATGTCATTTTATAATATCGAAAAGGTAAATCATTAGTTGGAATTATATAATCATGTGTATTATGTAAAATTTTGGTTACTCTATGGAATGTAGAAGGTATAAATTCCACTGCATGAATCTAAGGTAGACCCAAGATGAGATTATAATGTAACTGATTAGGTATGACTTGAAAAACATTAGATACCATTTTAGGGCCTAATAATAAATCCAATGTGATAGTTCCCAATATTTGTTCTGGAGTGTTATCAAATCCATGTATAACTTGTTCATATTTTTTTAGATTATCCTTATTGAAGCCCATTTTATGTATGAAGTCATAGCTATAGATATTTATCTCAAAACCATTGTCAACTAATGCATGATTGAATAGATTTCCATGTATTTTAATTTGAATGAATAATGGAGTATTTTACTCAATGATATGCTTGGTAGATTTATCTTTCATATCAAAATTAATAGTAATGTTAGTATCCTTGAAGGTATTCATGATATAAGTAAGTGAAGTTGGATGTGTATCCATACAAAGGAAGGTATCTCACAACATTACATATAAGATTTCATTGAAAGCTAGTGATTTCTTTAATAACACTAGAATAAAAAGCTTGGCTAGAGTATTATAGAATTGGTCAATAAGATCATATCCCTTCGATTGATAAAATTTCCTTGAAGGAGGTGGAGGAGGAGGAACATTGTGAACAGTATGATGGGATTGAGGAGGTAAATGTGGCCATCTTCTTCTAATTTAAATGACATGAACAAGTAAATATAATATGAGCCTTGGATGAATAGTGAGAATATATTGACGAATAGAATTAGGTTGAGGGAAAGGAGGAGGAAGCATAAAAGGTTGTGCACATGCTCTTTGGAGTTTAGTTGTGATAAGAACTAACTCATATTGGATGTTATAGCAATAGGTATGATCTTAGAAGATGGTGTAAATTGGATATGTCCACAAGAGTTAAACTCTTCTTTGTATCCAAGACCTCTTCTTTTAATATTATGTGAAATGTTCATGCATTTTCCCCCCAAATGGTGGAAAAATATCTTTTGATGATGCTAATCTTTTGGGGGCGTTATTATAAGATGTAACATTATAACCATAATAATTGAAAAATGCTTGAGGGTTTATATTATACATGTTATCATCTTGATTTGATTTATATTTTATTCATGATCAAACATAATGAATAACATATTGAAAGGGAATAGAAAATGCAACAATGATTTTCATAATCCTATCAAACATATGAAAGAAATTTTCATTCATTGAACCCATTATGAACTAATAGATATAATGATTATGAATACAATACAAGCAAAAAAGGTATAATGGGTGATTTAGGTAAGGTTAGAATGATTGTGTGGGCTCTCGAATATACTTACTCATTCGTAGAGTAGTGTTAACCCAATATTTTAGGGCACAAATTACAAAGGCAATGTTGTGCATATAGCCCACTATCCCATCTTTGAGGGTATGATAAGAGTAACTTCCTTGGGTGATATAATCCTATTAAGTGTACCATGAATCAAATAGTGAAAATAAACTTCCTATATTATAAACATGGGACCTAGGAGTTTACAATATATTGTGAGGTACGGAGAAACTAAACTCTGTATTTAGTATTATATATGGACTTGAGTATTGGGGTAGTTACCCTCACACCATGAGGTTTTTGAAATAGATCATTGCTTAGCCTATAATGATAGTCAGTAAGTAATTTTAAAATTATCATAACATAGTTTCCAAAAACAAGAAACAAGCAAATAAAAAATAAAGAGAAAATACATCAAAAGATTTTTGTTTATGGAGATCAAATAAATTTCAACTTGAGGTCGAAATAGAATACTTTAGCGTCAAATGTTATCCAAGGTGACAAGATAATTTCTTCAGTGTCAAATTAAATTCAAGGTCGAATAATATTGACTCATGGTGTCGGATTTATATCCAAGGTAGAAGTTTTTTTTCTTTATGTCAAATTTTTTTATGAAATCCTATTTTTTAAATCGAGCAAACAACAAGCAATGTTTTAAATAAAATAAAAGTTCACTATAATGTTTTATGTTATTTTTTATTTAATAATTAAATCAAATAAACATCAAACTATTAAAAATTGATTTAGATCTATAGAATATTTAGAACCTAAATGTACAATACAATAGTGTACAAAATTTGAAATGGGTTATAAATCATAAATTGTCAAGTAGATATGAAAACCTAGCTCAATCTGAATTGATGTTAACTATGCAGGTAAACTATTGATGAAAAATGACTATAGTAACCCTTGAACTGTGTCATAGCCAAAATATAATTTCAAACTTTGTTGGGATGAGGCCTCATTAGGAGGATAGGGTCACACTATGTTATGGTCCTGGTGAGTGGACTTCACTAAGCCTCAAGGTTTTGGTGTAGCGGTTCATTACATGTGGTATTAGAGCCTCCACTCGAGTTCAAGTCACAGAGCAGGTGGCTATGCCAGCATGGCAGTGTTCATCCGAGGCTCATACACGTAGGGAATCCTAGTGGTATGGGTGCAAATCCAGCCCAGAGTCTGGGCTTCGAAAGCATGGTGGGATGTTATGGTCCTGGTGGGCAGACTTCACTAAGCCTCGAGGTTTTGGTGTAGCAATTCGTTACACACTATGTCCTTGTCTATTGACTACAACCATGTACTGGTTGATTGTGAAATTCATTTTTATGCATGAGTACTTGAGAATGTCTGAAATGATTGGGTGATTGATTATGTGTTCTGATTTACCATGTGAAAGCGCTGTAAAAGTAAAACACTATCTCCTGCATAAGAAACCAAATCAAAATGAAATATAAAGGGAAAATTTGGCGAGGTGAATATCTAAGATATCTTTAGAAAACCATGCATAGTCTGAGTCTTACCTATACAGCCCAAAAGGGCCTTAGGTTAAAATAGTTTTCCCTCCTATAGTGAGTGTGTGAATCTTGATATTTATTGTATGAATGCAACTAGGTAGACTGACTTGAATTATTGACAATGAGTGCCTTTAACCTATAATGAAATAAATTTAGAATTGGACTATTATTGTTAGAATAAATTAGAAATGAAATTGGAAAGATTAGTGCCCTTTTGTTCAATGTCCACTAGAATTTCCAAGTAATTGTTAGATGTGTTTGGAGAGGCATTGATGTGCTTTTAAAGAGGAATATTTAATTTTTTTTTGTTAAACGACATTTATAAAAGCATGGGAAAGGTAATATTAAATGTATTGAATTTGAAAAGTTACTATTAGAGCATAAAGGATGAGGCCATAGTACATCTGTGTCTGTTTAGTGCAGTCATTTCCTAGAAAGACAAAGACTATTGGGGTTTCGCTGACAAGAACTTGTAAGTAGAGTAGGGATACCTCAATGATATTTTCAGTGATTGTGAGATAGTATAGGAATAAAAAATGCTCCTATAGAGATTTGAAGTTAAAAAAATAGTGAATAGACCAATTAGAGTAAGGATGTCAATATTAAATATTGTCAAGCACTTAATGATTGAATTTAAATATCTACACTAAAGCACATTTCGGATCTTTATTTACTATTTTTACTATATTTATATTAGATTTGATTTATGTTTTATTCTAAGGTTTAGTGTAATTTTGTGTAGATATAAATTAATTTTAATGTAAAATAATATTTTAATTCAATAATGATGTGATTAATATTAAAATATACCAAAAATTTTATTTTTTATCAAGATCATGTACATCTATTTACTCTACGTTCTTGTATTGCTCAACTTATAATTTATATCGCTTTTATTGCTTCCACTCTTTTAATCTATTTTTTCTTAACACAATCTAAATTATTGAAATATATCATAATGAAAAATGATAATGAAATATTTCAAATATTAAATAAATGGTCTCAGTAATTTTACTTTGACATTGTTGTCATCATGGAGTGGTGTGTATTAATGGGGCGTCTACATGTGCTATCAAACTAGCATGTAGTGCATTAAACCTCTCTTTCAAAGCCAAGTCAAACTTCTCTTTCTTAATATACCTTTAAAAATATTTTTAATTCGAGTCTCACAAATATATTTTGAGTTAAAAGCATATACTAAAATCATGGGAGATGTACTTAGTTAAATTATCCCACCATATCATGTACGTGTATAGGGTATATAAAATGTAGGAGAAATATCAAGCACTTTATGTTAGCACCGTGGATAAATAATAAATATCGTAAGCACTTCACCCAGATATTTCAAGTCCGTGCATTAGAATTCATGTTGATAGTGTATGCCAAATAAAGGAGAAAAAAAACAAAACCAAGTAAAAAAATGGAGACATTTATACTCTCAATCAAAAATAAAAAATAATAGAGAATATGAGTAAATAACCAACAAGCAGTAAAATGAACCTGATTAACTAATCTCATGTCAATTTAGAAAAAATATATAATATTTATCAAGTTTTGAAACTTACTTTATAGTAAGGGGATACATAATATTTCACCTTCCCACATTTCACTTGATCCATTGATCACCATTATCTAATCTCATGAGTTTTTAAAATAAAATTGATTTTGAAGATTGATATATATGCTTTCACATAACCTTAAATTATGTGCAGAAAAGTTTCCAACAATTAATAATGCAAAGCAACGGTCGTATCTTATATAGTTCATTCATCAATTATTTACATCTTACACTACCATTATCATTATATGTGTGTGTGTGAGAGAGAGAGAGAGAGGGGTCCATATAACTATTTTTAAATATGATGTATTTTATGATTTACACTATTAAATTGTTGTATTTAATGACTGATCTCTTCTAATAAATATAAATCTTGATTTCTTTTGTACAAATAGAGTATATCTAGACAATAAAAGCAAGAAAATCTAGACTAACATTTACTGTTTGATGCATGAAAACACTATCATTTAAATGCATTAGGTAAGAGAGTAATAAATCTATAGATTTAAAATGTTATAGATTCTTATTAATTTCAAATGTTATATATAATCATTTATTCTGACTTCATCGTTCATGTTCTCCCCTGTCCCCTCCACCCACTTCCTAAATAAATAATATATAAATTAATATTTAATACCTCTACACTTTTAAACATTAACTATTACACCAATCTCAATTTTAAGCGATTAAAAACCTCTAATATGTATGTATATGGTATTTTACTACTTTTTTAGTAAACATCTTGTAAATGAAATATGTGTCGATTTTTTTTTAAATAATAATTTTTCAAATTAAAATATAAAATTTTCATACCATATTATACACAACGTAATTTTATCCTTCAAAACACAATTCATATTTGTCCACCTTTCTCTTTCATACTTCGATAACCTTGACAATATCTTTTACTTTATTGATTTCATATAATTAATAGTATTGCTACATTAATTTTTTTAAAAAAAGTTAATTTTGAAAATAAATATTGACAATATCTTTTTTATTATCTCCTCACCCTATCCTTTTTTGTCCACTAGCACTAGCCATAATGTCATCCTTTAAAATTTCTTTCCACTCTCCTCCACTTATAAGGATGGTCATGGAATAATGAAATCTATCGCAAGTCATCTTGTGATAGAATCTCTCTTTATCTCAATATAATATATTACAATAATTAAAAAATATATATGATGTTAGATTTGACACTTCACAATATATAAAAGACAAAGACACGTCAATTCAATTAAAAAGATGATTTAAATTCATACTAGCGTGATGGAGTAAAATGTTTTTGTTGAAGATTTTGTCGCATATCTTCAACATCTTTGAATGCAGGGGATCCTTCAAACTTATGAAGTGTTTAGTCAAATGCTGCCTCAATATGGGATCAAAGTATGTCTACGTAAAAAAATTCAAATTGATGTCAAACCGGACAATTAATTAATGATGCACAATTAACATGTGAAGTCAAACAAAAATCTAACTGGATTTTAATATTTATTTACCTTTAACTTTTTTTGATTTGATGAGGATCCAATAATTTTTATATGAAGAGTATACATTTGTTCGTTCCCTCATTCCTTTCAACCCTCTATATATTTGATTCTGTCACTATTATAACTATCGATAGAATGTGAAGCAAATGATATGTAGAGTGCAGCATGAGAAATTGCAGGGAGTGAACATAAAAAAATTATATTATGGATCTACCTTAACTATCTAAAGATGAGGAGGACAACACCTGCTAACCATCTCCCTCACTAGATTTCTATCTTGTTAATTACAAAATCTGCCATCAATTGAAATGGAATCCCTAACTATCGTATTCATAATTTTTCTCCACTTTTCAAACAAATCAACAGTTGAGAAAAAATGCATTCAAGAGTACACTATAGTCGTCACTCCCCCGCTCAACCAACAGGGGAGAATTCTGTGTGTAGTCGCCCACACGTATTACTGCCTACCTATTGAAGGGGTTGTCTCGGTGCAAAATCCTTACATATATATTAATAACAATAGACAACTCTATATATAAAACCAGGTTTTATAAAAATCATCTAACAATAGATTATGTATTGATATTTAGAATAATAGTCAAAGAAGCAAGAGAAAACAAACATAAGGTTTGTTTGTTGTTTTATTTTTTTAATAAACCATTTCACATTGTTTACATATAGCGTTTAATTTACTGATTTTGATATCTACATATTTTATAAGATTTGGTTATATTTATAATGATATTTAATGAGAAAGTAGTTGGCTAGGTTCGAACTCCTATTAATTTTATAGAAGATATCAATAATATTATCAATATTAAATAGGGTTGTCCACTTTTTACTATTTTGTTTGGTCTTTATAAAAATGATTTAAAATGTATCATTACAAGTTCAGAGAAAATAAGTAATAATTGTATACTTTATAATATACTCGTTATTATATTATTATTTCTTGATGATATTATTTTCATATTACAGATTGGTGTAAGGCTATAAAACATCTCTACTTTTTAAGATTATTTTGTGATACTTATGGTTTACAAGTGAAATTGAGTAAAACAAAGGTTATAATTTTCAACACAATTAAACAAAAAATACATGAAACTAATATCATTTATAAAGGAAGTTTGGTTGAAGTCGTTTTCTCTTACCTTCAATATGCATGATGCAAGAAATAATATGTAGTTTAGTCTAGATATACATGAAACATCTTGACTTCCTTGGTGTGCCTTTCAAAGGACCTCCCTTCAATATGCTCTATACCACAAAATAAATATTATGCAAAGGATTTGTTGCATTTAGTACACTTAAGAGACAATATTTCAAGATTTAGTTTTAGGATGCAAAAGAAAAATTATGTATTTTTAAAATTTTAATGTCATCAAGAGTATTGTATGGTTGTGAGATTGGGGGCCCTGGACATTAACAATTAGGACCGAGCTAATAGAGTTCTTAATTTCATGTTTCCAAAAAATTACAAGCAAAATTGTCAGTTTCACAAATACTTAAGCATAAACAATTTCCAATACAAAAACTTTCTCCATATTTAAAAGATCATATTTACATATTTTCGTTGAGCTAACAAAAATATACTTGAAAAAGACAATTCAATAAAAATATAAAATAATTATTTACAATTTGTATATTTTAACAGCACAATATATTACTTATAAACAACCTTTGTTAAAATTCATCTTTATTTCTTTATTGTAATTATTAAAAATAATAACTAATCACTATAGGAGCCTTGTTTAAAATGTACTTCTATGACTTGTTACATCTTAAGATTACTTTTGACCAATAATATATATATTCACACTCAGATACCAGTCCTAACGAGGGAAGTGTAAAGCTGAGGAGTGAATATTACGGGAGTCCCTGCTGGATCTTGCCCGAATCTAGGCGCGTCAATACAATACCGCCTACAGGTGAAAGCCGAGGGCATCAATGCCGGTTTATAAAATACCTAAAAAGTAGGTGGTTTCACTTTTACATCATGGTATCCCCGATACGGAATGGATTTCCTCCGAGGAAATAGGTTTTAGGTAGGCGACAACGACCGACAAGACTGAATATATGTACCCATTACCAATGCACTACTTTCTGCGGCGGACCCCGGTTTATCCTCAATTCCATCTTCGACTGCCCTATTCCTGCTTCAATATATACCCATCTCAATGCTTCATTATTTCTTCAGCCGAGCGTGTTTTAATTTTGTGTGAAAATTTGGAGTAGAAAGCATAAAAATAAGGTCATTTCGAGTTATGGGTATTGCAATAGATGCGCGGAAGCGGTGGGCAGTGAGGAGGCAGGACATGAGTATGGCTTATATCAATATGACTTCACCTCCTCCTGCTGCTGCTGCTCCCCTCAACACAGCAAAGAAATGCTCTTACGGTAATAATCTTGCACAATTCCATTTATTTTTGTCTTTGTTGTTATTGTTGATAATTATTGTAATAATATTGTATACAGTTGGAGTGAAGGCAGGGGCAAAAGCAGCCACCATTGCATGTATTGCATCTGCAGTTCCTATGGTCGGTACTAGTCTTTTTCATGCCTTGGCTTATAGTATTTATATGGAATTATGACATGCTAACATGTAACATACAATTGCAGTTGATTATTCCTTGGGCAAGAGCCAAGCTGAACTATGCTGCACAGGCACATATAATCTCTCTAGGTAATTCTGCTACTTATATTCCCCTTTCCTTGGTTGGGGATGGAATTTGAATTCAGCTGAATAATATGTGTTTTAAATTTCCATGGATGGTGCAGCTAGTGGAGCAGCTTATTTCATCGTAGCAGACAAGACTATTTTGGCCTCTGCCCGGAAAAAGTCTTTTGAAAAATTGGCAAATCATGTGGAATCATCCTTGTAAATCTATAGGCAGGAACAATTCTGTATATAATTAGTGCAGTCATGGCTAATAGATAGAGTATACAAGTGGGGTTTCAAGAATGGCTGGATAGTGTTTAGGACTGAATAAAAAACAGATCCTTTTTCCCTAGAAGAACGATTTAAATGAAATAATAAGAAGTTGAGGGCATTTGTTTAATGAATGTGATTCTAATGTTATTTAGAAAAATTGACTTTCAAGTCTTTACAGTAGTAATTAAAATTCCATTGTTTTTACTTCTAAAATACACATGAAATTTATTTAGCTTATATTTTATTTGTACATTTAAGAAAATAATTAATTAATAAAAATATATTTTTTAATTAAAACAAAAGTTAAAGTTGAAAGAAAAACTTTTATTCTTTATTTATTATATGTTTTTATTATAATATTAACTATCAAAATATAATTTAAAATAAAAAATAATTTAAAAATAATAATAAATAAAAATACTATGTACATGTGTATAAATATACCTATTTCAAAATCTATATACCTATCTCAATCTAACCATTATAAATATATATAATATAATAAATAACCTCTAATTAATTTTCTTATAATAAAAGGATCTTATCACCTTGTTTAGAAGATATTCACTATATTTTGATCTTATCACTTTGTTTAGAAGGTATTCACTACATTTTGATATTATTTAGAGTGTATTTACCAATATTTTAATGTATGTATTAATATCGAAGACTTGTTATTTGTTAAATTAGAAGGTATTCATTATAATTTGATTTTAATTTTATCTAAGTGTATATATAAAACTTGTGATTTTATCTAAGTGTATGTATAAGACTTGTTTCATATTAAATTTGAGTTTGAATTATGACAATTTCTAAATTGTATGACAAATCTTAATCATTATCAAATTGCAGTTTGAAATAAGATAATTACTAAATTTTGGCATCAATCTTAGTCATTATTAAGATCATACAAATGGTTTTGGTCAAAATAAAATGTAGAAACTTAAAATGCAAACAAATGGTGTCGGTTAGAAAATAGGATCTTAAAATGTAAATTGTTGATATTGTTTACTTGTTTATAATATGTAGCCTATTCAATTTTCACATTGCAAATCATGTTCCCCTCGAGTTTATAAACTAAAATTTTCAAAGAATTAGAGATGTGCACAATTATATCAAATGATCAAATGATTGATCAATTATTTATTTATTTACGAATTAAATTTAAACTTTGGTGGCATTTGCACACATCACTGACTTTGAATAATTAAGCATGGGTAGAGAAGAAAGGGATGGATTGGGCCATCCAAAAAAGGACGGATGGAGCTTCCAAAAGAGGGTGGCACAAGCTATTGTACCAAAATCATAAGAATGATCCTAGTCTGTATTAGATTCATAACTCTAGTTTTGATAGTAGGGAAAGAAGTACAAAAATCTAATATGAAGATTACATGGTAAAACATGAAAAAGGTTTCAAATTTTTTTTAAAAAAAATCATAATTATTAAATAATATAAAAATTTAACTAATTATTCATAGACAAACAAACATAATATATATAAAATAATTCATAATAATTTAAATGTTTAAATTTTTTTCCACTTTAATACATATGTTTAACAACAAAATAAATAACATAATCATAAATTTTGAAATAAAATATATAAATATTATTACACATTTAAATCTTTAAAAACTAAAATAATATATTAAACCATATTTATTTTTCTTAAACAAAAATAAATAAATGTTAAATAATAACTAATTTAAATGTGAAAGTCATTACTAAAAAAATACCTACTTTATCATAGTATGCAACAAAATTTTCTATTAAACAATTATTACTAAAATTATTACATTGATAATGTGGTGTCACTGGGTGATTGAATCTGCATCCATTAACAAAATAATTATTTAACTAATTATACTTTTCATGCCATGCTCAATTTATAAAGGTTTTTTATATAATTATATTATGATCATAGTTAGAATGTATAATCGTCACAAACATTATTTAATATAATTAATTATTTAGAACAAGAAATAACTACTTAAAATTTTATTGTAACAAAATAATAGTACAAAATAACTAGTGATAGTGTCGTCTAAATAGTTGTGTATCTTCCTAAGTGGCACTCCTTGTACTCAAGGGGTCTCATTGTATCAAGATTTATTGAATTTATCTGTTTCTAAGTTTAATGATGCGATGGCCCAGGATTTACACTGGGTCTAAATGCTTATTTTCCTCTTATGTAACCTACAAATTTTTCCAATCTATTATTTAATACATGAGATGGATAAGATACATACTTTCTTAGCAATGCATTATGAAACATGTCATGAATTATTGACAGAGAAAGAGGTAAAACTAGTTGGTAGGCAACAGGTTTGATGTTATCCATAATGTCAAATGGGCCAACAAAGTGAGGAGCCAACTTGGAGGTTTTATCAAACTTGATTGAAATTTTTTGTGGTCTTACATGAAGAAAAATCTTTTCACCATAAATAAATACATGAAGTGTCTTTTTAGATCAACGTAACTATTTTGTCGATCTGAGGTAGTCTTCAATTTCTAGAATATTATGGCCATTTTCTCATCATATTCCAGCAGTAATTCATGACCAACAATGCTCCAATTTTCTAAGTTGTCCTAGCCAAGTAGTGTTCTACATTTTTGCCCATACATGGCTTCAAAAGGAGACATTTTGATTGCATAATGATAAGAGTTATTGTAAGAAAACTCAACTAAATGGAGACAATCCTACCACCTACTTTGTTGATCCATAACATACATGTGCAACATGTCTTCAAATCCTTGATTTAATCTTTCAATTTGACCATCCATTTTCAGGTGGTATGAAGAACTAAAATTCAACTAAGTGCCAAAAGCTATAGTCAAAGTTTTCTAGAAATTTGATGTGAACAACTTATCTCTATCAAATATAATGACCTCTAGCATGCCATTCAACTAGACTACCTCTTTCATAAAGTGTTTAGCAAAAATAATAGCATTATCAGTCAAGTTCCCCACAATAAAGTGGCCAACCTTGGTTGCTTTTTCGATTAACACTAAGATAATGTCATGCTGACTATGGGGTTTAGGTAACCCATCAATGAAATCAATTGAAATCACTGCCCATTTATCTCTTGGTATAGCAAAACCCTAGGATGTTAGTGTTTAGCCTTTACACTGATATTTCAAATAATTTGCACAAAGTTGGCTATGTCACACTTTAGACTAGGGCAGAAGTAAAGATTTTTAAGCTCATGGGTCATTTTTATATGTACGCCTACTGAGTGCATTAGCCATGTAATTTTCCTTGCCCTTCACATAAGATATGTCCATGTCAAAACTACTAACAAACTCTAGCCATTTACGATATCAGGCATTCAAATCATCTTGCATGAATAGGAGTTCTAGGTTACAGTGATCATACTTCACCTTAAAATGTTTACTTAACAAGAAATGCTTCCATTGTTTTAGTGTGTGTACAATGGCAATACGTTATAAATTATGCATGGGATAGTTCATTTCAACTTTCTTGAGCTTGTGAGACTCGTACACCACCACTTTACCTTCTTGGATCAATATGCCACTGAAACCTTCTTTGGAGGCATCAACCCATACCTCTAAATAACTATTTGGGTCAGGTATAATTAAAATAAAAATAGTTGTCAATGGATCTTTGTGATTTTTGATAGCCCATTCATGTTGAGTTGTCCATACAAATTTTATACCTTTACATTGCAAGGAAGTAATGGGGTTGGCTAAGTGGGATAAATTTTCCACAAATCACCGATAGTACCCAAATAAGCCCATAAAACTACATACTTCATGTACGTTAGAAGGAGCAAGCCACTCCTTAATGGATTGAATATTTTTTAGGTATATATCAATTCCCTTATTGGGAATTACATGTCTGAAATAATGTATTTCAGTCCAATAGAAAGTGCATTTGGATAAATTTACAAATAGTTTGTGATGTCTTATCCTTTTTAAAACTATTCTCAAGTGTTTATCATGTTCAAATTCATTTTTGGAGTGGATTAGAATGTCATCCAAGAATACTAGTACAAATTTGTCCAAAAAATCTCTAAAAACATTGTTCATCATATTTATAAATGCAACAAGTGTGTTTGTAAGTCTAAAAGGCAAAAAAATAAACTCATAATGACTGTACCAAGTTCAAAAGGTTGTTTTGTAATGTCCTCTTTGATCCTTAGCTGATGGTAGCCAGATCTTAAATCAAATTTAAAAAATACTACTACGTCTTTCATCTGATAAAATAAATCAGTGATTCAGAAAAACAGGTAGTGATTCTTGATCATTACCTTGTTAATCATGTGGTAGTCAATGCACAAACTTAAATCACCATATTTTTTCTTTACGAAGACCACTGGAGCACCCTAAGGTGAAACACTTGGTCAGATGCTTATGTTATCCAAGAGTTCATGCAGCTAAACTTTCATCTCTTAAAAATCAACCACATTCATTCTGTAAGGGGATTTTGATGTAGGGGAAATATCTGGCATAACCTCAATGGAAAATTCAAACTCATGTTTAGGTGACAGACCAGACAATTTTTTAAGAAAAACATCCAAAAATTCCTGTATAATAGGAAAATCTGAATAGGACTAATCTTCTTCCTTAGGAAATTCTTGTAGTTGAACTGCATATAATTTACAACATTTCCTTACAACCATTTTAAACTAAAAATATAAAAGCATTTTATGTGTTTTTGGCCCTTGAAGGCCTTTTATTTCTATAATTTTTATATTTTTATCAACACATTGCATCCTTTTTCTAGGGCGATCAAGTATTGCATGGTGTTTTTGTAGCCAATCCATTCTTAATATGACATTGTAAGACCCCAAGGCTTCTAAAATTAAGTTCACCCTAGTTCTAAAAATTCCAAGATCAAGTTTAGTTTACTCCAAATATTCCTGGATAGGTACCCTTTTGCCAGTAACAAACTCAACTTCCTAGCCTTCTTTTAACTGAATAGATTTCTAATTACATAAATTTACTACAACAGGTGTAACAAAGCTATCTGTTGCACCATAATTAATTAAAATACTCACATAATCACTAGATATATTACCTCTTATCTCTATTGGTGTAGCCCAAAAATCAACTTTTCAATTTTTTATTGTTGTATACACCCTATGGTTTATCAGCTATCCCATTTTTAACTTTGGGTAGTCCTTGTGGTAGTGTTTATCACTACATTCTGAGTACACTACTAACCTTTGTGGGGTTATTTTGATAGTGTTTTCCCCTATAGATGACCCACATTAGTTGTTTTTGTGTTGTTCTTTCTTAAAAGACCCTATTTTTTAGGTGTTGTGAGACTTAAAATTATGGTTTTGTCCTTGGAATCAATTGAAACTTCTATCATTCCCATGGAACTTACGATTTTGGTCTATTTTCTTGAAATTTTTAGGTGTTGAAGGTATATTTTTGGTTTTTTATTGTTGCATGTTCAGTTTGAATTCTTGTATCACCTTTTGTTGAGACTTTTCTTTTTATTCAACCCTGTGGGCAGACTTTATGGCAGCTACTAGCATCTTAGGATTAGTCATATTGATGTCATGCATTAATATCTCTTTCAACCCTATATTGGACTTGGTTTTTTTGTCTTTTTATCAAGTATATAGTCTACATGACATATTAGATTGAATAATTTATTCTCGCATTATGAAATAATCATATTTTCCTACTTCATTAGTTGTAAATCTATTATTTTTTGCTCCTTGAAATTTAAACTCAAGTACCTTTTCTGAATTTGACTCTCAAAATTTGGACAAGTGTCATAGGTTTATCCCCCTCTAAGGCATAGTGATGGTTCCACCATAGGGAAGTGCGACCATTTAATTGTTAGAAAGCAACCCTTGCCTTCATATTAGATGGCATAACATGCAGGTTAAAGTACTTTTATAAATTTATGGGCCATGCATCTACTGTGTTTCATGATTCCTCACCTAAAAAGGTAGGTGGGGTAAGATTTTTTAGTTCTCTAATGATTGGATCTACCATTCTTATTGGTAATTTATGGAGTGGTTTCACCTCTACTTAACCAACTTATAATCAAGGAATTTCTCCTTGGAGAGCACCCTCAAGATTATTCAATCTATGTTCTTGATTTTTAATCTTGCCTTGAATGACATTTAAATCTCTTAAGATTCCATGAAGGACTTCTTCTTGATTATCAACTAGGTTATCCCCAACTACATTATCATTAAGGGATTCAATGTTGTCATTGTCATAGTGGAGGAGAGGCTCATTTATGTTTCGATTCAGGTTTTGGGTGGCACTAACTCTACCTTAGCTTCAACCTCTACCTCTCAATATTGGCCTATCAATACCTTGATCGTTGTCAATCTAATTGTTATCAACTCTGGTCTTAACCATTTTACTATGGAGTTAGAAAAAATAGTCTCTTAGGAAGTATTAGGAGAATTAAACCCTTCTAGAGTCTTACTTAGAGATGTGTTTATGATTTGATAATATCATCACAAGATCTGATACCAGGTGAAATGACCTCCCAAAAAAAATTGAGTGTCACTTCATTCAGAGTATAAATCAAAATTTTGAATAGGGTTCACTACACGTAGTTTAGTTTTATGTAATATACCCACAAACCCCATAACCAAATTTACATACATATAACCCTTAATTAGGGTAATTACCCCTAGATGATTCTATGGGGAAGATTATTTCACTATGAAATTTTCATACAGTTCAGGGCATATCGATATGTGGTTCATAACAATAAACTCTAAATTGTATTGAGGTAAAAACATTCTTAATAAGACCACCTAGGTGTCCTTATCCTATCTAAGAGACTCACATCTATGGAATCTTGGGTAAAGGTTGGGGTAGTTTATTCACCCCTTCTTCGTACTTGGAGTGCTTATGTTAATAAGGACAATAGAATGTTAGGATAGATTAAAACAAACAAGAATTTATTTATTGATCCTAAACTCAGGAGTTGTGACATTCTTTTATAAGCCATGATTCATACTAGAAATAACATTATTTTATTCGACTTAATCAATGATGTTCATCTAACTAGTTAACAAATGGGAATTATACCTATGAAATATTTGAATTGTAATAGGAATTTAATGAACTTTGTGTAATTAAATATTCCATTGTAGTATTATCCCTTATTTAGTTCATTATACCATGATCTATAAGTTTCAAGGATATCGTAATATGTGTTTCAACTTATCATTTTATACAAACAATTTACCATTGAGATATAATTAAGTTACCATGATTCTTGTCAAGGATTGATGTCGTCACACAAGTGAGCATCATACCATTGACCAATATTGCTTAAATCATTCTCATAGTAACCTTGGACCATCCTGTAGGCATATATTTAAAGTTCAAATATCCAATGTACTATCTACTTGTCACTTGGTCGTTATCATAAGAACAAGTTATGATTTACTATCAAATTTAAACCAATAAGTTAAAGTACATCACTTAATCTTAATCCATGTGATTATAAATCCTTTGTTTTATTATTTAGTTTCCACAATTCATCCTTCTAAGAACATCAAAACCATCTATACTAACAATCTATTGTAATTATTTATTATATTCAACTCATAAAACTAAACAAGCTTATTCTATTTTTGATCCAAAGCATGCTTATACAAAATGAGATTTTTAGCTTAATTAATACACCGCTTATAGCTATGGTTGTTTCTTGTAACTATATAATCAATTTATTTTCAGGATCACAATTCTCATGACTACTATATTAAAATTATTAATTAATACTTTGAATTAATAACACATTCTAACTTTGAATGAAAGCATAAATGGAGGATAACCTTTTTTACATGTGACTTGAGTCATATTAACAACATAATGTTAATTTATCACTGTTATTCATTTATGAACAACCAACTATAAGTTATGAGTAACAATCTAATAATAACAAAACTCCCTTCATTTAATAATGAATTTAATTTCCCAAGTGAATCTTATTGAAATATTCAATCAAGAAAAATTTCTAATGTATTACTACATTTCCCATCTTGCATAAGAGAAGCTAAATTTAACTCAGAAAAAGATGCTTTATTAATGCAATCCTGAACCATTTCCACTTATTTAAATATGACTAAATTCAATACATCAATTCCTAATTTAAAACTTAAATGAAACATACTTCATCAATTAGAATGAAATAGTCATACACAATCACAATATATTTGTTTTGCCACTAATAAAGATTGGGAAATTTAGTAATGCAACTCAAACTATTTCCAACTTGTTTTGCATCAATATCAATTTTCAAGCATATTATACCTGGCTATAACATTCCAAGGTAAAGTCAAAAGAACATATTATTTTAGAGAGAACATATTCTCAACACAGAATTTTACTTTTCTAACAATAATCCTTAACATGTCACAAAACAAATTTAAGTATAGTTGTATAAAAACAAACTGCATAGTGCTTCTTAAGGCATAAAATGAGCCTATTATTATGCTGACAACCGTACTTGTAAAATAGATTAAAGATAGGTTGAAATGACATTTGCAACACTTGATAATGATCTTAACTTAATGCATTTTAATGTTAAAGTTCATCAATATATAACTTACACAAGACTTATGTTAAAAGTGACTATAATCACGAGCTTGATCACTAAGTAATAATTAAATCTACAGCCATAATAGGACAACTCATGAACTAAAAAATAAACTAATCAAGAGTTTACTAAGTTACCAAATGAATTACTAACGTTATAATGATATTATTTAACTACATATTACAATTCATTAACCTTTCTATTCATGTGAAGGTAAATATTATAACAAGTATGAGCAATCTAATTAATAATATAATGGAAGAGAAAGTAATTAAATATTTGATTAAGATTTATATAAAAATTATTAATAAAATAATCATCTATCTTTATACATTAAACAAAATAATGTTTTTTCATTTATAAAACATGCTACAGTAACATAATACCATTAATTATTTACCAGATCCAGATCAAAACAAGTAACGTACTGAATAATTGCCAAGAGATCCTCTCCTCACGAATCATCCCACCCCAACCCATCCTATGAGACCCCAAATAGGTGGCCCTTACCACCCCCAACCATCAATTGGGAGGTGGTATCCAACTTTCAGTTCTTACAAAAAGAGGATGTGAGCAATAAGGGATATGAAAGCCATTACTAAAAATTATAGTAGTTTACTCAATGAAAAATAAAATCACCATTGAAGGATCAAACTTAAAAATTGACTCAAAACATAATCACCAATAGTCATGCAAATATTGACAACCTTTGTCCTTTTCTGAAGGTTCTATTGGCATCGATTACCTTCTTAATCGAACCTAATAAACCTTCATCATTTACTCAAGGTATGCCAATGGTAAAATAATAAAATACAACACCCAAATTGAGATAAAATCATAACCTACATCCATGAATAAAAATGAAACATTCACATGTAAATTGTATTCAAACCCATTAAGTAAATCACTAATGAATTAGACATCTCACCTCCTCGCCATCTAATCAGGTACAATCATTTAATCACTTGTAAAAGTGATGAAATCACTATAACCAACCTTCATATGGCATAATTTAATTATTAACAGAATTTTTAGGTAGATAACAATAACATGAACTAGTTAATATAAAAATTCATATTACCAGATTGAATGAAAAAGAATACTAACCGACAATCCAAAATCACCCAAAAATGGTGCAACAATAGGCTAGGTTATTATCCCCAAATTTTTGTTATATGACCTAGCCATTTTAATGGGTAAAATAATTAAAAACTAAAACATCATAAACTGATAACAAGAATAAAAACCCAACAAAATTAAATTACTAGGCCTCTAAAAATATGGTCGTACAAATGAAACCCTCATATTGGAGCTCAAATTGATTTGCATATGCTTAATGCCAAAATAACCAGGCAAAAATAGAGGTAATAAAATTATTAAATTTTCCCATATTCTAGGTAAAATAATTACATCAATATGAGCTCGAAAATAAAATTTTAAATGTTTTGGTTTAAGCCCATAATTTTAAAATAGTTACGTAACACAAAATTAAAATAACCCATATATCAACAACAAGATTTTACATTGATTTTAATCGATTTGGGGTGTTTTTAGGTTCATCAGGAAGTCTTATGACTTCCTCATGAACCCACAAATAATTAATTTGCTTGAAAACACAAAACAAAGATTTATTTTCTTTTTCCAAATTTAAAATAACACTTAGAAATCAATTTGCCTTTCAGGAAAGGGGTGAAGTTTCTTGCTTACTTCCCAATAAATTGCTTGCATTACCATGCCTAGCCTCCTTTTCTAGTTGAGCCACAAGCTACTCTCTTCTCCCTCATCTCTCTTGACAAACTTTTCGAGCCCATCTACCCACAACTACCGCCATTCTTCTTCTTCCTCCTAGATTTTCTTCTATCCCCAAGTCTTTTATCCTACGCCTCTCTCCTCAACTACCCCCAACAAAAACAAAAGAATATGCAATGGACAAAGAGACAAAAACCCTAAATGTGTTAAAGTTGAAGTCATGAAATAATTTGTTCCATCGACCAAGATATTTGGTTATAATAACTTTTATTTAGGAGTAAAAATGCCCATAGCCCCCCCTAGTTAGGTTATTATGACCAAATTAGATCTTGTCCAAGACATTAAATTAGGTCCACTCACCAAGGAAATCAAATAATAGCAAGAGGGTCAAAATCCTCACTAAGGGGATTAAAGACTTAATAATAATAATAATAATAATAATAATAATAATAATAATAATAAATGCCAACAAAACACAAAAGGCTAAACAAAATAATAATAAAATCAAACAAGCAGGCAAGTCAATATGAAATTAAGGATGAGTAAGATGATTAAAACCAAAAATAGAAAAATAACAAAAGATGATAACAAGTGAAAAATTAATCACAATTGATGGAAAATGTTTGCTTAATGGTTTATGCATGATATCCCTTTTACTTATGTTAGTGTCACTCGACTACTCATTGCCTCGACCCACCGTTTCCCTGACTGCTAAAATCCATGACTAGTCTAGCTCATGTTCTTGTATATGTAATCATAAATGGGCATCAATACCACCCAAACGACATGAAATTAGCATAATAATATGACTAAACTAAATAATACAAAGTACAAGAACTAAATTAAAATCAAATTTCTAACCAAGATAACCAAATCACCTTATTGCGACATAACTATAGTTGTAATAGTTAGTCAAATATCCACTAGAACCAAATAACTATGATCTAAATCAGATTATAACATTGTTAGTGTAGTATTTTCAAAATAATAGCTATAAATGTATATCTAAATAATATAAAAGTATGCTAAAAAACATATAATAGTCTATGAAATAGGTATGTAAAATGGGTCGTAACATCCTCCTCCCCTTAATGAGGAGTCATCCCTGCGATAGATCAAAATAACTAGGTATATTGCTATCTAAATAGTTGTGTATCTTCCTAAGTGACATTCCTTGTACTCAGAGGGTCCCATTGTATCAAGATTTAATTAATTTTTTTATTTCTTAGTTTAATGTTATAATGGCCCAAGATTTTTACTATGTCTAGCTGCATCTTTTCCTCTTCTATAACCCGTAAATTTTTTCAATCTCATATATGAGATGGATCAAATACATATTTTATAAGCAATGAACTATGAAACATGTCATGAATTATTGATAAATAATGATGTAAAGCTAGCCGATAGGCAATAGGGGTGATCTTATCCACAATGTCGAATGGGCCAACAAAGTGAGGAGCCAATTTGGAGGTTTTTCCAAACTTGATTGAACTTTTGTGTGATCTTATTCATAGAAAAACCTTTTAACCAACAATAAATTTGTAAGGTGTCCTTTTCAAATCAATGTAAATCTTTTATTGATCTGAGGCAACCTTCAAGTTTTGGCATATTATGGCCATCTACTTATCATATTCTAGTAGTATTTCAAGACCAACAATGGACTAATTTTTTAAGTGATCTTAGTCAAGTGGGGTTCTATATTTCTGCCCATATAGGGCTTCAAAGGGAGCCATTTTGATTATAGAATGATAATATTTGTTTTAAAAAAACTTTACTAAATGGAGATAATCCTCCCACTTAGTTTGATGATCTATAACATACATGTGCAACATGTCTTCAACTACCTAGTTTAATCTTTCAATTTGACCATTTGTTTTTGGGTGGTATGAAAAATTGAAATTCAATCGAGTGACAAAAATTGTGGTCAAAGTTCCCTGAAACTTTCATATGAACAACTTATCTTTATTAGAGATAATGACCTCTAACATGCCATACAATTGAACTACCTCTTTCACAAAGTGTTAAACAAAAACAACAACATTATCAGTCAAGTTTCTCACAATAAAGCAACCAACCTTGGTTGCTTTTTCTATTACCACTAAGATAGTGTCATGTTGGCTATGGGATTTAGGCAACCTAGTAATGAAATCAAGTGAAACCACTACCCATTTATCTTTTGGTATGCTGTGTGGATATATCAAACCCCCAAGATGGTAGTGATTAGCCTTTACATGCTAATATTATAAACACCTTGCCATAAAGTTGGCTATGTCACACTTCAGACCAAGACAAAAGTAAATATTTTTAAGCTTATGGGTCATTTATGTGACCCCTAAATGGGAAAAATGAGATGTTGTATGTAGTTCTTGTAATATGTAACATTGCATAGTCCACCTAATTCAGGTACAAAAATTCTATTTTGATGCCTTACAAGACCATCTTTCTCAATAGAAAAATAAAAAAAATCTTTTTATAAAGGCTAGTCATCAAGTCTAGCACTTCTTCACATTATTTATTAGCAAGTTGTTGTTTTAGGACAACTTCTAAAATTTCTTTTCAAAATAGATAAGGCAACAAGATATGTATGCTTGATGAGTGCATCAGCCACGTGATTTTTCTTGCCCTTCACATAAGATATGTCCATATCAAAATTACTTAGAAAATCAAGCCATCTACATTGGTAGGCATTCCAATCATCTTGCATAAAAAGGTGTTTTAGGCTGCAATGATTAGACTTCACCTTGAAATGTTTGCCTAGCAACAACTGCTTCCATTTTTTTAATATGTGCACTATGGCAACATGTTCTAAATCATGTGTGGGATAGTTATTTTTAGTTTACTTGAACTTGAAGGACTCCCACCACTTTACCTTCTTAGGTCAATATGCCATCAAAGCCATCCTTAAAAGCATCATCCCATACCTCAAAATGACCATTTGGGTTAGGTATAATTAGAATAGGATTAGTTGTCAATAGCTATTTAAGATTTTTAAAATCTTTTTCACATTGATGTATCCATGCAAATTTTATGCCTTTACATTATAACAATGTAATGGGGTTGGCTAGGTGGGATAATTTTTATACAAATCACCTATAGTACCCAGTCATACCCATAAAGCTATGCACTTCATATATGTTAGAATGAGTAGGCCACTCCTGAATGGCTTGAATCTTTTCTAAGTCTACAAAAATGCCCTTCTTATAAATCACATGTCCCAAATAATGTATTTTAGTATGATAGAAAGTGCATTTGGATAGCTTTCCAAATAGTTTCTACTATCTTAGCCTTTGCAAAACCAGTCTCAAGTGATGATCATGTTTAGATTCATTCTTGGAGTAGATAAGAATGTCATCCAAAAACACTAGTACAAATTTGTCCAAAAATTCTTTAAAAATGTTGTTCATCATATTTATAAATACAATAGGTGCATTTTTGAGGCCAAAATGCCAAATAGTTTGAAAGGTTATTTTTTAAATGTCCTCTTCTTTAATCTTTAGCTCATGGTAGCTGGATCTTAAATTAAATTTTGAAAAGACTACTATGTCTTTCATCTGATCAAACAAATCATCGATCTAGGGTAGTGGGTAATGATTCTTGATCATCCCCTTATTGAGCATGCATTAGTCAATGCACAACATTAAAGTACCATCTTTCTTCCTTATGAAGACCACTAGAGGACCCTAAGATGGCATACTTGGTTATATGCGTTCGTTGTCCAAGAGTTCCTGTAGCTAAACTTTTTGTTCTTATAAATCAAACATGTTCATTCTTTAAGGGGATTTTAATACAAGGGAAATCCATATAATAACCTCAATGGAGAATTTAAACTCACAATTAGGTGGCAGATCAGGCAATTTTTTAGGAAAAACCATCCATAAATTCTCGTATAATAGGAAAATCTTAATAAGACTATTCTTCTTTCTTAGGAAATTCTTACTATTGGATTGCATAAAATTTAGACCATTTCCTTACAACCGTTTTTAAATTCAGAGCTGAAAGCATTTTAGCCTTGTATTTTTACAAGTTTTCCATTTTCATTAGCACATTGCATCCTTTTTCTTGAGCAATCAAGTGTTGTATGATGTTTTTGCAGCCAATACATGCTCAATATAACATTGTAAGACCCCAAGGGTGGAAAAAATAAGTTCACCCTAGTTCTAAAAATGGCAAGATCAAGTTCAGTTTGCTCTAAACATTCCTAGATAGATATCATTTTGCCAGTACCAAACTCAAATTCCTAGCCTTCAACTAAATAGACTTTTGCTTGCACATATTAACTACAAAATGTGTAATAAAGTTATCATTCACACTGAAATTAATTAAAAAAGTCACAGAATTACCAAATATATTACCTATTATCTCTATTGGTGTAGCTTAAAAATCAACTTTCTAATTTTCTACTATTGCATATGCCCTATGGTCTGTTAGTTGTCCCATTTTCAACTTTGGGTAGTCCTAGTGGTAGTGGTTACCATAGCATTCCTAGCACATTAATACCCTTTGTGGATCTATTTGGATAGTGTTTTCCCCTATGGCTACTCCACACTGGTTATTTTTGTGTTGTTCTTTCTTAAAAGACCTAATTTTTGAGGTGTCATGAGCCTTAAAGTTCTTGTTTTATCTTTGGAATCAATTGAAACTTTTGTGGTTCCCTTGGAACTTGCAATTTTGGTCTATTTTATTAAAAAAATTAGGTTCTAAAAAATATATAATAATTTATGAAATAGGTATGTAAGCTAGGTCATAACATCCTCCTCCCTTTAATTAGGAGTCATCCCTACAATAGATCAAAATAACCAATGATAGTGTTGTCTAAACAATTGTGTATCTTCCCAAGTAGCACTCCTTATACTCAGGGGTCCCATCGTATCAATATTTGTTGAATTTATCTATTTCTTAGTTTAATGCTATGATGGTCATAGATTATCACTGGGTCCAACTGCATATTTTCCTTTTCTCTAACCTAAATTTTTTTCCAATCTAATACATGAGATGGATCAAATACATATTTTCTTAGCGGTGCAACATGAAACATGTCATAAATTATTGATAGATAAAGATGTAAAGATGTCTAGTAGGAAACATGGTTGATGTTATCCATAATGTCAAATGGGACAACAAAGTGTAGAACTAGCTTGGAGGTTTTCCAAAACTTGATTGAGCTTTTTTGTGGTCTTACATGCATAAAAACCTTTAGACCAACAACAAATTTATGAGGTGTCCTCTTCAGTTCAACATAAATATTTTTTATATCTAAGGTAGCCTTCAAGTTATAACATATTATGGCCATTTTCTCACCATATTCCAACAATTATTTAGGTTAAACAATGACCTAATTATCTAAGTTGCCCCATCCAAATAAGGTTCTACACTTTTTCCCATATATGGCTTCAAAGGGATCCATTTTTATTTCAAAATGATAAGATTTATTGTAATCAAAATTGATTAAATGGAGATAATCCTATTATTAAGTCTATTGATCCATAACATAAATGCACAACATGTATTCAACTACCTGGTTTAATCTTTTAGTTTGACCATCCATTTCTAGGTGGTATGAAGAACTGAAATTCAACTAGGTGCCAAAAGTTGTAGTCAAAGTTTTCTAGAACCTTGATGTAAAAAGCTTATCTCTATCATAGATAATGACCTCCAACATGCCATGCATCAAAATTACCTCTTTTATAAAACATTTAGAAAAATTAATAGCACTATCAATCAAGTTTCCCACAATAAAGTGGCCAACCTTGGTTTTTTTGTCGATTACCACTAAGTTAATGTTATGCCATCTACATGATTTAGGCAGTCGAGCACTAAATACAAGTGAAATCACTACCCATTTATCTCTTATTATGTCATGTTGGTATAAAAAACCCATAGGATGGTAGTGTTTAGCCTTTACACAATGACATTCCAAATACTTCTCCATAAAGTTGGCTACATCAAGCTTCAGACTAGGACATAAGTAAAGTTTTTTTAGCTCAAGGGTCATTTTTATGACCCCTAGATGGGCAAAATGGGGTGATGTGTGTATTTTTTACAACAAAACATTGCATAGGCCACTTAATTTAGGTATATGAATCTACTTTTATGCTTTACAAGGCCATATTTCTCAACATAAAAATCAGCAAACTCTTTTGATAAAGGTCAATTAGCCAGTCTTGCACTTACTTCTTAGTAGTATTATCATCAAGTTGTTGTTTTAGGACAACACTTCTAAGATTTCTTTATAAAATAGATAAGGAAACAAGATATGTATACCATGTTAAAATTACTAACAAACTTCAGCCATTTAAGCTAGCAGGAATTCAAATTATATTACATGAATAGATGTTCTTGGTTGTGATGATCAGACTTCACCTTGAAATGTTTTCCTAACAAAAAAAGATTCCATTATTTTAGTGTGTGTATTATGGAAACAAGTTCTAAATCATGCGTGGGATATTTATTTCCAGCTTCCTTGAGCTTGTAGGACTCATAGGCCACCACTTTACATTCTTGGGTCAATATGCCACTGAAAATTTCCTTAGAATCATTAGCCCATATCTCAAAATGACTATTTGGGTCATGCATAACTAGAATAGGAGCAATTATCACCAAATATTTGATCTTTTTAAAATCCTCTTCACATTAATGGGGTTGGAATTGGGAGAAATTTTCCACAAATCATCGATAGCACCTAGTTAATCCCATAAAACTATGTACTTCATGCATGCTATAAGGAGCAAACCACACTTGAATGGCTTGAATCTTTTTTGGGACTACATCAATGCCTTTCTTGGAAATCACATTCCCAAATAATGTATTATAATATGATAAAAAGTGCATTTAGATAACTTTCCAAATAATTTGTGTTGTCTTAGCCTTTACAAAACTAGTCTCTAGTGTTGATCATGTTCAACTTCACTCTTGGAGTGAATGAGAATGTCATCTAGGAATACTAGTATAAATTTGTCTAAAAAAATCTCTAAGAATCTTATTCATCAAATTTATAAATGCAGCAAGTGTGTTTGTGAGGCAAAAAGGCAAAACAATAAACTCATAATGAGAATACCAAATTTGAAATTATATTTTTTAAATGTCCTCCTCTTTTATCCTTAGCTAATGGTAGCTAAATCTTATATCAATTTTTGAAGAGACTATTACATCTTTCATCTGATCAAATAAATCATTTATTTAGGGTAACAGGTGGTAGTCAATGCATAACCTTAAAGTACCATCTTTATTCCTTATGAAGACCACTAGAGCACCCCAATGTGACACACTTGGATGGATGCTTCTATTATCCAAGAGTTCTTATAGTAAACTTACAACTCTTGAAATTTAGCCACATGCATTATGTAAGGGGATTTTAATGTAGGGTAAATCCTTGGCATAACCTTAATGGAGAATTCAAACTCCCATTTAGGTGGCAAAACAAGCAGTTTTTTAGGAAAAATATCCTTAAATTCTTGTATAATAGGAAAATTTAAATAGGACTATTCTTCTTCCTTGGGAAATTCCTATAGTTGGATTGTATAGATTTTACATCCTTTCTTTACAACCCTTTTTAACTGGAGAGATTAAAGCATTTTATGATTTTTTGGCCCTTTAAGGTCTTGTATTTCTACAAGTTTTCCATTTTCATCAGCACATTGCATCATTTTTCTAGATAAATCAAGTGTTGCATAGTGTTTTTACAACCAATCCATGCCCACTATGACATTTTAAGACCCCAAGGGTTCTAGAAATAAGTTCACCCTAGTTCTAAAAATGCCAAGATCAAGTTCAGTTTACTCTAAACATTTTTAGATAAGTACCCCTTTTCCAATACCAAACTCAATTTCCTAGCCTTCTCTTAATTAAATAAATTTTTGCTTACACAAATTTACTATAGTTTGTGTAACAAAGTTGTCCATTATACTAGAATTAATTAAAATAGTTACAGAATTACCAGATATATTACCTCTTATCTATATTGGTGTAGCCTGAAAATCAAATTTTTAATTTTCTACTGTTGTATACACCCTATAGTTTGTTAGCTATCCCAGTTTTAACTTTGGAAAGTCCTTGTGGCACTGGTTATCATGACATTCCCAACACACTACTACCCTTTGTGGAGATATTAGAATAGTGTTTTCCCCTATGGCTAACCCACGTTGGTGGTTTTATTGTTTTTATTTCTTAAAACACCCCATTTTTGAGGTGTTGTAAGACTTAAAATTATTATTTTGTCCTTAAAATCAATTGAAACTTTTTTTTTCCCTTGAAACTTGTGATTCTAGTCTATTTTATATAAAATTTTAGGTGTTAAAGGCAAATTTTTTATTTTTGATTGGTGCTTATTTCATTTTAAATCTTGTCTCACCCTTTGCTAAGATTTTTTTCTTCTTGTGGGCATACTTTATAGCAACTTCCAATGTCTTAGGATTAGTCATATTGATATCATGCATCAACATCTCTTTCAACCCTAGCTTGAACTTGGTTATTTTTGTCTCTTCATCATGTATATAGTCTACATGACATATTAGATTGAAGAATTTATTCTCATATTTTGAAATAGTCATATTTTCCTACTTCAGCAGTAGAAATATGTTATTTTTTGCTCCTTTAACTTTGCACTCAAGTACCTTTTTTGAAATTGACTCTCAAAAGTTGGCTAGGTAAGGGTCATAAGTTGATACCCCTCCAAGGCAAAGAGATGGTTCCACCATAGGGAAATATAACCATTTAAATTTTAGACAACAACCCTTGCCTTCACATTGGATGACATGTCATGCAAGTTAAAATATTTTTGTAAATTTATGAGCCATGCATCAATTGTGTCTCCTAATTCCTCATCTAAAAAGGTGGATGGGGTAAGCTTTTTGAGCTCTCTGATGATTAAATCTACCATTCTTATTGGTACTTCCTAGAGTGCTTACACCTCTACTTGACCAAATTCTAATCAAGGAATTTATCCCTTGGGAGCACCCTCAAGATTATTCAATCTACATTCTTGATTTTTAATATTGTCTTGAATGACATTTAGAGCTATCAATATTCCATAAAGGACTTCTTGCTTATTAGTCGGGTTATCCCAAACTACATTATAATTAGGGTCTTCATTGTTGTCATTGTCATGGTGAAGGAGAGGTTCTTTTATGTTTTGATTCAGGGTTTGGGTGGCATGACCCCTACCTTTGCTTCTACCTTAGCCTGAACCTCTTCTTCTCAATACCAGCCTATCAATACCTTGATTATTGTCAACCTGATTGTTGTCATCACTGGTCATATCCATTTTCCTAAGGAGTCTAAAAAATAGTCTCTTAGGAAGTATTAGGAGAATTAAACCCGTATAGAGTCTTGTTTAGAGATGTTTTTATGATTTGATAATATTATCATAAACTCTGATACCAGGTGAAGTGACCCATAATAAAAATTTGAGAATCACTTCATTCAGAGTATAAAGCAAAATTTTGAATAAGGTCTACTACACAGTTTAATTTTATGTAACATACCCACAAAACCCATAACCAAATTTACATACATGCAACCCTTAATTAGGTTAATTACCCCTAGAATATTATATAGGGAAGATTATTTACCTATGAAATCTACATGTAGTTTGGGGCGTATTAAGCTCTAAACTATATGGTGTCATATGCCTTTCCAATAGGACCACCTAGGTGTCCTTATCCTATCTAAGAGACTCACATTATGGAAGTCTGGGTATAGGTTGGGCTAATTTATTCACCCCTTCTTCATACTTGGAATGCAAAGGTTAATAAGTAAAATTGAATGTTAGGATAGGTAAAAAAAAACCATAATTTATTTATTGTTCCTAAGTTTATGAGTTCTGACATTCTTTTGTAAGGGATGAAGAATATGTGGTATGCTCAATCTATATTTTTATATAGGGAATATGTATCAATATGAATGTTTACATCATAATACCATTTCCATCAATGATCCTTACATGTTGAGTATATTTTCATAGAGGCATCATGAATTAGATCCACAAATCTTACATAAAATCAACTTTAACATAGCTATCAAAACCATTATAAAAAAATGATTCATTACTTAGAGTATTATCTTCAAATAGAGGATGGACGTATGAGTTTTTCCATGTACACCACGGTCTCTTTTTGTTTGAGATTTGCTTTGTATTAATTATGGGTATACTCTCATCAGTTTTATATAGAGTCAGAGCATTTTCTTTTATGACATCAGTGCATATATAAACTTTTTAATATTGAACTAGAATCAGATCAAAATTTTGTTTTTAGGTGTCTAGTCATTATGAGATTACTGGTAGGTTTTATTGCCTCTTTAAAGGAAATCAAGGCTCTGGATAATATATTTTACATTACTAGGATCAAATAAGTACAATTTCAATCATCAGTGAGATAACCTAGCATAGAGATGGCCTTCTCAAGAGTCTCCAATAAAATTATTTGTTTCATATTTCAATTTTTTTTTTTTTTACCTAAATTTTAAGAATTTAAATGGACTCACTATTCTAAATAGTTATGATTTGTTAAAAAAAATCGCAACAACTTTACTATTGCTTATGTTTTCTTTCTTATAAATTCATATTTGAAATGTACTTCTCTTTGACTCGTATTACCTCTTATATTGAGCATGCTTCTCTTTATTAAAAATTCATATTTGTAATGTACTTCCCTATAGAGAAAATATAGATTGAGCATACTAAGTATTCTATGAAAAAAATATTTAATCTAGGTCATAACAGTAAAAAGAAGAAAAGATAAAATTGAAATATTACAAACATCTAATATTATTATTAAAATATAAATATCTATATTTAATATTAGAGATTTAATTAATTTATTTATAAAATTTAAATATTAATTTTTTTACTTTTTATAAAATAATGTAAACCATATTTAGAATACAATATTAATTGATTTAAATAGATAAATAATAAACTATTTTTATTAACAAAGAGATACAAACCCAGATAATAGCTACAAACTAAACATTTTTTTAATTGAAAATTACACATTTTAATTTAATTAAAAAACTATAGTATAGTGATAATCATACAAAAAAATGGGTGGAAAAGTCATGCCCCAAAAGCCACACTGAGCTAAATAAGCCTTGAGAGAAACATAAGTCCAAAAGAGGCCACAACCCAACTAATAACCACAATTAAACTAATTCAAGTTCACATCAATAAAAAAAGGGAATGAAATAGAAAAACAACAAGGAAATAGCTAAGTAGTAGTTTTGAACATGGAGACTGACGGAGGAGGTAGAGGTAGAGGGTCTAGAGGCTTTCTTCCCCAACCATCCTGGGTCAGGGGATCTTCATCAACTGGGAGGGGATTCCATCCATCAGCTTGCTAGTTAGATTCAAAACCATGTTGTACCTAAGAATCCTAGTGGGGAAGAGAGATAGCTAAAACCAACTATGAGAATTTATCCTATAGAGGGGGTATCCACTCCCCACATCCATTATCTCTATTACCTCTATCATATCCTTAGGGAGGAGATGGCTAGTGAGAGTGAGGAGAAGAGCTCCTCCAACTTTCAGACCTATGATTGTGAGAGGGATGGAGCCTCCCCCAATGCCCATAACCTCCAGGATGGGAGTGGTGAGCAGGGGGATCATCAGGCTCACGGTTGACCATACAATAAGGAGTATTCCCCCAATGGTCTAAAAGGAGATGTAGATGGCAAAGCTCAAGCTAGACCTTATCAGTTTGACTTTGTATTTGAAGGGTAATGTTAACAATCACAAAATCTTTATTAGTTATAGAAAAAAAATCTCCATAGCTTTATTATTAAAACATGCTTGATTTCTATATTTCCAAATATAAAATAAAATAGTAATACAAAAATATTCTAGAATTTGTCATATCTTAAAAATCAACAGGACAGAATCCCCTAGAAGATCCATTTTCCAAGTGAACATTTCAGACCTGAAGGGTTTGAAAAGGGTATGAATTCATCTCTAAGTTGACTAGGCATGAGAATAAAACCAAAAGAGATAATTGATAGTTTCTAATGATGATAGGCTGAACAAGTGGGATTTAAAGCCCCAATGTGCTTGATCCTATTCGCCATAAGTAGATATTGATATAAGATACTCCAAAGGAAATGGTTTTTTTTGGGTTCAATATAAGCCACCCAAATATTATCAAATCTTTGGGCCTAACCTTGATGGATATATTGGAGAGATCACTAGTGATTAATGGCATCAACACCAATATGTTGAGGGGCCAAAAAATTATAACCTAACCAAGGATAATATCAATAAAATGGTGTGTTTATAGGCCAATACTAGTCCTTCCACCATGGTGTAAGAGAGGAAACTCTAATTTTGTGGAAATATTCATCAAGTATAGAACTCTATAATTCTAAAATGGATTATGCATCTTCCTTATTAAGATGGAACTTATATTTTAGCATAGGTTAAGGAATCTAGTCCCTAGATTCCTTATAAACGAGATCACCAACCATGAGAATACCTTTCTTAAACAGCCTCAAGCTTTTGATCCAAGGGACCATGGAAAAGGGGACATTATGAAAGGTCAACTGTGGAGACCACCATAATGATTGAGAGTTTGGAGAAAGGCCACTTCTAAATCCATCCCCCACCTAAATGAGGTGAGGTTTGAGATTTTTCTAGGCCTTCCAAATACTTTTCATGATAAAATTTTCCCCAAATTTTGACTATCATCAGAGAGATAAGTGTGTTATGAAAGCCAATTCCTTTCTAGGCTTTTCTGCTAAGCAGGAAACCTTTTGAGATGTAGTGCCTCAACAAATTTTTCTAGGCTTCATCCCCTTCCAAACTTTTGATAATCCATTTAACCCAAAGAGTGAGACCCTGAATCTTGATATGTATGAGTCCCATCCCACCATATTCTTTAGGGTGACAAAGTGCCCAAGAGACTCTATGAAAAACTTGGTGTCCCTCAAAATTGGCCTAGATAAAATCTCAAAGAATATTTTCAAGATTTGCATAAGAGGCATTAGAGGGATCCCAATAATATGAATAATACAGATGAGCAGTAGTGAGTACCTTAGAATAAATCTAGAATTTCCAAGCTAATGTCAAAGGCTTAGTGATCCAAAAGGAGATTTTTTCTCAACTCTTTGAACCACATAAGACCACAATTATGTAGAAGAGGATTTGAAATTAAATGGAATGCTTAAGATTTTAAATTAGGCCCCAAGAAGGATCCATTTCCATATATATCCCTCCATCAAAGGAGGTTTGGGTGACAAGGATTGGCGATAGCATCGAGTTTTGCAACACTGAATAGACAACCTAGATGAAAGATAGAATATATCTATAAATTCCATGGCATGATTGATAGAGTCTTCATTCTCCTATAAAGTGAGGAAGGAATCATCAACAAAATTCCCATTAATTAATTGGTGATTGGAATTAGGAAGATAAATCCCCTTGACTAGACCCTTGGAAACATAACTAGCTAATAGATAATTAAATCCTTTTACATCCAAAACATAAAGTGAGGGAACAAGGGGAAACCCTATCTAATGGATGTGTGGACTTCAAAGTGTTGAAATTGAGATCCATTGAGGGTAATACAGGACCCAAAATTTTGAAACAACATGTTGATAGTGTGAACAAACTTGGGACTAAAACCTAGAGCCTAAAGCATAGCTATGATAAAAGGCCATTCAATCCAATAATAGGCTTTCTCAAAATCAATATTGATAAATAATGGATTTTGGTTAGATATTTTATCCCATTCCATACCTTCTTAGATAACAATAACATTATCTAAAATATATCTATGTTGAATGAAGCTAGTTTGTTCACTTCACATAATTAAGGGAAGGAAGTGTTTGATTCTAAGAGCTAATGTTTTAGCTATAATTTTGTAGGAAACATTGATCAAAGTTATGGGTCTCTAGTTGGTAATTACCTTAGGGTTCCCTACCTTGGGAATGAATTTTATGTTACCTTGATTGATAATATGACCTAAAGAGTTGGCCAAAATAGATTCACAATAGACTCTATGAAGATCAAACCCAATTGTATCCCAAAGGGATTGATAAAATTCACATGGAAAGCCATAAATACCTAGAGATTTATTATAGGCCATTTGCATAAAATCTTCCTTAAATTCAATGATATTGAGGGGTCAATTACAATAAACTCTATGCACTTTTGAGAGCTTACAGGGGACCATGGTAAGGCATTAAGAGAGGGAAAATTCATGAGAAGGATATGAAGATTACATCATAAAGAAATAATAGTAGTGATGCATAAAGGCTTGGAGGATATCAGGTAATTTGATAATCCTATCTAAATCACATATAAAGGGTTTAATTTTATCTACAGCTTATCTTGACTAAAGGAGAGAAAAAAATTCTTTGTTCACTTTGTTTCTTACCTTTAGCCAATGCATCAGTGCTTAGAATTGAGATCTTATGGCATTATAAGCCTCAACAACTGAGAGTTTATGTCTCCACATGGCATCTTGATTCTGTAAATGAGGGCTTAAAGGCACAACTTCTAGTTCCAATAAAACCCTAAGGTATTCATAGTTTGTAACATTGTGAATTCACTACCAGAACAAATCCATTTGTTTTCCATATATATGGAGAAAAGGAGTGGTATAGGCTATATCATCAGACCACCCGTCAATCTAGCCAATGTATCATATGGGTCTAAAAGATAGGTTCCAAATCCTAATGATATGCTCAACAATCTACTCATGTTTGAGATGGGTAGTGTTGTAAAACTGAGAACCCTTGGGTTTAACCTGAGGAGAGGTCCATTCTACACAAAAGAAAATGAGATGACGATTAGATAAGAAAGAGTCTGGAATTATAGATACGGGCCAATTGTGAATATGAGTGAAGAAAAAATATCTTGCTCAGTAAGAAAGGCATGATCAAGATGTTTGAGGACTCAATATTCTCCTTGACAAAAATTTGACTATGTAAACCATGAAGAATTTTAATCTCTCATTCTACGATGGTTTGGGTCAAAAACCCCAAGTTTATTTTTCATGTAAAATCAAGCTTCCTATTCTCTTGTACACCATCTCATGGGAAGATGACCTTATTTGTCTTATGTAGATTCAATCATGTTAGAGTCACCATAAAGAAAATAATGCACATCTGGAATGGAATAAACCAACCATCTTTAGAGCAAGGTGTGTTCCGCAACATCATTAGAGGCATACAATTTGACAAGGCCAATGATGCAATCACCAAAGTTAAAAATCATCCAGACCACTCGGTGGGTGGGGTCAGAATGCCATGGAACGATATTTTGGGATAGGTTAGGGGATAAAGGGTGATAATTCCCCCATGGCCATACTCATGATAGGTGGCTTGATAAAGGGACCTAGGCCATATAATGTGAGCTAAAAATTTAAGTAAAATGCTAGAAATTGACTTCTTGCATTAATAAGACTTTCATTTGAGAAAAATGATGGAAATTATTCCTGACCATATGCTTATGAGTCAGATCAGTGAGTCCTCTAACATTCCAAGAATAAACTATCATTGGGAATCATCCAAATTCATATCATTTCCATCAGTGAGGTCTAAGAGGGATACCAACTAATTGAAATTTGAGCCTAGAAGGGAAAAGAGTCTAAGCTTGAAAGGTTACCTTTTTTTTGGAACACAATCCTCATCTTTAGAGGGAGAGGGACTACATGATTGATGTAAAATATCCTTATAGTTGAGGGTTACATGCCCTTAATCTAAATCCAAATCATTCAAACTGCTATTTGGAGGAAGCATCTATTGACATAAAAATATTGGTATCAGAGCCCAGTGATCAACTGTTGGATATATCTGTAAGAGTTTCTTGTAAGAATTTTAAGTTTCCTTGCTTTCAGGAATTCTTTGGGAAAGTTATTGCATCAAGTCCCTGGTCGTTATTAATTGTCATAGGCCCTTTTTACTCTGCATCTTTGTTTCCCTTACCAAAATTTTCTCGCTTACCAAAACCTTAATCTCTTAACAATGGAGTTTGGTAAATCCCAGATGTCTTATACAGTATAAATTCTTAATGAATCTAAAACAGAAGGAATGTATGAACTTCCTCCTTTTATTCTTGAGTAGTTATCTGAATGTCCTGACATAGAGATTATAGAAGAAAATCTTGAGAAGGAAAATAGCATATATAAACCTCCAGCTATCAAAGCTTCACATGTTTATAAGAAATCTGAGCTATTAAAGTCTAAGTTTGTTTATAATTCTACTTATTTGTCTTTTGTTAAACCAAGAATCAAATCTATTGAACTTACCTTGAGCTATAAGCCCAAAAGAAATTTTTAGACAAATTTGTTGTCTTTGTTACCTGAACCTGAAATCAACTACATCAGGTCTCATGAAGATGTCAAGTTTATCCATTTTGGTCTTATTCATATACATATTACCCCATTGATTCTTGGTAATATAAAACCTGTTATATATCTAGCTTTGTGTGATAGACGCCAAGTCAGTTTTAAACATCCCTGTCAATTGTCTAGTCTTGGCCATTTAAATGATGAAGGTATTTGTTTTGAGTTTTGTCCAAACCTCTCTGTCACATTCCACGTTAAAGGTTCTAAAGAAGTAAAATTTGGATCTTTAGATTGTTGGGGTTTGTTTACTTCTCTATTTGGTTTAGAT
Source organism: Torreya grandis (assembly GCA_037957365.1). Classification (NCBI taxonomy): domain Eukaryota; kingdom Viridiplantae; phylum Streptophyta; class Pinopsida; order Cupressales; family Taxaceae; genus Torreya; species Torreya grandis. Next base: position 2,204,291 of record JARHVA010002253.1, on the reverse strand, counting down.
ATGTTTGGAGAATTCAAGTATGCCTCCATTAATATTTCTGTTGTGTATAGTATGACAAATACTAATCATCTTGAGATCTTAGAAAATCTTCCTTATGCTCATAGACTTAGTGGAACCATCCAATTGCAAAAATGCCATATAGAGTCTGTCGAAATCCCTTCTGATTGGAAGCTTGATTGGCTTAAAAATGTTTCACCAAAAATGAAAGATCAAGCTACTATGTATAAGAGTGATGGTAAGACCATCAATATACTTCCAAGATCCCTCTCTGTGAATAATTATTCTATTCTTTCTCCTTCCAAACCCTCTACCTCTTCTTCTAGGAGAGCTGTAAAAACCGGTCACATCTTGATAAAAGATGAAGAGATTAACCAAGGACTTGATCCAAAAGATTAGTTACCTTGCACCTTAATGAATCTTCCTAGAGAAGATAATTTAGAATTTTATATAGAAAATAAAGTCAGCTTGTATAGAGGTGGGAGGTGGCCTCCACATAAAGGAATGTACAAGCAGACAGAAGGAACTGTCTAGTATTTTTTTGCAACAGTCTAAGGAGATGTTGAACCACCAAATGAGTTCAGACATAGAAACTATGTTTCTAGATTTAATTCACATCTCTCTAAAAATTTTGATGACCTTTGTAAATATGTTTTATACATCTAGAATAGTTTAGATAAACTAACCATTCTTGAAGACAATACTAACCAAGTCTGTACAAACATACACAACCAGTTGTCTTCTATTAATACAAAAGTAGCAGCCTTAGAAGAAAGCCTTAACTAGTTAGTCAAGAAAGATTAGGAAGTTGATGCACAAGTTCTAGCATTAACATACGAGGTCAATTTTGGTTGTACTTTTAGACCTCATAAAAAACATCCCAGTATAACTTTGATGTAAAGGACTTATGTACAGCTTCAGCCATGGTACCTGAATATTGATGATCTGTTAAATCCTCTAACGAGATCTCTACTTGGTGTAACTCTATGCGGGTTATTACAGTCAATTCTCATTTAGACCTAGTAGGTAGTACAGTCTTTGCCTCAAAATTATTTTGGGGGATTATTACCCAATGGTGGGAATCAATGACAAAAAATGAACAACATGAGCATGTTAACCATCAGCCTGATCCTCTAGTTGCATTATATCATTTATTAATTAATGAGTTTACTCCCCTAGTTGGCAACAGAGAAATAGAATCAAAGAAAGGGCTTCTCAAGATGGAGCTCTATGATCTAAAACAATTTGATGCTTTTGCCAAACAATTCAGGGAGTTGACATATGAAAGTAAAAGCTTTCAATCTATTGAGTTCAAGTTAAATTTATTGCATGCTTTGCCCTATAATCTCATTTACAAATTTATTGCTTAAATAGATCTTAAAGGCCTAACCATTGAAGATCTATCTCTTTCTGATGTTATTGACTTTGCAAAATAGCAGGCCATGCAATTAGTCCTTAAAGGGGGTTGAGACAAAGGAGCCATAAGAGTGGGAGATGGGGAAGACACAAACTAGGTGACCACCTGTGGGGACCAAGAGATGGGAGGTGGGGGTTTAAATTATAAAGATGTGGGGGTTTACTAAGAGGGGCATACAAGTTTGGACCCATTATGGGCATCGATATACAACTAGCTAGGGTCTAACATTACCATGGGCAGCATTATTTTTCCTATTATTAACTATTATCCACCCATCAAAATTTTGAGGTTTTGACTCAAACCCACTTTTTCCTTGAGGGACCAAAAGAGTGGGGACCATTAGATGATATTCTCTAATCATGTGGTCTGAAGCTTGGCACCAAAAATAAGTGTTTGGGAGGTTAATATAGAGCACATGTTGAGAGAATCAATTATTTCCCACTTGAATATTGATGGATTCTTTGAGATCTTTAATGAGGTATATTTTGACACAAACCATTCTTTAAGGCTGAGCTACATATAAATTTTATTGTTCATGGTACATAAAATGTCCTAAAGGCTTAATAATCTAGTCAACAAAATTCCATAGAGGAAGAGTTAAGCTATAAAATTCTACTCATACTAGGATTTTAGGTTAGATTGTTTTAAGACTTAAAAATATCAGTTTAAACAAAATAAAATAAATAGAGTGTTGCAAATAAACCATGGGGTATGACTAATAATAGATTTTCAATGTTAAGGGTTTGTGAAATGAAATAATAAGAAACCTTTAGTGAGGTTTTGGACTCTTTCCAGTTTCACCCCATGGCCTTACCAATGGTTGTGAACCCATTGATTCAAAAGGCTCTCTAGAGGAACTCAACCCACAAAGTAAGCAACTAGGGTTAAATTTTCAAAATAATAATAGGCTTTATCAAACTATGGTAAATCTAAAACCATATCTGGTAAAGGAAGATTAGAGTTAGAATCAATACCTCATGGTAGACCTTTGGGACAAACTTCCATTTTTGTTTTGGTATCATGGCTTCTCTAGTTCCCTCCAGTAATACCTACATCAAACAATGCATAAGGGGTGGCAATGGCTATTTAATGTAAGGAAGGTGAAAAATTGTCCAAAGGGCATATGTAAAGCCTAACTTAGTGCATTAAATGAATAATCATAATAGGAATAACTCCCACTTAGATCAAATAGATTGGCAAAGTGAAAGCAAGGGGAAACCCTAAAATATCACAAACATCTAGTATTCTGTATAGTTCCCAAACCACTCTTTTGATGTATGTCTTTTTGAAAATCTTACCACAAACTAAATATTAATATTATAGTCACCCAAAAATGATAACTCTTGGGATCTTTTAAATAAATGGACTCTACAATATGAGTATTATGATAAATATGTTTAAGAAAAAAAAAATAAGACTACAATAGGAAATAAAATTGAACTAAGTGGTATATATGAAAGAGAAGAAGATTTGTTGATATGGGAAAGTACCATATATTAAGTCCATTTATTTAATTTTATTAAGATATGCATTTATTACCATTGTCATAAACTGATCATTTTTTCTATTTTGTTTTATTTGTTTTATTGTAAATAATTCCATGCCAATTTAGAATGTTAAATGTTTTTCTATTTGGATTGATATAACATATGAAAATAAATAAGCCATATGTCGGTAGCATGATTTTTTTCACTTAGTTATCGGTTGATGTGATGTTAAATAGGTTGTAATGAATGATAGTATTGAAAGGTGTATTATTGTAGGGGACACATGTTAATGTTGTATTCAATTAAGAATAATATTCGTAAATAAAATTTATGCTTCATATGTTAATATTTATATGTAAACCTTAAGTAAAACTTTATATTTATTTTCATAATATATATTTCATATTTTTTGATTGGTTGAACAAAAATCAGATAATTAAAAAGTGATTTTATTAGCCTGCCTTGACAAGTACTAATAACATATATTCCAATAATCATAAGCTAAGATATAACCATAATTTCAAGATAGTTATGATACCTTATCAAATCAACCATTTACATAGTCATAAAAATTACATGTGGTCAACACCTTCTAAAAATTAAAGAAATAGAGTGTCAAAAATTGCATATATGCAAATACTGTAATAAAAGTCGTAAGACTAGAATAGTGACAATGACATTAATAAGACTTTAAAAGTTAGATTTTCCACACTCAAAATGCATCTATCATCAAATATAATTATTTAAGTCTATCTCACATCATGATTAAACAAATGCCATAATCCATATACTCAAGGTGTGACCTAAAAAAAAGCATTCATGACTTTAATAAAATCACTAAATGATAACCATTCATAATATAGTAATTACTCAAATAAAAGTGTCAATAATGATAACAAAACTTTACCAATGAGATGTGGATGGATGGGTTAGAGGCTTGGTTGTGTCTAGTCCCACACATATTCAAAAATCAAAGGGCATATTAGACCAATTGTGGTCGTTGGAGATGGTTCAGATGGTTAAAGTGGTTGATGATGTTGGTATTATTGGATATAACATCCCATCAGTGATGGTTAGTGATTTATAAGGGGGATATATACATCCTATTTGTATCGATACTGGTTTGTAGCTCCAACCAATATTACCCCCATTAGTTCATAGCTCTAGATTCTAAAAAAGCATTTACCCATACCAAATAAAAAATGATAACAATTTTTTTTTAAAATTATTCACATGAAGTTGATAAAGTGTAGATATCAAAACACCTAACCTTTTGATTTGAGATCATGCATTGAGGAACTCAAATGTAAATAAATAAATTTAGAATTTAGAATGGAAGTGGGGCAGGAATGTTCACAAACTAGGTAGAATTAGAAGTAGGTAGATTCAGATGTAGAAGGGGACAAAGGAGAATGATGAACTCTATGATATCTACATGGGGTCCTCCAACAAAAGAATGAAGAGAGACATAAATTATTTTCTAAGGTGAAAAAATAATAAATATTATGTATTGAGAGAGTGACAAGTTAAGATTTGAAGCAAGGTAAAGAGATCCCTAGTAACTATCCCCAATAATGGAATGAGGGAGCTTGTGCTTGAAAATTATAGACAAGATAGTCGATAAAGCAAATTGTATAATGGAGAATGACTTAGTGGGTAATTTTCTTGGATCCCACCCTAACAATGATATTTTCAAGGAATGGGCAGATAGGAAATGGAAACCTAAAGTTCACTTAGATATCTCAATGTTAGTAAAATGTTTTTTTCTCATCTTCTTTTCAAATATAGAAGACTATGGCAATAAAATGTGAGGAAAACCATGGTTTTTTAAAAAAATGAGTCTTTTCTTAAAGAAATTGAAACTAGGTTTTAACCCATTCAAAGAAACTATCAAGTATGTTCCCATTTGGGTTAGATTACTAGGTCAGTCGATTAAATTTTGGGAAAAAGAGGTGATATAAGGAATCACTAAATCCATCACTCAGCTTATAGCTTATGAGTTTGTTGCCAAATCAAGGAAAATATTGATATACTATATTCTATATGTTTTATGTTAATGTTCAATGTAATACAAATCTATCATCATCCATTAAGCTAACTTTAAAATATGGTGAATGGATACAAAAGATAGAATACAAAATAAAATTGATATTTTATCACATGTGCATAAAGATGGGACATCAATATAAAGAATGCCCTGAAATAACGAAAGGAAAAAAATTTTGGAGGAGAGAAGAAGAAACAACTCTTCCAACCAAAATGAATGATAAAAACATATCTTGTTAAGAATTAAATAAATTCAAACCAGATTTAATCCACATAAAATCAAAATTTAAATGTGTAAAATTAGATTTAATTATGAACCATTGCATCATAGAATCAATTCCTCGAATCAAAGTAATTGTAAGCATTAATGGAGAAACTAAAAACATCCACAAAGAAAGTCCTCAATAAAATTAATGACAAAGAACCTCTTATAGAGATTAAAAATCTCCTCTAGAATTCACATGAGAATTCTCTGAATTACTGATCCAAATCTAAAATCTATCAAAAATTCTACACACATGCTCTGCCACACCTGTACCTATATAGTCACATACCATAAGTTGTTATACCACACCCTAAAAATAAACACATCACTCTCTAAAGTAACACACCACCTATATATATATATATATATATATATATATATATATATATATATATATATATACAAAATGAGGAGAAAACCCACCAAAGAATGAGAAATGCATAGTAATTATCCAAGATAAGCATTATCCTCAAGAAGACACCCATCCTCCACCTAGTCATGCTTATCCAAAAGCCCACCTAAGGAGGAACTCACCATCCTCATCTCTCCTCCACAAAAAGATCTCAAAACTTTCAAGGAGATGGAAACTAACTCCACAAAACATGGAAGTCAATCCTACTTGCATAAAACATAGAAGTCAACATGGAAAATAGATATCTAATAACGCACTCCACAAAACAAAGAAGACATAGAAATTAGAAATATCCAAGAATATTCCACTCACATGGAAGCAAGGTTCCATAAAAGGTGGAGAGGGGGAAAAAGTGCTCCCCACATTTGTAGAAATTTCTAAGCCCCCAAAATGTGCCACCATAGTCATGTCATATCCCCAAAGGGATCCACACTCAAAAATCTCCCACTTGGAGACCGTTTCTTGAACAAAATCTATCACTGATTCATGACCACTAAGGCCAACCAAATCTGATCATAGTCTTAACTTGTCCAATGTGACCACCTTGGTCATCATACATACAATATTTTGGCTAGTATGAATCTTCTCTAGCTTCACCAAGTTCTCCTCCAAAGCTATCATGATGAAGTGGTAACGCAACTGAATGTGTTTTGTCTTCAAGTGGAAAGTGGAGTTCTTTGCCAAATGAATAACACTCTGACTATCACTGTGTAGTTTCCCAACTTATTTTCTCATGCCTCAAATCTTGAAATAACTACTATAACCAAATCCATACTCTACCTATGTGGTTGACAAAGCCATAACCTTATGTATCCTATAAATCCAACTAACCAATGTATCTCCAATAGTAAATATATAACCTATCATACTCCTACTATTAATATCCTCTGCCATATCTGAGTCCACATAACCACACAAAGTGGTATATGATCCACCATAACATAATGCAACATCAATGGTTCTTCTCAAATACTTAAGAATCCATTTCACTACTTACCAATGACCATAATCAGGATCACTCATATAACTACTCACAACTTCACTACTTGGACAATATCTAGCCTAGTGTTAACCATGGCATACATCAAGCTACCAACTATCAATGAGTAAGGTACATTAGATATCTTAAGATTTTCAACCTCTGTCTTGGGACACTACTCCTTTGATAATCTAAAGTGGCCTTCTAAAGGAATACCAACATATTTAGCATCCAACATGCTAAACCTTTCCAAGACTTTCTTCACATACTCTGATTGAGATAAAATCAACTTCCTCTCCTTTCTATCATGAGTAATCCTCATACCAATGATTTGATTTGCAACACCCAAATCCTTCATAGCTAAGGAGTCACTAAGTGGTTTCTTGAGTATATGAATATGTTGTATGTTTTTTCTTGCAGCTAACATGTCATCCACATACAAGCATACTATAATAAAAGAACCATCATCAAAATCTTTGATCTACATGCAACGGTCATAATTACACCTTTAATAACCTTTTTCAAACATAAAACAATCAAATTTCTTATACCATTTACATGGATCTTGTTTCAGGCCATGAAATCTCTTTTTTAGTTTGTACACATAGTTCTCCTCTTTGACCCCATATCCTTGTGGCTTCTCCATATAGAACTCTTCATCCAAATCACCATAAAGAAAAGTAGTTTTCACATCTAACTATTCTAAGTGCAAATCCTCAATTACAACTAAACCAAGAACAATCCTAATAGAAGTCATTTTTACAATAGGAGAAAAAATCTCATCAAAATCAATACCTAATTTTTATGCAAACACCTTGACCACCATCTTGACCTTATACCTTTTTCTCCCTTCATCCTCTTATTTTATTTTGAATAACCACTTGTTTGGTAATGCACTCTTTCCCTTGGGTAGCCTTACCAAATCCCACATTTGGTTCTCCGTGAGAGATCTGTGTTCCTCATCTATGGCTTGCTCCCACTTCTTCTTGGCATCTACCTGCATTACTTCCTCATAACACTTAGGTTCTCCATTGTCAGTGAGTAACAAATAATTAGAATAAGGATAAAAATGTTCAAGTGCTCTTCTTACCCTATAATACATTCTTACCATAGGAGTTTAGGGTCCTTGTGTAGAAGGTTCCTGAACTGATTCATTAGATACTTTGCCATCCACAATGTCATCCAATATTATGTACTCTTTCTTTTCCTATTCCTATTCATTAAATATTACATCTCTAGACCAAAATATTTTCTTATCTTTAATGCTCCATAAACATAAATTAAAGTCATCCTCACCATAACCAATAAATATGCATTTTTCTGATTTTGCCTCTAACTTGGTCCTATCCTCTTTCTTAATGAGATAAAATGCCTTACATCCAAAGACTCTAAGAAAATAATAAAAAACATTCTTACCGGACCAAGCTATTCAGGAATGATTCCATCCAAAAGCATTGAAGGTCCTATGTTAATCAAATAAACTATCATGCTAACTGATTCTACCCAAAACTATAAAGGCAACCCTACATATAACCTCATGTTCCTAGCATGTTCCATTATTATTTTATTCATCCTTTTAGATACCCCATTTTATTATGGAGTTATTAGAACCATCCTTTGCCTACAGATTCTATTGTTAGAACAATAACCAAAGAAAGCATTACTACAATACTCACCTCCATTATCTGATCTGAGACATTTCAACTTGAGACTTGTTTCATTCTCAACCAAGGCTTTCTACTTCTTAAAAGTGTCAAATACTTTAGATTTATTTTTAATGCAATAAATCCAAACTTTTCTAGTTGTATCATCAATAAAAGTGACATAATAATTGGAACCACCAATAAAAGATACCTGAGCTAGTCTCCATACATTCAAATGTACCAATTCTAACTTATGTTCTTTATTTATGGGTCCAACTTTTAAGAATGTAACTCACTTATATTTCCCATATACACAATATTCACGTAAGTCTAAATCAATTTATTTTAATCCATGAAACTTATATTTTAAGATCTCCATGCCCTTATGGGTAATGTGACCAAGCTTGTAGTGCCACATAGTTGCATTTCCATCTACAACAACTAAATCACAAGAATCGATAGTACTAGTCAAATATAAAGCACTAACTTTCTTACCTCTTGAAACCACAAGAGCACCTTTGGTAACTTTCCAAAAATCTACAGTAAACATTACCAAACAACCCTCACTACCCAATTTTTCCATTGAAACCAAATTCCATCTCAACATAGGCACATGTTTGACATCTTTTAGTAGCCATATGTTCCCATTCTATATTTTCACCTAAACACAACCTTTCCATACTATCTCACATGGTTCATCACCACCAAGATAAACATGTCCCAAATTTTCTTGAACGTAATCAATAAAATAATGCCTATGTGGGGTGGCATGAAAAAATAGCACCTAAATCTAATACCCAAGACTTGGAAAAATTCTCTAAAGAAAGAATTAAGGCATCCTAACATGATTTACCTGATGTCACATTTATCTCATTTTTTTCCTCCTTATTTACATTCTTATCATGAAGTAACCAATAATCCTTCTTTGAGTGTCCACTCTTCCCACAATGCTAGTATATCATCTTAGCTCTAGATCTAGGTTTAAATCTACCCTTTGACTTTCTATAGTTGCCTTTTCTCTTGTCTTTTTTCCTCCCTCTAGTTTCAATAGATAAATCATTACCTAAAGATGATTCACCAGTGCTCTTCCTTCGCATTTCCTCGCTATGAATCACACCTACAACATCCTCAAAATTTAAACTTCCCTTGGTAGGGACTGCATGACTCATAGCCATAACCAAGCTATCCCAATTATTAGGTAAAGAATACAAAATCAGAAAAGCTCTAAATTCGTCATCAAAATTAATTCCAAAAGAATTGAACATACTTACAACCATATTAAAATCATTTAGATAACTAGAAATAAAACCATTCTCAAACATTTTCATATTAAATAATATTTTCATAAGAAAAAATTTATTTGAAGTAGAGGGTTTCTCATATAACATCCTAAGTTTATCCATGAGACACTTTGTATATTTCTCACCTGAAATGTTAAATGCAATAAAAGATGTAAGTCATAACCATATGGCTCCCAATGCCTTCCTATAAAGCAATGTCTAATTTGCATCACTCATAGTTATAGGTTGTCCTCCTTTCCCCTCCAAGGGGATATGAAGTTCCTTTTGATATAGGTAATCTTTCATTTGCATTTTCCATAAACCAAAATTATTTCCATTAAATTTCTCAACTCTGAATCTGATCTCTTCTCCCATAGCTCCCACTCAAGCTAATAACCCTTTCTATGATTTACCACTTCAGTAAAAACACCACCAAAGCTCTAATACCAGTTGTTAGGAATTAAATGAATTCAAACCAGATTTAATCCACATAAAATCAGAATTTAAATGTGTAAAATTAGATTTAATTATGCACTATTGCATCACAGAATCAATTCCTCAAATCATAGTAATTGTAAGCAGTAATGGATACAATAAAAATAGCAATAAAGACCATAACATAGATATACCATGGTTCACCCAATGTGGGATACATCCACCAAGAAAGTCCCCAATAAAATTAATGACAAATAACCTCTTATAGAGATTAAAAATCTCCTCTAAAATTCACACAATAATTCCCTGAATTGCTAATCCAAATATGAAATCTATCAATAATTTTACACACATGTTCTACTACACATATACCTATTTAATCACATACCACAATATGATATAACACACCCTGAAAATAAAGACATCACTCTCTAAAGTAACACCACACCTATATATATACAAAATGAGGAAAAAACCCACCAAAGAAGGAGAAATGCACAATACTTATCCAAGATAAGCATTATCCTCAAGAAGAGACTCATCCTTTATATACACATAATATTTTTATCTTTTATCAAATACTGACACTTTACATCTTGTAGGAACCTAGCATGACTTAATCTCTTTGAGTGCATGCCTAAAAGCATGCACTAAAAAAGGGGTGGGTAGACCTTTGGTGCTTTGTAAGATTGTTGTCCCTTTTTGCCACATTATTACCAATCCAACTAATTTATAAAACCCTTTCCCTAAGCTATTTCTTCTTCATTGCACAATATTCTAGTTTTTTTCCTCTTTTTATTCTTCATTCCTTACCTTATTACTCTTTTGACCTGTCCAACTAACATGGTTGACCTGGTCGACCTAGTGTATTTTGGGGTCATTTCAGCTCTTTAGGTTTCTTTGCCTTTTGGTCTACCCAACATAGACTTTATGCATTAGCCCAAAAATTTAGTAGGATAACCCAGTCAACCTAGTAAAAATGACATGTCTGAATGATTTTTTGGTAGATACTCCTATATATATAAGGTCATTTTAGTCATTTTCATATATATGCAATAAAGAGTTATTATTCACTTGCACTTATTCACAATTTGCTCTTCCACCATTCTACTTGAGGAGACTTAGCTTAGGTTTCTTATTTTAGAGAATTTAGTCTTCTAAATAGGTCTTGGATGCTTTGGCCTAACAAATTGATCCTTATGAACCACAATGACCTCTTGGAAAGCCTTATTGGCTAAGGGAGAGATTGAATCGTGACATGTTCACATTTAGGTAAGTATATTATAACTTTGTTCTCCTCTCCTTTAGTAGATAGAAGTAGCATAAGTGTTGGATCAAATAATATTACTCTTCATATTCTATGTATTATGGTGTTACTCATACTTACTTTATATGAAGTTCCCTATACATATTTGATTACTTTGCATCTAACCCCTAACATTATGCCACAAGCTTTGGTGCATACTAGATTAGTTTAATTTTCTTATTATTAGAATAGTTTACTTTATTTTTTATTAGTATAAGTGAATATCAAATCATAGGATTCTTTTAGGGTTATTGTGAAATTATGTTAAACTTTAGGCTTTGGAACCCTTCCTAGCATGATATGTTGTGGCAAGTGATACAAGTGATCCCCTAATCAGGTCTAGTGGATCCCTATATTGGTCATGCTTCTGATTAACAAGTGTATAGCCAATTAGAAGTGTAAGTATGCTCTATCTTATCCAACCTAGGATTTAATCATATAAATCATGCAATTTTGATTGTATGCATTTTGGTGAACCTGATGTGAATTAAACCTTTGCAAGATTTATTCACTTTTACTTTCATTCTTATTTCTTTCTTTTTATCATCAATTTTAAGACTTATTTATTCCCTATTTGACATTTTTTACTTCATCATGAATCCAATGCATTTTATGGTTTGAAAAATGGATGAGTAGAAATAAAGATATAGGCAAAACAAAATCCCTATGTCTATCTATTATACCAGGTCAACCCTATCGACTTAATATCTTTTTCAACCTCTATTCATTATACTAGGTCGACTTGGTCAACCTAGTACTATCTGTAAACTCTTTTGCCTCTTTTTCAACCTTTTTATGCTATACTAGATTGACTTGGTCAACCCAGTATAGTTTTACAATCCCTATTTTTGTGCTAGGTCAACTGTGTTGACCTAGTACAATTTTCTACCTTCTTTGCTTTCCAACTTAGCTTTCTACATTCTTTGTATGTCTAACTTAGTTTTATATCTACCTATTTTAGTTCTTTATTTTTTTCTATTATTCTTATTACTTATCATTCTTTTCCTTTTATCTTCAAGCATCTTATCCCCCATTAGAATATTCTTGGATAGTTTGAATCCATTTGAACACTCTATGGGGTTATCTTTTCTTATATTTTCCTATCTATTCTTCTTCTTTTTAGCTATTGAGGCATCTTTTTATGCCCATCCACACATTACTCTAGCCTTTGGGGCATTTTACAATGCCCACCCACATATCATTTTAGACTTTGGGGCATCTTGCAATGCCCATCCCTACATCTAATTACCCTTTGGGGCATCTTGTGATGCCCACCCTTATTATCCATTACATGCTACCAAACTAATTCAACTCCAAGAAACTTTTTGAGACACATAGGCTTATCTCTCACATACTCATCATTGATATAGTCATTAGTGTATGATCATGTTCCTTCTTTTCATGTTTTCTATCTATATCTTTCTAACATCTTTTTACAAGTTACTTAAGCACATATATCCCCCTCTATAATAGTTCCCTCTTATTCACAAACCTTCAGCCCTCCCTTTCTAGTTTTTTTGTTTCTTGATGTACCATAGTCTTCCTTATTTTCTTGCATTTTTACCTTATCTTTCATTTTCCTTCTGCTTACCAATGTTGTTTTGGCATCCTTTGGGTTTTTCTTTTATGAGTTGCTTTATAAGACCACGGATAGGACCCAATATCCCTCACATAACCACCGTCTTTTACTTATTTTCCTTCTCTTTTTGTTGCTTGCTAATGCTATTTTTGCATCCTTTGGGTCTTTATTTTTATTTATGAGGTAATTTGCACAAAGGATCCCTCACTTTTACTTTTCTCTTGCTTATTAGCACCCTCGTGGGTCCCTCTTTTATGAGTTGCTTTGTAAGACCATGGATAGGACCTGGCTCTCCTCATAAAATTACCATTATTTCATGTTTTTTATCCTTATTCTTAAACTTTAGCTTTGGATTATTTTACTAGATAGAATTTGTAAATAATATATGTTAGCATGTTTTCCTCCATTTCCCCTCAGTCTTCTGATAAGGAATCACACCTTTGTTGTCATTATATCCCTCTTTTTTTGCCCTTTGTCACATTTTTTTGTAATTTGAAGCAATTTGAATTTTTCCATGTGTCATTCCTCTTGATTTCCCCTTTCTCTCATCTCTTCATTAGATAAAACAAGGTCAAAGTCAAGATAGAACTTTTATTTCACCTAGATTTATGAAACTCTTAGACCCCATGCTCTTTTAAGTTTCTCTCTCTTAGCAATCTTGTCCTAAAGTTTTCAAATGAAAGTCATCTTTAGCACCCATGTTTGGTTTTCTAAATCTATATGGAGGAGAAATATAAAAATCCATCAATAAAGTTAAAATCCAAATCATTTGAATTAAAAGGCAATGATATCTAAAAAGTAACATACAAATATCAAAAGTCAAATTCACACCAAGAGACATGATTACAAGAACATCTCCTATCCCTAATCAAAGCTTAAACTCCATAGTCAACTTCATATAGAGTCAAATTCTTTTGGGGTGTGGTAGGCTAGTAGATTAGAATAGGGGGATTTAAAAAAAATCTATGGTGCTACCTACTTTCTCACACAAGTACTCAATCTTCAGAGTAGACCAATGACTCTATAAGGGGTCCTGAAGAGTGGGAAAAACATCATGGGGAGGTAAATCCTTTTTAATTTTCATGCATATAGGCATCATGGGATGATCTATATACTCCATTTTTTAACCTAAGACTTGTGTAGATAAGATAAGTCCTTAATATTTCTTAAGGTCAAAAGTCCTCTTATTGTGATAAACTAAATTGGAGTGTCTTAACTTCGATAAAGAGTTTCTCTACCTTGGTTTTTCATTCATTCTCCCCTCCACCCATTTCATTCCCCCCCTGAGAGACAAATTGTGATTCCAAATCTATTTTCCCTTTTCTTTAATTCATTCTTCTTCATCTTTTAAAAACATGCTAGCACTACTTTGTTTCAGTTTTATCTATCTTTAGACATAAAATAACATGTTTGAGCAACTTTGGATCATTTTCTTCACTTCATTTTACATTTACTAGACTTACTTTACTTTCCTTTTTCCATTTATCATGATTTTGTTGTCCTTTTATCATGAACACTTGAGTTTGCACCCTTTTTTTCTATTTTTGAGTGAGATGTGGATTGTTACTGCTCACTCATCAATGTTGTTTTCCCTTTTATACACCTTCTTCCATTGTTGAGTGAGATGTATATTGTTACTGCTCACTCATCAATTTTGTTTTACCATTTTGTTTTTCCTTTTACCATTGATTTATCTTTCTTATCATTCCTTTTTAAACATGTATCCTTGGTTTAAATTGGTGAGTTTGCCTTTTCTTACTTGAGGTTTACTTGTTTGAGTTTTTTAGTCTTTTTTAGCCTTGGCTTTTCAGTTACCCAATTTAGTCTTGTTTGACTTGGTCATTTGGTCTAACATAGCATTTTTCACCCAGCTTGCCAAATTCCCAAGTACATCCCGTCCACATAGCAATAGTTATCTTGGATTTTCTTGCATTTGTTTATTTTTTCTCCTTAGTTTTGTACTCTTGGGTTTGTCGAAATTAGTCTCTACACCCTACACAATCAAAACTAAAAATACAATAGATAACCATCTCGTGATAAAAGGTAAGTCAAGGTATGCATTGCATTTAATTTTTAGTTATTTAATTTTTAGATTAGTTTCCCTTTTTGTCATTTAATTTTAGTTATTTTATGCTTTTTAAAATACTACAACTTTTTTTATCAGGAGTATTATGTGTGTCCTTATTTTCTTTCTCGAATCACCATCCCATGTTACACCTTAATGACACATGATGAGCTTTGAGTGGAGCATATGTATACACATAATATTTTTAACTTTTATCAAATATTGATGTTTTACATCTTTTAAGAACTCATCACAACTCAATTTATCTAAGTGTATGCCTTAAGGGGTGCACCGAGAAAGGGGTGGGTAGACCTTTGGTGTTTCATAAGATTGTTGTCCCTTATTGCCACATTATTACCAATCTAACTAGTTCCTAAAAACCTTTCCCTAAGCTATTTCTCATCCATTGCATAGTCTTATAGTGTTTTTCCTCTTTTTATCCTTCATTCCTTACTATATTACTCTTTTGATATGTCCAGCTAACTAGGTTGACCTAGTGTATTCTTGGGTCATTTAAGCTCTTTAGGTTTCTTTGCCTTCCGACTAACCTAACACAAACTTTAGGTATTAGCCCAAGATTGTACTAGGTCGACCCAGTCGACCTATTATAGTTGACATGTCTAAATGATTTTTAAGTGAGATAATCTTATATATACAAGTTCATTTTGGTCATTTTCATATATATGCAATAAACACGTATTATTCTCTCACGCTTCTTCACAATCTGCTCTTCCACCATTATACTTGAGGAGACTTATATTAGGTTTTTATTTTTGAATAACCTAGTCTTATGGATAGGTCTTGGATACTTTGGCTTAACAAAGCAATCCTTATAAACCATGACAACCTATTGTGAAGTCCCATTGGCCAAGGGAGAGATTGAATCATGACAAGTTCACATTCAAGTAAGTATATTCTAGTTTTTATTTCCTCTTTTTTAGTAGATAGAAGTAGCATAAGTATTAGCTCAAATAATATTACTCTTCATATTCTATGTATTAGGGTGTTACTCATACTTATTTTATTTGAAGTTCCCTATACATATTTGATTGCTTTGCATCTAACCCCTCACATTGTGCCACAAGCTTTGGTGCACACTAGATTAGTTTAATTTTCTTGTTATTAAAATAGTTTACTTTCTTGTTTATTAGTATAAGTGAATGTAAAATCATAAGACTTTTTTAGGGTTGTTGGGTGATTGTGTTAGACTATAGGATTTAGAACCCTTCCTAACATGATATGTTGTGACAAGTTATCCCCTAATCGAGTCTAGTTGATCCCCATATTGGTCATACTCCCACTTAACAAGTGTATACCCAATCAGAAGTGTAGGTGTGCTCTATCTTATTTGATCCAAAATTCTTTCTTTTACATCATGTAATTCTAATTGCATACATCCTCCACCTAGTCATGTTTATCCAAAATCCCACCTAAGGAGGAAATCGCCATACTCATCTCTCCTCCACAAAAGGCTCTCACAACTTTCAAGGAGATGACATCTAACTCCATAAAACATGGAATTCAATCTCACTTCCATAAAACATGGAAGTCAACATGGAAAATAGATATCTAAAAACCCACTCCAAAAAACAAGGAAGGCATAGAAATTAGAAATATCTAAGAATATTCAACTCACCTGGAAGCAAGGTTCCATAAAATGTGGAGAGGGGAAAAATGTCCTCCCCACATTTATGGATCTCTCTAAGCCCCAAAATGTGCCACCATGGTCATGTGATATCCCCAAAGCGATCCACACTCAACATATCTTAAGAGGTATTTTGACATTATTGTAGACTCATTAGTGGTTTTTCAAGTAATATAATGTTCAAGTCCCAAATGACATTTTGTGAAAGGTTAAATCCAGATTCTATAAATGTTTGCGTGGCATCTAGAGTCTTCTTTTTTTAGAACATCTTAAATTATTAGCCTAGGCAGGACTGGTCATGCAACTTCCTTACAATAAAAGATGCATTCTAAAGCCTCCCTAGTTTTTAGATGTATTCTTATAAAATTATTGTAGTTTATGTTTTGACTAGGCTTCTTTAGGTTAGACTTTTCCAACATAGTTTTTATATAATAGATTGAAGAATATAAGCTTGATTGTTACATAAATTTGTAATATTTTGACTTCATCAATTGATATTGTGATTTCTTGCAAATTCAATTTTTTTTTGAGGGTTTGGAAAGCAACATTAGAATGTGCTATAGAAAAATATAAAGATATTTGAGGGCAGTTAGAAGTGCAAACCATATTCCCCATGAGCTCCTTTATATGTGAAGTATTTAAAGTTTGTATCATCCAAAAGTTGAATGAATGACTAATCTCACCTTTTGAATTTCAATCCTTTAGTGATCTAAGCTAATTTGACAGAATAGCTAATCTCACCCTATGAATTTTAATCCTTTTATGGTCCAAGGGTATAAAAAAATTATTTATATGCAAGACTTCATGAATTTGTACATTATGGAGAACACATGAATGATATAGGGGGGCTATTAAAATGCAAAGCATCTTCCTGCATGTCCTATAATAAAATTAAACCCTATAAATCATATAATGATAATAATCCCTTACAAAATCATTTAATGATAGGAATCCCTTATAAAAACATAAACAAGGGTGTTATTGTTATAACCTTAATAACTTGACAATGTTTATTAGTAAAGTTATACATGACTAAAAATAGTAACTTATGTAAAAACAATTCTATAAATTGTAAAACAAAGGTCATCTTATCTTCACTTGATTGTTGAAAGTTATCTTGGATGGATAAAATGAAATTGGTATCACTTCCTTGCCATGAGTGGTGTAGACCTTAATTTGATGGTATTTTGAATAGTAATTTGCATGTTGGTAAATACATTAAGAAATACATTATATATTGGGGATATTCTAAAGCATGGTTTCCCACAATAATAAATCTAATATTGGTGGTAAGATAGTACACCCGGATGTTGTCATATACCCACTTGTTTTACACTTCCTAGTTGGAAGAGATGTTCTACAATTTGAAATTAATGACTCCCACAACTATGTTGATTCTAAAATTTGTGTTTGCCTTAAGTAAAAGAGGTTTTTCTTTATAAATCCTTAATTTTCAAATATTATTGTTCAAAATTAAAGTAACCACTTATTTTTTAGGGGCTAAATTATCTACCATCATCCCATTCTTCACTCATATTTTCTGAACATCTACAAAAGTGAGCAATAGAATTATATCTAAACGACTTAATTATATTTGAAACTAGGGAAGCAACACCTTTTTTTAGTTGATTCTTCTTATGTTCATTTAAAAAAATAATAATCTATCAAAATAATTTAACTAAATTTATTATTTCAAAGTGGTAGAAGATAAATTCAAATATCCTATGGTCTCTTGGAACCAAATCTGCACTCCCAAATAGTAGGGGGATTAAATATTAAAAATACAAAAATCTTCAATAATGCATTGTCAATGTGGGATCCTTTGAGACTTTTCAAAAATAGAAATTCCATTTGGAGTAAAATAATAAATAAAAATAATTTATATAATCATAGGGGTTATCTTTTGAGGTGGCATGATAGTCTAGTCTCTCCATAGCCTAGTCTCTCCAACACATCACAAATTTTCAAAACATGTTATGATTAAATCCAAAAGAACCACCCTTATAAATTAGGAAATAGGCATACAATTATTTTTTGAGAACATAATTGGATAAACTATCCATGTGTTCAATGACCAAAATATGAAAATTTACATTTGCTACAAATACAAGGAATCAGGAATTTTAGGGGATTATTTACACTTGACTCCTTTGAATCATCAAATTTGACATGAGGAATAAATAAAACTCATAGGAAATTCTTAGATTACCTCTTGTAGATTCTATCTCAAAGATATTTACTCCCTTCAAATCACCTAGATGAATTGGATGGAAATGATGGGTCTACCTACTTTGCACTAAAATAGAAAATAATGACATAAAATTTCAAAACCAATCTACATTGCTAATCATAATAGGTCTCTTCATCATTGACACAAGATTATTCATGTTAATGATCACAACACTATCCATAAGAGCAATTTCCTATACATAAATGTACTTGTCTGATTCCATAGTCATATGAGTGAAGGTAATGAACTATAGATTTATCCCAAAGCTTGACAGCTTCAAGAATTTAAACAAAGGGTATGACAAATTAGAAACATTACTATTTTTCACACCTTTATTTCCTAAATTCAAAAATAAATCATACATCATTGTCATGGAGAAGTTAAGAACATCATAACATGTATTAGTGAATGATAGAAAACATAATTCTTATTTTAGACCATTCCTTAAAATAGGGTTCCTCTAATAATTTATTTTTTAATAAATACACCATGGAACTTCTAATGGACTTGAAAGCTAAGGATATTTCAAAATTTGGGCATGGGATTTTGGTGTTAGCTCATGAGCCCATGAAACCCCATGTGCAATATAATAAAATCAAATATCTCTATATGATACAAAAATTAATACTACAACAAATGATAATGAATCATCAATTAGGTATGTGCATGGAGTTGGGAGACAATTTTATGGATATACCCTATTGGTTCTTAGTTGTACACCTCTTTTTCTCAACCTTGCACACTTGAAGAAAATGGAAAATGTGGATGGTAAACCCACTGATATGTCATTATATCTAGGGATGGGTTTAACACATGTATAGATCAAACATAGATAATGACTGGGAGGTACCGACATAGGGTATAATCATCTCCCTGCTACTTCTAGATCTACTTGAACTAAGGTGAGAGGACCTAAGGGGTATCTTTCTCACATGGAGTGATACTACAATTCAATCTCCATGGGGATTTTTAGCATAAGGAAACATAGATATGACTAGGGCATAACCAAACTTATTCACTCCACCCAAGAAGGGTTATTACACGAGATGAACAAATGCTCTTGGTTACATACAATCTACTGAATATAAATGGGTATATGCTTTCAACCTTCATTTCAAAATAAATTTTCAATAACAAGGGGATGAATGGGAGACTGCAATCATGATATTTAAATAACAAACGGTAGACAAATTTTGAGTATTAAAATATTCATGCATCTATAAGGCAAATAACACTTAAAATATGTTATAATTGTATTATTTGCATGATAAAACATGGTAGGATATTTATATATTTATAAAAGAGTGGTGTGATGGTGGTTTTCAAATAGTATGGTTTATTTCAATATTTATGACATTATTCCTTTGCAAAGATGTATAAAAAATCAGATACAAGCTAATGGGAATTACCAAGAGTGGTTTGCATTTATTGGTGTCAATGAAATACAAATACCCAAATGGTTCTAAAACCCTAGAACATACACTGCAACTAGAATCTCATAAACTTTTTCCTATCAAATTCATAAATCTAGGGTGCCCTAAAGAGTTATTCAACAACATATTTTCAATGTAAATTATAGAAAGGGTTTATAATCTAGATCTATGCTCAAAATGATAACTAGTAGTAAGCATTGAACTAAATATCCAATCAATGGCATTTTTAAAACATATTATTGCACTTCATCAATAGGAAATATTAAGAACCATTTGGCCAATTAAATTTGCAAGTAAACCTTACATACATCATTTTTCCAAAATGTTTCCATGGGGACAAGAATTATGAGTTTGCTCTTTTAAAAGGGAGACATAAACATGCTCTCAAAGCTTACTAATGGCTGTACAGCTGCAACCACATTAGCAAGGGAAAAAAAACATACACGTAGTATTTGATCCCAAAATTTTGAATAACCTAAGACTTAAAGAGTGTTAGGAACCCATGTTACCCCTTCTCTTTAATTTGTTAGTATATTAGTTGCTATGGATGCATATGCTTTTTAAGTCATCCCATGAGCATATTTGTTTATTCCACATTCATGGGAAGTCGTAATTGATTATATTAGACTTATTATATAAGTAAGTTTTGAGGCTAATGAAGGCATCCATGAATTTATTGTATTGAGCTTGCTCAAAGGAGGTTGCCCCCTCGAAGTGGCCTGTGATCAATATAATCCTTTTGATGCTTATACTAATTATATAAATATGTTATTTCATGCATTTTCATTAAATTATTGTAAGAGGATCCTCCCATTTGATATTAGAACACTTTATAATGCCAATTTTTTCTATAAAGTCTAAATTTTTTTATGCTGCATAATTCATTTAAGTATTTTTTGTAGAAAGTCTTAACTATATTCTACTATATAATTCATTTAAATATTTTTTTGTATTACAATAATCTATTTCAGAATAGGGTAAAAACTTATCCACATAAATTTGATAAGTGCCTAGGTGAAATCCCTAAAACTCAATGTGAAGAGTACCATAGAAACCCCAAATTAGTTGGCATATTGAGAGGACCTACTAGTGAAATGGGCAATGGCCCCTTCTCAATCGAGTAGTTCCCACCTATGAGGAAAACCAAGAGCTATCATTTAGGGGTAAATCCATGGCCAAAAATTTTATAGAGAATGGTACTTGCTTAGATTACATTGGTGGTCAGAGAGATACCTTTAAAACCTTAGGTAGGCATTGAAACTTGGGACCCATTTCTATCATTTTCAAAATATTTCTAGTAGACTCAAAAAATCAATCAATAGAGTATCAAATAAATTACATTTAGATAGTTGATAGAAACCAAAAACCAAAAAAAAATCTTCCTATTAGTTTTAGAAAACTAGTAGTCAAATATTAGAAGACTCTCAAAGGACTTGTGACCAGACATTTGACAGAAAATAGAAATAGAAAAAAACAAATCTCTTATTATGGTCATGGTAGTAACCTGAACAAGAGAAAAAAACATGGAGGATGAAATTACTGCCCTCAAAACCCAAATAAAATATCTTGATGAAAAAATTTGTGGCCTCATTCTTCAACATACCACCTTGAATAACAAATGGCATCCATAGTCCTCTTCAGACATTCAGTTTTATTCTTTTAGCAATTTTCATGGAATAAATATTGATTTTCCTTGATTCAATGATGTAGATTTGATTGGATGGATCTTTGGGTAAAACTATATTTTAGTCTGCATAATACTTTTGATGTCAAGTTTCCACTTGCATCCTTTCATTTGGAATATGAAGCCCTTCAATGGTATCATTGGTATACCAAGGCTCATGACGAGCCCATATGGATCAATGTTTGCACCCTCATTTTACAATGGTTTGGCCTGAGTGATTTTGATGATTTTACTAGAGAACTCACTAAACTTTTCCAAATAAGAACTGTGAAATAATATCAAACAAATTTTGAAAAATTGGCCAATCACATGGAGGGATTATTTGATGATTTCTTTAGGAGTTACTTGTTAGTGGATTGAAAAATGCAATTCAATCTAAGCTCAAAATTTTCCATCCCAACATGATATGTAAGCCCTAAGGTTGGCTAAATTGGTAGAGAACAAGATCATATCTTAGTAATAATTCAAATCCTATTTTGATCCATTCATAAATACAACTCCACAATGATATCAAACAATGATATCCCCTAGAACCACTCATATCAAGCATTTGATTGAAGCAAAGATGATAGCACATAGATAAAAAGGAATAGGTTATAATTGTGATGACAAATTCACTTGAGGATATCGATGTGTCAAGAAAAATCTCTACCTAATAAATGTGGACTCTCCACCCAAAATTAAAGTTTTGGAAGATACTCAAGATAAAGCAAATGATCCAAAAGTCGCTTCATCAATTGTAGAACCTGCTTCTCAGGAAGACCAACTAGAGATCTCTTTCCATTCCTTAGTAGGAGTCACCACCCAAAAAACCATGTGGGTCAGGGGTTGCTTCAAGAAGATCCCTCTCATAATACTCATTGATTTAGGTAGCACTCATAACTTTATTGACCCTCAAATCTCTACATAGGCCAATTATTTTGTCCATATTTACTCCAAATTCAAAGTCATGATTGCTAATGTGGGAACATTATCTTGTAAAGGGAAGTTTCTCAATGTGCATATCTCTATTGGAGATTATAAATTACACTCTGACATGTTTACCTTTCCCTTAGGTAGATGTGATTTTGTTTTGGGATCTCAATGGTTATGCACACTTGCACCCATCTTATAGGATTTTGCTAAACTTTAGATGTAGTTTTTAGATACTAGGGAAAAACACACATTGAAAGGCTTACACCTAGGGTCTCTTAGCATCATAAGTTCACATTACATGGAAAATATTCTTAAGATAATTGAGATGGCATCATTTCCCAACTCTATTCCATTTAAATGCAACCATCAATGGTCTCCACTACTTCTGATCTACAAACCATTCTACATAGGTATGCATGTGTCTTTGCCAAACTAGCAAGATTTCCACCTTCATGATAAGAGGACCATCATATTTAGCTCCTTCCTAGAAGCTTTCCTCCCAACATCAGGCCCTACCACTAACCATTTCAACAAAAGACCGATATTGAGATACTTATTCAAGACTTACTGAAGCAAAGCATTATTCACCCTGGTATCAGTCCATATTCTTCCCTAGTTCTCATTATCTAGAAAAAATATGGGTCATGACACCTCTACATTGACTTCTATGTACTTAATCACATGATAATCAAGGATAAGTTCCTGATCCTTTTTATTGATGAGCTTCATGGCACTCATTTTTTCTCTAAGTTGGATCTTTGCTCTAGATATCACCAGATCCAACTTCATGAAGATGATATCCCTAAGATAACTTTTTGCATGCATAATGACCACTATTATTTTTTGGTCATACCTTTTGGCCTCACTAAGGCTCCTTCAACATTTTAGGTATTGATGAATAAAATATTTCGGCCCTACCTATGGAAATTAACTATAGTCTTCTTTGATGAGATCCTCATCTATAGTTAAACATGGTCTGAGCATCTCCAACATCTGGAGCTCACACTGCAACTTCTCTTTGATCATCATATCTATGCAAAATTGTCCAAATGTGCTTTTGGATAAGATAAAGTGGAATATCTCAGGCATATTATTTCAACCCAAGGGTTTCATGTGGATCCTTAAAAAATATCCACCATGACAAATTGGCCTCATCCTCAAACACTCAAGATATTTCATGATTTTTTGGGGCTGACTGGATACTATCACAATTTTTTCAAGGACTACAAGAAGATTGTAGCTCCATTTATAGTTATGTTGAAAAAGGATGGTTTTACATGGACACAATTTACTAAGTGTGCATTCAAAGAATTGAAATAAGTTATGTGTACTACACTTATTCTAGCTATGCCAAATTTTACCAAGACCTTCATGATCGAGAGTGATGCTTGTGGTAATGGAATTAGTGTTGTTCTCCTTCAAAAATGACACCCAATTACATTCACTACCAAAGCCTTTTCTAGAAAGAATTTATTACTCTCTACTTATGAGAAGAAAATGATGGCCATTTTATATGTAGTACAAAAATAGTGGTCATACCTACTAGGGAATCTTTTTTGCATCAAAATGGATCACTAGATTCTAAAATATTTCTTAGAATAATGGGTCTCCACTCCATCATAACATAAATGGGTCAACAAACTCATGGATTATGACTATGAGATCACTTACAAAAAGGGTAAAGACAATATTGTGGTTGATGCTCTATCTCACACATTTATAGACCAAGCTTCCCTTTCAGCTATTTCTATGCCTATTATGAATTGGTTGGACATTGTACAGTAGGGGTATGTCAATGACTCCTCATTATCTCAAATCATTCAATATTTTGCCACTAACCCCTCTATTATACCACATTATTCTTGGGATGGTGCTTCCTTATGATATAAGGTCCATCTAGTGCTTCCCCAGAGAATAGATCTTTAGTAGGTTGTATTATATGAACTCCATGATTCTCCATCTATAGGGCACTTAGGGTTTCTCAAAACTTATGAATTGGCATGACATATATTCTTTTGGAAGGGAATAAAAAAAGTAATTCAACAGATGTTGGTTGAATGTGATATCGACCAATGCAATAAGGGTGAATTAACACTCATTCTTAGGTTGACGAACCCTTTCCCATCCCTACCAGTATTTGGATAGATATTTCTATGAATTTAATTAAGGGGCTCCCTAAATATGGAGGGAAAATAGTGATCTTGCTTGTGGTTGATCACATCACTAGATATAGTCATTTTTAAGCCCTCAACCATCACTATACCACCTCCACAGTTGCATAAGTTTTAATGGACTATACTTTCCATCTTCATGGCATTCCTTCTTCCATTGTCTTAGATTATGATGCAACCTTCATTAGCCATTTTTGGATAGAACTATTTTAATGCACTAGCACCCAACTGAAGATGGTTTTTTGAGTATCATCCATAAATGGATGGCTAGACTAAAATTGTCAACAAATGCTTGGAAATTTTCCTTCATTGCTTCACCTCATAACAATAACATCAATGGTAAAAGTGTCTCCCTCTCACCAAATGGTGGTACAATACCTCCTACCCAACTTCAACTAAAATGACTCCATATGAAGCAGTCTATGGTCAAGCACCACCAGTGATTCTTTTGTATACCCCCAGTAGTTCACTAATTCAAGTGGTCAACATGCTTCTTTGAACTTGGGATTAGATCCTTAGCACCCTGTAGAATAATATTCATATGGTATAAAATAGAATGAAATAATAGGCTGACCAACATCATTTTGAGTGCACTTTCCAAGTAGGTGATGTGGTTTTTCTTCACCTACAACCATACAAACAATCCTCCCTAAAACTAAAATGGCATCATAAGCTATCTCCCAAGTTCTATGGTCCATATAAGGTTCTCTATAAGATTGGGTTGGTTACTTATAAGTTAGAGCTCCCACCTTCTTCCCAAGTTCAACTAGTATTTTCATGTCTCTTGTCTGAAGAAATTTATTGGTATAAACATCAAAGTACATAATATTTTATTAGAACTTGATAATGAAGGATCTATCCTTCTTGAGTTGGAGGCAATCCTAGATAGGTGCACATGATAAATTCACTCCCACTTCATCATAGAGGTATTAATTCAGTGGCACAGAATGTAACCAAAGGATGCAACATGGGAACCACTATTTCAAATTCAACACCAATTCCCATATCTAAAGCTTTAAGGACAAAGTTTTTTCTAAGAGGGAGGAGATGTTAGGAACTTGTGCTACCCCTTCTCTTTCCTTTGTTAGTATATTAGTTTTTATGGATGTATATGCTTTGTAAGTCATCTCATGAGCATTTTATTTTATCCCATATTCATGGGAAGTAGTAGTTATTTAGATTAGACTAGTATATAAGTAAGTGTTGAGGCCAATGAAGGCATCCATGAATTTATTGTGTTGAGATTGCTCAAAGGAGGTTACCCTCTCAAAGTGGCCTATTATCAATATAATCCTTTTGGTGCTTATGTTAATTATATAAATTTTTTATTTCATGCATTTTCATTATTTTTTTTAGGAGGATCTTCTTAGAGAGAATAAAAATACCAACAACAATAACCTTAGAATAGAGGATAAACACTCTATTTATACATTTTTTACCACTCTTTGTAATCCAAGATTGTGGGTTGCAATTTCTAATATTGAAAAATTACAAAATAGCCCTCAAAGTTTTGCCAAGATGCTCACATCTAGAAGATGACCTTGTCATGCCTGAAATCTTCATTATTTTTTAAGAAAAATGATTGTTCTAATTACCCCTTTAAGCAATGATGAATATTTGCAACAAACCCTTTGATTTCTTGGCTGAAAATGCATTTTACTTAAGTTGGAAAGAGAATATTTTCCTTTGGATCCAAATAAACTCTTTGTCTTCTTTTACAACTACCTAGAGATGCCCTTTGACACTCATTTACATACCCTAAACCTTCTTGATAACTTCCCTTCCCCTTATGCGTGCCAAAGAACAACCTTGCTCTCACGATGATGGCTTTTAAACACCCAAATGTATGGAAATTTAAAAAAAAATCTTTGGAATGACCCACCTTGAACTTGTAGACCTAAAATATTTCTCTTATGGAGTGTTTGAGATAGAAAATTAATGGAAAATGCAAAACTTAGGTTATTATTATCTTTTTAATTTTTGGCTCCAACTTGCCTTTTCACACTTTACATTTTTCACATTTATTTTAAATTTGCTTTTTAGGGTTAAATCCACAATTTTTAATGCATAAATGCATTACCTTTCATTTTTTAGCCTTTTGGGGAAATTTTGTTCCCTTTTACAAATTTTTAATTTTCCTTTATTTTGGGGAAATTTGAGTCCCATTTGCAATTTTGAAATTCCTTTGGATTGGGGAAATTCAGAACTCAATAGCAATTTTACAATTTGAAAATCATAGAATTGCAATTCATAGTTTTAGTTCCCCTAAAAAGTTCCCTTAGGGAAATGGGAACTCCAACAATAATTTACAATTTGTAAAATTGCAAAATTACAAAACAATGAGGGCCAAAGATTAAGAACATTTGCATCTGAACCTCTACCAAAGTGACTTTTCACCCCACATTCATTTATGCTACCCCCTGCCAGACCCGTAATTCCATACCAAGATTCTTGACTTTTGTTTATTCTCAAGGGCCAAAGTTGTACCTCCTACATGACCCTAGTATCTCCATGATAAATTTTCTAGAAGAAGACATCAAGGTAGATGCTAAAAGTGGCCTTTCATATATTTCCCTTTGGCAATTGGTTTTTTCTCTACTTTGGAGTAGAACTCTTTACATTTTTTAGCTCATTCATCACATCTAAAGGTGAAAATAGGCACAAAAGCAATAGTACAAGGCTTGCCTTTTATATCTTGAGTTGCTTTCATAGTTGGAAAATTTTTAGAGTGTAACTGGGTTGATGATGGTTGTGTAGTAGGCTTTACTAATAACTATTCTTTCTTAAAAACTAAAAAAGCTTAGCATTTCTTGTAGTTGGATACTTTAACACACTACTGGCCAATACATTGGTAGGTCACACTCTTGTAGTAGCCCTTTTGTCAATTGCTAGAGAAAAATGTTGTGGAGAAATGCACTTTGACCTTGCATTTCCAACTTTCATTGGTGGATGATCTAAACCATCTAAAGCTAGCATTGTGTCTTCCACACCTGCAAACTGAGAAATTTTTCCATTATTTCCTTTTGAACTAAAATTTGTGCTATCTCTTGTTTCAGTCTTTACTATGCCTTGAGTAAAGGTACTCAAATGAATAAATCTTAATTTTTGCATTTGTGAATATCCCTTCCCACTTTTTTTCATACTTATTGATACTATATTTACATCAAGTGCCTCTCTTTCCTTTCCAAATTCCCCCAAATAGGAAGAGAGCTAAGAATCCAGATTGCCAGGTAAGGAACTATTCTCAATATTACCTTCAACCATTTGAGATTTCAATTTCAGATTTATACATTAGCCAATGTCAGCTTTATCCATCGTGGTGCTTGAGGAAAAGTCTAGAGACCTTGCCATTACATGATATGTTGAGTGAATTCTTGTCTAGTACTTGGATGCCATCTAATTGGCATCTTGAATAGAAACTATCAAAGACACCATTAATCTCCATCTCTAACTTGTTGATCGATGGCCTCAACAATAAATTCATCCTTAGGAGCTACATCTATTGTGAATTCAAAGAGCTATATGCAAATAATTTAACACACGCAATGTGTAGACCTGAACATAGAGACAATCTTCAAAATACTTTAACACAAAATTATATTCTTCTATATTCTAATTAATAATCATTCATAAATATTACATATTTATAGGAATATGATTCCTATAATTTCTCCATTATTTTCTCACCCAAAATCTCTCAAATTAAGCACACTCCTATATAGATATATTGTTATAACTTATTAACAATATATCTCAACAAATATAATATTATAATCTATATTCATAACATTTTTTATAAAAATATTACAACAGATTATTAAAATAAATATAACTAACAACCAATTACTATGTACCTCTCGGTAAATACCTAAATTCACTTATGTAAAAG
Source organism: Torreya grandis (assembly GCA_037957365.1). Taxonomy (NCBI): domain Eukaryota; kingdom Viridiplantae; phylum Streptophyta; class Pinopsida; order Cupressales; family Taxaceae; genus Torreya; species Torreya grandis. The sequence goes on along the minus strand of JARHVA010002253.1, from coordinate 2,175,413 downwards.
TTAATTCTTAACATTCCCCCCATAGTTTTTACATGGTGGAAAAACATGCACACTCTCATCTAGTAGTATGCTCACCTCTTGTAGCATGCCCTATTTGGCTCATGACCTTGATATAAAGAGAGCCTCACTCCTCCCATGGTTTGATAGGTTTACCAAAAACCTTGACATGAATAGGAACACTATCTACCTCTAAGAATTAGCATGGATATAATTATATGCTACCACATACTCTTAGGTCTACCTACTATTGACGTAATCTTGTTGCACATGAGCACTATATGCAAAGGAATGCATCTTGAATTTACTTTACATGGTTAAAATGGACATGTCACTGAGGCTCATCTCCATAAATAAGCAAGGCAATCAGAGGATCTCTCTAGTAGTTTCTCTCCTAATTGTTGCCAAAACATTGTTCACCTCCTATGGTTTTCTGGATCTCTACCAAAAACCCTTTCCAGATCCATGAATTAACTTACATTGGTGCTTTATGTCCTTTCACTATGTTCTCACATTAGGTAATTATGTTTGGAATTACACACAAATTACAAATCTTGAATAGACATATTCTTATGTTCCTATTTTGAAAACACACAACAAAAATTATAAAATCATACCATAAAATTTCACCACATATTTGATGTAGCCCCATCATTGGTGACTGATGAGAGGTCTTTAAAAGACCTCCTTCCTCCATGTATCCTCTAACCTCTAGTGTATATCTCTTTACTTAGTTGTTATGTCGATGAATCTCATGACAAGATTCCCTACATTTTAGATGTTGCATACAAGCAAAAATGTGTTCATGAATCTAAGCCTAAATAACTTTGACTTTTTCAACATATGAACACTTTTGACAATTTTAAAAATGGACCTAAATAAACATAAGATTTGTAACAACATTTTAATTACAATTATATTAAACAAAAAATTAATTGACACTAACTTGATATTCTCTAAAATAAAATGAACCCATAATGACTTTATACAAGACATACTTTTTTTAAAATGACTCAAAACTCTTTTTAAAGAATAAACCTATATCAAAAATCCAAAAGACTATTTCCAAACAAAATGACATACATTTTTTATTGTAACGGATCGACATATAAAAAAATATTGTCATTATTTAAAAAAAAACTAAATGACATTAAACAAATAGACTAAAACCTATTTTATAAAAACTTAAGACTTACTAAAGAAAAAGACACACTTTGACCGTAGAATTATAGTGGACAATTTGTATGGAGATCTCCCAAGGACGTGTGGATAGTTGCAGGGAATTAGACATGTGTGCTTGAGTGGATCAAATATTGAACCTTTTGCATGATACCCATGAAGGTCTCATCAAAAAATGCATGAGATAATATTAACACAGGTGGCAATACGAACCATGTGAAGACATATCAAACTGAGTCATGATGATCACATAGCCAAGTTGACTAGTGAAGAATTCTACATAGAATGAATACAATGTGAATGATATGGCAATTGAATAAATGGTAGAGAATAGCACTAACAAAATCTGGGTGATGTTGAAAAATAATCTAAATAATGAGTAGGTCTAGGAGATGTTGAAGTCTCAAGTTGTATGAAGGTAATTTTGATGTAGATCTACACTATGGTAGGATGGATATGGAACTTAAAAAAAATAAAAAAATGATGTGACTTATTAAAAACAGTCAAAATATTCTTCTTTATAGCAAATGCTCAAGTTAACATCATAAGAGATGAATCACTAAATTAGATGAATGTATTTGAAGCAAGTCTTCATTCGCAAGAGCAATACACAAAACCACTACAATTTTTACATGATGTTAGGGTGCATACAAACTATAGATTTGTCATTACTAATGGCTTCATCCTTTACTAGTGTATTTTGCTTTGTGAGGCTTTATCAATGTTGGTATACTATAGTCACACTCCTCAATGCTCACCCCTCTAATAGGTTTGGATCATGCACAAAAAATGTATAGACAACAAAAAAGATCTACACAAAATGCTATTATAAAAAAATAATTTAATTTATGTGAAATTAAATAATCTATAGAGACTATTAATGAATATCATTACTCAGACAACAAATAATGGCTAAGTTTCCCTATAGACACATTACTCCTCCATTACAGGCATAAGACCAAATAATTCACTCTGATACCACTGTTGTGAATTCAAAGAGATATATGCAAAGAATTTAACACATGAAATGTGTAGACCCGAACACAGAGATAATCTTCAGAATATTTTAACATAAAACTATATTCTTCTCTATTTTAATTAATAATCATTCAGGAATATTACATATTTGTAGGAATATGATTCCTATAATTTCTCCATTATTTTCTCACCCAAAATCTCTCAAATTAAGCACATTCCTATATAGATATATTGTTATAACTTATTAACAATATATCTCAACAACTATAATATTCTAATCTATATTCATAACATTGTTTACAATAATATTATGACAACTTATTACAACCAAGTATAACTAACAACCAATTATTATTTACCTCTTGGTAAATACACAAATTCACTAATGTAAAGTTAATTTCTAACAACATCATTCCTAGTAGATCATTATTTCCTTTCATAGACAATTGGATTAGCATTAATTAGGCCCACAACCATTTCTACTAACATAAATGGAACTTAATATGTATCACTCATGCTTTGATTCTTCTATTCCTCTCTACAGCTTTTCTTTAAATGATTGGTGATTGAGCTAAAAATTTTAGGCATAAGTAACTAGATATTAAAACCAAAATAATGTGAGATCCATCTCACATTGGTCACAAAGCATAACCCTCTGATCACCAAATTGATATTTAGAAAAATCTTCAATCCTGCATAGTGCACAACCACCAATCATTTTTATATGGAATGTTAGGCAGTCTTGTAGCATTAAGTCCTTCATACCATCTAGCTGGGCATTTGTACCTGCTATCTTTTTAAATTTCCTTCTCATTTCATTCTCTTTTTCCATGTCATTCAAAGTCTCAACAATAATTTAAAATATTGCATTATTTCAAATTGTGTTTCATCCTCTTCTTTCCACTATGTTCCTTTGTTATTCCTTTATTAAATCTAGAATCGTATATGAGATTGTAATTATAAAAATTGTGTTTTACCACCAAAAGTTTAGTGGGATTATTATGCCTTAGTTTCAATTGCATTTTACCCTCCAAACCTCCAATGTAATTATATGGTACCATTTGCAATTTACCCCTAGTCAACTTTGTAGTCAACAATGAAATTCCTTCCAACTACCTTGTAGCCACACATTTTCAAACAAAACTTTACTTTATTTAAAAGTTATACATGGGTAAGTCTCATTGTCATGGACTTAAAACCTTCTTTGTTTAACTCTTTTTTGTTAGCACATGGGCACCTTCATGTCAATGCCCATTTTAAAACCTAGCTTTATTCATCGTTTATTGTTGGATAGATTTGTCAAACCTATTTATTGACCATTAAAACCCTACCAACCACTCCTTTACCATTCCCAAACATTAAAGAATTAAAAATGTTTTATTATTAAACATTTCCATGTGGTAAAGGGCCTGATGGTGTGGGGATTTATCTTAACTATGTGCTTAATACCTTAAGTACCATGTGGCCCCCTAAGACCTCCATGTGGGCTCCTCTGTTCATTGGACAACATATGAGACATTGGCGCTACCATTAATACTGATTTGGATTTTATTGTGTCTAATTTTAACATGGATTCTCATTCCATCATAGCACTAATCCACACTAGGAGACTTTGAGTTATTGACATATGTAGCCTAAAATATCAATAACAACTTCAAATGATAGTCCTATACTTCATGTTGTTCAATAACATTTGGGATGGATATATATACTTTAATCACTTGTCAAAGAGAATGTACCAATCACTGAATTTTTCATAAAGAAATTAGGGGACATCCCTTTTTTCATCATCTCCTTATAGAACCCAAAACCTTCCTGCATAAATCCTTCCTTGTAAAGCTTAATGTACTTCAATGGTAGCTCCATGGTTGAACTATAAAGTAAGTAATCGAAGAATGTCCTACATATTATCATCCCCTTTTCATTACTTATTACTTAATGCCCTGCAATCCTTTTAAAACATGAAAATATTAAATATTAGTTGAAACTAAGACCTTACAGAGTTTAAATAAGGCAAGAGTAGGAACAAGGGTTTTTTATGACTACAAGAGTGAATTGTTATGACTTGAGGTGAAAATAGGTCCTCTTGACCTTAAGTGAACACTTACAGACATGAAGCAAGCTAGATAATTTAGGCACTTATAATCAACAAGGGTATAATTGATCAGTGTAATTTTGGGCACTAACACTAGCTCTCGTCCAAGGAAGTACACCCCATGTAGGTGTGAAAAGAACCCTAAAATGCAAAACCAGGTGCCAATCCATTGGGCCATAGAGTCAACATGTGATAATTTATATCAAACACCCATGGAAGCTCAATAAAATAAGGTAGACTGACAAAAACAAATCAAGAAGATCTAAAAATAAACACACAACAAAAAAGATGAAAGGAACTATACAAACAAATCCCAAAGCAAAGGGGAAATAAAAACAACAAAGTAATAAAAATATACACTATACAACACTGTACATAGTTACAAACTCAATTGAGGAAGTGTTTTAGATGCCTACCATTAACTGATAGCTCTAGTATTTCACCATTCAAATCTCTTAGGAAGAAAGTATGTTCCCTAATTTGGAAATTAATGGAATAGGGATCCATCCACAAGGCATCAAACTTGCCATGCTTGTCTTTCTCCTCATGCCTATTATCCCAAAATAGAATCAGATCACTGACCTAAAAATTTCTTTTAGTGATATTTATATCAAATATATTCTTGAGTCTTTCCTTAAAATTGAGGTGTCTTTAATGAGCTTGTCTTTAAATCTCATCAAGATCAAAAATATAGTTCATTCTATTTTCATAGTGGTTGATTTGCTCATCATCTTCCTCTAGTTGTTACATGAACTAATAGGTTGGAAACTGCAAATTCATAGGCAAAACTACTTGAGCTCCATAAATAATCTCAAAAGAGATTTTACCTATAGCTCTCTTAGGCATGATCATATTAACCCATAAGGTAAACTTCATTTGTTCACCCTACATCTTCTTATTTGATTCCAAAATATGTCTAATGATTTTGAACAAGTTCTTGTTACTAAATTTTGATTTCCCATTCATTTGAGGTTTATAATTGAAAGCATAAGCTAATCCAATCCCATACTCTTTACATAATACCACTAAATGTTTATATTTGAAACACATGGCATTATCATCAATTACCTTAACATGCACACCAAATCTATAAATAATCTGATTTAGCAAAAAGTCCATAACTACCTAGTGTGTAGCCTTCTTTGTAAGGACTACTTCAACCCATTTCATGAAGTAGTCTATTGCAACTAGTATCCATCTATGTCCATTGCTTGATGAATCAATAATTTCCCTAACAAAATCCATTCCCCATTGTCTAAATGGGCCTTCAATCATCATAGGCTATAAAGGAAGAGAATCAAAAGCTTTAAACCTCCCAGTAAAGTGTTGACACTTCTCACACTTTCTAACTTTTTGAGCAACATCATTGAATAGTGATGGCCACCAATAACCAACTCTCAAAATTTTATGAGCTATGACTTTAGATGCAAAATGGCCACCACATCATCCACAATGGAAGTCTTCAATCAAGTCAATAGTTTGTTCTTCTACCAGGCACTTTAGGATAACCCCATCTAGATTCTTCCATGCCAATCTATTTTTAGTCAAGAGGTATTTTTGGGAAACAAGTTTAAGACTTCTCCTTTGGTTTTTGTCCAAGTCAGGAGGATAATTCAAATTTTTCAAGTAGTAAATAATGTCCTTATGCCTTGAAGATGTGTTAATTTTACTCAAAGAATCATCAATATTGAAAACATCAATGCTTACCTCAATGGCATGTAAATTGGTCTCAGCCATGAGCTTGGATAGACCCATCCCTCTCACTAGCTTGGTGGTCTGAATATCCATGTCATAGTCTTGTGATTTTTTGACCCACCTACATCTCTTGTTGGATGCTTTAATTTGAGTCAAGATGTCCTTCACCATGGTATGTAGGACATAAGCAATAATTTTTGAACTTAAAATATAAGGCCTAAACATCTTGACAACCTTTAAGAGAGTGAAAGCTTTTTTTTACATAATGGTATAATTCAGTTCAGGACCTTGTATAGCTTTACTAAAGAAAGCTATGGGCTGCTCATGACCATCTTCATTCTTTTGAAATAAGATAGCAGCAACATTATTATATGATGCAAAAGAGAATATCTAAAATGCCTTAGTGTAACCAGGACTAGCCAAAATGGGGGTAGACTTTAAAGCTCTTTTAATGTCATTGAATTCTCACATGGTCTTCTCTTCCAACTTGATGGTTTGGTCCTTCAGCATTGAAGTAATAGGAAAAGTAATCTCTAAAAAATTAGACACAAACTTCCTGATGAAATTGATTTGTCCAAAGAAAGATTAAATTCCCTTATTGGACTACAAGATAGGCACTTTGTCAATTGCTTCTACTTACTTAGGGTCAATCATGACACCATCCTTGGACACTATATGTCTTAGCAACTTAGACTTTTGTACTCTAAAGTGATTAAGTCAAATTCTAAACTCCTTGCATATAATCAACACTTTCTCTAGATGTTCCAAATGTTCTTCTTTAGTATTGAAAGACACATTAATTGTTAAGCATGAAATATACTGAAGGGGGTAGGGGTGAATCAGTATATTATATATCTTATTTATTAATCAAATTCCTTTTCTTTAATCACTTAACCATACATTCAAGATATGTAATAAAAATGAAACAATAATATGCACCACACGAGAGAGAGAGAGAGAGAGAGAGAGAGAGAGAGAGAGAGAGAGAGAGAGAGAGAGAGAGAGACTAGATTTTTATGTGGAAACCCAAAGTGGGAAAAACCACAGAGAACAATCTCAAGTATATGAATGAGCACCAACTCAAATTATAAATTTTTCAAGCACCAACTTGTAGGAGTATCAACTTCTTTTTCGAGCACCAACAAAACAACTATTTGTGAGCAGCAACCCATAGGAGCACCAACCCCTTGCAAATATTTATGAGTACCAACTCACAAGAGCACCAACCCCTCTTGTGTATAAAACATAACTATCTCTCAATGTTGCTTACTCAACAAATGATATAAATCTACAATATATCCTACTTTTCTCTCTTCAAAATAAATACAAACCATGCACTCTATTATTTATTACAAACGGCTTCTCAAGCCTTTATTTATAGCTTTCCAAATGACCTTTGACATTCACCATTTGTGACCCTTAAATCCTCATGGAAAATGGTGCCAAACTTGCATTACCCTTCGTATCCTTGCATTTGAAAATTCATATGGTGACCCTTCATAAGAAAAAGCATCCTTTCCTTTTTTGTCTTTATCTTGGTGACTTTTCATATTCCTCAAAGTGTCTTTTCATGGAAAAATGTGCCATACCCTCTTTTGTCTTCACATGGTGACTCTTGAAATTCCTCAAGATGACTCTTCATGAGAAAATGCCTCCTATTCCTCTTTCGTCTTTTACCCCGTGACTCTTTGACTTCTCCATGGGCCCTCTTTTGACTTATACGCAACCAAAAATATATTCATTAATATTAAATAAATATTAACACACATTAGCCAAGATATGAATATTAAAAACTTTATTAAATGAAATGGGGCCTTTACCACTAATCATTCTCGACCTTTAACATCAATGACAATATTTCCAACAATCTCCCCCTTTGTCATTGATGACAACTTCAAACTAAAACTACCACATCCTAAAACCTACACATACTACCATCTATAAAACATACAATAACTTCCCCTTATTGTAGCAACCTGTACCTATTCCCTATACTTGTTTTTACACTTGTACTTGTTATTCTTCTCCTTTGACATCAATGGAAAAGGGCATACTTGGAGCTAACACTTAGCTCCCCCTCAACTGATGTTAAACCTCAATGGCAGGAAGTAACATAAACTACTCCCAACTTCTCTTATAGATACTCAAATGTGTCTTTTGGTAGTGCCTTTGTGAAAATATCTGCAATCTTCTTTGTAGTACTGATATACTCCATCTTAACCTATTGATCTAAAACCTTCTCTCTCAAGAAGTGATATCTAATGGGAATATGTTTTGTTTTTGAATGCATCATTGGATTCTTTAAAATATTAATAACACTTATGTTGTCACAAAAAATAGAAATAGGTTCATCAAATTTTACCTTGATATCTTCCAAACTTTGCTTCATCCAAAGCACTTGAGTATAACATAATACCACTGTAATATATTCTTCTTCAACTGTGGAAAGTGACATTGAATTTTTTTTCTTGCTTCACCATGATACTAAGCTATCACCAAGGAAGAAAACTCCTCCACTTATACTCTTTTTGTCATCCAAGCACCCTACCCAATCTAAATCTATATAAGCAACCAAAGTGAAATCTCTACCTGTGGGATACCACAATCTATAATCCAATGTCCCCTTGATATATCTGAATATTCTCTTCACCAACTAAACATGACTATCTTTTGGAGATGAATGATTCTTGCAACCATACCTATTGCATGCATGATGTTTGGCCTCAATGTTGTCAAATATAAAAGACTACCAATCATAGATCTATACAAAAATTGATCTATAACAGGTGAATATCCATCCTTGCTTACCTTATTTCTTGTACATATTGGTGTGCCAACTAGTGCACAATCCTCAAAACCAAATTTATTCAAAATTTCTTTGGCATATTTACTTTAAGATAAGGAAATTTTTTTATCTAACTAAAATATTTGCAATCCTAAGAAAAATGACAATTCTCCAAGCATAGACATCTCAAATTCTTTTTGCATATTATCAGAAAACAAATTTGTCATCTTTTCAATATTTCCTCAAAAAATGATGTCATCAACATATACCACAACAATCAATTGATGCTCACCTTCTATTTTGATGTAGAGATTACTATCAACAAATCCTCTTTTGAAACCTTGATCTTGTAGGTACTTATCAAGTATTTTATACCAAGCTCTGGGAGCTTATTTCAATCCATACAGTGCTTTCTTCAATCTGTAAACATGGATACTAATATTTAAGAGAATAAATCCCTCAAGCTGCTTAATGTAGACCTCTTCTTCTAGATTCCCATGTAGAAAGGTAGATTGTACATCCATCTGAAACACTTTGAAATTTTTAAATATTTCATATGCAATAAAAATTCTAATAGCCTCTAACCTTGCCACTGGTGCAAAAGCTTCTTCAAAATCTATTCCCTCAATTTGAGCATATCCTTTACATACTAATCATGTTTTATTCCTGGTCACTTCTCCATTTTCATTCAACTTATTTCTATAAACCCATTTTGTTCCTATCACATTGTGATCTTTTGGTCTAGGCACTAATTCTCAAGTATCATTATTTTCTATCTAATTTAATTCTTCATCCATAGCCTTAACCCAATGCTTATCATGTCTAGCTTCTAAAAAAGTTCTAGGCTGAATTTTGGATAACAAAGAGAAATTAACTTGCTCAAATTCACTTACCATCATTTTTCTGGTATAAATTCCTTCATTTATGTCTCTGATGATGTCACTTTCATTATGATTTCTATGAACATATTTGGATGGAGTTTTGGTGTCCTTTTTCTCCTTCTTCTCATCTTCATCTGATTCTTCAAAATCTTCCTCTTCAATGATTTCAGGAATGTCTATTGGATCCATGATTCTTTGTGTTCCATCTTCTTCTATTCTGACACTTGCATTTTCAACAATTTTCTTGGTTATTTTGTTATAACATTTATAAGCTTTACTTTTTTAATAATAAACAAGAAATATACCTTCATCTACTCTAGATTCAAACTTTCCAATTTTTTTGTTGGTTCTCTTTATGAAGCATCTATTACCAAAAACTCTAAAATAATCAATTGTTGCTGGTTTGTCTGTTCAATACTCATAAGGAGTCTTATCACTATTGACTCTCAATAATGCTCTATTCTAAAAATACACTGCTATAGAAATTGCCTCTCTCTAATATTTATCTAGTATCTTGGATTCATTTAGCATTATCCTCACCATCTCCTAAACTATTTTGTTTCTCTGCTCAACTACTCCATTTTTCTATAGATTTTTGGCTACTGAATAATGTCTCTTTATTCCATGGTATTCACAAAACTCAATAAATTAATATAATATAAATTCTCCTCCTTGATCTGATCTTAGACACTTAATCTTCAAATTGGTTTCATTCTCAAGTAATGCTTTGAATACTTTGAATGCTTTGAAATGTCTGAAAGGTTCTGATTTTTTCTTTAAAAACATTACCAAAGTCATACGTGAAAAATCATCAATAAGCAACATGAATTATTTCTCACGTTGAGTAAATTGAGTTCTCATAGGTTCACACAAATCAATGTGAACAAGCTCTAACATTTGAGTGGTCGAGTACTCTTTTATTTTGACCTATCTTCTAGCTTACTTCCCATGCTGACAAGGTTCACAAAGCATGTTATATGGCTTTGTAATGTTTGGAAGATTTTTGACTACTTGTTTTTTATTGATGTTGACAAGATTGTCAAAATTTATGTGACCCATTCTCTTGTGCCATAGCCACATTTCTTTAATCTGACTCAAACAACATCTTTGACCTTTGATATCTAATAACATATATAAATTATTGCCTATTCTCTGAGCATCTACAATCAACACATCTAAATCTTTTCTCCTAATTTCATAACCTTCTGCATAAAAATTTAGTGTGTGCCCCTAATCACACATTAGACTTACACTCAAAATATTATGCTTAAGACCTTCTACATACAAAACATTTTCGGTTTTAGTTCTACCATTATCCAAACTTAGTGTACCTTTTCCAATGATTCTAGTAGTCGTATTATCTCTAAATTTTATTGTGCCACCATTGATATTTTTCAAGGTTATGAACTTGTTTTTGTCTCTTATCATGTGCCTCGAACATCCACTATCAATGAACCATGGATTTTCTTCATTTCTTGCATGCAAAGTTGTCTGTACCAACATAGATTTTTCAAGTTGTTTCTTCTACCATGAATCTATCTAAACTTTATTCTTGATGAATGAAGCCTTAAAACTTTGGTCCTTCTTGACTAACTCGAACATACTTATACATTAACAAGTTATGTGTCCAAAGTTGTTGCACTTGTAACATATTATGGCCTCTTCATTAAATCTTGATAGAGGAGAAAAAGAGTTGTGGCTTCTGCTTGACTCTGCATGACTTTCCTTCTCCTTATTTCTGAAATTGTTAGCCCTTTTTTGACATTCTATTTTCTTATGACCATATCCATTACAATAAAAATAGTAACTATAAAAATAGGACCTATTTGTGTATCTCTGACCTAATTACCTTTTGTATCTATGTTCCCTCCAGCCTTCTTTATTTGATATGTCCTCTGTATTTTTAACTTCTTCCCTTTTTATTTATTCTTTTGTAAGAGCTTCAACATAGCTCTTTCAATTTTCCTTATCTATGAAAGTAGTGGCTTCCCCTTTCTCTTTTTCAAATCCAATACCTATCTTATCTGACATTGATCTTTGATTTTCTAATATTTTATTCAACATATTAGTGATATTCTCAAATTTTGAATTATTAGCTCCTCTATCATTGATTGCTTTATTTTTTTTCTCAAGATCTACTTTTAAAGAAGCTATTTCAATAGCATACCTTTCACATTCTTTACTTACTATTTTTGACTGTCTTGTTAGATCTTCTTCATTCTTCTTGGCTTCTTCAAAGTGTGCTTGTAGATCTTTAATTATTTCCTTTGACTCCCTTTCATTTTTCTTGATCTAGAGCTTTAATCTTTGATTCTTATTTTCAAGAGATTTTAACTCTTCTAAGGTACAAACAAGTTCTCCTTTCAAATTCACTTCAGCTTCATCGTATTCTTCTTATTTATCATCTATACTTTTGCTTGTGGAGGCATCTTTATGTATGACCATGAATATAATCTCTTCTTCTTTTGAATCACTGACTCCACTATCTTCAACTGAGCTAGGATCTTTAGAATACAAACTCTTCTTCTCGAATCCCTTCTTGAATTTTCCATTGAAATTCTTCTTGTATGTATATTTTCCTTCTTCACTGTCACCATTACCCTTATTTCTGCACTTAGCTACAAAATGTTCAATATTTCCACAATTAAAACTTTTGAAAGGTAAATTTTCTTGATATTTACCTGTGCCCTTTTTCAGCTTGTGAATGAATAAAGCTCCATTTTCATCTTCATCATCACTAGAACTGTCACTTGATTCTTGAATCTTAGCCTTCTCTTTCTTTGATGTCTTAAAAGTAGCTTCTCTCTTTGAGGGTTTCTCTTATTTGGTCCACATCTCATATGTTGTAAGAATACCATATAGCTCATCCATTTTTTAGCTTGGCTAAATTCTTATCTCTTCAATTGCTAAAAATTTTGCATCATATCTCAATGGTAGAGATCTCAAAAAATTTTGAACCACAATTGATTCTTCTAACTTTTCTCCAAGACCTTGAATCTGATTAAATATTTGATCAACTTGCAAAAGATAAGTTGCTATATTTTCTTCTTCTTTTATATTCAAACTCTCAAACTATCTTCTGAAAGTCTGAAGCTTGGCTTGCTAAACCTTTCCATCACCTTTATAAATATTTTCAAGTTTTACCCAAGTTTCATGAGCAGATTTACATTGCATAACTTTAACAAATTTTGATTCACATAAACCACATAAAATAGCATTTAAAGCTTTAGCATTATTTTCACTTGCCTTCTTTTCTACTAGAGTAGTTACAAGTATCTGTGGCTCTTCATAATCCTCTACCACTACTTGTCATATGTCAAATCTAAGGGCCATCAAATAAGTCTTCATCCTTATGCTCCAAAAAAAATAATTTGTCTTATCAAACAAAGGTGCCTTATTTGTAGAAAAACCTTCATGTGATCCAGCCATCGTGCTTTCCCAATCTACCTTTAAGCTATAAAAAATTTTCAAAGGAACCTACTCTTATACCAATTATTAAGCATGAAATATATTGAGAGGGGGGGTGAATCAATATATTATGTCTTATTTCTAAATCAAATTTATTTTCTTTAACCACTTAACCACACATTCAAGATATGCAATAAAACTAAAACAATAATACGCACCACACGAGAGAGAGAGAGAGAGAGAGAGAGAGAGAGAGAGAGAGAGAGAGAGAGAGAGAGAGAGAGAGAGAGAGAGAGAGAGAGAGAGAGAGAGAGAGAGAGAGAGAGAGAGAAGATTTTTATGTGGAAACCCAAAGTGGGAAAAAATATGGAAAACAATCTCAAGTATATGAATGAGCACCAACTCAAATTACAAATTTTTTAAGCACAAACTTACGGAAGCACCAACTCCTTTGCCGAGCACCAACACAAAAACTATTTATGAGCACCAACCCATTACAAATATTTTTGAGTACTAACCCACAAGAGTAACAACCCCTCTTGTGTATAAAACATAACTATCTCCCAATGTTGCTTACTCAACAAATGATAGAACTATAAAATATCTCCTTCTTTTCTCTCTTTGAAATAAATACAAACCATGCACTCTCTTGCTTATTACAAATGGCTTCTCAAGCCTTTATTTATATTTTTCCAAATGACCTTTGCCATTCACCCTTTGTGACCCTTCAATCCTCATGGAAAATGGTGCCAAACTTGCATGACCCTTCATATCCTTGCATTTGAAAAGCCATATGGTGACCCTTCATAAGCAAAAGCATCATTTCCTTTTTTTTCTTTATCTTGGTGACTTTTCATATTCCTCAAAGTGTCCCTTCATGGAAAAATGTGCCATACCCTCTTTTGGCTTCACATGGTGACTCTTGGAATTCCTCAAGATTACTCTTTATGAGAAAATGTGTCATATTCCTCTTTCGTCTTTTACCCTATGACTCTTTGACTTCTCCATGGGCCCTCCTTTGACTTATAACCAAAAATATATTAATTAATATTAAATAAATATTAATACACATTAGCCAAGATATGAATATAAAAAACACCATTAAATTTAATAGGGATTTTATCACCAATAATGCTAGACCTTTGACATCAATGACATTATTTCTAACAATAATGTCATCCTGATACATAGTTATAAACTCGTTAATTACCCCTGATCAACATCCATAGCTCACTATAACATTGCATTGACATTCATTAACTTGAAAGGCATACTCATATATACATAAATTCCCTAAGGCATTGTAAATTTGGTCTTGGGTCTCTTAAATGCTTTCACCACTACCTGGTTGTATCCTGAGAACCCATCTAGAGTGGATAACATCTCTAATCATGTAACACTTTGTATCAGGTTGTCCATATTTGTGAAGGGGTAATTATCCTTTAAATAATATTTATTCAAATTCTTGAAATACATGCACAAGTAGATGTCACCATTCCTATTTCATATAGGGACTAAGTTCACCACCCATGGTGAATACCTAATGAGTTGAATAATCCCACTGTCCCTCAGCTTCTTTAGCTCCTCCCATATCTTGGTGGCCAAGATGGGGTTACTAGGTCTTTGTTTCTACTTGAAAGGATTGACATCAAGCTGTAATGGAATGAAATACTAAAATAATTCTTCCCTATATGCTTTCAATTCAGAGTAAGACCAAGCTAAACAATCTTGGCACCTTTTTAATAGTTGCATATAAACTTGTTTCTTAGTTGCACTTAAGTGAGTACCCAACCAAACTTTTTTCTAGATTCTTGTGAGAACCCAAATTACACTCAATCATGTATTATGAGATAAATGAGTCTTGAGTTTTGATTCTATCATCTCCATCAAAATATGGCTCTAAACTTACCAATCCCCTAGGGATCATGTTTGTTTTCAACTAAATAATGTCCTTCCTAAATAAGGTTTCCTTTCCATCACAAATATAAACCATGGATTCCAAGTCTATGAGTTGATCATGGAATTTCACTTCATAATTTTAAAACCTCTTGATCTCTTCATCATCATCAAACACCTGCCAATGATGAACATTGTTCAGGATTGAAGTCCTAACAAGAACCTCCACTTGTTACTAATAATGAGGGTTCATATATACAATATAAAATTGAGCACCTAATCTTGTAAGTTTTTCAGCCTCTTTGTTTAAACTTATATCATGATAACTAATGTTAAATGCATCAAATAATTCTAATAAATCCCATATGACATTTTGATTTTATTTCAGCCTTTTATTTTTAGAGGCATAAGTATTGCGGACCTGCTTAACCACTAGCTTGGAATCACCCTTGACAATCAAACTTTTAATTTTGTGTTCTCAGATAACCCATAAACCAAGCAAGAGTGCCTCATACTTATTAGTATCATTTGTACACTCAAAGGAAATCTAAAATGAAAACTTGAAACATATACCATTGGGGGCATAAAAGATAACCCCAGCTCCATTTCTAAGATTGGAGTAAGCCCCATGAAAACACATCTTCCAAACTACACCTTCAATGTCAGATTCAACATTAAGAATATTAGGATGTTCATCAGCATTAATATTCCCAAAAAAGTTGCCCAATTCCACATCCATATACAATACTTCATTTAGAGCATTCTTTGGATCTTCAAGTACATATAACATCTTCATCTCTCTATCAATTTTAACCATCTTACCTTCCAATAGAATGGTGGTGTAAGACAGGTCCATTTGTACACTTTCACCCATGCTAGCAACCCATTTTTGTGATAGAAGCATCCCCCACTTAGGTGGGTAGCCTATAACTACCATGTCCATATTCAAATACTTACCTAGATCCATTACCAACTATACTACCAACCCTTTAACTTATCTAACAACTAGAACCTCTCATGAGTCCATGACATAACACTTGCCAAATGCTGATGTGATCTTCACTCTGAGCTCATTTAGGACACCTAGGGGCATCACATTAAAAGAAGCTCTTAAATCAAATGTGAAATTGTGGATAATTAGACCATTAATCAATAGGGTCATTTAGAATAAATCCACATTTAACTAATTTTATACCAATGCAATCCCCAAATAGACTTCTAGGGTGGGTTCAACAACATTTTCTAATTCTTCATCTTCATTTGGGAGTATTGGGGGTAAATTGATTTCATTTGCAGTTGACCTTTCACCAAATTCCAAGTATTAAATTGCCTTCTTCCTATGTTCAAGTATTCATAATAACTCAATAAGTGACACACTGATTTTTAGTTGGCTCAACACTTGGGCCATATCACACATGTTATACTGAAGAATAGGAGTACTAGGTGGAAGGGTGACAAAATCTTCAACTGAAAGACAATCACTTAAGTTTGAAGTGGAATAGGCTAGGGGGAATTAACATGTTTAACATCAGTCTTCAAGTGTGGATTTTATCTAATGTCATTCACACCCTTAGGAATACTAGACAATATGGGTACTTTATTCTTGGGTGGAGCACCTCTTGGTTTAGAAACTTGGGAAATAGGTACTAGTTTAGAAGAGTTTGGGATTTGTGTAGTTTTATTTACTTCATTATTTGCATCCCATGGCCTTGGATTTGTAGGAGTATTATCTTAGGGAGCATCACCTAGTTACCTACTTTTAAAGTAGTATTCTTTCTCTTGGGAAATTATTGCATTAATTATCAGCTTCCTATCTTCAACTAACAGAATCCCCCCATCACATTTATTAATCATCATTGATCTTAAAAACTCAAAATCATGAATGGGAAATACATATGTTTGCATCATATTAACATCACAAAAAAATTCAAGAGTTAGGACACATAACTTTTTTATTGCACTCCAAAACTAATCAACAATAGTATCATTTAATAATTCCATAGAGGTAGACATTTTTATTTAGGAGACTTGACAATCAACCATCAAAATCTCATCATCGAATGACACAGACTCCAGATCATTTGCATCTTCATCAATCAGTTCAGCATTATAACATGGAGGATGGGGAAGGAAACACTTGTCACACCATTCAATGTCAATATCATAATTCACAACATTTACTTTAGCATTCATAGGATTGGGCACTTCTTTACTAGCCCCTCTATTATGATTTATATTTGTTCTTTCATCACATATAGGTCTCTTCCCTTTACCATTATCTTGATTTTGAAAATCAAGCTTTCCTTGTGCTTGAATCAGATTCATATCTCTCTCGTAACTTGTAAACCCATGAGGGATTCCCTTCTCAATTCTAGCTAATTTGTAGGACATCTCTTTGATAGCAAAAGCCAAAGTCTTAACAGTCTCCTCAAGATTGGCATTCTTAGTGGACTACATTTTTTTTGGATTAGCCAATTTTACATTGGCCCACTTATTCAATGGATTTCCCATAGCCTTTATATTGTTCTCAATTTTGATGGCCATATTGAATGTCAAATGTAGGTTTGTGGGAGCTTTGTCCCTCAAGTAGTATGCAGTATTTTTGTTAAAGGCATCATAGTATTTAATCAAGCACACTGTATAACTAGGTCAAATGTTTTTAGGAAGCTACATCATAGTCTTATTGAAATTGTATTTAAGTCCTACATAGAATCATTAAGGTTCTTTTTAATGTTTTCAAACTCAACCAAGAGAAACCTTTGATCCATTTAATCACCGTATTGAATTTTGAAAACATTCTTCATCTCTTCTCATGAATCAATGCATCCACGAGGAAGATAATTGAACCATTCATGATCATATTCTTCTAGGATGTAAAAAAATAACTTAATGCTTACATCCTCATGTTCAACCTCATAATCCTCAATGATAAAGTGGAAAGCTCTCAAGTGTTGATCACCACTCACTGCATTGTTCCCTTGAAATTTTGGAAGGTGGTTCCTTACTTCATTTAGGACTTCATTGGGGTAACCTTTCATTTCATCAAAATTAATAGTTATAAATATAAGAATGTGTAATGTAGGATGTTCATTCTCATTTTGATCCCTATGCCTCATGATTGGTTCAATGGTGGGTTCATGAATAAATGGAAAGGGTTGTGAGGGGGTGAATGAGGTGGGCTTGGTAGATTAAACTTGGGAGGGGATTCAACTAGTTAAAAATGAGTTGGATAATAAATAAGACTATAAGTTTCAAAATTAATAGTATAGCTATGATAATCTTCAATAATGGGAAGATCAACAAAACATTCAAAATTACTAAAACCTTGGCAATTTAGACACTCCTTTACAGCTAAACTTTGACCTTCAATCAACCTCCAAACTTGTCTCCTTTATCTTTGATGCAATTAGGGGTGAGACAAGTTATTTTGATGAGTCACCTTTGAAGGATGATCCTAATCCTTCCATATTTTCAATAAACAAAACATTCAAAGCTGAAACTTAACAAAGATATTCAAAACAGGCATTGATCTTTCTTGAAACCAGATAATAAAATCGGAGTCACCACTAGAATCAAAATTCTAGAATATAATAGTTAACAAATTGATTGTGATTTATGATGAAAATATACTTGTATAAAGTTTATTGATGAGATATAAATGCAAAGATACTGAAATTTTTAGATTTATGTTCAAAAGGGGAAATCACTTTCCAACATGCAATTTAACAACGCTTTGAAAAAGATGTAGCAAAAATCAATTTATCAAATCTCTCAAAATTTTGGCAACTTTCCTAATAGAGTGCTAAACTTATTGACATCCCAAAGTAGTGAAGTGAACTCAACCTCAATTTTCAATCTCATGACATAATACAAACAAAACTTGTCTAAAAATTTAGTTGAGATTACTTGCAAAAAAATATTCTAATGCAAAGAACTTTTTCAAACCTAAAATTTTAAATATTTACAAGATTCTCAAGCAACATGGGTAACCAAAGATCTTCTTCTCCATGACAATGGTACCATTAGAGTGTTACGCATTAATGACCATAAGATAGAAAATTAGTACAATTAATAGATAACTTCACAACATGAATTACTTATAGATCTCTTTTAGAGTCCCTGGTAACATTGGTGACAAGAATTGTCCTTGACAATGGTGAAGTAGAGTGTTGGTTCCCAATTGTACACCTCTTTTTCTTAGCATTTCACACTTGAATAAAATGGAAAATGTGGATGGTAAACCTATTGATATGTCATTATATCCTAGGATGGGTTTAGCACATAGATAGATTAGATATAGATAATGACTAGGAGGCACTGATAGAGGGTATGGTTAGCTCCCTGCTACTTTTGGCTCTACCTGAACCAAGGTAAGAGGACCTAAGGGGTATCTTTCTCACATGGAGTAATATTGTAATTCAATCTCCATGGGGAGTTTTTGCATAAGTAAACACAAATATGACTAGGGCATAACCAAACTTATTCACTCCACTCAGGAAGGGTTGTCAGACAAGATGAATAAATGTTGTGGGTCACATACAAGCTATTGAAGATAGAAGGGTACATGCTTGCAACCTTCATTTTAGAATAAATTTTCAACAAGGGGTTGAATTGGAGACTATAATGTTGATATTTAAAGCATAAAGGGAGGACACACTTTGAGTATGAAAATATTCATGCATCTTCAAGGCAAATAACACTTAAAATATGTAACTGTTGTATTATTTGTAGGGTAGAACAAGGTAGGATAGTTAGATATTTATAAAAGAGTGGTGTGTTAGTGTTTTTCAAATATCAATATTTCTTTCAATATTCATGACATTACTCCTTTGAAAAGATGTATAAAAACTTAGATGCAAGCTAATGGGAATTACCAGGATTGGTTTGCATTTATTGGTGCCAATGAAATGTAAATACCCAAATCATTTTGAAACCCTAGAACATACATTGAAACTATAATCTCATATACTTTTTTCTATTAAATTCATAAACCCAAGGTGCCTTAAAGAGCTATTAAACAACATATTTTCAAAGTAAACTGCAGAAAGGGTTTATAATCTAGATTTATGCTTAAAATGATATCCAATAGTAAGCATTAAACCAAATATCCAATCAGGAACATTTTAAAAACATATTATTTCATTTTATCAACATGAAATAGTAATAACCACAATAATTTTCATTAACTTTGAAAGTAAACCTTACATACCTCATTTTTCCAGATTGCTAACATGGGGACAAGCATGGTGAGTTTTCTCTTTTGACAAGGGAGACATAAACATGCTCTCAAATCTTTCTAATGGTTTTAAAAATATAACCACCTTATCAAGGGAGATAATACATACACACAATAGTTGATCCCAAAAATTTTAAGAACCGAAGACTTAGAGAGAATGAAAAGACCAACAACAACAACCTTATAATAGAGTACACGCCCTCTATTTATACATTTTTTACCACTCTTTGCAATCTGGGAATGAGATTTATAATTTACAATATTGAAAAATAACCCTCAAATTTTTGCCAAGATGCTCCCAGTTGGAAAATACCCTTTACCATACCTAGAATATTCATTATTTTACAAGAAAAATGATTGTTCTAACTACCTCTACAAGTAATGATGAATATTTACAACAAGACCTTTGATTTCTTGGATGGAAATACATTTGAATTGAATTGGAAAGAGAATATTCATATTTGGTTCCAAATAAACCCTTTGTCTTCTTGTGCAACTTCTTGGGGATGCCCTTTGACCACTCATTTGCATAGTTGGAACCTTCTTGACAGTTGACCTTCCCCTTATGCACACCAAAGAACAACCCTACTCTTATAATGATAGAATTTGAACACCCCAAATGCATGGCCATTTGAAAAATCTTCTTTGGAATGGCCCACTTGGAACTTATAGACCTACAATATTTCTCCCATGGAGTGTTTGAGCAAGCAAAGTAATGGAAAATGCAAAACTTAGGTTATTGTTACCTTTTTGCTTATTGACTCCAACTTGTCTTTTCACACTTCACATTTTTCATATTTTCTTTTTTTTAAATTTTATTTTTAGGGTTAAATCCACATTTTTAATGCATAAATACAATACTTTTCATCTTCCAGTCTTTTAGGGAAATTCTGGTTCCTTTTTCAAATTTGTAATTTTCCTTTATTTTGGGGAAATCCGAGTCCCATTTGCAATTTTGTAATTCCTTTGTAGTGGGGAAATCTAGAACTCAGCAACAATTTTGTAATTTACAAATTTTAGAATTGTAATTCATAGTTGTAGTTCACCTGAAATGTTCCCTTAGGGAAATGGGAATTGCAATTGCAATTTGCAATTTTCAAAACTATAAAATTGTAAATTGTAGTTGGAGTTCCCATTTCCATAAAAAGTTCCCTTAGGGAAATGGGAACTCCAACTATAATTGAAATTTTTTAATTTACAAAATTTCAAATGGCCTTGAAATTTTTTGTTTGCACTAGGACCCTTAGGGAAATGGGAACTCAAACTACAATTTGTAATTTTACAAAATTGCAAAATTATAATTGGCCTTGAAAGTTCCCACTTGCACTATGAGCTCATGTTAACCGGTGTTGACTAGGGGGTTTGGGAAGTCCAAGTGTAATTTGTAAATTTATAAATTTACAAAATTTCATTCCTCCTCAAGATATCCTTAAAGCTCCTCTTGATTTGACTTTCTTCATTTGCTTTGATCGGTAGGATTGGGAGAGTTAATCATAATTTACAAATGTATTTTGAAGACTTACATTTTTCAAGTTACTTCTCCCACACAAATCTCTTGGGGACTTTTGGAGCTTCATCTGTAATTTTTGAAACTTGCCATTTCTTTGACTTTTCACCCAAATTCATTCCATAGTTCAGTATAATATCCAAATTTTCATTAAAAGGTGAGTGTTGCCATCATTTTGTGTCATGTTCTTCCTTTGTTGATCACTTATTGGTGTAAAATTTCATGTACATATCTAGGCCAAAGACATTACTAATAAAACAATGAGAGTCAAATCTTATAAATATATGCATCTGAACCTCTACTAAAGTGACTTTTGACCACATGTTCATTTATGCTACCCCTACCAGACCCCTAATTACATACCAAGATTCTTGAATTTTATTTGTTCTCAAGGGGCTAGATTTTTTATACCTCCTACATGACCCTAGTAATTTCCTAATAAACCATCCAAAAGTAGACATCAAGGAAAATGTTGAAAGTGGCTTTTCATATATTCCCCTTTGGCATCCATTTTTTTTATCTAATTTAGAGTAAAACTCTTTATGTTTTTCATCTCACTCATCACATCTAAAGGTGAAAATGGGCATAGAAGCAACAATACCAAGTTTACCCTTTATATCTTAGGTTGGTTTTACAGTTGGCAAATTTTTAGAGTGTAACTAATTTGATGATGGTTGTGTAATAGGCTTTGTTGATAATTGGTCTTTCTTAAAAACTAAAAAAAGTGGAGCAGTTCTTATAGTTGGACACTTTGACACACTATTGGCCAATACATTGGTAGGTTACACTCCTATAGTATCCATTTTATTAGTTACTAGAGAAAAAGGTTGTGGAGCAATACACTTTGACCTTGCAATTCTAAATTTTATTAGTGGATGATCTAAATCATCTAAATTTGGCATTGTGTCTTTTGCAACTACACACTAAGACTTTTCTCCATTATTTCCTTTTGAACTAAAATTTGTGATCTCTTGTTCCAGTCTTTACTACCCATGAATAAAGGTACTCAAATGAGGAAGTATTAATTTATGCATTTGTGAATATCCCTTCCCACTTTTTTACATAGTTATTAATACTGTATTTTCATCAAGTTCCTCCCTTTCTTTTCCAAATTCTTTGAAATAGGAAGAGAGTTGAGAGCCGAGATTACCCGATAAAGAGCTCTTCTCAATATTTCTTTCCACCATTTGAGAGTTCAATTTTAGTTTCATACATTGGATAATGTTAATTTTATCTATCATGGTGCTTGAGGAAAAGTCTAGATACCTTGCCATTACATGATTTATTGAGTGAATGTATGTCTAGTGCTTGGATGCCATCTGATTGTCATCTTGAATAGAAATTGTCAAAGACGCCATTAATCTCCAACTCTAACTTATTGATCAAAGGCCTTAACAAAAAATTCATCCTTAGGAGCTATATCATTCCAAGTAGATCATTATTTACTTTCATATATAACTAGATTATAATTAATTAGGCCCACAACCATTTATGCTACCGTTAATGGAAGTTGATATGTATCACTCATGCTTTGGTTAATTTTTTCCCCTATTCAGTATTTATTAAATTGATTGGTGATTGAGATATAAATTTTAGGAATAATCAACTAGATATTCAAACCAAAATAATGTGAGATCCATCTCACATTTGTCACAAAGCATAACCATTCAATCACAAAATCTAGATTTAGCAAAATCTTCAATCCTACATAGTGGACAGCCACCAATCATTTTCATACAAAATGTCAAGCAATCTTACATCATCAAGTCCTTCATACCATCCATCTGGGCATTCATACCTACTATCCTTTTGAATTTCTCACTTGTTTCATTCTTTTTCTCCATAGGATCTGGAGACTCAACAATAATTTATAATATTGCATTATTAAAAATTGCATTTCATCTTCCCATTTCCATCATTCCCTCATGCTTCCTTTACCAGAATCCAAAATCATATATGCAAATTGTAATTCTAATAATTATGTTTCACCACCAAAAGTTCTGTGGGATTTGTATGCCTTAGTTTCAACTACATTTTACCCTCTAAACCTTTGGTAGAACTATATGGTACTATTTACAATTTTTCCCTATTCAGCCTTGTAATCAACAATGAAAGTTTCACCAACTACCTTACAGCCACACATTTTCAGACAAAACTTTACTTTATTTAAAATTTCCATGTGGATAAGTCTCATTATCATGGACTTAAACCTTCACTATTTAACTCTTTTATGGTACTATGTGGGCTCTTACATGTTGATTTCCATTTTAAAACCTAGCATTATTCATCATTTGTTGTTGGGGGAATTGTCAAACCTATTGATTGACCATTAAAACCCCTCTGAACACTCCTTTACCATTCCCAAGAATTAAAGTATAAAAATGTTTTATTATTCAACATTTGCATGTGATAAGGGACCTGATGGCATGGTTATTTCTCTTAACTGTGTGCTTAAGACATTAAATACCATGTGGCCCCCTAATACCTCCATGTGGGATCCTTTGTTTACTGGATAACATATGAGACATTGACCATACCATTTATAATTATGTGGATTCTACTTAGTCTAATTTTAATGTGGATTTCTCATTCCATTGTAGCACTGATATACACTATGACACTTTGAGTTATTGACATATGCATCCTTAAATATCAATAACAACTTCAAATGATAGTCATATGCTTCATGTTGTTCAGCAACATTTGGGATGGATATATATACTTTAAGCACTTGTCAAGGAGAATATACCAATCACTAAATTATTCATAAATAGATTAGGGGACATTCCTTTTTGCATCATCTCCTTATAGAACCCAAAACCTTCCTGCATAAACCCTTCCTAATACAAGAAAAATATAGAATTTTAGCTTAACTTAAGACATACATAGAACATAAACTATAATTCATTTTGATGAACCATAAGATCCTTCTTTTGCATGTCTAAAATAATTATTTCACGCTATATCATTTTGGTCAAACCTTTGAGATCAATTCATGGCATAAGTTGAGTAACATGTACTAAAATGCAGCTTTTTGGCATTGAAGAGAAAACTTTTCAAGTTCCAACAAGCATTTTTACCTCAGAGACCCCAAGTGAATAAATATTGCTTGTAGCATTTCTATATTGGTAAATTACAAATGTTTCCATGACCCTGACATCTAATTCCACCTATAAATATATTTTCATCATTGTTTAGGAGTGCAAAAACATTAACAATAAATGTTGTCAAAGTTCAAGCTATTATTCAACTCCATTTTCTATGCTTTTTCACTAAAAAATAACACTTCCAACACATTTTTATGGGTGAATAACATCTAAGACCATATTATTTGACTCTAATCATGCCTAGTCAACAAACCCACCACCCATTCTAGCCTCAAAAATGCCCTTCCTAATACAAGAAAAATGCAAAATTTTAGCATAACTTCAGATATGCATAGAATGGAAACTATAAGTAATTTTAATGAACCATATGATACCTCCTCTATGTGTTCTAAAAATATGCTTGCATCCTAAAATAGTTTGGCTAAACCTTAGAGAGAAATTTGTGGCATAAATTTTAGTAATAGGTCCTATAACGTAACTTTTTGGTAGTAAAGAGATAATTTCTCAAGCTCTAATAGGTATTTTTACCTTCAGGACCCCAAGTGAAAATATATCACATAGATAGGTGAATTTTAGGTGTTTCCATGACCTTGATATCTAAATTCACCTAGAAATAAATTTTCACTACTATTCAAGAGCACGAAAACACTGACAATAAATGTTATCAAAGTTCAAGTTGTTCAATCACTCCATATATAGTGCTTCTTATCTACAAACTGGAATTTCCAACACATTTGTATATGTGGATAATATTTATAAAAAAATTATTGGTCTCATGTCACTCCCAATTGGCAAACCCACCACCCATGCTGGCCTCAAGAATGGCCTTCCCAATACAAGAAAAATGTAAAATTTTAACCTAAATTCAGACATGCATAGAATAGAAACTATAAGTCATTTTGATAAACTGTAAGATCCCTCCTCTATGTGTTTAAAAAATCTTCTTTCACCCTAAAACACCTTGGTCGAACCTTCTAGATTAATTCATAGGATAAGTTATAGTAACAAGTCCTAAAATATAACTTTTTGGCAGTGAAGAGACAACTTCTTGAGCTCCAACATGCATTTTTACCTCCAAAACCCCTAAGTGAAAATGTATCACCTGGATCATGTCTACATAGGCAAAGAGATCCAAGTCCACCCAGAAATACATTTTCACTATTGTTCAGGAGCATGAAAACACTAATAATAAATATTGTCAAAGCTCAAGCCATTGTTATATAACTCCATTTATGGTGATCCTTTACTAAAAAATGTCACTAAAAACACATTTGGATGGGTGGATAACATCTAGGACCACATTTTTGGCATCTTATCATGCCCAATCGACAAACCCACCACTCATTCTAGCATGGATTACAAAGTACTCATACCAAAACATACCAAGATTAGAAGAGCTTAAATATAATCAAGACACAATGGAGACCCTATATTGAGATTCCTACCAATCCCTAAGACCATTCAAATTTTCAACACCTACAAGGATGGCTTACAAAAGGGTTTATCATTCATACGATCTCACATGAAGAGGTATGCAGTTAAATGAAAAGACATAAGTTTAGGTATTCACGATTGATCTAAGTATGTTAAGGTCCTTGGAATACTATGGAGATTTTTTATAGGCCCAAATAATCATCTAAACAATTTATCACCATGAACAAAGGTGAAATGATCAATCATAGGCCTATACACAAGGTGAAAAAGTGAAAGTCGTCAATAGGTTTGTGCATGGTTGGAGATATTGAGTCCTTAAGAACACTCCAAAGTGATTTATAAATTTTTAAGGTAATATTAAATTCCTAAGATATCAAAATATACATTTCATGTCATTTAGGCCTCTAAATTCAATTCCATAGCCCAAATGCATGCACATAGCCACAAAGAAAGTTTGTAGGACTAAGATTATATGATTATGGTGATTTTTCTTGATTGGAAATTCCCATACAATGATTATATGTTGTATATGGGTTTGTAACATTATTATAAAAAAATAATGAACTCTTGAGACCTATATAACTCAATATACAAATTTGTTTCTAAACGGGACTGCTTGCTACCATGTAGATCCTAGTTTGAATAAAAAGGGCCATAAATTGGGTTTTATAGCTCCAAATGAATTAAAATTTATAATAAATTCCTATATTTCCATTCCATAACTTTTTAAAGTGTTATATTATACATAATAAACATGAGGATAGGTAAAATGCAAAAAACATAGGCCTACACATGTAAAAATTAAGGAAAATCAGACCTATAGAGGACTAAGAGTGATATAAGTCAATTTATATTGCTCAAAATGATATAAATTTTTATTTCAAGGTGATTTATGATGTATTTAATATGTTTAAATTTTTATCCATAATTAAAATCCAATAAAAATGAAGTTATATATTATAGTTCACAAATATAGCCTTGTTTCTAGGCATAAATGAGCTCAATTGAGTAGAAAGTAATCACTTTGTGAAGTTATTGGATCTTATAATGGACATGGAAGATGTAAAATATTATCCAAAGGATTTTAATAGGTTTTAATATAATTCTCATCTTTGATCTCCAATATTACAATTCATCCACCTCCTAATAGGCCTAACAAGTTAGTGACCTAGTGAACCATCTTGCAAGTAAAGTGATAATGACCCAAGGTGAGAGGTTGGAATGATCAAAGATATGGATTATATTTGTTTTTAATATGTAATACATCAATTTTATTATAATAATATTTATCTATACACTATCCACCTTGGCTACATTAATGAGGTGGATTGGTGCAGTCAAGAATCAAGAGTTTGCCTCTCCAAGGAAAGAGATCTCTAATTTGATGTTTTTTAATAGATTTTGAGATTTAATAAGACTTCAAAATATTATTACACTTTATTTACATTATAAAATTTGAGGAATGGACATAAGTGGGGATCCTACATTGAAAATCATGTAATATCATGAAGATGCTAGTGAAT
This sequence comes from Torreya grandis, assembly GCA_037957365.1. Lineage (NCBI taxonomy): Eukaryota > Viridiplantae > Streptophyta > Pinopsida > Cupressales > Taxaceae > Torreya > Torreya grandis. Next base: position 2,147,692 of record JARHVA010002253.1, on the reverse strand, counting down.
GCAATGAGAGAGTGGTAACTTGGGAGTTGATAATTAGTTAAATGTAGGTAAGAAAGAATAAATGATGAATGGGGAGATAATTTGAACATGATATCCTATTAAATGTATTTTAATAATGTCAAACATGCTACCTCTATGCCTTGAGCAAGAAAATAGTCATTTGATGGAGTCAAAGAACCATTGAAGGTATTTCAAACTACCCTTTAATAATGGATCTACTTCATGGGAGTTGAAAACAAGTTGGTTGAATAAGTGAAGCATTTAAGGAAAGGACAAGTGAGTTAAGATAAAAATTTAATCAGCGAGACTACCAAACAAAATATAGGTCAACTCATGAAGTCATTTGACCACATCAAACACTTCAAATAACCATGATGTTCCATCTACGCCTTCATTTAAGCAACCTCATTTTAAGAATAAATACTAAGTACTTTTAAGTCATGTTTTCTTAGCTTCAATAATATGAAATTCATTACTAAAAGTGCCAACCATGTGAATGTGGAAGATTTTATGGCACCACTAACCTATAAATAATTGTTAGTAAGTAATAAAAAATGAAATTTATATGTACTACCTACAAAATTAAAAATATTTGGTAAAATTGATTAATCTACATTTTAAAAGTTAACCTACCTTCACATATAAATCTATCAAACCACTAGGATATTCTCTAATCTTGATAGTAACATTAATATCCTATTTAATGGCCTCACATGATATTTTTTCAATTTAATATTCACTGTTGGAACCAAATTTGAATAATGTAGTATCATCTTGTGTGTTTCAAAGCCTTTAAATAACTCTCTATCTAAAATTTTGATTTGATATCATTGATTCCAAGTTCTAGTGACTTCCACAGACCCAATAGGATACTCAATGTTTTCTCCATATATGACTATGGAAGGCAAATTTTCTTTTCCTCTACACACTGACATAAGTAGTAATTTGTCCCCTCTTTATTGTCCTCATATTTAATAACTACAACAATATACCTTGTATAAATAAAAACAATTTTTGATGACACTATATCAAGAGAGATAATGGGATTAAATAGTACATAATGAATAGTATTCTACCTAATTACACTAGATCAAATACATGGTTAAAGCCATGTGATAATGCTTTATCTATAAATTTCAATGCTCATAGACCCTAATATATGTTGATTGTAATTAGAGAAATCAATTCATGCACCCACTCTTGTGACTCATACACATTCTAAACATAGTCCATGCATGTAAAATAGAAACATGCCAAGTGTCTCATGCAAATAGTCCAAGATCCTGCATTTGAGCTACGAAATGAGTGGAGCTTACTTGAACCCATTACAGTCATATAATCCTCATACTTTATCCAATTTTATTCTTCCATTAACCAAAAATGTTTATGAGAATTATAATTTGGTTGAGCACCATGGCACATGTTCTAATTACACCATTCAACCATGTTTTGTGCATCAGTCAAATCAACACCCTTGTCAAATTTCAACTCTTCCTTGTAATGGGTCTTTTTACACATGTTCCAACATTATAATAATCTCTTTTCCATGGCCAACCTCATTGAAACTCCAAATATGTTCTACACCAGTGGTAACATGTATCCTACTCAACCAATAAAACATCTAAGCATTCTTGAGTTGTAATGTGTAATTGTCTAACCAAATGCAATGTTGATTGAAATGAATGTTCCTCTCAGTAAAATATCCATATAAATTCTCAAAACAACCATACACATACTTTGTAAAATTTTATAGGTCATTGTTAATATAGAAATGGTACTCCTTTAATATTTTTTTATCTTGCTTGGTATTATTAGGTATATGCATGAATGCTATATGCATGAATATGACAACTTGTGATGATTTTTACTATTTTGATTGAACTTCCATTTGTGGTTTGAATGTGTAATTTTAAGATTTAACTACTAAAAAAATCAAACCAAGTGGGAATGCGTCTTTTCTTATCTTGAAATGATCATCTAAACATCTATCCCTATGTGTGTCCATTGCATACTCATAAATATTTTTCTCCCTAAATTTGACCATAAATTTTGAAATGGGTATCTATTTTGTAACAAGCTCACACCTCTTAGATTCTTTATCATTTTTTAATTGATAATTCACATATTTATATTTTCTCAAACCAACTAATTCCTATCCAATTACACTTATTTCATCTTCATGGATACATTTTTTTAGTTTTGGCAAACCACCACAAATGTTTTAATTTTCATCTAGATATGCTTTGTTATAAAATAACTATCCATCTGGTCTTTCACAAAATACACGTAGAATAAATTCCCTGGCTGATGTTGGTGGAACTTCAAAGCCAAACTTCTAATAAATATTGTTAGTATGTAAAATACAACAAATATAGCATAAAACATTATAGTGCATTAAAAACTCAACATGTTACCTATAACAACAAGTGGTGTGTGTGTGATTTATTTTTACATAAAAATTTTTGGCCATCTCAAAATATCTTTGACTAATAGAAAATTATGTATATTTTTCTAAAAACTTAGAGTACAATTATGTTTGAATCATATCTAAAAAATGTTTTAGATTTATCTCTTGATTACGAGAACCAACTCTTATTTTGACTACATCTCTTGCATTGGGTGAAACTTTAGTATCGTCCTTCCAAAATTAGGAAAGTACCTCTTTCAAAGCATTAGCTATAGCCTTGTACTTTTGTGGAAGTTGACTAGAGAATGCCTAGAGCTCATTGGTATTGGATTCATTAAGTATTTTATGTCTTGAAATTACTTTTATTAATGTTTTTCTATTTATATGGAGTGTTTATCCTATTTTTTAAATAAATCATTTTTTCCTTATTTGACTACTTAATACAAAATTTATGATTATACATTGGATAACATTACAATATTTGTTACATGATTTAGGGATTATAATATGATACGCATCATGTAAGTTATAAATAATTTATATGTTTCCATCATCTATATTAGATGATCGTAGCCCTAGCCCTAATGTGTATATGTAGGTCTCATCTTAATCAATTTCATCAACAAAATAAACAATTGACATATTCTAGTATCATGAATCAAAATATGAAAGAAACTATCCCAAATTTTTTGAGCCAGTCTTCTTGAATGTCAATCAGACATTCTGTTAGGCATTGGTTTTAAAATATTTTCATCGACTTCAATTAATAACTTATATTTTCTACTCACAATTGTTTGAGGTGTTGTTACTAGTAGAACTTGTTGAGAGGGTATTTCAAAATCATCATTAATTTCATTGATTCTTGGTGGGATGACATTTTATTTCCTCATTATATACTTCCTTGAAATTTTCTTCATTGCTAATTTCATCATTATTTCTTTTTATGAATAAGGAATCCATAGGGGGGAGATTAGTATAGTGTTAATCAAGAAAATCAAATCAAAATAAACACATTAAACACTAACAACTCTATCTGCATAAGTAACAAAAATAAAATGAAAACACAACTAGAAAAAAAAATCTTCTTTTTACCTTCCTTGTAGCTCTAAAACTGCTTGTTGAGTTGGCTTGCTCGGCTATGTACTCAAGAAATATTTATCAATGAAGCTCCATTACTCCACCTCTCCTTGGCACCTTGGTAATGTTGGTTGGATTAATTTAGCTTATGAAATTGGCATGGTAAGACTACTATGAATATTTTTGGAGGTATTTTATCATAATAACATTACACTAGAAAAACTTTATATCGTATTTGAGCATAATAAATTTACACCAAAAGAGCTTAAATATCAATAGGTGAGGCCTTGTATTTATAGCCTCCAAAGTTAACTCTCACCCAAGTTGACTTAGGTTAAAATTAGGCATGGAATGAATTCAAAATGACCTTAGGTGAGTTGAGGCTAACTCTATTTGAGTTAAAGAGGTGGCATGTAATTATGATTTTCAATTAATAGGTATGGCTCAAAAATTTAGATATTTGTTAGATATTTTGTGAGAGCTTGACAACTCACAAAAGTAATAATGAAGAAGTTTGATTTTTTTATTTTTTTTGTTTACATTTTTAGATATTCATTAATTGAAAATGGATTATTTAGATAAGTATTTAATATGGTTTAATTAGTTAATTCATTTTGATTAGCATTTTAGCTCTTTTAGGAATTATTCAAGTATCCCATTTAATGGGTTCATAAACCAAACTACCAATTGTTAGGTTGCAAGGTGACTGGGGATGAATCTGTGAGAGGTTATTTTTGAGTATAGGATAATAACCCAAATAGGGATGCCTCTACACAATTATGAGCACTAATGAATGATGTGCAGATAAAATTAAGACATTTAGTGATTCCTAAACTTAAGTTACACTATTTGGTAGAAGTTAGTCAGAAGTCTGGTTGAAAGTTAGTTGTGGCCAGAATGGAGTATCTATAACTTGCCCTTATTTGGGAAGGCATTACAAGATATAAGCACAATAACATGTAATCAAATAATTAAAATTTATTTAATGCCTAATGCCCCAATAGGCAATGGATGAGCCTTGGATGCCCTTGAGGGAGTGAGTGGCAATGAAGGTCAATGATTGGTCCCTCAAAAGAAGGAAAATAATGGGACCAAAAGGTAAAGGGGGTGGAAAATACTGATTTTCCCAAAGGTGGTTAAAGTAATTAGCACAGTGAGATGCCTCAGTTGGGCAGATAAAAAGGATGATTTGCCCAAAGGCAGTTATAATCATTAGCATATCAAAGAAAAAGATAATGATTTGTTTAAAGGTGGTTATAATCATTATCAAAATCAAAACATGCCCCAATTGGGTGGATAGATATAATTATTTGCCCAAAGGTAGTTATAATCATTAGCATAATGAAAATGTGCCCTGGTAGGGCAAGATAAGGATAATGATTTGCCCAAAGGTGGTTATAATCATTAACATCCATATAGATTGAAACACAATAATTTTCCTAAAATCGGTTATAAGCATTATCATGGTAGTTTGGGATAATATGGAAAATTATAAAAGGGGATTTATGTATGGAATTTATACTCACAGAGTAAGAGTAAGCTGGTATAGAAGATAGGCATGAATTCAAGCTACCTACTATATGGAGATGCACGTCTTAACTATCAAGGATTAAAATTATTTCATGATTTAATTACTCTCTATTTTGGAAATGATGGGATAAATCAATAACTTTTTTAGGTGACCAAGGAGGAATACCATGACATCATTGCTTGTAAGATATCCTAAGCTAATTTTTTCTATAGCAAATGATGGTAATCAACATGATATAAAACACCATGATAAATTAGATATAATATGCATAAGTACTAACTTGTAATCTAATAAACAAGTGAAAATAATGTACAAATGATAAAATCCATGATGACAATGTTGACATATGAATATGGATGGACATAATTATAATGCACAAGGAATCACCTAATGAATACATATAAACTAAGTCAAGGCACAACAATGAAAGCAAATAAATAGGCAACAAATAAACAAACACCAATAAATAAAAACACAACAAAACACCAAGAAATATAAAATAAATACACAACAAAATAAAACAATGAAAACAAAATGAAACAAACACAAAAAATGGTTAATCATAGTGTTAGTGCAAAATAAAAACAAATTGTTTATGCATGTGTAATGGAGTTGTTACTCTTGGTGATAGGATGACCTCTAAGTTAGGTAATAATGACACATGTATAACAACACAAGAATAATGGCATAAGGTTGCCCGTAGGCTATAGGAATAAATGACATAAACAAGATGACAAACATTTTCACTAGGATATAGGAGACAATGAAATAAATAGATAAAATGGAGGTAATAAAAGAAAGGAAAGGGGTAGACAAGATGACTCCAGATGTACTAAGCAAGTGGATGTTACCTACATAGTTCCATGATGCAAGATCCAACATGAACTTTACGCCAAATATAGTTCTCCCAAGATATGAGATAGAAGAAAATGATGAGCAAGAAAAGATGATATGGGAATGGTCTCATAAAATGGTAAGAGTGCTTGAAAAAAAGAATACTAAAAAAAAAGGTGAGAGTGTAAGATGAGTCTTAATAGTTATTATTTTATCAAATTTGAATACATAATACGCATAATATAAACTCAAAAAATGGCAAGAGCATAAGGCCAAAGGCCAAGAAAGATGGTGAAACTAAATGACAAGTGGTTATTCATAGTATAGTTAGGGGTCCCATGATCCTTAAAACAAATAATTGGTCAAAAATGAAATGAAGGTGTGGCCAAGCTAACCCCAGAAATTATGTGTATCCAGGTTTTGCCTACATAGTCTGTATAGACATTCTATCATTGTAGTTCTCCCATAAATGGGAGGAAAAAGACCAAGGTGTTCCAAAAATAAATTGAACAAATAAGATGGCCCAACCCAAAAATTTTGATGGATTTATATCTCTCATAGAAATTTTAAGCCAATTTTCATGATTTTGTGATTTTTAGTATTTCTAGATCTTTACGAATGTTTAGGGGTTTTGAAACTATTAAAAACATTTTTAAAATTTTTTAGGCATCTCAACTCAATCGAGAATTATGAGACACATAATATTCTAACTCTTAAAGCAATGAGAGTGTGGCTTAGGTTACTCACAAAATGGTGAGAGCATTAAAACTTAAATTTATCATAAAATGGTGAAAGCGTGATAAAGGGGTGACTGATCTAAACTCAATGTGAATCGATTAATACCTACATAGTCCCATTATGACCTTAAGTCACTATAGTTATACCTTATAATGGAGGAATTAAACTAGGTAGTAGTAATTTCATGAATTAGGCAAAAGGCATAGTATAACAATAAGAATATCAAGGTGATGCAACAAGATATGGTAAAGATGTTGCTCCTAATTTTCCCATAGGAAATTATAATTACTCAATGATAATAATTATCCCAAAGGTAGTTATAAGTACTAACATCAAAAATGAAATAGAATTTGACAATAATGAAGAATGTAATTGCCAAAACAACTATCATACTGGTCCAAGATATTGCCTATATCTAAAATACTGAATCAACTGCTAAAATTTTATCTGAATCTTCTCTCTAAAGTTACTCAAAAAACAAATGGAATGGAACCAAGGTCAAAAGGGGTAGGCATGGGGTTTTAATATTCTACCTCTATCTAGAATACTAAATCAATCATAGAAACTTGGTCTAAATCCCATTGTTCAAGGTTCCCAAAGAACCAATGGAATGAAACCAAGGTCAAAGGGGTGGTTAGGGAGATAAAAACAACTTTGGTTAGTAGTGAAGGCATGGTAGAATAGTATAAGGTATGACATAAGGAAAATTTAAATATAGTATAATTTGCTATAATGATAATAGGGTTACCCCCAAGTGAAAGGGTAAGGTAAATGGTAGGGTATGAAATAAAGGCAAGAGGAATGGAAAGGTAAATGACAAGGCAAATGATTCTATTTTTCCTTTTGATGTGGAGATGCACATCCTAATCAATGTATGATACAATTAGAATAGTTAAATTTTGGAAATTACTATCCCACACCTCTTTTGAATAGTTTCTCTATCAAGAACCTAACGCTAATTTGGAATCCCATAATGTTATTTTGATCTTCACTGGTCATTGATTTTATTTCCTCCAAAATTTGAGACAAGATGTCTTTATAGCCTTTGTAAAGGAAAGTGCATCTAGGAATAGTAAATAAGAATAAATATTGGCTTGTAGGTCTGATTTAGTAATGTAATATAGGTCGAGAATGAATAAATGGATTTCAATGGAATGTATAATGGTTAGGTAACAAATGAAGATCAAGATTTTTAGGCACACATAAGGTCATTGATTCTATATTTGACATAATTTTGGTTTTGGTGGGGCCAAAGACTTATGAATATGCTCTTGATAGGACCACCATATTTTTTTGTTGACCATCTGATTACGATGTATAGTGGAAATTATATTGATGTTAGCTTTGATAATGTCTTCATCAAGTAGTGAAAAACTATTGTGCTCAACTATTGGCATCTCTAAGAGGTTTTCACCAATGAAATTATCTTTATTGTCCCATAGTGCCTTTGATAAGGTTTCATTAAGTAAAATTGAATTTTGATTTTGATTGTCATCTAATGCCTCTAAAGAGGTATCACTAGGAGATTGTTCTTCTTATACATGAATGTGGTCTTGGCCCCCGTAATATTTTGCAACTGATATGTCACCATGGATGTAGTTCAATAAGGTGTGATTTTATTGGTCCCAATGACACTTGTGGGAGGTGGAATGTCAATATATTAGCTATGTTGGGTGGTTTTAATGGAAAGAAAAATACTAATGGAATGGGAAGAGACAACACATTCTTCATATAAGATACTAGGATAACGTGTGTTGATGTTAAAGTAATCATCCTCAAAAACCATGGATGGATATCAAATATATTCAAATTGATCAGTAATGCATGTGGAACCAACATTATAAAAATCATGAATGTATTCTAATTATGAAGCTGAGTTTGAATCAAGGAACTCTGAATTTGATGTTGAGACTGACATTGATTTTACTTCTGATGCTAAATCTGATAACGATTCAAAAAAAAAACCCAACTCTAATTCTGATTCTTCCTTGATTATGGATGCTATGAAAATGATGTCTAGTTGAATGTTTGGTATTGGATAAGTAATAGCATGTGATGGCATAAGGGGATATTTGAAAATAAATTCACCTAAGAAGGGTTCAGCATAGACTAGCATGTCTAGGTTAAGCTCCTTAAAAAGAGGGAACAACTCGAGGGGTGACTCCATAGAGACTTGATTCTCAAAGTGAGACTCCATAATGAGGGGGGAAAGGTCAAGATACAACTCCAAAGAGACTACCTTATCAAAAGGAGGATTTTTGAAAATAGGACAATGATTTAGATAATGCTTTTCTCAAAGGCATTTATAATCATTAAGTAACTCAACAAAGATTGGCTTATCAGAGTGAGACTATTTAACCAAAAGGAAAGGATTAAAAGGTGATCCATCATAGGTTAACTCATAAAAAATAGGTGTTTCAACAAAAACATCATGGATTGGTTGGTTCTCTTGGCTTTGGTTCACACTAGGTTGTAGAATAGTAGTTTTGAGCACATCTTAGTATTTGAATGGTGGCTCTTGTAAGGGTAATGACTGGCTCTATTATAAATTAAAGACTAACATGGGTTTTATAAAGTTGGGGGATGTTGGCACTAGATGAAGAATGATTGATGGTTGGATAATGACCTATTTGTATATAGGTGAATTTAAGAAGGGCTCAACAAATGTTGGCTACTAGTCTAGGATGGTAATTTTGAGCCATCTAGTCGTGAATGAACAATAAGGACGTAACAAATTTGTAAGGGCTTAGAATGGTAATGAAAGAGTGGTGCAAAGCTTGGTTACTTACACAATCCAAAGGAAGAGGGTCTGAAATGGTAATCCTCAAGTGATATAAATCTTAGTTGTTAATGCAAGTCCGAGGATGAGGTTCTGGAATGGTAATGCTTGGATGTTGTGAATTTTGGTTGCTCATACAAACTAAAAGATGAGGTCTTAGAATGGTAATGTAAGGTCACTGCAAAGCTTGGTTAGTTGCACAGATCGAAAGAGGGTTAATGGTATATATATGGTATCAGATATTGTTATCATTAAAAGGGTGAACTTTGTAAGTTAATTTCCCCAAAGAAGAGTGATCGTGGAATATAAAATTCGGCATGGTTAGGTTTGAAAATTATCCCAAAGAGGGAGGTCTTGGTCTATGAAAATGGTCTAGATCTAGGTCTAGGTTTGAAAGAAAAATTGGTATAGGAATGGGTCTATGAATGGATCCATTCTCTAAAATTTAATTAATGATAAACTTGGTCTCAAACATCTCCAAGGTCTAACATTAAATGTCTTACAAAAATGGTCAAGGAAATGGTAAAATTTAAATGCCAATCTTAGTAAAAAGTGTTCCAAAAAAATCTAATCTAGTCTAAAAATGGAAAAGGTTGTTAGGTATTTGGGAACAAACCACAAATATAGGCTCAAAATTACTAGGTTTAAAACAAAAGGTAAAATGTGAAGTCTTTTAGAAACACAACACAAAATCTAGAATTGGCACAAACTAGGTCTAAAAGGTGAGATAATTAATCCAATAAATTTGAAACACTTGGACTCAAATTAGGCATTTAGATTCAAACACACACTTTATCATTGGTAAAATACATTGGTATTTAGGCACATGTAAGATATAGCAATTCCCAAATTTAGGCACAAAGATCACTAAAACAAGTAAGGAATTAGTCCAAGTTGCACAATCTAAAAGTAAGAGGTAAATTTCTAAGCCAAAATTAGTCAAAGCATAGGAATAAACCACTCAGATTTTGAATCTAAACTTTAACAAGACAAGTTTTTAACTTATTTTAAAATACTTGGTTCCTTAAATGGATAACAAACTAGACTCAAAACGTATGGCATAACAATACTAGGTGTAGACTAAGAAGGCACATGTGGTTTTGAAATTGTGATTGGATACAAGGTAACAAGTCTTTGAAATAATATGAGCATCATAATGATGCTATCTTGATATTAAGTTATGACAAATGGTTTGTTTCAAAAACTCTGAGGCACAAGACTTATAACAAAATGGGCAGTTTGATGACACACCCCTTTCAAACTAGTGAAAAACACACACAAAAAAGTTTGACAAATGACTAAGGTTTTATGTGGCATCAAAAGAATAACATAAAACTTATTTAAATAAAATAGTGATGTGCATACAAGACTTGTGTTTAACATGGTATGACAAACAAATATTTTTAAATTAAGACAATGCAAGTAAAGAGGAAAAACAACAAAACACCTAAGTGTATCAACTTAATCCTAAAAATTGACAAGGTGGCTTCATATTGTCAAATTTTGTCTATATACTTGCTCTTGAGAGGAAATAATGTTGTTAATCCAAAAATTTAAATGCAGGTGAAAAGATGGGTTTTTAGGCCCCCTATTCTCTTAAGATTTCGTACGATGACATAGAAATTTGGGCTACTTGTCTTGCATCAATAATATATTTACAATAAGTGGGTTTGTCTAAAAACTATCAAGTTTTATTATACATTCTAAATGGTCCCGTATGTGTGGTTAACACTAGGACATAACACATCATTTGGATACATGTTAACTAGCTTGTTATGAAAAGGTTTTGTCCTTTTCATAACCACTATATCTGTCAATTGACTAGTGTAGTGTGATGTCTGAGTTAAATCTACATTCTGAGATACTCTCTTACTAATGGAGCTTGTTTAGTTGCTCAAACAAGCATCCTAATAAGTTGACCTCAATTTATATATCCCTACCATGGCGTAGAGTTAAATTGATGCCAAGAGATGAATTCTTGGGTCAGCACTTCCCTAGAGAACTCATGGGGAGGCTATGAATTCCTACCCACAACCCAAGATGAATGAAAATAAAAATTGTAGAAAGACTTTAGGGTCATTTTGGGGATCTCCCAAATCACTCAAATTTTGGGGATTACCTTAGCAAATTTCCTTCCACATTTTGGATAAAGCGATTAAATCAATAAATGAAGCATTTTTGACCACCCAAGTTCTCTAAAGGGGATGAAGGAGATCATACACACTACACTTGGTTTGTAAAACAAACACACAATAATAATCAAACAAATAAAAGCTCTTATGAGCACTTAACTAGAATGTGAGTTTGTTTTTAGAGAACCAAGCAAAATATGATATGAAGTTTATCCCCTTGGCATTGTTTGAGTTTTGAACTTTGAAAAATGAAAACAAATCAAGTAAATGATTTTTAAACACTAAATGTAAACGTGAGTTGAATCTTGAAGTGTTAAAAATGTCTTTCTTTGGTCTTTGGGTCTTGAAAAAAGTGTTAGGGGGTCCTTGTGCTTAGAAGCTAAAAGTAAGTGAACAAATGATAATTAAAATTTAGCTCTTGAGTTTTTTATGTTTTTTTGCATAGTGAAATGCCATAGATACATAGAAAAAAACCACAACTATCCTACAAAACTACAACTGGGTAATGCAAAACCACAACTACCTACAAAATAAAATTTTAGTGCAAAATCATAACTATTAAGATCCTAACACAACTGGGAAGGCAAAATCATATCTAGAATGTCAAAAATGCAACTAACAAAACAAAACCACAACTATCAATGCAAAACCACAATTGAGATTGCAAAACCACAACTAAGCATGCAAAACTGCAACTGGGCATGCAAAAATGCATCTAACATGCAAATTGCATCTCGACATGAAAAAATGCAACTTAGCATGTAAAAATGCAAAGGGTTACAATAATGCAACTGAGCATGAAAAAATGTAACTAGGGGTTACAATAATGTGTTTTACGAGGTCAATATCACAATTCACTTGTAAAACATACTTAGTTAATGCAATAACACTTATTTTAAGGTAAAAATTCTAACTATTAAGGTAATACTATAGATTTTAAGATAAAATCACAACTAATAGCTGAAAAAAGCAAGTGAAATATTGGTACTTCATAGTGAAATATTTATTTTACCAGTTAAAATATGCAAATCTATATATCAATACCATAACTTCCTGTGTAACGTCTATGAGCTTCAAATTTTCACTTTTTTGGTCAAAAATTAAGATTTTGACATGAAAAATGTTAGAAATAGGACCTAAAATTCCATGGGAAAAATTTTGTGGGGTGTGTATCCCACTAAGCATGCCATCATGTGAAAAATAAATCCATAGAAAGGAGATTACTATAGTGTTAGTCGAGAAAATCAAATCAAAATAAATACACTAAACAATAACACCTCTAGGCTAGACACTAGGGAGAGCATAGGTAATAAGCACACAATGAAAACACAACTAGAAAATAGAATAAATCTTCCTTTTAACTTCCTTGTAGCTCCAAAACCATTTGTTTAGTTGGTTTGCTTAGATATGTGCTCAAAAAATCTTTGTCAATGAAGCTCCATTTCTCCACCTCTCCTTGGCACCTTAGTAATGTTGGTTGGCTTAGCTTAGCTTAGATTATGAAATTGGCATGGTAACACTAATATGAGGCTTTTTGAAGGTATTTTGACATAATAACAATGCACTATAAAAAAAATTTATTATATTTGAGCATAATGACTTTACACCAAAAGAGATTAAAGATCAATAGGTGAGGCCTTGTATTTATATCCTCCAAAGTTAACTCTCACCCAAGTTAAGTTAGGTTAAAATTAAGCATGGAATTATTTCAAACTAACCCTAGGTGAGTTGAGGCTAACTCCAATTGAGTTAAGGAGGTGGCATGTAATTATAATTTTCAATTAATAGGCATGGCTCACAAATTTAGATATTTATTAGATATTTTGTGAGAGTTTAACAACTCACAAAAGTAGTGATAAAGAAGCTTGATATTTTGAATTTTTAAATTTCTATTTTTAGATATTCAATATTTTTAAATGTACTATTTATCTAAGCATTTAATCTGAATTAATTTTTTGATTCATTTTGATTAGCATTTTAGCTCTTTTAGGAATTGTTCAAGTGCTCACTTGATGGGTCAATAGGCCAAACTACCAATTGTTATGTCACAAGGTGACTTGGATGAATCAATGAGAGTTTATTATTTCATAAGGCATAATATCCCAAATAGGGATGCCTCAACATGATTCTAATTACTAATGAAAGTTGTGTGGACAAAATTAAGATGTTCAATGATTCCTAAGCTTAATTTGCATTGTTTGGTAGAAATCAGTTTGAAGTCTGGTTGGAAGCCAGTTGTGGACAAAATGGGGTGTCTACACTTTTCATGAAAATTTCTTCATTACTAAGGGGTAAGGCATCATGCATATAGTCACCATGAACAAAATTAAAAATACTATACTTTTAATGTGAGCTTCCAACATTATCTAATTCATTATTGTTAATTTCATCATTATTCAATTCAGTATTATCAATTCCATCATTATTGAATTAATTATTTTAAATTTCATTATTTTCAATTGCATCATTGTCTATGACATTTGGCTCATCAATGATAGTTTTTGTACCTTGTTTAAAATGAAGTGCTTGTATTTGTACTTTGTTTTTCTTCTCACCTCTTTTATTTACTCAAGTGTTTTGTTCTTTAAATTCTTTATCTTTCTCGAGTATGATTTGTCACCTATTGGACAATTGATAGCTTTTCAAAGATAGGGTCTAAAAATCACTTGATAGATCTCTTGTTCTCAACTTACAAGTACTATAGAAGTGCACAGAGAATGTTTGTGGGGACAAATTTCTCAAATTTGGTAAAATATGTCTATTAAAAATTAACTTTTTGTCTATACTAATTATAACACATACACAATCCATCATAATGTGTACGCATTATGGTATAACACGTACGCATTACTAGATCAAAATGTGTTACACTATAAAATACATGCATTAGCATAACACATGCATGTTAGCATAACATGTACATGGTATAGACTAAAGCGTACATATTATATGTTTAACTCAAAATCTAAGAATTTTGGCTCAAAAATGGCATAGATTTTTGAGTCAAAGGATTGTAACTGTTAATGTATAACCAAGTCCAAGAGTTTTGATAAAAACAACAAATTTAAACTTCCATCACCAAATACAATAAGAATTTCAACAATAAAATTCAAAAAATTATTACCATGATGACAAGAATGCTCTCCTCTTTTCAAATATATGATTTTTATAAATTTTGGATTATCTTAAGGTTACAAACTATGTTGATTTCTAACTACAGCTTTTTCAGGCCACCACATGCCACAAATATATGTGCCTATACATGTTAATGTAATTTGTTTTTCATTCATCCAAGTGAAAAATGAATTATATGGTCACAAACTAGGCCTAATTTTATACATATTCAAAAAAAAAACCATTTTATTTTTTTTGAGGTGGTTAGGGGGCCACATGACCAGCTATCCATTTTTTTGTCAGCGTTTAGGATCTATTTACTTACAAAATTAATAATAATAAAAAATTTATTTATAAAATATAAAACAATTCAGTCACAAACTAGAAGATCCTATATAAATACTCTCCAAAAGGTTTCAAACAATATTAAATGATGCTAAAAAATGGTGGGTCACACAACCATCTATCCACTCTATTTTCTTAAAAAATAGGAGTTCCTATTCAAAATTTAGATGTTTGACTTAGTTATACTTAAACATTTTTTTTTTTTTAAATTAGTAACTAGACTTGAAGTGATACCATTCATGTTCTTATAGCATATTCAAATTTTGAGTGTAGTTATTTCAAATTATCTACACAAGTTTAATTTTTTAAAATTTTAGGAAAATCATATCCATGGGTAGCCCCTTTTTGTCCTCCAACTTTATGTGCTTACCCAATTAACATTTAGTTCTAGCCCACCATGTTTAAAAAAGAAACTATTTTTTTCCTAATAAATTTGGTGGATTTTTTTATACTTTTTATATTCATTTTTTTTAAAGTACTTTATATTAAAAAAGAAGAAATGGGATAAAATAAGTAGGGTCATCTTAACCAAGTACGTTAATTTATAAGTTTTAATATGTCTTATATAATAAATATGTATTATATTTATTTTACCCTAGGGGATGATGACATCATTTTAGTGATTTGCGTTAATTTCATATGTCATACTCCATATTTTAGATATTTTTAATGGGGTTTATTTTTAATTAAAAATTCCCCTAATGATTGGCATTGATTGAGCCCCGAATCACATTCTATAGTTGTAATTAGATTGAAAGGGCTCAAATTGGCCGAAATTAATTTCATGATTGAATTGGTAGACTATTTTATTTAAGGTGTTATGATAGTAGTATAGATTAATCTTTAAATTACATCTATAGACAAAATTAGGTTTACGGGGCTCAATTTAGCCCAAACCATGTCCCTAATTGCACCAATTGCTTAATTGAATCAATGTATGTCATGGAATCAGAGCTAATTTAGCCCTAAATCATGTCATGATCTTGTAGTTAAGTTTAAGGGGCTCTAATTGGCTCCAATTTCCTTCATGATAAAATTGATAGACTATTTGATCAAGGGTGGTATGATAGTGGGATTGATTAACCTCCAAATTACATCATATATAGTCAAAATTAAGTTCACAAGGTTCAATTCCATCCAACATGTATCATTTATTATAAAAATTAACTAATTAGGTCAATATGTCAAGAAATATGAGATAATTTAGTTCCAAATCACATCCTAAACTTGTAGTTAGGCTCAAGGGGTTCATATTGGCCCTATTTATCTGCATGTTTGCATTTGTGATAAAATTGGGCTTGAGTAAGCCATATGTTTCATGAATCATTACACCAATCCACTCATTCATTCAATATTTTAGGAAATATAAGTGAATTTGGCCTCAAATTAAATCATATACACACAGTTACATTCAAGGGGTTTAAATTGGCCCTAATTGCCTCCACCATTAAAACAATTGACTATTTCATTCATTTTGTAATGAAATTGGACCTATTTGAACCCTAAATCATATGTTATATAGTCAACATTATGATCATGGGTGCAAACTCACCAAAATTGCATCACTATATTGATTATTTCCTTTTTGTGGTAGTGTATTTATTGACACACTCCACTTTTAAATAAAAATATAAAAATTATAAATGTGATTAGATAGACAAATAAATATAAACACGTACACATAGACTTGTTTTTTTGTGTTATGTCAATATAACACTTGCATGCTATAATGTGTTATTGTTATTATGTATACATGTTATGATATGTTTGAATTCAAAAACCATGCCTTTTGGTTAAAAATGACTTGGATTACTGATCCAAAGGCTTGGATGTGTAGACACCGAACCAAATATGAGATCTTTGACAAAAAATAAGAAAATTCAACTTCCATCTTCAAAAAATACTATGAATTTCAATAAGACAATTCATATAACTATTACTAAGATGATGATCACACTCTCCTCTTTCCAAATATATGTTTGTTTTATTTTATTTTTGGACTATTTTAATGTTTCCATCTATGTTGATTTCTAACTATGGCTTCTTTGGGCCACTACATGCCTATTTAAGTTTATGGTTTTTTTTTGTTAATAATAATTCAAACAAAATTATATGGTCATAAACTATGCCTGATTTTACACACATTTTTTTTTAAAAAAAAATTGAGGTAGTTAGGGGGTCAAATGACTATCCATTTTTAATCAATTTTAAGGATCTATTTACTTTTAAAATTAATAAAAAATGCATTTAATTATTTTAAAAAAATACAATTCACAAACTAGATGATCTTATCTAATTTTTCCACCAAAGGGTTTCAAACAATATTTAACAATGCTCAAAAAATTAAGGGCCCCACGACCAGATATCTACTCTATTTTCTTAAAAATAAGAGTTCCTCTTCAAATTTTATATGTTTGACTACTTATACTTAACCATTTTTTTTTAAATAGTGTTTTGGAACCTAGAATTGAAATGTTATAATTCATGTTCTTCTACCATATTCAAATTTTGAGTGTAACCATCTCAAATAATCTACAAAAATTGAGAATTTTCAATTTCAAGAAAAACATGTCCTCGAATAGGCCCCTTTTGTCTCTCAACTTTATGCACTTACCCTATTATGGATCTAACTTAACTATCTAAAGTGAAGAAAAAAACACCTGCCAATAATCTCCCTTGCTATATTTATATCCTATTAAGTACAACATCTACCATTAATTGGCATGGAATCCCTAACTATTGTATTCATAAGTTTCTCCACTTTTCAAACAAATTAACATTAATAAACATGTAAACTAATTTTAAATATTATCTTTAATTAATTATTAAATTAAAATAATTTTCATTACTATAAACTAAGTATTTCCAAATAATATAATGTGTATGAGAGCTATATATAGTAGGTGGTCAAGAGAGGGAAAATGCCATGTTGATGAGAATTAGTCTCTTCGCATTAATTCACCTCCTTCATTTCATTCATGGCCCTAAATGGGTTTAGTTTTTGAGCTACTCAGCATTAGTTAAGTAAAAAGGCACTCAAGGAATACATTATATAAACGTCACTCCCTCGCTCAAATAACGCAAGAGAATTTTATATGTAGTCACCCACAAGTATGTCTGCCTACCTATTGATTAGGGGTTATCTCGATGCAAAATTATTACCAATAAAGACAAGGGCAATATATATTAGTATGTTAAAAATAATGGACAACTTTATAAGGGCAATAAATATAAGGATAATATATACTAGTAGTTGTTCATGAAGTATACAGAATGCTAGGAGGAATTTGTATTCATATTTTAATTTTCTTTAATTAAGTGCATTTTTATGTGTTTATTAAGAAAAAATACATTTATTGTAAATGTTGTTGAATCCTTCATTCTTGCATAGTGGTCAAATGTAAATTAAGTCTTGATATAAAGGTTAAAAAGTGAGAGTAATCTTGATATGGAAGTGAAGGTCAACCCTTGATGATCAATGTTGCCATAATGGTAATCATGAACTTCCAAATTAACCTAGTGAAGTTGATGATGAGAGGTATGGCCTTGTTAATATTGATTCGTATGTCATGCTTTTTAAAAATTACTAAAGGGTTTGGGTAAGTTTTATCAATGTTTGCTAGTTATTATGTGCTTCAAGTCTAAATATAAAATCCCTATGATTTTCTTGGAAAGGTCAATGAATTGACAGTGAACATAGAAAGCCTCTTAAGGTCCAAGTGTCTATAATGATAGGAGCTATCATAAGACCCAAAGTAAGTGTTATGTTTGTTTCAAAGTGAAATGAATGTGTAATTACTTTTAATACGGAAAGTGGAATGGTATGATGCAATCATTAGTGTCTCTATTTTAACCAACCCTTGGTAAAAATATTTCAAATATTAAATTTTATTTTTTTTATGAACTTGATAATGCCTTAAATCTGGGTATGGTGTTCTATATGGACCCTTTGGTGTAAAATATCACCTAAAATACCTTGTCATTTCCCCTCACCATTATCACTCATCTCACCTTGAAATATTTTACATATTTATTTGTATGTTTCCTATTGTCAAGGGTAGACAAGGATGTCACGATAATTGATTTGATTGTGGTAGGGATTCACATCTCATGGAAAGTGCAAATCAACAATGCAATGTTGTTGATGTTGGGATGATACATTAAGGTCCCACAGTATATCTTGTAGCTTCTATTCATCCATGATGCCAATATATTGACACCTAGATCAATTACATTAGGGTTAAGAACATATGAAAACACCATACTTATAACCTTAGAAAAAAGGGAAAGTTCATACAGAACATGCAAACCATGAAAGATTTCAAGGGGAGATGAGTATACCTTGATTTGTTATGGTATTTGAATGCTTAGGGTTTTTATTTATTATTTTCCATTGTATTACTTATGAAACTTATGGTTTTGACCATTTTCCCTTGTATGGTGTATACAAATTAAGGGTTTTGATTGTGTTATTCCCTTATATGTAATCATGCTCATTTACCTCCAAATTTCCATGGCTAAGTATAAATATAATAATATTATTGCTTAACCCTTCATGCTCAAAAATTGAGATGGGGTTGAAGTCATGGGTTTTTAATGAAATAAAACTCCCGATTTAGAACCTCTCAATTTACTAAAATAGAAAATTACATCTACGTAACCTTGATATTTATTAAAAATTTAATTTACAACTAATTAAATTTAATCCCATTAAGCATTCATTTTGTATGACCTTTAACTAATTTTTGTATAGTGTTTTACTAGATATTTATTAATTAATAAGTTGTGAATGATGACTAAGACATAAATATAATATATATTTTTGTTTTGGTACAGCGTAGTTTCATAAAGAGAAAGAATATAACTTAGTAGTTGTACTATTAGGAAAATTAGTGTTCACATATTATTTGATTATTTAATGTATGGTAAAATTGCACTTATGGTGATATTTTTATTTGGGTTAGTTGTTATATTATTACAGGTTACAAAAATATTACTTAGATAGTTCTATTGTTAGTTTAATATATTACAATCTATATATTTATAATATATTATGGTTTATAACGGTTCCAATAACCATATGATTCTAGGATAAAATCATGGGATGTTGACTCCATAATTATGGGCTATTTTTTACCTATATATTTATATATATACCTAAGACTATGCATATAGCATGTAATAGTGTGTGGAGTATAATATTATTATCGTGTGAGTAAATATTACTCTCTATGTTTTGATTTTATCAAATTCATGTTTTATGGTGTTTAGACCACTGCATAACCTCATTAGATTATTAACATGTACCTCATTAAAAATCTATGACCACTAAATTTGTCTCATATTTTTTGCACAAAGTATTATTTGTTCATTTTTTATTATTAAGGGTGGATGAGGACATCATGAGAGATAGTTTGATTGCAGCAAGGTTTCATGTCTGATGTAAGGCTTGAATAAGCATTAAAATGTTGTTGGCATAGGGGACAAGACACTGAGGTCTAGATATCTATATTGTACCTTTTATTCATCCATGATATCAATGTAATAAAACATGGAGCAATTATATTAGGCTCAAGGACATATAAAAACACCATAATTGAAGCCTTGAAAGAAGGGGAAATGCCATACAAAACATGAAAGTGGTGAAAGCTTTCAAAGTGCATTGGGCGATGATGAGGGATTTTTTGAGTCTCTCACCTAAAATACCCTATTATTTCCTCTCACTATCACATCCCAATTCAAACTTAAATATTTCATTGCTTTGGTTTAAAAAATTTAGCCCTAACTTCAAGAAAATGGTTATACACCAATGTCAGAGCCTCCCCTAGATTGACCCATTTATCCAAAGAATTCTCATCTAAATCTTGTGCCTTGTAAAACACCCACATATTGAATGAGGAGTGGGTTTTACATTAATCCAATGACCATTTTTGAGAACCTAGAAATCAGTTACCCTGTGTGTTCCTTCATACAATGTGACAATGAGCTATGCAAGTAGGAGACATTTTATTTCTTGAAGATATTGAGTAATGACAAAGGGGTAGGTATGTTTTATTTAATTATTTAATTGTTTTGTATGATCTTTCCCTTTATTTATTGTTTATGAAAGAGTATTTCATTTTATATTGGATACCACAAGGCTCATATCATACACCAGATCCAAATTTAGGGCCACTATTAGATTTACATTACTTGCACACATTACAAAGGGGTATGTAGCTTGAAAACTAGAAACATCTCTGATTGATTATTTTTTTATATGGACCCCTTTTGTATGATAGCATCAGAAAAACCTTGTCATTTCACCTTACCATCTATGTTCATCTCAACTTGAAATGTTTCACTATTTGTTTGTTTAATTTAGCTTTGCCCTTTCTTCAGTGTTTTTGTATGTATGTAGCCGAATGTAATTGCTCCAGTTTCACATGAGATCTAGAGTCTTATTGCAATCAAAACAAATCTTGTGACATTCCCATCCACCCTTGAAATAGTAAATGGACACTTCAAGATGTCACTACCTTGATTTCATATATTTGACATGTATTAATATGCATTGTTATTACATTAATGTGCAAATTTAAAACTTAACATAGTTACACATGTATGTGTAGCTTATATGGAATAAATGTCATCTCTATATCTCTACACAAAAATATTATTATCTTCCAAATAGTAATGTGTCCATTGATGTTAATATTATATTGTATTATTATATTTATAAACAAAATTATATTGTTATATGGGCCCCTTTTTGTATGATATCACCTAAAATACCTTTTTGATGTGATCACCATCATCACATAATTCACCTCAATATATTTCACTATTTTCATGTTTTGTATAGCCTTACTATTTCTTTTAGGGGTCTAAGTATGGTGTTAATATATGTTTTTAAGCTGGATGTAATTGTTATATATTTAAATATATTGACAACATGGATAAATGGAAACTAAAAGATACACACGTGGACCTTAATGTATTATCCCCATATCAATGACAATGTAATGTTGATTTGAGTTAAACATCGTATGTGGATCTATGTCACAATTAAATAAGTTGTCATGAGGTCCCCATCTACCATTGATAGTAGAAATTGGAAAATGAAATATGCCACCACCCTACATGTTTTAGACTTTTTATAATACTATATATAATTTTAAAATGTATAATAATAGTATAATATAATATTAATATAAATCATTATAACATATTATTTTTTAATATACATATTAATATTAACATTAAAATATGATATCTTAATATTATTGATAAATTTTACATTATAGATTATATTAATTTTATAATATATTATTAATTTATAATATTTGATTATATTATACTAATATTAAAGTTATTATTACATTATAAAACTTTTTATAAAAGAAATGATGCAGCAATTGAGGGAGGACATGCATCACGCATAGCACCAAGGTCAATAGTTTGATGGCATGTTGTAGGTTCAGACAAATTGTGATATTTTGTGTGTTTATTGTGTAGAAGGTTAACCAAAATAGATTAAAAATAATTCCATTATAAGAATCCATGAAACGTGAAGAAAAGCTTGTCAACATACTTGAAGGCATGTTTTTCATTGCAATGAATAACATGAGAGACAAAATAAACATGGGTACTATCTCCATCAATGGCATGATTGCTAATTTTTTATTGTTTATACCATGCTTGTGGTTTAAAATAGATATGCACACAGATTGAGGACGTTGTGTGGCATATGTAAGACCATCTCAGAGAAGCCTCTAATCAATAAATAAAGTAGCAAAAGTAGATGAAAGAATACATCCAGAAAGAGCTAGAGGGGGAAGATCATGCCCCACGTGTGCATGATTATGTAAATAATTAGATATTTTTTATAAGGCCAACCATTATGTCATTTAATCTAGTTTATTATGTGATTCTTTCAAGGCTTGATGTGATTTTTTTCACATCAAAATGTGAAAAAAATTTAGTCTAATGTAGCTCATATGTGTTTTACTGTAGCAACATATTACCCAAAATAAAATTGTTTTCTCGTTAGGATTTTGGTTTGATGTTCATCATACCTTTCTATCTTTGATGGAACTATTTAACATAATATTGAAGAAAATGTATTTTTATGGAATGTTATGGTTTAGGTTATGTAAAAAATAGTTTCCGTGATGAAATGTGTCAACTAGATGTCATATCTTGGATTACAATGGTTGCAACATATAAACAAAATGGGTTCCTCCCAACTTGTGCAAAATAGGGAATTTTGAAACATAATACCACTTGGCACTGTTGGAATTAGTTGTTCACAAACATGTGTTGAATGAACTGTATTTCTTCTCTTTTGCATGGTGGTCATCTAAATCACTCTAAGTAGTGCCCACCACCACCTCGATAGTGGGAATAGTAACTACCTTAACACCTTTTTCCAGGGAAGATTACAGACCTTACCACATTGATTATCCCTTCGTATGACCTATCAATATTCATGCAACCTACCAGTCTCCATAGCATAGTGCAATGTAGTTCTCTTGCCATGTATTCCTTATTAGGTTGTGTTCATAAACCCATGTTGAAGTTTATCTGACACATATGCACACTAATTTGTAGAGTAGATGAACATATGTTACAATATAGACTTTGGAACCTCAATGCCTTCTCTCCATATCATAAGCATTGCAATATTTATTTGATTTACAAATCAAACATGGAGCCTTCTCAAAATAAAATTAGCATCATGTTGTCCTCATTAACCCTTCATGATAGCAAATGTCCAATCAAAGACCCTACCACCTTACATGCTATGTACCCCTTTCTGAAGGATGAAATTCATGCAATTCTAATTGTTTCCTTAAATATATATAATCTTTTACATGCTTAAACATTAGTTCAAATCCAAATAGACATAAATGCAATATATCACAAAATTTGGAGGCATTTTGAATGAAGGTTTGGAATTGGAATGCTAATGATTGTTGGTAAAAATCATCTCTAAGTAGAGTATAGAAACAATTTTTCATCAACCACATCACATCATGTTTGATCACCTCATTATATCACTAAGAAAAATATTCATAAATGGTTTGATCATTTACAACTTCAATCTTAATATTGATTGCATGTACCCATGTCCACTTGAATTTTTATCCAAATCCCAAACCCAATATTCCAAATTTCTCTTAGTTGATTCTAAATTTTTTAGTACCTATTATAACCAAACTTTTTACCCTAGGAGAAGGTTGTTTAGACCTCTCCAAATTTGGTTAAACATGAGATTACCCCTAGTCTTGTGGGTTGTCTATAACAGGGGTAAACATATAGATTAAAGGGCTAGCTCATTTTGATGAATCACTTACACTCACACACTAATTGATTTCTTGGAAAAGGGAAGAAATAACTAAAATAAACCTAACTATAGTTTTGATGCACCAAACATTTTTAACCACTACCACACATTGCACAATACATTAAGCCCTAAAAGATAACATGAACATACACACATCCTAGAATGAACCTATTGCCTCAATGTTTTGTAGAAGGTTAAGGCATTTTAAGGCTAAGAGGGAGAATAATTCCACTTAAAACCCCACAATAGACCCTTGATGACACCAACTACAACCTACAGTAGAGAAACAACCACATGAGGCAAGATAAATAAGACACAAACAAGGTGATATACATCTATACTTGATAAGATCAACCATTTAGAGATTTATCACTACATGTAATCATATAATGAGGTAAAACATTAGTTATTTTATTGATCATAAGTAGAAAAAATGATCAGGGCTTCACCATACCTAGGTGGAGGATATATTTCAAGGCTAAAGTGGTTCAATATATAACACAAGTATGAGAGAAGATAAGAAGACTGTAGGAGAGAGAAGGTAGACAAGTTTCATGAAAGTTACAAAAATAATAAGTGTTAGGGAACAAATTAAATAGGCCTAGGATGCCCTGTGTTTCTCCTCTTTAGATGCTCCAGCTCTCCAAGTGGCATGGGAGTTGAAAAGCTTGTTTGACACCTTGACTAGCTATTGAAAACCTCCCTTCTTCTTGACATGTTGAAGGACAAGTGGCCTTCTTGGTGGTCAGATCATTTTATCCTACATATTTACTCTACTCTTGACACCTCTCATCTAACCCAAATAGGTTCTTTTTGGCCCATCATCTCTTTCTCTTTCAAGGTATCTAGAGGGCTCTTCATCTCTTTAGGCCTATTTTGCACACAAGTGTCAAAACTAGATTTTGTCATCTATAGCTCACCCAAACTTCATTTATGGTATATTTATATCATATTTTACATGAAAAAAATAATTTTGAGGTCTCAAACTAGCTCTAATAAGTCATTATCTACCAAAAGCCCTAATTAGGCCTCATTCTTTATAGCCTTTTTTTCCTATAAATCTACTTGTGTGGGATTTTTATGGATTATATTGATAATATAATTGAATATTAAAATACCATTTATCCTCTTATAGTTCCATGCTCAAGTTCATGAATTGAAGCCAAGTGGAAGTCTACTATTTCTACCTCTCTTCTGCCAATTAGGCCTTCAGGCCTAGAAAGTGGATTTTGGATCTAAAATCCTCATGCTCATGTGAAACCTATGGTAAATATTTTATTCACTTTACCCATGCCAATACCAACCTCCATTTAAATTTTTAGCTTTTGAAACATTTTTCTTATATCCAAACCATGAAATGGCAAAAAATAAGCCCTTTACGAGCCTGTTTGGACTGCCTTGAAAAATGAAGTTTGTTTAGTAACTTCCATGAGTTCCTAATCATATTTTTTCATTTTATGAGATTAAATAAGTCTTATGGGAACTCTTCAAATTATTTTAAAGTGTCCTTCTCTCCAATATCCCTATAAAATGCTAAAAAAACACAAAATAGTGCATTTATGGTAATCCATACAATAGTTCATATAGCTCAAGTACATGGTATGATGATAAAGGGAGTTTTTAAGATGTTATGGGTCATTTTTAAGTACATATCATTTATATAGATTCATATAATTGCATTTCTCTCTCATCAAGTTATTTTAGCTCTCCTTGGCAGCCTAAAAGTGGTTTGGGTTCTTAAGGATGATTCATAAAGCTAGACATATGAATAATCCAAAAAAATCCATGAAATTTAATTAAATTAGGGTGGATAACTTCCCATAAGATCACAAGTTACCAAAATTCTATTGACTATACCAATCAAGAGAAATGGCCTCTTGAGTCAAAACTAGGAATTATGAGAGGTCTGAGGGAGAATTGAGTTGGTGAGAAGTATCATGAAGTTGAAATGAGATAAAATGACCTTCATGAGGTATATGAAACCTCATTAAACTTTTTAAAATATCTAACTTATCACTTTTCATCACCAAACTCTGCTATATATTAATGCTTTAGGCTTAGGGTTTATAGGCCAAACTGCTTAAGAGACCTTAATTCACTGTATTCTTGCATTTCTCTCTTTATCAGATGGTTTATAAACCATAGAGTTTTTTTAATATGTATCACCATATTATCAAGGTATAAATTCCATATTTTCAATGTTATTTAAGTCTCATTCAACCCCACTAGCCATCTCATCTTCAAGACTGCCTACCTTATTGAACTGTGCAGGGTTCAAAACAGGGTAAGATTGATTATGTTTCACTCCTTATTGAGCCTAAGGTTATTGATGGGATATTTTCATAATAATACAACCACATTATACCATCATATTACCTTTTTTGATTCATTCTAACCTCAATACTTTCTTTCAGTGTCCCCTCTAACAACCTTCTCAAGCATGAATAAACATGTATGTTCTTATCCTGACTAAGCAAATAGGGTTTCAAAGCTTGCCTTTGGCCTTGGATGATTCAGAGAATATATGAGGCTCATACTTATCATGAAACTTTCCTCCAATTCCTATAGGATAATATCAATCAAACAAATAAATCTCTTTACCATCCTAGGCAAGTAGACTATGTGTTCGCTTAGGATTTTATGACCATTGTTGGTCATTCCCTCTATTTCCCTACTTAGAGCCTTATTATATTGATGAATTAAAAACCTTAAGATCCTTTTTAACATGTATATCACATATATCAACCACTATCTTGGGTTTTGAGGAATATATAGTCACTTGGGCAAACTGTATGCATGTGTGTGATCCTTTGAGACTAGTCTACCAACATAGTATTTTAGAAGTCCTAATGATAATACTAAAATTATTTAATATCTATCCATGTTAATGATCAAATTAATTCCTTATAAAACCTTTAAAACATCTATGTTTCTATCAAACACCACTATACAATTCAAAACCTTTAATGAATGGTTGTACATGATGTTTTTTGGATGCTTGACTGCATTTGAGGTTTCAAGGTCTCTTAGATCCTTCTTTGAATCCCCCAATGTTATATGCTATTTTTATTGAAATATTAAAATATTTTTAAATTCCCTAAAGTTTTAAACCATATCAATCTTCATTATTTAAGGTCAATCTCATAATAGGATGTAGATGATCATTGAAAGCACTTGATTGTGTATGAAGAATTCATTGAAACCAAAATCAATCTTCATCATTATCAATGGTTCAATCCCCTATTGTTGATGTTTCAAGTTTATTTTAATATATTGAAACATTTTACAAATTTTTGAAACCCTTGCTCTTGTCAAAATCATTGTTTAAGACCAATTCTAAGTTTGACTGTAGGTAAACGTTTGGAGGAGTTCTAACTATGTTATGACTTTTAGGTCTTCAAACCAAATAGGTTATGAAACTATAACTTCAATATTTATCAGGAGTTCATTTAATGTATTTCAATATCCATACAACATCCTCAAGGTGTTTCAAAACCTTTATTTTCATTTGACCATGTTTACAATCTTATAGGTGTCTATTCAGTATTGTTAACCTACCATCAATTCTTTTTGGATTCAGTGCTTGGAATATTTCATCAGCCCATTGGTCTCAAATTGAAAATATCATAATATATCCATTCCTAAGATAACTTTTATCAAAAACTATTGATTTCTCCTGAATAATATACTTACAGGTCTATGGGTGACCACTGAAGGGAATTCTGAGCATCAGAGATTTAAAATCTTGAAAAGTGTAAAACATGATGTTATGGACTCAAAGGTCATTGTTTCCATCTATTAACATATCAAAAATGAAGACATAGCTTTCAATATCTCTGAGAAACATATTCAAACTCATCAAAACAATTGAACTTGAAGACATAGATAACACCATCCATAAACGATGAATGAATAAATGGCCTCTTGGGACTTGTATGAAATATCCAACTAGTCAGGTAGCCATGAATGAACTTATATGGAGTTATAATATAATTAAGAAACATTTCAATGCACCAAAACACCTAAAAAGATTAGAAACTCATAAAATATGATAGTCACTTGCAAACTACTCACAAGAACCATTTTGCTTACCAAAGGACATCCACATGTGCCAAGAAGATGAGTGAATGTATGTGAAGCATATGCAAACATCTCATAAGACACTCAAATTGATTTCAAATATCCATGAATTCATAGTTTATTTTGGAGTTTCTCTAAACTCAGTTTATGGGGATTTTCTTCTTCAAAAAGTACTCTGAGCTTTTAGGGATTGTTCATAAAGCTAAGAGAACCAATCCAATGAAAAATTACACAAATTATAATCCCTTAGGGGTCCTAAAAATTGGATAGAATCTTATCCCCTAACTCTACCTATACATCTTGTACCATCTACTTGAATTTAACCTTCACTAGCTTGTGAATGAAGTGATGGAGTAGAGAGAAAGATTTATACAAATTTTGGACTTAAAAATTCTCCTCAAGCTAGTTTATAACCTGTAGAAGAATAAAGGACATTATTAATTTATAGGGAGCATTGGTATTATAACCATTATATTATTTTGATTGAACTATCTTTCCTTGACCTTGAAGATGACTTTGAAATGGTGGTTTATTGCCTTGATAGTTTGGATATGAATGATTGTATTGATAGGAGCTTTGGAAAGGTATCCCTTTTTTCTATTGTATGATCCTTTTGAGACATAAAATCTCTTGCTCAAGAGTATTAATCACATCCTCTTCTTCTTTGTGATAGCCTTTTTCATAGGCTTCTTCATAAGTCTACTCAACAACATCATGATCATATGGAGAAGGAATACGCTGATCATATGGCTACCATGGATCATAGGGTTGATAAAAATATTGATAGGGCTGTTGAGGAATATAGTATGGGTTAGGAAAAGGTTGGTAGGGAGGTGTATAGTAGGAACTCTCATCATATCTAGCCATACCAACTTCAGTAGTCAAATGAAACACAATATTTTTAGAAAATTATTTTCACAATAAGTACTTAAGCTACTTATAACCAGAAAATTTCATTTGGAATCACCATTAGTGTTTTCTTGGATGCTTCTAAAGGTTGATAGGTACAATAACACACCAAAATCCTTCCACTCTTTTGGAAATTCATCCCATTGGGCATGCTAGAACTATTATAACCAAATTTTGCACCCTAGGAAAAGGTTGTTCAAACCTCTTCAAATTTGGTTAAACATGGGATTACCCATAGACCTATGGGTTGTCTATAATAGGGGTAAACCTCTAGATTGAAGGGATAAATCCCTTTGATGAATCACTTAGGCTCACACACTAATTGTTTGCTTATAAAAGGGAAGAAAAAACTGAAATAAACCTAACTATAGTGGTGATGCACCAAACTTTGTTGACCACTACCACACATTACATAATACACTAATCCCTAAAAGACAACATGAACATACGCATGCCCTAGAATAAGCCTATTTCATCAATGTTTTGCAGAAGGGTAAGGCATTTTAAGGCTAAGAGAGAAGAATAATTCCACTTCAAAACCCACAAGAGACCCCTGATGACACCAACTACAATATATAATAGAGAAATAACCACATGAGGCAAGATAAATAGGACATAAACAAGGTGATATGCATCTACACTTGATAAGATCAACCATCTAGAGATTTATCACTACATGTAGTCATAGAATGAGGTAAAACATCAATTATTTTATTGATCATAGGTAGAAAAAATGAATAGGGATTTGCCATACCCAGGTGGAGGATATATTTCAAGGCCAAAGTGGCTCAATATATAGCATAAGTGTGAGAGAAGAGAAGAAGAGTGTATGAGAGAGAAGGTAGATAAGTGTCATATAAGTTAAAAAAAATAAGAAGAGTTATGAAACAACTTTAATATATCCAGGATGCCATGTGTTGCTCCTCTTTAGATGCTCTAACTATCCAAGTGGCATGGGGGTTGAAAATCTTGTTTGAAAACTTGACTAGCTATTGAAAACCTCCCTTCTTCTTAACATGTTGAAGGATAAGTAAACTTATTTGTGGTTAGATCATTTTTTTTATAATTTTTCCTCTTCTTTTGACACCTTTTAGCTGACCCCAATAGGTTATTGTTTCACATCATCTCTTTCTCTTACAATGTGTCTAAAGGGCTCTTCATCTCCTTAGGTATATTTTGCATACAAAACTTGGTTTTGTATTCTCTAGTTCACCCAAACTTCATGGATGGTCTATTAATATCATATTATACCTATAATAGTTAATTCTAAGGTTTCAAATTTGCCCCAACAAGTTGTTGTCTACCAAAAGTCCTAATTGGGCCTCATTCCTTATAACCTTTATTTCCTATAAATATACTTATGTGGGAGTTTTAAAAATAATCCTAAGAATATAATTGAATATTATAGTACCCTCTATCCTCTTATAGTTTCATGTTCAATTTCGTGAGTTGAAGCCAAGTGGAAGTCTACTTTTTTTGCTTATCTCCTCTACCAATTAGGCCTAAAGGCCTAAAAAGTGGATTTTAGATCTAAAATCCTCATTAAAGTTTGAAACATATGGGAAGTATGTGATTCAATTTACCCATGCCAATAACAACCTCCATGTCAAATTAAAAATTATAAAACATTGTGCTTATAGCCAAACCATGAAATGGCCAAAAACAAGCCCTTCACAAGCCTATTTAGACTACCTTGTAAAATGGAGTTTGGCTAGTCACTTCCAAGGTTTATGAAGAATTTTTTTTTATTTGAAGATATGAAATAAGTCTCAGGGAACCTCTTACAATGATTTTATAGTGTCCATCTTTCCAAAATCCTTGTAAAACTCTACAAACACATAAAATAGTGCATTTATGGCAATTTGTAAACTAGTCAGTATATCTCAAGAACATGGGATGATGATCAGGGGAGTTGTGAAGATTTTATGGGTAATTTTTAAGTCCATATCATTCATATGGAGGCATATAATTTCATTTATCTCTCATTGGGTTGTTTTAACTCTCCTTGGCAACTAGAAAGTGGTTTAAATTATTAAGGATGATTCATAAAGCTAGACATATGAATACTCTAACAAATCCCACAAAATTTAAGTACATTAGGGTGGATAACCTCCCTATGAGTATAAGGTCCCATGAAAATGCTCTTGACTGTACCAAGCAAGAGAAACTCACCTCTTGAGTTAAACCTAAACATTCTAAGAGGTCTAAGAGAGAATTAAGTTGGTGAGAAGTATCCTGAAGTTGGTATGAGCTCAAATGACCTTCATGAGGTCTATAACACCTCCTTCAACTTTTTCCAATGTCTACCTTGTCACTTTTCATCACCAAACTCTATTATATCTCAATGGTTTAGGCTTGGGGTTTATAAGTCAAACTGCCTAAGAGACCCTAATTCAATGTATTCTTTCATTTCTGTCTCTCTCTATCAGATGGTTTATATCCATGGAGTGTTTTGTATATGTCTCACCATATTATTAAGGTCTTAATTCCATATTTTAAATCTTCCTTAAGTCTCATTCAACCCCACTAACCATCTCATCTTCAAGACTACCTACCTTATTAAACCATGTAGGGTTCAGAATAGGCTAAGACTAGTTGTGTTTCAATCCTTGTTGAGATTGAGGTTCTTGATGGGATATTTTAATCATCACAAAACCACATTGTACCATTTTCTTACCTTTTTTGAGTCATTCCAACCTCAAAACCTTCTTGTAGTGTACCCTCCAAAAACCTTCTCAAGCATGAAAAAACATGTTTGTTCTTACCCTAACTGAGAAAATAGGGTTTCAAAGCTTGAGTTTGGCCGTGGGTGAGTATAAGAATCTATGAGGCTCAGAGTTATCATAAAAATATCCTCAAATTCTTATAATATTTTATCAATCAAACAAATAAATATATTTACTAGCCTAGGCAAGTAGACTGTGTGTTCACTTCAGATGTTGTGACCGTTGTTGGTCATTCCTTTTATTTCCATGTTTAGAGCCTCAATGTATTGATGATTTAAAACCCTTAAGCTCCTTTATAACCTATAGATCACATATATCAACCACTATCTTAGCTTTTGAGGAATTTTTAGTCACTTGGGTAGACTGTATGCTTGTGTGTGTTCATTTGAGACTAGTCTACCAACATAGTATTTTAGGAGTCCTACTCACAGTAATAAAACTTTTCAATCTCTTTCCATTATAATTATAAAATTAATTCCTTATAAAACCTTTGAAACATATATGTTTCTATAAAACACCACTATACAAGGCAAAACCTTTAATGAATGGCTATAGATGATGTTTTTTGGATATTTGACTGTATTTGAGGTTTCAAGGTCTCTTAAATCCTTATTTGAAACCCCTAATGTTCTATCCTATTCTAACTAAAGTCTTACTATTATTTTCAATGCCCTAAAGTTTTAAATCTTATCAACCTTCATTTTTTAAGGTCAATCTCATAAAAGGATGTAGATGATCATTGAAAGCACTTAGTTGTGTATGAAGAATTCATTGAAACTAAAATCAATCTTCATCATTTTAAATGGCTCAATCCTCTATTGTTGATGTATCAATTTTATTTTACTATCTTGAAACCTTTTACAATGTCTTGAAACCCTTGCTCTTATCAAAATCACTATTTACAACTAATTCTAAGCTTGATTGTAGGTGAACATTTGGAGGAGTTCTAATTATGTTATGAATTTTAGGTCTTCAAACCAAATAGGTTATGAAATTGTATCATTAAATATTTATCAGAAGTTCATTCTCATTTATTTAAATATCCATACAACATCCTCAAGGTGTCTCAAAACCTCTATGTTCATTTGGCCATGCCGACAGTCATGTTAGCCTGCCATCAACTCTTTTTGGCTTTAGTGCTTGGAAGATTTCATCAGCCCATTGGTCTTAACTTGAAAATATTATGATTTTTCCATGTGTGAGATAAATTTCATTAGACACCATTGATTTCCCTTGAATAACAAACCTACAAGTCTGTGGGGGACCATTGAAGGGACTTCTGATTATGAGAGATTTAAAATCTTAAAAAGTGAAAAACATGATGTTATGGACTCAAAAACCATTGTTTCCCTCCATTAACATATCAAACATGAATAAACAGATTTCAATTTCTATAAAAAACATATTCAAACTCATAAAAACAACTGAACTTGGAGACAAAGAGAACACATAGTCCACAAAAAGGTGAATGAAGAAATGGCCTCTTGAGACCTGCACAGAATATCCAATGGTTCAAGGATAAATTAATGAAATGAGAGGGAGTTATAATATAATGGATAAAATTTACAAATCATTAAAACACCAAAAAAAACTTAGAAACTCAAAAATATGATAATCACTTGCAAACTGCTCAGAAGAACCATTTTACTTGCCAAAGGACATTCACATAGTCTAAGAAGATGATTGAATGTATGTAAGGAATATACATACATATAAGAAGTTACACCAATTATATTTCAAGTATCCATGAAATCATAATTTGTTTAGGAGTTGCTCTAAATGCAGCCTATGGGGATTTTCTCTTTCAAAAAATAGTTTGAGATCTTAAAAAAAATTCACAAACATAAGAGCACCAATATAATGAAAAATGCAACAAAATATAATCCCATATGGGTGCCAAAATTTGGCCAAAATCTTATCCCCCAACTCTACATTTACGACATGTACCATTTGCTTGAACTTGGCCTTCACTAGCTTGTGAATGAAGTGATGGAGGAGAGAGAAATATTTTTTCAAAGTTTGGACTTAAAACTTATTCCCAAGATGTTTTATAACCAATAAAATATAAAATGATGTTATGAAGTTGTTTTCACTTACGAGTGACTTCAAGAGTCTGTACAACTTCCTCTAACTCCTCAAACAAGTGTTGAAAATCAAGAATCTAACCTTTTTCTTAATCCTCTAATGGTTGTAATAGTTATATAACTTCTAAAATATATTTTTAAGGTGGTTTTTTATGGATTATTAAGTTAGGTAACTTTGACATATACCAATGTTAGCCAAAAATCACATTTATATGCATTTTCAACACCTTAGAGCTAGCAAATGGTCTTCAAACTTTCCAAAACTTTATGAAACATTGTGTAAAGGTGTTTGAAACATAAAATGAAACTAATAAATCCCTAATCACCTATTACACATATTTTAAGACACCACAAATGACCCCTTTTGACCCTTTTTGACTTAGGAGACTAAATGGACCAAAACACATAAAAGAGACTTATCTTAATCTTTCTAAATTTACCTTAATAAATGATAATAAGTTATTTTGGACTCAATTAGGACCTCCTAAATAGCCTAAGGTTCAATAATTTTACTATATGGGACCTATTTTTCCCCAAGTGTCAAAATTGGATTAAAAATTGGTGACTCATAAGGGTAGCATGCATGTTATGTTGACTAGACTAGTAGCCTTGTCCTTCCATTGGGATATGGAGTCAATCACACTCTGAGACAAAAATATCATACCTTGACACTTGACCAAAAATAAAAATTGATTACCTATACAACACACAAAATGAAGACACACACATAAAATCAAAGAAAGGAGGACACACACATGTTCTAACAAGCACTTAGGGAACACAATAAGAACAACTTAAGCAAACCTAGACTATATACAAACTTACCTAAAAAAATTTACTCCTCTTGGATAAAAGGAGAAACTTGAACCATCCTTTTCTCCAATAGATTAAGGAGTGTATCAAGTTGCCTTTTAAGCTTTGGTTTTGATGTCCTCAACTCCTTCATTCTTGCCACTCTCTTTGGCATGATCTTAAAAGCAACAAATTTAGCAATTGTAAGCTCACCAAGATATTCAAATATATTTTCATACTAAACCCAATATTCATCATTGTCTTTAATTATAACATGTTGTTTTATCTTTTTATGTACATGACTTTCAACCTTGCAAAGGCCTTTAATCTCTTGAAGAAGCTCATCATGTTTCCAATTACCTTTGTCCTCCTTCTCTTCAAGAACCACAACTTATTCAACCTCATCTTCTTGGTCATTGAGCACTTGGTTAACTTCAACTTGTTTACTTAAATATTTTTTAACTTTAGGGTTAGTTGTCTCTTCAACAAGCTTGATACTTTGGAAGCTATCATGTTCCACTTTGAAAGGCAATGCATATTCAATAATGTATTCAACTCGAATAGTAAGAGGTGTAGGATTTTTAAGGGATTCAAATTCACCACATACCTCATTGAATCATTTCCATAACTCATTTAAATCCATGGAAATAACATCAGACCCATATTCTATTATATTTTTAGATTCATACTATTTATCATGCTCATGAGGTTCAACCAACTCAGCTGATGTTATGTTCTTTTCAAACTCTTTCTCTTCCATGCCTTTATTAATATCTTCATAAGTAGTTGTAACTATTTATTGATCATATTTTTATTTGCTCAAGAAGATGGATTTATGTTTATCTTCACCAAGGGGATTCCTTATAGTGAACTCTTCATCATAGACACTTAAGTCATGTTTTTTATCAGCTACAACTTTGGCTTTATCTTCTTCACTTATCTCCCATAGGATGGGTTCTCCTTCAAGAAGGGATGAGGTGGGAGTGTGGTGAACAATTTCATGGGTTGGACAAAGAATATGAGGTATGATGGATGGCTCATGAATGGGCATGAGTATGGAAGGAGTACTCTTGAAATTGGGGGTCTTCAAAATGGGAGACTCTTGAAAGAATTATTAGAGAGAGAGAAGGTTCAACTTTGATATAAGTGTTCCATTCTCTTCATCAACCACCTCACCTCTATCATAAAATTCTTGAGGCTCTTCAACAACTGTAACTTTATCTTCCACCTTCTCAACTAAGGCTTATTTTTTACATTGAAAATCTTCTTGGATAGACTTCCATGAGGGAATAACTATAGGTTATTTGGGATAGGGAAAAGAGGCTTGAAAAGACACAAGGTCTTCTTTCTTGACATCAACTTCTTGGTCTTTACTCTCTTCATCTTTCTTTCCCCAAGAGTTCACTACTTGTTTCAAAGTTGGAATTTTGAAGCTAGTAGGCACTAATCCTTTTGAGGTGGATGGAGCATTGGGATTATAACCACTATATGATTTTACTTGAAATAGCTATCCTTGACATTAAAGATGACTTTAAAAGGGTGGTATATTGGCTTGATAGTTTGGATAGGAGTGATTATATTGATAAGACCTTTGGAAAAGTCTCCATTGTTATTGTTGTATGATCCTTTTGAGACCTAAAATATCTTACTCAAGAGTATTAATCACATCTTA
Source organism: Torreya grandis (assembly GCA_037957365.1). NCBI lineage: Eukaryota > Viridiplantae > Streptophyta > Pinopsida > Cupressales > Taxaceae > Torreya > Torreya grandis. The sequence goes on along the minus strand of JARHVA010002253.1, from coordinate 2,111,144 downwards.
TTTTTTGTGATAGCCTTATTCATAGGCTTCTTCATAAGGTTGCTCAACAACATCATGATCATATAGAGAATGAATATGTTGACTATAGGGCTGCCATGGCTCATAGGGTTGATAACAATCTTGATAGGACTATTAAGGAACATCATATGGGTCATGATAAGGCTATCAGGGAGGTGTATAGTAGGAAATCTCATCATATCCAACCATACCAACTTCATTAGTCAAATGCAACACAAGATTTTTATCAAATTCTTTTCATAATAAGTACATGGGAAAGTTATAACCAACTAATTGCATTTAGAGTCACCATTGGTGTTTTCTTGAATGTCTCGAAAGGATGATAGGTATAAGAACACACCAAAATAATTCCACTCTTTTAGACCTTCATCCCACCAGGCATGCTAGAACTGTTATAACCAAATTTTTCACCCTAGGAGAGGGTTGTTCAGACCTCTTCAAATTTGGTTAAACATGGGATTACCTCTAGACATATGGGTTGTCTATAACAGGGGTAAACCTATATATTAAAGGGCTAGCTCCCTTTGATAAATAAATTAGGCTCAAAAACTACTTGCTTTCTTAGAAAAGGGAAGAAAGAACTAGAATAAACCTAACTATAGTGATGATGCACCAAACTTTGTTGACTAATACCACACATTGCACAATAAACTAAGATATATATGATAAAATGAAAATACACACATCCTAGAATGAACCTATTACATCAATGTTTTTTATAAGGGTAAGGAATTTTAAGGCTAATAGGGAAGAATAATTCCAGTTCAAAACCAGCAAGACACCCCTAATGACAGTAACTACAACCTCTAGTAGATAAATAATCACATGAGGCAAGATAAATAGGATGTAAACAAGGTGATATATATCTACACTTGATAAGATCAACCATTTATATATTTATCACTACATATAATAATAGAATGAGGTAAAAAATTAGTTGTTTTATTGATCATAGGTATAAAAAATGAGCCATACCCAGGTGGAGGATACATTTCAAGGCCAAAGTGGCTCAATAGATAACACAAGTATGAGAGAAGAGAAGAAGAGTGTAGGAAAGAGAATCTAGAAAAGTATCATGTAAGTTTAAAAAAATAAGAGTTAGGGAACAACTTAAATATGTATAATATCCCATGTGTTTCTTTTCTTCAGATGCTCTAGCTCTCCAAGTGGTGTGGGAGTTAAAAAGCTTGTTTGACACCTTGACTAGCTATTGAAAACATCCTTTTTTGTTAACATGTTGAAGGATAAGTGGCCTTATTGTTGGTTATATCAGTTTTTCATACATTTTTCTTTTACTATTCACACCTCTTAGCTTACCCCAATATTTTATCTTGACACATCACCTCTTTCTCGTGCAAGGTGTCTAGAGAGCTCTTCATCTCCTTAGGCTTATTTTTTACACAAGTATCAAAATTTGGTTTTGTCTTCTATAGCTCAAAAAAAATTCATGGATGGTATATCAATATAATATTGGACCTAAAAAATATATTTTTGAGGTCTCAAACTAGCCCCAAAAAGTTGTTGTCTACCAAAATCCCTAATTAGGCCTCATTTCTTATAGCATTTTTTCCTAAAAATATACTTGTGTGGGAGTTTTATGAAGGATAATGAGAATATAAGGGCATATTACAGTACCCTCTATCCTCTTACATTTCCATGTTCAATTTCATGAGCTGAAGCCAAGTGTAAGTCTACTTTTTCAATCTATCTCTTCTTCCAATTAGGCCTAATTAGGCCTAGAAAGTGGATTTTGGATCTAAAATACTCATGCATGTGTGATTCAATTTACCCATGATAAAACCAACCTCCATGTCAATTTTGGGATTCTAGAACATTGTGCTTATAGCCAAACCATGAAATAGCCAAAAACATGCCCTTCACAAGCCTATTTGGGTTGCCTTGCAAAATGGAGTTTGTTTAGTAACTTTTAGGGGTTCCTAAGAAAATTTGTTTATTTTAGGAGATGAAATAAGTTTCAGGGACCTCTTACAATTATTTTCAAGTGTCCATTTCTCTAAAATCCCTATAAAATACTAAAAACACACAAAATAATGCATTTTTGGTAATTCATATAGTAGTCTGTACAACTCAAGTACATGGGATGATGCTCAAGTGAGTTTTGAATATTTTATGGGTTATTTTTAAGTCCATATCACTCATATGGAGGCATATAATTACATTTCTCTTTCATCAAGTTGTTTTAGCTCTCATTGGCAACCTGAAAGTGGTATGGGTTCTTAGGGATGATTCATAAATATGGACATCTAAATACTCTAAAATTTTATAAAAACTTGAATTAAATTAGGGTTTATAAATTACCCTATGATTATAAGGTCCCATGCAAATCCTCTTGACCATAATAAACAAGAAAACCTAGCCTCTTAGGTTGAAATTAGGCATTATGAGAGGTCTGACAGAGAATTGAGTTGGTTAGAAGTATCTTGAGTTTGGTATTAGCTCAAATTACCTTCATGAGGTCTATGAAACATCCTTAAACATTTTCCATTGTCTATCTTGTCACTTTTCATCACCAAACTCTACTATATCTCAATGGTTTAAGCTTAGGGTTTCTAGGCCAAACTACCTAAGAGACCTTAATTCATTGTAGTCTTTCATTTTTCTCTCTATCAGATCGTTTATAATCCATGGATTTTTTTTTATATGTCTCACCATATTATCAATTTCCTAATTCCAAATTTTCAATGTTCCTTAAGTCTCATTAAACCCCACTAACCATCTCATCTTCAAGACTGCCTACCGTATTGAATTGTGTAGGATTTTGAATAGGGTAAGCTTGACTTTGTTTCACTCTTTACTAAGCTTGAGGTTCTTGATGGGATATTTTCATCATCAAAAAACCACTTCTACCATCATCTTACCTTTTCTAAGTCATTCCAACCTCAAAACCTTCTTGCAGTGTCCCCTCTAACAACCTTCTCAAACATGAATAGATAGGTCTATTCTTACCCTGACTGAGAAAATAGGGTTTCAAATATTTACTTTGGCCTTGGGTGAGTTAGATAATCTATGAGGCTCATATTTATCATAAAAATATCCTCTAATTCCTACAATATTCTATCAATTAAATAAACAAATCTCTTTACGAGCCTAGGCAAGTAGACTGTTTGTTGACTTAGGATTTTGTGACCATTATTGGTCATTCCCTCTATTTACCTATTTATAACCTCAATGGATTGATTAATTAAAACCCTTAAGCTCCCTTATAACCTATATATCACATATATCAAACACAATCTTGGGTTTTGAGGAATCTTTGCTCACTTGGGCAGAATGTATGCCTATGTGTGTTCCTTTGAGACTAGTCTGCTGACATAGTATTTTAGGAGTCCTAATCACAGTACTAAAACTATTAAATATATTTCCATGATAATAAACAAATTAATTCCTTATTAAATCTTCTAACATTTATGTTTCTATCAACCACCATTATACAAGGCAAAACCTTCAATGAATGGTTGTAGATGATGTTTTTTGGATGCTTGAATTACATTTGAGGTTTCAATGTCTCTTATATATTTCTTTGAATCCCAAAATGTTCTATCCTATTGTGAATGAGGTCTTAAAATAATTTTCAATGCCCTAAAGTTTTAAATGTTATCAACCTTCATTTTTTAAGGTCAATCTCATAACGCGATGTAGATGATCATTGAAAGCACTTGACTGTGTGTGAAGAATTCATTGAAACCAAAATCAATCTTCATCATTATCAATGCATCAGTCCTCCATTATTTATGTCTCAAGTTTATTTTACTATATTTAAACCTTTTATAAAGTCCTAAAACCCTTGGTCTTCTCAAAATCACTATTTAAGACCAATTCCAAGATTGACTGTAGGTGAATGTTTCATGGAGTTCTGACTGTCTTATGACTCTCAGGTCTTCAAACCAAATAGGTTATGAAATTATAACATTTAATATTTATCAATATTTCATTATCATTTCTTTAAATATCCATATAAAATCCTCAAGGTGTCTCAAAACCTCTGTGTTCATTTGGTAATGCCTATAGTCATATAGGTGTCTATTTAGGACTGTTAGCCTACCATCACCTCTTTTTAGCTTTATTACTTAGAATACTTCATCATCCCACTATTATCAAATTTAAAATATAATAATGTTTCCATGCTTGAGATAACTCTCATCAGACACCATTGATTGATCTTGAATAATAGACCTACAGGTCTATGGGTGACCATTGAAGGGAATTCTGAGTATGAGAGATTTGAAATCTTGAAAAGTGGAAAATATGATGTTATGGACTCAAATACCATTGTTTCCCTCCATGAACATATCAAACATGAAGACACATATTTCAATCTCTCTAAAAAACATATTCAAACTCATCAAAATAACTGAACTTGCAGACATAGATAACACACAATCCACAAAAGGTGAATGAAGAAATGGCCTCTTAGGACTTGTACTAAATATCCAGCTAGTTATGGAGCCATTAATTAATTTAGAGGAAGTTATAATATAATTTTTAAACATTTTAATGCACCAAAACACCTTAAAAACTCAAAAACTCAAAAAATATGATAGTCACTTGCAAACTTCTCATAAGAACCATTTTGCTTGCCAAAGAACATCCACACATTCCAAAAAGATGAGAAAATTAATTTTAAGCATATTAAAACATCTTAAAATCTACTCCAATTGATTTTAAGAATCCATAAGTTCACAATTTGTTCTAGAGTTACTCTAAACTCAGCCTTTGGGGATATGCTCTTTCAAAAACAAGTCTGAGCTCTTAAAAATTATTCATAAATATAAATACACTAATACAATTAAAATTTACATAAATTATAATCTCATAGGGGTACCAAACTTTGACCAAAATTTTATCCCCCAACTCTACCTTTACGACCTATACCATTTGATTAAAATTGGCCTTCATTAGCTTGTGAAAGAAGAGATGAAGGAGAGAGAATGATTTCTACAAATTTTGTACTTCAAACTTCTTATAAATTTGGTTTCTAATTTTTAGAATATAAGATAATTTTATGAATTTTTTTTCACTTGCAAGTGACTTTAAGAGTCTGTAAAACTTCCTCTAACTCCTTAAACAAGTGTTGAAAATCAAGAATCTAACCTCTTTACGATTCTTATGACAGGTTTAATAGTTTTATAACTGATCTAATCTCTTTGGAAGGTGTTTGGTATGTATTTTTAAGTTAGGTAGCTTTGACATATACCAATGTTAGCCAAAAATCACATTTATATGTATTTTCAACACCTTAGAGTTAGCAAATGGTCTTCAAACTTTCCAAAGCTTCATGAAACATTCTGAAAAGGTATTTGACACATAAAATGACATTAATAAACTAATAATCACCTATGAAACATCTTTAAAGGCACGTAAATGACCCCTTTTGACCCTTTTTAACTTAGGAAGCCCAAATAGACCAAAACACATAAAAAAGACTTACCTTAATCTTTCCAAATTTACCTTAATAAATGTTAATAAGGTATTTTGGACTCAAATAGGACCTCATAAATAACCTAAGGTTCAATAATTTGCCTATAGGGGCCCTATTTTGACCTAGGGGTCAAAATTGGATAACAAATTGGTAACTCATAGGGGTAGCATGTGTGTTATGCTAACTAGACCAGTAGCATTGTCCTTCCATTGGGATATGGATTCAATTGCACTCTAAGACATCAAAATCAGACCTTAACACTTGACCAACAAGATAACTTGATTAACTCAACAACACACAAAATGAAAACACACGCATAAAAGAAAAGAAAGGGAGACACACCATTGTGATAACAAGCACTTAGGGAACATAACAAGAACAACTTAAGTAAACCTAGACTATATACAAACTAACCTAAAACAAATTTTCTCCTCCTGGATCAAAGGGGAAACTTGCACCATCCTTTGCTCCAAGAATTAAAGGAGTGTATAAAGCAAGTTGCCTTTTAATCTTTGATTTTGATGTCCTCAACTCCTTTATGCTTGCCACTCTCTTTGGCATGATCTCAAATGCAATAATAATAGCAACTAAAATCTCACCAAGCTCTTCAAATATGAGTATAGCCCCATATTCATCATTGTCTTCAATGAAAACATGTTGTTTGATCTTCTTATGTACATGACTTTCAACTTTGCAAAGGCCTTAAATCTCTTAAAGAACCTCAACATGCTGCCAATTACCTTTGTCCTTTCTCTTCAAGAACCACAGCTTATTCAACCTCATATTCTTGATCATTAAGCACTTATTCAACTTTAACTTGTTTACTTGATGAGTTTTCAACTTCAGGGTTACCTGCCACTTCAACAAGATTGGTACTTCGTTAGCTGTCATGTTGTAATTCAAATGGAAATGCATCTTAAACAATGTATTCAACTTGAACAATAGGAGGTCTAGGATTTTTAAGGGCTTCAAATTCATAACATAACTCTTTATCATGCCCATGAGGTTCAACAAACTTAGTTGATGTGATGTTCTTTTCAAACTCATCTTCCATGCCTTGATCAATATCTTCATAAGTAGTTGCAACTTGATCTTGATCATATTTTTCTTCACTCAATAAGATGGATTTATGTTTGTCTTCATGAAAAGGAGTCCCTGTAGTAAACTCTTCATCATAGACACTTGAGTCGTCTTATTAATCAATTGTAACTTTGGCTTGATATTCTTCACTTATCTTCCATAAGATGGGTTCTCCTTCAAGAAGGGATGAGGTGGGAGGGTGGTGAACAAGTTCATGGTTTGGATGAGTAATGCGAGGTATGATGGATGGCTCGTGAATGGGCATGGGCATGGAGGGAGTACTCTTGAAATTGGGGGTCTTAAAAATGACAGACTCTTGAAAGAATTCTTGGAGAGAGAGAAGGTTTAGTTATGTTATAAGTGTTCCATTCTCTTCATCAACCACCTCACCTTTATCATAACCTTCTTGAGGCTCTTTGACAAATACAAATTTATCTTTCACCTTCTCAACTAACGCATCTTTTTTACATTTAATATATTTTTGGATAGACTTCCATGAGGGAACAACTATAGGTTCTTGGGGAGAGAGGGAAATGAAGCTTGAACAACCACAAGGTCTTCTTTCTTGACATCACTCTCTTCATCTTTCTTTCCCCAAGAGTTCACTACTTGGTTCCAAGTTGGAATTTTGAATCTAATAGGAACTAATGATTTTTAGGTGGAGGGAGAATTGGTATTATAACCATTATATGATTTTTCTTAAACCAGTTATCCTTGACCTTGAAGATGACTTTGAAAGGGTGGCATATTGCCTTGATAGTTTGGATAGTATTGATTGTACTGATAACAGCTTTGGAAAGGTCTCCTTTGTTGTTGTTGTATGATCCTTCTGAGACATAAAATATCTTGCTCAAGAGAATTAATCACATCTTCTTCTTTGTGATAGTGTTCTTCATAGGCTTCTTCATAAGGCTACTCAACAACATCATGATCATATGAATAAGCAATAGGTTGACCATAGGGCTGCCATGGCCCATAGGGTTGATAACAATCTTGATAGGGTTGTTGAATAACATAGTATGGGTCATGGCAAGGTTGGTAAGGAGGTGTATAATAGTAACTCTCATCATATCCATTCATAAAAACTTCATTAGTCAAATGAAACACAAGATTTTTTGCAAAATTTTTTCACAATAATTATATGGGTTGCTTATAACCAATTGATTACATTTGGAGTCACCATTAGTGTTTTATTAAATGCCTCAAAAGGTTGATAGGTAGTATAACACACCAAAATCCTTCCACTCTTTTGGACCCTCATCCCACTAGGCATACTAAAACTATTAAAAAAAAAAATTGCACCATAAAATAAGTTTGTTCAGACCTCTCCAAATTTGGCTAGACATGGGATTACCCATAGACCTCTAGGTTGTCTATAACAAGGATAAACCTCTAGATTGAAGGGATATATCCATTTGATGAATCACTTAGGGTCATACACTAATTTATTTCTTGGAAAAGGGAAGAAAGAACTAAAATAAACCTAACTATATTGGTGATGCACCAAACTTTGTTGACCATTAAAACACATTGCATAATACACTAAGACCTATAAGACAACATAAACATACACTCATCATATAACGAACCTATTGCATCAATGTTTTGTAGAAGGGTAAGGCATTGTAATGCTAATAGGGATGAATAATACCACTTCAAAACCCATAAGAGACCCCTGATGACACCAACTACAACCTTCAGTATAGAAACAACCATACGAGGCAAGATAAATAGGACATAAACAAGGTGATATGCATCTACACTTAATAGGATCAACCTTTTAGAGCTTTATCACTACATGTAATCATAAAATGAGGTAAATCATTAGCCATTTTATTGATCAGAGGCATAAAAAATGAGCAGGGCTTCACCATACCCAGGTGGAGGATACATTTTAAGGCCAAAGTGGATTAATATATAACACAAGTATCAAAGAAGAGAAGAAGAGCATAGGAGAGAGAAGGTAAAAAAGTGTCATGTAAGTTAAAAAAAGAAGAGGAGTTAGGGGATATATTCAATAGGTCTAGAATTCCATGTGTTTCTCCCCTTTAGATGTTCCAACTCTCCAAGTGACATGGGAGTTGAAAAGCTTGTTTGACACCTTGACTAGCTATTGAAAACCTCCCTTCTTCTTAACATGTTAAAGGACAAGTGGCCTTCTTAATGGTTAGATCAGTTTCTCCTCCTCTTATCTTGACACCTCTTAACTGACCCCAATAGGTTCTCTTTGACACATCACCTCTTTCTCTTGCAAGGTGTCTAGAGGGATCTTCATCTCCTTAGGCCTATTTTACACACAAGTATAAAAACCTAGTTTTGTCTTCTCTAGCTTACCAAAAATTTATTTATTGTCTATTGATATCATATTGGGCCTAAAAAAATTAATTTTGAGGTCTCAAACTAGCCCCAACGAGTTATTATCTACCAAAATCCCTAATTAGACATCATTCTTTGTAGCCTTTTTTCTTGTAAATCTACTTGTGTGGGAGGTTTATAGAGGATATTGAGAATATAATGGCATATCCCATTACCCTCTATCATCTTACATTTCCATGTTCAATTTCATGAGCTGAAGCCTAATGGAAGTCTACTATTTTTGGTTATCTCTTCTGCCAATTAAGCCTCCAGGCCTAGAAAGTAGATTTTAGCTCTAAACTCATCATGCACATGTGAACCCTATGTAAGTGTGTGATTCACTTTACCCATTCCATGACTAACCTCCATGTCAAGTTTGAGATTTTGGAACATTATGCTTATATCCAAACCTTGAAATGGCTAAAAATAAGCCCTTCACAAGCTTGTTTGGTTTGCCTTGTAAAATGGAGTTTGTTTAGTCACTTATAAGGGTTATTGATAATTTTTTTTGATTTTATGGGATGAAATAAGTCTCAGGGGACCTCTTAAAATTATTTTAAATTGTCCATCTCTCTAGAATCCCTATAAAACACTAAAAACACACACAAAATAGTATATTTATGACAATCCGTACAGTAGTATGTACAACTAAAGTAAATGGGATGATGATAAAATGAGTTTTAAATATGATATAGGTCATTTGGAAATACATATCATTCATTTAAAGGCATAGAATTTCATTTCTTTCTCATCAGGTTGTTTTACCTCTCTTTGATAACCTGAGAGTGGTTTGGGTTCTTAAGGATGATTCATAAAGTTGGACGTATGAATGCTTCAACCAATTCCATAAAAATTGAAGTAAATTGGGGTGGTTAACTTCCCCTAGTATATAAATATCCCATGAAAATCCTCTTGACTGTACCAAGCAAGAGAAACTAGCCTATCAGGTTGAAACTAGGCATTCTGAGAGGTCTAAGAGAGAATTGAGTTGGTGAGAAGTATCCTAAAGTTGGTATGAGATCAAATGATATTCATGATGTCTATGACACATAATTTAATTTTTTGAATTTCAACCTTGTCATTTTTCATCACCAAACTCTATTATATCTTAATGGTTTAGGCTTGGGGTTTATAAGTCAAATTGCCTAAAGAACCCTAATTTACTGTATTCTTTCATTTCTCTTCGTCAAATGGTTTATAACCCATGGAGTGTTTTGTATATGTCTCACCATATTCTCAAGGTCTTAATTACATATTTTCAAGGTTCATTAAGTCTCATTCAACCCCACTAACCATATCATCTTCAAGACTACCTACCTTATTGAACCATAGAGGGTTCAGAATAGTGTAATCCTGACTGTGTTTCACTCCTTATTGATCATGAGGTTATTAATGGTCTATTTTCATCCTCAAAAAACCACATTATACCATCATCTTACCTTTTTTGATTCATTCCAACCTCAATACCTTCTTACAGTGTCCCCTACAATAACCTTCTCAAGCATGAACAAATAGGTTTGTTCTTACCCTGATTGAGCAAATAGGGTTTCAAAGCTTGCATTTGGCCTTAGGTGAGTCAAATAATCTATGAGGCTCAAATTTATCATGAAATTTGTATAGACACTAAAAAATTTTGCATAATGGTTTTGAATTTTACAATTCCCCTAGACCACCTTAGGACCCCCTTGGGCCTAACCATTGGCCTTTTGACTGATAACTAGGCCTAACCTAAGTCAATTGACCTTATAGCTAAAACCAACCTTTTAACCAACCCTACCATTGATCCCTAACCATTTATGGTCACCTTGGTTTTCAATGGTCAGGCTCCACCATCTAAACCAACTTAACTCACCCTTAACTCCACCTTGATTTTTTATAATTAGTTTGTCTAAATCCACATGCAAGCCATTATATGCACAATTTATAATTAGAGAGCCTAGTTTAAACTTCACTTAAACCTCTCCCTTGTGTCTATAAGAAGAGAGGAGTAGGAGTTGAGTATCCATCCATAACTATAAAGAGATTTTGCATTCAGAGCTTCTTTTACAGGTGTTCTCCCAGCAATCCAATAATTTAATAATCCATGCATCACATCAGAGAGCCCACTTGTTATCACCCCTCGATTGAAAACCAAGTACTATTACTCTATTCAAATCATGTTAGGCTTAATTGACGAGTCAATCACCTCAACCATTTATCTAACCTACTTTTGGTAAACTAAGTATTTGTTTTACATTATTTAATTACTTTGTTTATAATTTTCAACCAACCCACTTCAAACCCATCTCCCAGAATTACCTTTTGTGATCCTATCAATTTGAATTTTATCAACCTAAACCTAATAAACTTTAACTACTGATGGTTAGCTTGACCATTGACAGTCTATCCAACTATCGATGATTTCCTCAACCATCAACAATCACCTCAATCACCGATGATCATACCAACTACCTATGGTCATTATGGTAGAAAATAACACCAAGCTATTTTTGCCCACTTACCCTCAACCAAATCTAATTTTATTTGCATCTACCTATTCACAAACCCCCAACCTATTTTTTGAAGCACACTTGACCTATATAGCATTAGTATTGACCTGCATATTACTATATTAGTCATTTTAGCCTATTTTATTTATCAAGCATTTCTTGTATTCAATTTTAGTAGCTTTTAATTATTGATGCAAGTACCTTATATTCTATTTTATAAACTTAATTTTTTTAAATGTGTGGATTGATAGCCCCAGAGGAAGCTCCTACATCTATGATCTTTATAATGCTAGGAAATCCACTCAGTTATCTATCTAACCAACCATTAACTTTAGTGTTGTCTTATTTTCAGGTCATCCTCCTAAGCCAAAGAGTTCTTCACAATCATCTGATTAAATGCACACACAATAAAATAGTTTCTTCAACCATATCCATATTTAGTTTCTTATCTTCCTTTCTCAAAAAATAATCTAAAATTCACTAAAACATTCTGGCATGCCCAGTGGGACTGTTGAGTCTCTACTCGGGTTTCTTTTGTTTTCATCTATATGTTTTTCTCCTTATTATGTGCTCATAAATGAAATCAGATTTTCTATTGGGATTAAAATTAAGTGCATCCATTGCTTACCTGTAAGTTTAGATCACATAGTTTAAATTAAAGAAAAGTAATCTGATCATAGCATCACTCTTGTTGCACACACTAAACCAAACCACCTACATCAATCAAACATCAAATAACTTGAGACAAGGCTTGACTAGGATTTCATCACCTATTGGTCACCTTACCCTTTCCTAAAAATCCTACTTGGAGGTCATTGCCAATGGGAGAACCAACTCAACTGTCTGGTTGAGTATAAACTTTGGAAATTGGTATATATTATCTAAACACCCAATACCAAGCCACATATTAATTTCCAATACATATCCTTTTTAAAATCCTAAACAACCAAAAACCAACCATAGACTTCTTTTTGAGTACCTGCTCTACAAGCCAATTTTAGTCACACAATTTATTGAAAGCTTAAGGGATAACCCAAAAGAGAGACTAAAAAGAACTTTAGGACTTAACATACTTTCTAGTGTGTGATTGATTTCATTGCTTATTTATTGTCTTCTTTCTATTTGAATGGTGAGATTATTTTTGCATTCTCTCTCCATTACCTTGGATGGTTCTAACTCACCAAAAATGAAATAATCTAGCAGAATGAAACCCATCACCAAACCAATCAACCTATCCTACTTCCTCATCCATGGAGTACAATTTTGAACCAAAAACTCTTCTCATCCTTTAAGAAGTCCTTCTTTCCCTTGGGAAGTTCCCTAAGGAGATACATACTTTTCCACCTTCTTAGATAACAACCTTGTGGTCCTTCAACATTATCTTAACACTATGCCTCATTGTGCCCCTACTTCGGTTCCACCTATGGACCCACCTTATGACATGTCTTCTCACATTATGGGAAACACTTCCATTGTCATAGTCACTACCTAACTATTGACTACCCAAGCTTCTTCATCTACCAACAACCCCTTTGATACTACTATAGAAAACCAACCTACCCAACTTACAAACACCCTTATACCTTCCACCCCCACCAACAACTCCTCTACCTTAGGTTCAACCTAAACACTAGCCACCTATACTCCACTCACCATGGGAGTACCTACCACTAGCATTGTCAACTTTCCTTTGGCTACCCCCAATCTATTAATCACTACCCCATTTCAAAATATTGTGGTGTCTATACCTTCTACCTTACCACCAATCAGTACAAAGGTCACTACCCTTCTTTTGATCACCAACCTAACCACCATTCCTACCCAATAGATGCCCATTGCACCAAACCTAGGTTACATCCCTAACCCATAAGGGCATATACTTATGCCTACTACCCAACCACTTATATCCACCTACCCCTATATAGCATCCACCCAACCACTGATGTCCATGTACCAATATGTGGTAGCTTCTCAACCTCCTAACAATTATCAATATGTCACCTAACCACAGCAATAATATGTACCTTACAACCCTTCACGTACATAACCCCAAGAAGATATAATGAAAATTATCATGGATAAAATGACTATATTAGAGTCATCCATTTTTAGAGCTCGCAACATCTTATCATATGATCAGATCTATAATGAGCCCATCCACCCATCTATCCCTATCAAACCATATCCTCCTCAGTGGGATCTTCCCAAGTTTTATAAATTCCAAAGTAAGGAGGATCCCCAAAAACACCTTAAGGCATTTAGGCATTTATGTTATTTTGTTTCCTACAATGATGCCTTCCTTATTTGTACCTTCCCCATGTCCCTATCTGATCTAGCATTAGACTAGTATAGTGCCATAACCAAACACACACACACTCTCTCTTCTCCTTAACCCATCTAACCCAAACTTTCTTAGATCACTTTTCAATAAACATCTCTAAGAAAGCCTCCATCACCGACCTCTACTCTATCCAACAATTTGATGATGAATCTATTGATGATTTTGTAGCTTGTTGGAAAAGCCTAATCAATTAACTTTCCGTCTCCTTACCCCAACCCAAACTGATAGAATTTTTTTCTCAAGCATGTGCCAATAACATCTATTCTATGTTATGTGTTCAAAACTTCAAAACCTTTTTAAAAGAATTTATCATGACACATAATCTAGAAAATAGAGCCATTGATGAAGGAAGTTAAAGTTGAAAAACAAAAACTCTACCTACAAAACCAATAAGACCTCTTCCTCTAAACCAAGCAACCAAACCAATACCAATGCCAAAAGCAAGGGAACTGCAACTATAGTTATCCTTAAGACTACTCTTCCACCATTGGTCAATCAACCAGACTCCTCTAACTCCTCAAAACAAAACATGAGAAACCAAAACCAAAACAATCAAAAACAATTTACTCCACTTGGGGAACCTTATGATTCAATCCTAGAGAAGTTGCTAAAGGCTAATATCATACAACTTCCTCCTATAAAATGCCCTCATCAATTAGATTCTTCTCATCCTATGCCTAGTTGGTACAACAAGAGTGACCAATGTTCCTTCCATAGAGTGGTAGGGCATGAGGTTAGTAGATGTAAAACCTTGAAAAGTATTGTCCAAACCATCATTAATAAGGGAGAGTTTGTGTTAGACAACCTCAATGAACCTTCAAACTAAGCCCTTGACATTTTAGACAACCTTTTCCCAATCATGTACCTACTAAAAATGAGATCAACAAAGCATAGTGGTCTCATGATACCCATACCATCAATATGGTTCTTGGCATGCTCATTTTTAAAGAACCTACTACCCAATCAACATGTTCTTTGCCCTTTCCACTCATTGAGGTAATGGAGTTACCTTCTCTTCTTTTGGATACCCAAGTTGAGGAAGTAAATTTTTCCCCTCCTCGACTCATTGAGGTAGTGGATTCAATAATTCCTCCTTCAATTGACATACTCAGACAAGCAATCATCACCTATTTACCTTCTTCCTCAACTACTAAGAAATTTACTTCCCCTTTGGAGAGCATTCCCAAGGAAGAAACCACCACACCTATGCCTCCCATAGAGGAACCATCTATCTACACCTTGAATCTTTTAATTTAGGAAAAGGATGAGGTTATCATTCCCTTTTCTCAACCTATGGGATTATCTTTTGAATCCACTACCTAGGGAACAAGACCAATCTACAAACCATTCTCTAGATTAGTGCATAAATTAGAATTTGTCTCCAACCCTCACATAGATCAAGCCACCTTCTGGTAGCAATTAGGGATCCCTTATATCACCAAACACAAACCTCCAACTCCCACTTTGATGGATCAACCCACTAATTTTGTTGTCCAACCCCCTATCTTATCAACCAAACCAATAAAAACTGGTACCAACATAACCATTTCTCAACCATCCAATGCACCCAAACCCCAAACAACCAAATTACCTTCTCCAACCAAACCAACCAAACACCAAAATAAATTAACCAAGGAGGTAAGGCTAGTAAATGGCTAGAGGGCCAAAGTTATACCCCCTAAACCTTCCCCTCTATCTTGGGACCTCATCCCTCCACTTTGATTGGGAAGCTAATTATCTCAACCAAAATCCAACCTCCACTATTGGTTACACCAGCTTACTTATTTTCTGACACACCCATCTTCACTGAACCACCAATAACCAAATTACCTACCCTAAAACCCCCTACCTCTACTTTATCAACTTCCACCTTACCAAAACCAAAACCATCACCTAATAACACTGCCTTACCCAAAACCTCTAGCACTAAGCCCATTTCAAATAAAACTTCCATCCCACCAACCAAGGCCAAAACCTCTAAATGACATATACCTTTAGCTAAATCTTACTTGACCATTTTCCAAAGGTTATTTCAAGATTCTTGATTAACCTTACCCCCTATTAGGCCATTTAACCCTCTCAGTCCAAAACCAGTCTTGTATAATGATCACCAAGTGTGATCCTATCACAGGACACCAAGGCATGACATAGAAAACTACAAAGCTCTCCAAACCATAATACATCAGATCTATGACAAGGATGATCTATCAATAGATGAACCTCCCACAAGCTCACTACTAATCCAATAAATAAAAACCACTGCCTAATGCCTGCTCACTCCCCCACTCTCACCCCAAAGTGTTGAGGAACCAATCCCATCTCCTACCCTAACTCTTCCCTCTATCTATACTATCCATATGGTCACACAAACACATGCTTAGCAAAAAGATAAGGGGAAGGAAAAAGTGTCCATTCCATGGACATACCCATCCTTTACTTCCCAACAAAATTGCACCCAAGCATCTTCACCTTCAGCCAAACCCAAGGTATCTATCTTAGGTGCCTTTCAATCCAACCTTTTTGAATCCATCAAAAGAGTGGTTCACAAACAACTTCACCAAACCCTGACAAAGATAATCCTATATGAATTGATCTCCACCTCACCTCATCATCTCCAAGTAATGATAGAGGTATTATTTTCAATAGAGGTCTAACCTGAAGACCCTCAACCTCTGGTAACCTTTGTTGGCACTCTCCAAATTTCTAACCTTGTCACCTTCAAGAATTTAAAAATACCTTATATCCATCCAAATGACCCAAATCCCCCTTTTTCATTACCATCTATATCAACTAAACCCACATCAAATGGATCATGATTGATAGAGGAGCCAATAATAACATCATCTCCTCCCATGCCTATAATAAACTCAAACTACCAGACAATGTCATATTTGAAACCTCGACCATCCTCTGATATTTCAATGACACCATGGCCATTACTTTGGGAACTATTATCCTTCATATCTATCTAGGAACTTGCACATTCCTAGAGCTCTTCTATTTACTAGAAAGTGAATTCTAATACAATGTTTTGCTAGGATGACCTTGGATCTGCTCCATGGGCTGTGTCCCCTCTACCATTCATCATTGCATCAAATTTTAGCATGAAGGTCAGGTTGTCACTATACAAGCTGACTCAAGCCCATTTTCATCATGCAACATGACTTATCAACCTAATTATGTCCTCCTACCTCCATCGACCACACCCTCATCAGCCAAAGATAAGCCCTCAACCATGAAGGATAAATCCATATCTTCTACTACTGATGTAGCATCTACTAGCTCATCCATCCCTTCAGACCAAATCCCCACCATAGACCAATTGGAATCCACATTATAACATCTTTCACTGGGGGAATATCACCTCCTCACCCTTGATGCTTTCCCTACTCCCCAAGAATATGGGAAACTTGACCACCAACCTAGGTATGACCCCAATATTAGAGCCATTATTCCCTTTGGACCTCCTAACTATCAAACCCATATGATCTATGGGGGACTTGACAAACCACTTAATGCTTCAACCACCTCCTCTTCACCTTAACCATTCACCTCTAATTTCTCTTATCTAGGAAAGCTAAGTTTCACCAAGACATACCTCCACAAGTGTGCTTGGAAAGGATTTGGTCTTGGACAATATGAGCACAACCCACATGAGATGATTGTAATTGAGACTATAAAGCTTCATGAGAAACATGGCCTCAATTTTGTTCTACCCAACAAGAGGAAAACCAAACCACCTACCATCACCTTTGTTGAGGAAGACATCCCTTCCTCACCAACCTCTTCTCTATCTAGGTGTGACAATGATGGCATCATCCCACCCAATTTTTTTTTTCAACATGGTCAGCCTCAAACCCCTGACCTATCAAAAGGAAGGGGTAATTGTAACCATCCCCATGACCCATCCTAAGATCATATGAGATGACTCTCCTACTGTTAACATTGTTCAGTGCCAAGATGAAGATTTTATTCTCACTTACCTTAGTGCACTAGATTCCTTCATCCACAAATCCCTTCCTCTTAAGACTTCAACCATGTTGAATTAATCCACCATGGATATCAACTTGGGCACTTCGATAACCCCTTCATTGTCAAAATTGGCCAATCACTAAATGTTGAATAACTTTAGGACTTCCCCTACTTTTTCCAAGACCAAAGCATAGAATTTTCTTGGTCTTATAGTGACATGTCAGGAATTGCCCTGCCATTGCCATCGATAACATAGTAACCAACCATGACACCAAACCTATTAAGCATAAACTTTGATGAATGCACCCTTGTATAGGCTTTCTCATCAAAGAATAACTTCAGTGTCTCCTATCTATCAATTTCATTAAACCCATTGACTATCCTAAAGGGTCTCGAATATTGTGCCTATCACCAAAGCCACAAGGAGACTATGCATTTGTGTGGACTTTCAGGAGCTCAACCTTGTTTTCCCTAAAGATGAATTTCCTCTACTAAGCATTGACCAACTAGTTGATCTTAGATCTGGCCATGAGATGTTATCTCTCATGGATAGATTCTTAGGTTATAATCAAATCCTAATTGCCCCTGAAGGTCAACACAAAACCACCTTTATCACCCCTTAGGGAGAATTATTCTATATGGTCATGCCTTTTGAACTAAAGAATGCTGGTGTAACCTTCCAATGTCCTATGACCTACATCTTCCTTGATCTTATCCATAAAATTATTGAGGATTATGTAGATGACATCCTTGGGAAATCTAAATATTGTAAGGATCATTTAGTCATTCTCAAGATTATCTTTGAGCACCTCATCCATTGCCATGTCTGCCTTAACCCCAAGAAGTGCATTTTTGGGGTCTTTCTAGGAAATTTCCTTGGATTTATCATTTCCCTTCAGGGAATAGAACTCGATCCAGACAAAATCAAATCTATCCTTGATATTCTTCCTCCAATCAACCTCAAGCAACTTCATAGTTTGCAGGGGAAGCTCCAATCCATCTATCACTTTATATCCCAACTTTCAGACTAATGCCAACCCTTCCACCATGTTTTAAAGAAGGATGTATCTTTTACATGGAATAGTGACTATTAAAAGGCCTTTGATTCACTCAAAAAGTACCTTTTATCTCCACCTATCCTCACACCTCCCAAGGATGATCAACCCTTTTACCTTTATATCTCCACCATTGACCACTCCTTGGGGAAATGTTTGCTCATCAGGATGAACAACATAAAGAGCAAGTAGTCTACTACATAAGCTGTCCATTTGTTGAGTACGATACTCGATATACCCGTATTGATAAGCTTTGCTTAGCTTTAGTCTTCATGGCCACGAAACTTCACCACTACCTTCTTAACCACAAAACCTATGTCGTAACCAATAGCGGCCCACTCAAGTATATGCACTCCAAGCCATACCAAAACCAATGTATGGCCAAATGGCTCATGCTTTTAGTAGAGTTTGGCCTTAAGTTCCTTCATCAAAATTTAATTAAAGAAAAATTCATTTCTGATTAATTGGCCAAAGTAACATTTATAGACAACCAACCTCCTCCTCTTGAGTTCCTTAATGAGTCCATCATGAACATCTCTCAGGCGGACTTCACCTATCAAGTCACCATGCTCTTTAATAGATCTAAGTGTCAACATGGTGGGGGAGCTAGCATCATCCATATTCCCTTTGATTTTGAACCTCTTCCTTTGTATTTTAAACTTGACTTTGAATGTACCAATAATATGACCAAGTATGAAGCCCTAGTCATAGGCAATCAAATTTATTTAGCCTTGGGAGTCAAAATGATCAACATCTTTTGTGACTCTCAACTTGTGGTCAATCAAATCAACATCTCTTACAAGTGTAAGAATGATGTTTTATATTAGTACAAACAACTGGTTGAAAAACTCTTAACATCATTTAAACACTAATGCATCCAGTCAACCCTACAATCTACCAACAAGTTCGTTAATACCATGGCTTCCCTCACCTCTTAGATCCTATCTGCACCCTCTAACTCTAAGCTCTCCATCATTAAACATCACCTTATCAATCCCTCCTATACCAAATCAAATTCTCCCACCATCTTCAATATGGAGGAGACCCAACCTAATCTTTGGTATTAACAGACCTTTGACTACCTCAACCTTGCCATCATTCCTTCATGTCTTTCCAGGAATGCTCAAACAAAATTTATTTAGAATAACTCATGTTATACCATTATGGGGGGGAATCCTCTATAAGTGAGGGTTTGATGGTCTCCTCTTTCATTGCCTATGCAGTCACGAAGCCTCTCATGCTATCAAATAAATGTATGATGGGATATATGGGGGACACTTTAGTGGCTTAGCCATCACTAAGCACATCCTTCACCCTGGATATTATCAACACAACTAGCCATAGTCTTCATGTATCCATTGATTCTTGGCCCTTATCATAATGGGGTCTAGATCTTATTGGTGAAATCAATCCCTATTCATCACAGCAACACCATTTTATCATCATCATGACTGAGTATTTTACCAAATGGGTAGAGTCTATTCCTTTAGTCTCAACCAAACCATAAAATTTTATCAACCTTATCAACCATCACATCATTTACCATTTCAATGTTCCTCAAAAAATTATCATCAATAATAGTAAATCTTTTAAAAATAAGCAGTTCCAAGGTATTTGTGATGTGTTTGAGATTAAGTTAAGTTTTTCCTTTCCCTATCACCCTCAAGTGAATGGACAAGAATAATCCTCTAATAAAACACTTAACATGCTCACTAAAATGGTCAATGCATCTGGTTGAGATTGGCATTTTTACATCCCCTTTGCCTTATGGGCATATTGTACTAGCATTCAAACCCCTATGGGTGCTACCCCATTATCTCTTGTGTTTGGAGCAGAGGATGTTTTACCTTTGGAAGTTCAAATCCCATCTCTTCGCATATCTTGTAGGACCTCATTTCTGAAGATGATTATCATCAGCACCATTTAGCCCAACTTGAAATACTTGATGAGCATTATTTATCCACCCTCACCCATCTTTATGTCTATCAAGAGTGAATCAAATGTGCCTATAAAAAAACACCTTAAGGTGTAAGAATTCAACATAAAATACTTTATCCTAAAGGAAAATAAACATGTCACCAATATGGAAAAAAATAAGTGGGGAAAGCTTGTTTTCAAGTAGCGTAGACCTTATATCATAACCCACAAGTATGGATTAGGAGCTTACCAATTGTCCTCTCTTTAAGGCAACCTTGAACTTGAGCCCTTTAATGCTTCACATTTGTGTCCTTTCTTTTGTTAATAATGATCAAGCTCACCTTTTATCGAACTTAAGCTCATCCCTTGCTTTCAAACCACATGTATCTCCTTATTTTAAGGGAAACCGATTAAAATTGAATTATGTGATTACCCATCACAATCATATCCTAATATTGAACAATGGGTACCACAACTCTACCCATGGCATGATTTTCATGGTACTTTCCCCCTTTTAACGAGATGGATTCCCATGATCATTATCACTTAAGCCTTTTTACACCTAATCAACCTTCTTTTGCTTTTAGTTTTGCCTTCATACCGGTGAACCCTAGCCTATATAAGCATGTCTATATCAAGAAAACTTAAACAAAGCAAAAATCAAAATCTAAACCAATAAAAATCATGGGTCATTCCTAGCATTTGCAAACTTCTCCCTTGAAGGACAATTGTTGAAAACATATTCAAAATTGCTCCAAGTCAGATGGACTACTCCCTTGAAGGATAGCTATCAAAGGCACTAAACAAAACACACAAACTTAGAACACAACCTAAAAGGATGGCTAAGTAAGGAATTTATAAAACAAGCAATTTCTTGGAAGCTACTTGCATCGATCAAATTCCCCAACCCTCCTAAGTAATAATCAAAAGACCCATTATCAAGCAAAAGCAAAAATAAAAGAATTATTGAAAGTTGTAATCAGCTCTCATAAACAAAATAATCATGAAAGCCACAATTGGCTCTCATGAGTAGACTTTCCACATAGATCAGTCTACACTTGTATGACATAGACTTATTTATACTAATTCTCTAGTAACCTATAGATGAGGCATACTAGTCTAATAAGAAGGTTCCATCTTTCATCCATCCCCCCTTTATACACTATAAGCAAGGGATTTTGAGCTCACTTGACATTATGTGATCAAGACATATTTTTAACCAACTAATGAATGCTAACGTGAATCATTCGAAGGGCTTATGCTCCTTAAGCCAATCCAAATTTGATTTTGTTTTAGTCCTTGTCGAAGAAGAAGCATCGTGTCCTCTTCCTACCATGTTATGACTAGTTGACATATTCACTAAGATGTTTGTCTCTTGATTATATTCTTATTTCTCACATCTAATCTTGTTAATTAACTTACTTATTTTGCTCTATCTCAATCAAAGTAACAATAACCATAATCATAAACACCATGCATCAACATATATCATAAACAAAAACATCATCATTAGCATATCCATCAGCATGTCAAAATCAAGCATTCATGAACAATAAAGAAATAAATCATTTCAACCACATGTCTAAATCCAAATAAGAAAGCATATAATTAGTAAATTTTAACATAAGCATCATCATCAGCATAAATAAATCCATCACATGCCTAGCTAGGTGAGTTTACATCATCAGATATCATCATGAGCATAATCAATATAACATTCACCAATAATCAACATTAACATCAAAACCATGAGCAATGATCAATAAACAAGGATCATATATATAAATCATGAGTCTAACATTATAAATGTATACAAAAATATACATGTCTCTCTCTCAAAATGTACATCTCATTGCATCAACTCGCAGGCTGAAATCAAAATGATATACAATAATATATAATATATCATAAACCATGTCATGTTTATGCCCCTGGGGCACCACTATCTCCTGGAGCACCACTAGGTCTTGATGCCTATCCCTCAAAATTAATTGCCGATCCACCTACAGAATTAGCCCACTACCCTAGTATCTCCACACTAGCACCACTTGCCAAATTAGCTTTGTACTTGACCCATCAGGGCTCATCAGGACATGGCCTCAAGACTATAGCCTCAAAGTAACGTAACTCCTCCATAATGTATAGGTATCATGTCATGGGGATGGTACCTTGTGATCCTATAGATGTTATTTCTCCTCCACCAGCCTATCTCAAGGTGTCTCTCTCCTAGGTAACCAAGGCTAGTGAAGCTCTAGCCTAGTCCCTATCACATGTAAGTCTTGCCACCTAACCCTGTAATGATGTAACCTATGCCTATGAAATGGCTAGCATCACTCCTACTATACATATAGGGTACCTACCTAAACCTGTGCCCATTGACCTCTACTTATTGGGTCTATATCCATGGGTTGCATGCCACCATCATCCCCACCAAAGTCTATAGTTGTGTAAAGAGCCTAGTACTATGTAGGGTAACCATCTAGAAAACCTACATCATAAATATCTAGCCTCATGAGCAACTCCTCATGATCAAGTAAAGTTTGTACTAGATATGGCTTAGGTAATAGGACATATGTATCCTCCCACCTATATCTAGGAAATGGGCATGGGATACCCTGTACTAGGCTAAACTGTCTCCAAACCCTATCAAATAAAATGAGCTCTACCTCCCTATCCCACCTATAAAATATCTACCTATAACTATATAAAGATAGAGTCTGCCTCCTATATCCAACCCATACTAAACACTGAACATATGGCCTCCAAGTAACATCACCAATAACCAAGGTAGCTAGTGCACCTATGAACCAATCTACATCATGATCCCCTCCTCCTACACCTAAAGTATCAAAGTCATCTCTCTACTGCATGAAACTAACCAAGAAATATATCTAATCAAACCTAACCCATGATAGTTCCATTGACCTCAGCAATCAAATGTGCTCATAGGCCCAATAATGTAGGACAATCTCAATGATATTGTTATACCTCTTATGAGCTCTAAAGCCCCATAACTCCATGTATATCTAAACCAAAAGCACAGGTACCCATCCAAACACTATGCATCTTAGGAGAATCTCAACCAACACCCCCAAAATTAGATAGAGAAACCTCCCATTGTTTGAATCTGGAAGAGCAAAGAATGAAACTACTATCATCATCATAGTCATCAATCTCCTCTCACCCATTACCCTCTGATATAGTGTAGAATATATAAAAACCCCATCATGCCACCTGACACGATCATGGTCATCTCCATACATCAACTCCAATAACTCCTCTCACTCAATGTGCTATATTGGATCACCTTGAAGGGGTAACTAGGTGATCTTATGCATATCCTCTAGAAAGATGGTCATCTCACTAATGGGTAATAAGAATGTGTTTATGGTCAGATCCCATATCTCAATGAGGGCCATGATCAATGCCAGATCTCAAAGCATGTGTTGGTAATGTTACATCACTCTGAGCCTAACCTCCTCTATATGTGCCCAATCTGCTAGTGTCATCCCCTAACATATCTTCATAAAGATGCGAGGTACCTAATCCCACATATAGATTTGTTCCCACACCTACCCAATTCATTAGCAAACAAACTTAGTTATCTATACTATGATTGCTTACAAGCTTAGTTCCTTTAACAACCCTACCTACCCTTAACCCATTTGACCATTTCACTAATAATATTTACATCAAAACCTAAGCTCTTTTATCTTGCACTAACTACCCATTGTCACCTAAAAACATTACCCCAACCCACCTAGTGCCTAACCACTTCATACACCCATACTTTAAAAACATTCAAGCCAAATTTTTGCAAGCATTAATCACTGATGGTCATGGTGACCATTGACGGTCAGACATCTATCTCCTTATGGATGTTGATCATTGATGGTCAGTCTTAATCATCGACAATCATTATGGGTGTTCTACGAGTAGAACACCCAAAACTTAATCTACCCAAAATTTACCCACACCCAATAAATTAACTTTAATTTAGCCTAGTTCCCACCCCCACCTAACTTACCCCTACACAATTCTAACTCAACCATAAATTTAACCTAACAACCCAAAAACCCTAATACCTAGGGCACAATGTAAAACTACCCATCCATAAACACTACACTATCACTTTGAATGTAATACAAAATCAAACTACTCTACCAATTTTATGTGACCCCTACCTCATTCCTTGATCATCATTGAGAAATAATCTTAAGTCTCATTGCCTATCTTTATCCAATTTTGTGCCCACCCTGCATAGTCATTGGTCCACTCGGTCCACTTAATCAACACAATTATCAACTTCACCCGCTAGTACTCACTGTCAGCTACTTTTTTTACCCAACATGACGAAAGCTAGATCTCATAAGCTAAAAAAATTAAATGAGTCTAAAAGACTCACTATTTTACTTTTTGGCCTCCATCCTTTTAAGGTTTGCACCCTAACCATCAATGGTTAGGGTGACCATCGATGGTCATTTTTATGCCCCCTGACTATCAATGGTCAGGTTATCCCACTTTTTTCCTTTTGCCTTAGGCGCAAACTTTCAACCCAACCTAATCAAAGTACCCACCCATAGAGACTACCTTCTCTACCCATGTCAACCACCTTGTCACCTCACCTTGGTCTATTTAAGTCCAACTAGTGCACATTTTGTGATGACTTTTACCTATAACTTTTGATTGTAATGATAATAATTGCCATGTTGACCACTTTTTGAACTTGCATTACCCTACACACACCTAACCAATCCATGTCTTCTTGGGAGCACTTCCTACCTCAAATACCCATGACTTCCCCTAAAACATTTTATGTTTTCCTCGGGAGCACTTCCTACCTTAGATACCCAAAGAAACACAGACCTTACCTAGGAGATTTACATTTACGAGTGTTCCCAGTTGCCATGCTTAAATGTGGTTATGCATTCCACTTGTCACTTATCCTTCTAATCACTGACCTTTATTTTTACCAACTACAACAACCTAGATAATGTATGATCGTGGTTATCATACTTTTTATCACACTTTATGCATGTGTTTGCACTTCAATGCCCAACCTATCACCCACCTTCATGATTTCCACCTTCATCATCACCTTCATCCACATTATCAAAACTACACTTGATTTTTTTTACCTCATCAACTCTTGGTTTAAGGAGGAACACCCCCTCCCATGCTCAAGGCAACTTGACCTTCAAACCCACAATTAGTTTTTGTTTTGTAGCTTGTTGATTCAAGTTGCATAACAAAAGGGGGAAAATGTAGACATTATAAATATGTGCATGACGATTTTAAATGTCATAATTCCCCTAAACCACCTTAGGACCCCCTTGGGCCTAACCATTAGCATTTTGACCAACAACTAGGCCTAACCTAAGTCAATTGACCTTCTGGTTAAAACCCACCTTTTAATCAACCCTGCCTTTAACCCCTGACCACTAGCAGTCAGGGTGACTGTTGATGGTCACCTTGACCATCGATGATCAGGTTTCACTATCTAAACCAACTTAACTCACCCTTAACTCCACCTTACTTTTTTATAAGACATTACATGCATGAGTTATAATTAGAAATCCTAGTTGAACCTTCACTTGGACCTCTCCCTTGTGATTATAAGAAGAGAGGATTAGGAGGTGAGGATCCATACACAACTATCAATAGCTTTTACATATATATCTTCTTTTGCAGGTGTTCTTCTAGCAATCTAGCAATCCAATCATCACATCAGAGAGCTGACTTACTGCCACCCCTCGATCAATAGCCAATTACTATTACTATGCTAGAATAACATTAGGATCCATCAATGAGTCAATCACCTCAACCATTCATCTAACCAATTATAGGAAAGCTAAGTATTTTTTTCCATTATTCAATTACTTTGTTTGTATTTCACAACCAACCTAATAAAAAACATCTCTCAAAATTACTTTTTGTGATCCCATCAATCTGACTTTTATCAACCCAGACCTAATACACAGTAACTATCGATGGTCATCTTGACTATCGACAATCTATCTAACCATTGATCATTGCCTCAACCATCGATGGTCACCTCAACCATCGATGTTCACACCAACCATTAATGGTCACTGTGGTAAAAAATAAAAAGCTATTTTCACCCACTTACCCTCAACCAAATCTAATTTTATTTTTATCTACATGTTCACAGACTCCCAACCTATTTTTTGAAGTAAACTTGACCTTTATAACATTAGTATTGACCCGCTTATTTCTATATTAGTCATTTTATCCTATTTTCTTTATCAAGCATTTATTGTATTTGATTTCACTAGCTTTTGATTATTGATGCAAGTACCTTATATTCTATTTTATAAACTTAATTATTTAAAACATGTGGATTGGTATCCCCCAAGAAATATCTTGCTTATGGGATCTAGCTAGTGCTAGGCAATCTACTCAGTTATCTATCTAACCAACCATTTTCTTTAGTGTTGTCTTATTTGTAGGTCATCGTCCCAAGCCAAAGAGGAATTCTTCATAATAATCTGATTCAATACATGAACAATCAAATAGGTTCTTCAACCATACTTGTATTTAGTTTTTTCTTCTTCCTTTCTTAAAAAATAATCTAAAATTCACTGAAACACTCTCCTTTAATCCCTATAAGATTATATCAATCAAACAAACAAATCTCTTTACCAGCCTAGGCAAGTAGACTGTGCATTCACTTGGATTTTGTGACCATAGTTGGTCATTCCCTTTATTTCCCTATTTAAATCCTTAGTTTCTTGATGAATTAAAACCATTAAACACCTTTATAACCTATAGATCACATATATCAACTACTATATTGGGTTTTGAGGAATCTTTAGTCACTTAGGCAGACTGTATGCCTATGTGTGTTCTTTAGAGACTAGTATGCCAACATAGTATTTTATGAGTCCTAATCACAGTAATAAAACTATTCAATCTATTTCCTTGCTAATGATAAAATGAATGCCTTATAAAACCTTTGAAACATTTGTGTTTCTATCAAACACCACTATAAAAGTGTAATGTCCCCATTCTAGCAGCTGGGCTTACTCAGTTTCTAGCACACTTACTATTTGTAGTAAGCTATTAGGATGCAATGGAGGCCAGTTTTGATGATTGGATTTGATGCTCCTTGCTGAGAGCTTTTTGTCAAGCTATCACTTGCACCATTCAGAGTCTATTTGCTAGCTTTTTTGTGGGCCTGAAGTGCTGCAAAAAGATAACATTTAACCCAGCTGAAGGGCATTGAGTATCACTTTAAACATTTGCTTTATGAGGGAATGTTGCACATGATTTATTCCACATTGCTCAAGTGAGTTGAGTCACCCTTTGGAGAAAGGATAAAGGGAAGTGCTTGTGGCTTCCTTGGGCATGTTGGATAAGAAGAAAGAATCTTGCACTTGCAGCTTATTTAGGCATTTGAGAACATCCTTCTCATCTATATCACTCTAGACATCAATCCTTGGGATTGGTCTTTGGAGTTCATGCTCTCAGCGATTATAGAAACCATGCCACTGTAGTAGATGTACCACTGTAGTAGTCATACCACTATAGCAGCCATACCATTATAGCAGCATATCACTATAGTAGCTCCATTATTGTAGCATCTGTATACAGCCAGGTGAGTCCATAGTTTTCAGCTGAGTCTGTAGTTTTTTGCTGTGTCTATAGTTTTCTAAAGAGTCTGTAGTGTTGCCTGCAGAGTCTGTAGTTACCTGCCTATAGAGTCTATAGTTATCTGCCTATAGAGTCCATATTTTTTTGCTGAGTTTGTAGTTTCACCTACAGAGTCTATAGATACCTACTTGTAGAGTCTGTAGTTTCCTACAGAGTCTGTAGTTTTGCCTGGGGAGTCCGTAGATACCTACCTGCAGAGTCTGTAGTTTTCTACAGAGTCTATACTTTTGCCTGGGGAGTTCATAGTTTCTTGCCTGTAGATTCCATAGATATCTACCTGCAGAGTCCATAGTTTTGGTTGTGGAGTCTGTAGTTTCCTACCTATAGAGTCCATACATATCTGCCTGCAGAGTCATAGTTTTCTATAAAGTCTATAGTTTCGCCTATAGAGTCCATAGATATCTACCTACAGAGTTTGTAGTTTCTGAAAAGTCTGTAGATTTGGCTGCAGAGTCCGTAGAAGTGGCCTACAGAGTTCATAGATTCAGTATGCAGAGTCCATATAAAACCCAGCCTGCAGAGTTTGTGGTTCTATGGGTCAGAGAACAAATGAAACACCTTCGACATGTGTTGGGATATCCACTTGAGATCATGTTCATATGATTTTGAGAGAGGATTTAGTGAGTCACCACATGATTGGCATTATACTCATCTACTCATTTTGCAAATCAATACAAATACAGTGAATTGGCTAATTCAGTCGTGTGTATCTATGCTTTCAATTCTATAACTATGTTACATGTATTGGTCTTCGTAAAATTAAAAAAAAAATCTATCAAATCTACCGAAGTCATAAAGAGTCCCTGCTGGTTTAGTTTTGGGTGCAACCGGGGTGCCCACTACAATGGTATCAAAGCCTATTATTCTTGCCATCTTGTGAGGTTTCATGCATCCCACACATTAGTACTTCTTGAGGAGAAACTGGACAAACCTAGACTTACAAGTTTTTTCAAAAATTGAGGAGGAGGGTGAGCCCCTTACAACACCAGCCATGGGTGACCCAGATGGGGAGAGAGGAGAACCTAGCACTAAGATGATGCTCAGTGATCTTACCAGGGGGCAAAGGAAGCTACAGACCACATTACAGTAGATGGTTCTAGAAATTACACAACACCTGACTAGAGCAGATCAAGGCAACAATGCTAACCATGTAGGTGGACCGGGTAATGGAGGTAATGGAGATGCATCGATTAATAGAAGAGCATGGACATATGCTAGAGTAGGTTCTTCTATAAGGCCACTCATGCCATAATTCCCTCTGAGACAGAATGACCAAGATAACGCTAGTCCAACACAACAAGAGATACATGACCAAATACTAGAGGATTGGAGAAATGATGGACCAAATTTCAAGGTGAAATGTCCTTCATGGAGTATATGGATATTAGACTCAAGCATATGCCCATGAGGGGGAATAGGCAACAAAATTATGAGATGAGGAAAAATTTGGGAAAGTTGTCCATTCCATATTATGACGGTATGGGAAAGACTTCAGCACGAACGTGGGTCCATAAATTAGACACTTATTTCCAGATTAATCCCATGCCTGAGGAGGATGTGATTAAGTATGTTGCATTACACTTAGATGGAAGTGCCCATGAGTGGTGGCACCATAGTATGGTCACGCTTGGCCATAACCAGATAGATACTTATGCCAAGTTTACTGAGAGACTCATTGATAGGTTTGATACTAAGGACCCAGAATTGCATTTCAAGGAGCTAGCTCAGCTTAAATAGTGGGGTTATGTGGAGGCTTATATTGCTGAGTTTTAAAAGCTAGCAGTATTGGTGACGGATATATCAGAGAGGAGACTGGTTGTTCTTATCATGGATGGGCTTTTCGATCCCTTACGAGGATGGATGAAGGGACAAAACCCCTCTTCACTACAAGAGGCTATTAAAAAAACAAGAGACCTAGCATCTTCTTCCTGTAGGAGTAAACTTCACTCTAAGGACTCTCATTTTAAGAAGGATAAGGAAAGGAAGATGTTTTAGAAGGACCCTCAGCAGCCTAAGGGGGAAACTAAAGGGTTGGACAGTGATACCCTCAACGAACTCAGGAAGAAAAAACTATGTTTTCATTGTAGGGAGCCGTGGAACCCTTCCCATGAATGTCCGCTTAAAGTAAAGGCTAAGCCTATGGAGTATTTCTTAGCAAATGAATCACCTTCTGAAGACAAGGGGCAGCATTCAGATTTAGAATCTAGTCAGGGCGATAGCGTTGTTGAGGAGAGTTCGGATGATGAGAAGTCTCTTGCTCAGTTGATAGGCATCCAGAAGGCTATGACCTTTAAGGTAAGAGGCATGATTCAAGGGTAGCGCGTGGTCTCCTTGATCGACACAGGGGCAACACATAGTTTCATCAACATGAAACTAGTGGCTAAGAGGGGTCTTTAGACTGAAGAGCACGCAGGGTCCAAAGTCATGGTGGCTAATGGCCACAAGTTATTACGCACCTGAAAGATTTCCAAAATTTGCATCAGATTGGGAGGAGATTATGAGTTGGAGGATGTTTTCTACATAGTTGACATGGGTGATTATGATGTCATCTTAGGAATGACGTGGATGGCTTCTCTAGTAGAGTTCACCTTCAACTTGGCTAAGCTAGAGATGAGGTTTCAGCATTAGGGTAGGAAGGTGGTGCTTTGAGGTTTACCTAATGGAGGGCTTAGGGTAGTATCCTTAAAAAGGATGGAATGGTTGTTTAAACATGACAATTTTGAGTGGGTAGCTAAATGTTTGATCCTACCCATGCCTCCAGAGTAGCTGGTAAAGAGCTATCACCCAGATGTACAGGAGATCATTTCTAGGCATGATAAGGTGTTTCATAGCATTCCACATGGGGTTCCTCTTGAGAGGGGTATAGAGCATGTTGTCGAGATAGAGGAGGGGGCTAAACCGTTCATCACCACCCCCTATTGCCATCCTAAAAAGCATAAGGATGAAATGGAGAAGTCAATAAAGGAGCTGTTGGAGATGGGGCATATTAGGCCCAGCAAAAGCCCCTTTGCTTCAGTGGTTGTTTTGGTGAAGAAGGATGGGACAATGCATATGTGCATTGACTATAGAGCTCTCAATAAGAAGACAATTAAGAATAGGTACCCCATCCCTAAGATTTATGAGCTGCATGGAGCTTGATGTTTCTCTAAGATATACTTACGTACATGATACCATCAGATCAGGATGCGAGCGAAGGACATAGAAAAAATGGCCTTCTAGTGTCACTACGGGCACTTTGAGTTTATGGTTATGCCGTTTGGGCTAATCGATGCTCCAGCTACCTTCCAGAGTTGTATGAATCAGGTGTTTAGAGGGCAGCTTTGAAGATTTGTATTTATCTTCTTTGATGACATCTTGATATTCAGCAGGACATGGGATGAGCACCTACAGCAACTAGAGGAGGTGCTAGTCATTTTGGACGAGTCACTATATGCCAAGGAATCAAAGTGCAAGTTTGGCATGACCAAATTGCTCTACCTCAGCCATATTATCAATGTTAAATGAGTTTGAGTGGATCCAAAAAGATCAAGGTGGTTGTTGATTGGCCCACTCCAACCAGCCTTACACAACTCAAAGGATTTTTTGGATTATGTGGTTTTTATAAGAGATTTGTGAAGGGATTTTCACAAACTACAACACCATTAACAGACCTCACCAAGAAGGGTGCTTTTGTATGGACAAAGGTAGTGCAATAGTGTTTTTAACATTTCAAGTGGGTGATGTCTTCATGTCCGGTTCTAGCTCTACCCAACTTCACGAAGCCTTTTGAGCTTCATTGTGATGCATTGGGTGATAGGGTTGGAGCAGTATTGATGCAAGATAAGCATCCCATTGATTTTGAGAGTAGGAAGCTCTAAGGGGTAGAGAGGAGCTATTCTATTTATGATCAAGAGATGTTAGCCATCATGCATGCCTTGGCCAAATTTTGATCCTACTTGGTTGGAGGGTGGTTTGTGATCAAGACGGATCACAACAGCATAAATTACTTCATGAGTCAGTGGGACTTGAATGACAGGTAGTAGAAGTGGTTCACTAAATTGCAAGCTTATGACTTTGACATTGAGTCTGTTAAAGGAAAGAAGAATGTAGTCGCTGATACCTTATCCAGAAGACCTCACGTTTGTGATCTTACTAAGATTTCAAGAGATTGGTAGACTAAGATTATAATATAATATGCTAGAGATGCTTGGGAATCGTGACTGGTTTCAGGCACTATATAAGATGATCGCTATGAGGTGATAGATGGGTTGATCGGGTTTTAGGACAGAATTTATTTAATTCCGTCATCACCCTTAAGAGAGACGATACTAAGGTCATTTCATGATGCACCCACGTCTGGACATCCAGGGGTTTTCAAGACCTACAGGTAGATTCGAGAGTGGTTCTCATGGAAAGGGCTCAAGGAGGATGTTTAGAGGTATGTTAGGTAGTGTGCAGTTTGTCAATAGAATAAGGAAGATCACACGTTTCCTGCTAGGTTACTACAACCCTTACCCATTCCAGACCGGAAGTGGGAAAGCATTTATATGGACTTCATCACTAGCCTACCCCAAGTGTAGGGAAGAGATTGCATTTATGTGGTGGTAGACAGATTGATGAAGTTTGCTCACTTCTTTGCTATTCCCTTTACTTATACAGCAGCCCAGGTGGTAGATGTGTTCTTCAGGGAGGTTTTCAAACTACATGGGTTATTGAGATTTACTGTCAGTGACAGGGACAACAAGTTCATGAGTGCTTTTTGGTGGGAGTTGTTCAGGATGTGCGGTACATAATTTACACCTAGTATGAGATACCATCCCCAAATAGATGGGTAGACGGAGATAGTAAATAAATGGGTGGAGGGTTATTTGTGGAACTATGTGACTGCACAACAGAGAGCCTAGGTTAAAAGGTTACACATGGGGGAGTATTTTTACAATACCACACACCACATGACCATTAGGATGACTCCATTTATGGCATTGTATGGGTATGAAGCTCCAAGCTTCATGGATATGGCTTTGGGGGATAACAGAGTGCCCAAAGCTAAAGACCTATTGAGGGATAGCCAAGATGTCTTGAGAGCGCTCAAAGAGAATATATGGTAGGGTCAAAATCAGCAAAAGTTGTATGCTGATCAGCATAGGGTAGAGCATAGTTTCAAGATAGGGGACATGGTGTATTTGAGGCTACAGCCATATAGGTAGTCATCGCTCAAAAGAGTGGAGCAGAGAAGCTTAAGCCCAAGTTTTATGGCCCCTATAGGGTGATTCAGAGAGTGGGTGAAGTTGCCTATGAACTTGAGCTTCCAGAGGGAAGTCGAGTGTACAATGTATTCCATGTGTCTAGGCTTAAGAGGGCCATTAGTTAGGGTGTAGTGCCTACTATAGATTTACCCCCTCTGGATGAGGAAGGGAGGCTCATGTTAGAACCTAAGGCTATTCTGGACAATAGAGAGAGGAAACTCAAAAATAGGATAGTGAAGGAGTATTTGGTCAGAAGGAAAGACCTGTCAGAGGAGGATGCTACTTGGGAAGGTGAGCAAGTTATTCAGCAGGTTGGGCTAAGATTGCTTGAGGACAATCAATTTCAAGGGGGGTGGACTTTAATGTCCCCATTTTAGTGGTTGGGCTTACTCAATTTCCAGCACACTTACTATTTGTAGTAAGCTATTAGGATGCAATGGAGGCCAATTTTGATGATTGGATTTGATGATCCTTGCTAAGAGCTTTCTAGCAAGCTATCACTTGCATGATTTGGAGTCTGATTGCTAGCTTTTATGTGGGCCTGAAGTGCTACAAAAAGATAACATTTAACCCAGCTGAAGGGCATTGAGTGTCACTTTAAACATTTGCTTTATGAGGGACTATTGCACATCCTTTATCCCACATTGCTCAAGTGAGTTGAGTCACCCCTTGGAGAAAGGATAAAGGGAAGTGCTTGTGGCTTCCTTGGGCATGTTGGATAAGAAGAAAGAATCTTGCACTTGTAGCTTATTTAGGCATTTGAGAACATCCTTCTCATCTATAGCACTCTAGACATCAATCCTTGGGATTGGTCTTTGGAGTTTGTGCTCTCAGCCACTGTAGCAACCACGCCACTGTATCAGCTATGCCACTATAGCAGCCATACCACTGTAGCAGTCATACCACTGTAGTAGCATGTCACTATAGCAGCTCCATTACTATAGCATCTATATACAGCCAAGTGAGTCTGTAGTTTTTGGCTGAGTCCGTAGTTTTTTGCTGACTCCATAGTTTTTTTTAGAGTCCATAGTTTTGCCTGCAGAGTCTGTAGTTACTTGCCTGTAGAGTCCATAGTTATCTACCTATAGATTCCATAGTTTTATGCTGAGTCCGTAGTTTCACCTGCAGAGTCCGTAGATACCTGCCTATAGAGTCTGTAGTTTCTTGAAGAGTCTGTAGTTTTGCCTGGGGAGTCTGTACATACCTGCCTGCAGAGTCCGTAGTTTTCTGTAGAGTCTGTAGTTTTGCCTGGGGAGTTCGTAGTTTCCTACCTACAGAGTCCATAGATATCTACCTGCAGAGTCCGTAGTTTTATGTAGAATCTGTAGTTTTGCTTGTGGAGTCTATAGTTTCCTGCCTGCAGAGTCTATAAATATCTGCTTACAGAGTCTATAGTTTTTTATAGAGTCTATAGTTTCTCCTATATAGTCTGTAGATATCTGCTTGTAGATTCCATAGTTTCTACAGAGTCCATAGATTTGGCTGCAGAGTCCGTAGAAGTGGCATGTAGAGTTCGTAGATTCAGTATGCGGAGTCTATAGAAAACCCAGCCTACAGAGTTCATAGTTCCGTGGGTCAGAGAACAAATGAAACACCTTAGACACGTGTTGGGATATCTGCTTGAGATCATGTTCATATGATTCTGAGAGAGGATTTAGTGAGTCACCACGTGACTGGCATTATACTCATTTACTCACTTTGCAAATCAATATAAATACATTGAATTGGCTAATTTAGTCATGTTTATCTAAGCTTGCAATTCTATATCTATGTTACATGTATTGGTCTTGGTAAAACAAAAAAAAAAAAAAATCCAGCAAATCTACCGGAGTCATAAAGAGTCCCTGTTGGTTTAGTTTTGGGTGCAACCGGGGTGCCCACTACAAAAAGGCAAAACCTTCAATGAATGGTTGTAGATAATGTTTTTTGGACACTTGACTGCATTTGAGATTCCAAGGTCTCTTAGATCCTTATTTGAATTCCCCAATATTATATCTTATTGTGACTAAGGTCTTAAAATAATTTTCAATTCCCTAAAGTTTTAAACCTTATCAACCTTCATTGTTTAAGGTCAATCTCATAATAGGATGTAGATGATCATTGAAAGCACTTGATTGTGTATAAAGAATTCGTTGAAACCAAAATCAATCTTCATCATTATCAATGGCTCAATCCTTTGTTTTCGATGTCTTAATTTTATTTTATTATCTTTAAACCTTTTACAAAGTCTTGAAACCCTAGATCCTGTCAAAATCATTGTTTAAGACCAATTCCAAGCTTGATTGTACGTGAATGCTTGGAGGAGTTTTGATTGTGTTATGACTTTTAGGTCCTAAAAAAAATAGGTTATAAAACTATAGCATTAAATATTTAATAAGATTTCATTCTCATATATTTCATGCTCCATATAATGTCCTCAAGGTGTCTCAAAACTTCTATGTTCATTTGACCATGCCTATAGTCATGTAGGTGTCTATTCAAGACTGATAGCCTGCCATCAACTCTTTTTGGCTTTAGTGCTTGGAAGCCTTCATCAACCCATTGGTATCAAATTGAAAATATCATAATGTTTATAAGCCTAAGATAACTTACATCTAAAACCATTTATTTCTATTTAATAACAGACCTACAGGTCTATGGGGGGCCATTGAAGGGAATTCTGAGTACGAGAGATTTGAAATATTGAAAAGTGAAAAACATAATGTTATGGACTCAAAGACCATTTTTTCCCTCCATGAACATATAAAAAATGAAGACAAAAATTTCAATCTCTCTAAAAAACATATTCAAACTCATCAAAATAACTGAAATTGTAGACATAGAGAACACACAGCCCATAAAAGGTGAATGAAGAAATGGCCTTTTGGGACTTATATGAAATATCAATTAGGTTAGGGATCCATGAATGAATTGAGAGGGAGTGATAAGAAAATGGAGAAACATCCCAATGCACCAAAACACTTGAAAAACTTATAAACTCATAAAATATGGTATTCCCTTGCAAACTTCTCATAAGAACCATTTTTCTTGCCAAAGGACATCGACATGTGTGAAAAATATGAGTGAATATATGTGAGGAATATGCAGATATATGAGAAGCTACTGAAAAAGATTTGAAGTAGCCATGAATTCACATTTTTTTTTGGATTTGCTCTAAACTCAACCTATGGGGATTTGCTCTTTCAAAAAGTAGCCTAAGTTGTTAGTGATTGTTCATAAATCTAAGAGAACCAATGCAATATCCAATGCCACTATAGACTAGGAATTTGATGATGAAGGGGAGATTAGCATTGTGTTAGTGGATAAATCAAATCAAAATCACACTAAATTAACACCTTCATGCCTAGTTACTAGGGTGAGCTTAATAACAAAAAAAATGAAAAGCACAACTAAAAATTAAGGAGAAATAAGAATCATTCACCTTCTTGGATTTTTTAAATACTTTGTTGTCATGGCTTGCTCAGTTTGTGCTCATAAAGTCTGCATCAATGGAAGCTTAGCTAACCCATCTCTCCTTGGCACCTTGATTGACTTTGGCTTCAATATTTTGGCATCATAACTTTGGCATGTGAGATTTTTTTAGAATCAATTTGGCATGGTAAATTTTCACAAGTTAATCTTCTTGAAGATATTTTAGCATAATAACTTTGCACCAAAATAGCTTAGAAATAATGTTTATGGCCTCTATATTTGTAGATTTTGGAAAATGGATAGAATCATTCTGAACCGACCA
Source organism: Torreya grandis (assembly GCA_037957365.1). Lineage (NCBI taxonomy): Eukaryota > Viridiplantae > Streptophyta > Pinopsida > Cupressales > Taxaceae > Torreya > Torreya grandis. The sequence continues at coordinate 2,073,845 of JARHVA010002253.1, read as the reverse complement.
TCTCAAGATTGAGATGTGTGGATAAGGATAAATCTAAGTATTAAATTTATTTTAAATATATCCCCATTAATATTTGGGATAGAGAGGCATTGAATATGCATGGAAGGGCTTTGATGAGGCATGGGAAGCATGAATCCTAATATTTATGGCATTTATGGCCTAGGGATGTCTTCCCAAGAAATGAGGTCACCTGATAATGCAGATATTCAATATTCATTTCCAAAAATAAGTATTTAAAAAGTTTCCATGGAATTCTCAATTAGGCTCTAATTTAGTTTAATTAGATCTTAAGCATGATTAAGCACTTTGTGCACAAATTACTGAAATTGATCAGAATGCCTTGTTATTGATCCAAAATTTGACTATATTGGAATTGGAAGTCAATGTCAGATGCATTAGAACCATTATCTTATTTAGGATGTTGTCAACACAAAATAACAAAGGCACATGTCCCGTACAAGAGATTTGACAGAAAAGAGCAATCTAGAGCACCTAGGTACAAAGTGGCATTTTGACTCGAAATGATCTGATCAAAGTTAACTGGACCATAAATTACATTACCCCATTTACTAACACCTTGGCCAAAATCGACACTTGAATATGTTAATTTTAATTCATTTAATGTGTTTTAGTGTTTTTAAGCCAAATTGTGCATTTTGATGGAAATTGGTCAAAAGCCTGGTTGGAGGTTATTAGTGGCTAGATTTAGGTGTCTATAGTTTTCCCCTATATATGAACATGTCACAAACTGTAGGCAAAGCAATGTCTTCTCAAATAATGAGAAATGGCCTGTATGTCAAAATGAAGATGATGACTGAAGAAAAAGTTCTAAATAGTGTTTGGGAAGCCTATGATGATGCCCCCTTAAGGGAGTGGCCATCACATTTATTGATGGATGGTTCCTCAAAAAGAAACAAGAAGAAAGGTGGAATTAACCTATGGTTAAGATTAATCCAAATGAAAAAATGCTTACATGCATTGATTTAAAAAGATTATTGATTTGCCCAAAGATAGTTATAATCAGGAATAAAAGTCAAAATAATGATTTGCCCATAGGTAGTTATAATCATTAAGAAGACCTAGATTGGCTAAAGATGATGGTACCCCAATTAGGGCTGATTAGCAAGCATAACTCAAGGATATAACCTGGAATATAGATTAAAGATGAGTGGCTTCAAATTGATGAAAGCAATGGATACAAGAATAAAATTTGATTAATATAAAAGATGCAGTTGTAATTACCAACAAGGAGATGCTCGTCTTGATTAGAAATGATACAACTAGAATGGCCAATGGGTTAATTTAATCAAGGGTGGGATGGAAGAATTTGCTAAGGTGCCAAGGAGAAACTTCTATGGCTCCATTGATTATAGACCTTCTTGAAGCTAATTTTTGTTGTAGCATGTGATGGTAGGCATCATGATAGAACATCATGAAGACTTGGCTGAACTATGTATAAGGACTGACTCCCGATTCAATAAACACTCAAAAACAATGCACCAATGATAAAAACTATGATGACAATGTTGACATATGAATATGGATGGACTCAAGAATAATGTGTGCAAGGAATCACCTAATGAACACATATAGACAAAGTTGAGGCAATAATATTGAAAGCAAATAAATAGAAAAGTGAACAAACAAACAACTTGAAATAAACAAACAAACAAAAATCTTGAAAACAAAATCAAAAGAAACATCCTAGCAATGACCATGCCCTAATAAGGCAGATCAAGGATAATTGACCAAGCTTAGGCAAGATAAATGTTTTTGGTATTTTTAAATATTTAAATATTTTTAGAATTTTGAGGTATCATAACTCGTTAGAGAATGACAAGATACCTACTCGTAAAATGGTGAGAGTGTTTGGATGAGGTTGCTCACAAAATGGTGAGAGCATATGGAAAGGGGATTGAGGTGACCTCAACATGAATTGAGCATGGCCCACATAGTCATAAATGACCTCAAGTTATAATAATTCCATCCACACAAAAGGTAGGGAAAAACCAACTAGGTCCCAACAAGTTCTCAAATCTAACAAATGGCCGATCAAATGAAAATAACAATGGCAAGGTGATGTGATAATGCATGGTAAACAAGTGTTTCCCCTAGTTTTCCCATAGGTGATTATAACTAGGATACAACATCATAAGTCAATGATACTAATTTGCCTACAGTCAATTATAATTAGTAGCAAGACTGATGAGACACTGATTTGCCTAGAGGCGGTTATAATCAGGCTCACATAAACAAACTTGATATAGGATGGAAAATAAAAGATATCTTGCCAGATCAATTGTTACACTACTTTCATAGACTGTCATGTAAACATTGACTTGATTGATTATTGAAACTTGATTAGAATCCTCTCACAAAAGGTGTAGAAAGAACCAAAGGAACCAAGATCAAAATAGGATTGGGTAAGATGACTAAAAATAGGCTTTGGTTTAGATAGGAATGGTATGATATGATGACATGGTCTTGCTAAGGATAATAATGGGTTGATAAATTGGATAAAATGGTAAGAGGGTTGACCCCAAGTGGTAAGGTTAATGGTAAGATATGTGACAATGGCACAAGGATATGTAGCAACAGTCAATAGAATAGAAATGAAATGCTATGGTACATATTTTTGGCCTAGGTATGATAAATGGCATGATTATGTTATTCTTGTTGAAGTGGAGATGCATGTCCTAATCAGCAAATGATACAAATAGAATACTTAATCATGTTAATGTCTAGACCACACCTCATCTAAATAGTTACTCTGTTAAGAACTCACTGTAGATTTGTTTGTCAAGAATGATTTTGTGATTTTTGTTGGTCGTTGATTCAGTTTTCTTCAAACATTGAGACAAGGTATCTTTGTAGCCTCTATAAAGGAAAGTGTCACCATGGATGGTAAATAAGGACAAATAATGGATGATAGGTTTGTTTGTGAAATCAAATGGTAGATGATAATGTAATTTATGATGGTGGGGAAATAAATGAAGATTATGTTAGGAACCCCTTATCCAACGGAAGCACAATTGATTACTTTCTTATAAGCAATTACACATGGAATTATACCAGAATGATTAAGTAACTAGAAACTTGAGACATCAAAGAATTTGAGAGACAATACACACTCTTGTATTAAATATTACTAGAAGAAAATACAATAAGGAAGATGCCACTTCTTCCTCCACCTCAAAGGCTTGCCACACCTCAAGACCTTCTTCCCTCTCTCTCTTGCTCAACCAAAACCAACTCAACAACCTGAGTTGTTATCCCCTCCTTGAATGCTTCAGCTGATCTCCTTGACCTTACACCTGTAGATCTCCTTGACCTTGCTTCAATGCTTCAATGCTTTACTTGGCTTCTTGATAATTACAATACATGCCTCATGGGTCTTTAAATAGAATCCCATGCATACAAAAATAGAACTCTAATTACAATAATTAAACATGCAGCTCAAGACTATAATTAACCCCTTAGCATGCAAACACTCAGTTCAACTAACTAACTGTTCATGCAATGAACAATTCTGGAACACACAGGCGACCGACGTCGGTCCCTGTCTGACTGGTTCTGACCGACGTTGGCCAACTCCCTACCGATGCTAGCTGCCTTCTGCACTGTCTGTGACCGACGTCGGTTACACTACTGACACCGACACTTCTAGAACTCAGCAACCTCTCCATGTATGCAATAGTTGAAGCTTTTAGCTCCACACCCTAACAATCTCCCACTTGGAGATAAACAGCTGCAACTGCACCTGTACCTATACTCCGTCTAGTTTTTTCCCTTGGCTCTGTATCCCTCTTCAAGCTCTCCCCTGAAGACCAACCACCACAAAACCTGTGATGCTATATCTGTCACTTATGCCAAAAGAATTTTGCTGCTCCCAAATTCTTCATGACATACTTCTGAACCAACTTTACCCTTAGCTTAGAAAACTCCCTGTATATGAAACCCTGCAAAAAGTAACACAATACAGTAACATGATAATGTAGCTAATATTATCCAACCTGGTAAAGATAAAATACAATGGTCAAACCTCCATTATTCTGCAGCCTAATCAAGACCATATACCCTAGCCTTTTGTCTCACGTGTCCATTCACTCTCTTCTCTAAAATGGGAATCCATCCCTCTATCTAGTGCTTTCTTCCAGCTAACAACTCTACCAACAAATACCTGTTTAGTTCTTCTCCAAGGACTCACACTCCTCATCCATGCCAAGCTCCCATTGTTTCTGGATTTTACCTGCATTGCCTCTTCACACTTCCTAGTTCTTTGACCATCATTAAGCAATATAAAGAAGGTGAAAAATGAATATGAGGTTCACTTACCCTTTCTAACCTCCATATGGGTGTTTGAGACTCCTTGACAGCTTGTCCGCCCAACATCCGTTCCAATGACCGATCTCGGCCATCTCCCAGTCTGCTCCCGACCGATGTCGATTTCCTGCACTGACCCTGACTACCGATGTCGTTACCCCTGGCCAATGCCGGTGTCCCCCTGTCGACATCGATTCCTACCTAACCAACGTCAGTCTTCTCCTGTCGACTCTACTGACCCTGCTGGTCTACACATGACCGATGTCGGTACTTGTCTGGCCGATGTCGATGCCATGTGACCGACGTTGGTACCTGTGTTTTCCTATAAGTGATGATTTCTTTATCCACGAGCTCATCTTGGATCAAACACCTATCCATACTGCCCTGCTCAGAATTATTCAGCCCCTGTGACTGATCTTTGTCCCTCATCTCCTCCATAAACACCAAGGCTTCTTTGTTCCTTGCAAAAGCATCAAATTTCCTTTTCCTACAATGAACTCTATCTATGCTTTTCGAATCTGAACACATACCTTTTGAATCAAGAACGTCCATTCCCTTCTTATTCATGTGACCAAGCCTATTAAGCCACATCTTTGAATCTACAGCTGAAGTAGATAAACCAGAAGTAGAATCAGTAATCCAAGTAGATAGATAAAGAGTACCTACTTTCTTACCTCTTGCTAGAATAAGTGCACCCTTGGTAACCTTCCAAGAATCCGTTGTGAGGGTTATTGTGCATCCCTCATCACCCAACCTTCTTATAGAAACCAAACTCTGCTTCAGAACTGGGACATGCATAACCTCCTTCAATACCCATGTGTTGTCTATCTACAATTTCTGCTACACTTTCCCTTTGCCAACTATTTGACAAGGCGTACCATCCCCTAAATAAAGCACTCCAAAGTCTCCCTGGACATACTCATGGAACAAATCTCTATTTGGGGATGCATGAAAAGATGAACCAGAATCTAAAATCCATGATCCTACCTAACTATCCAAAGAAAGTATGAGAGCATCCTGTACCATAATATTTGCGTCATTTGCTTCTTCTTTACCTTCAGGTTGATTCTCTTTATCTCGCAACCAACACTCCTTTGTGTGTCCTTTCTTTCCACAAAACCAACAGGTAATACCTTTGGATTCGGATCTCCTTCCCGACCTTGATTTCCCTTGTTCCACTTTTTCTCTTTGCCTCCCCCTGCTTTTTGCACTTAGAGCATTCCCTGATGATTCACCTGTGTTTTTCCTGCGTATTTCTTCATTCAAGATCACACTCACAACATCATCAACTTTTAAGATTTTAGAAGCAGATGCAGAATTACTTACTGCCATAACCAAACTATCCCAACTTTCAAGTAAAGAGCATAATATCAAGAGAGCCTTTACTTCATCATCAAAAACAATATTGACTGAAGCTAACTAGTTTACCAAACCATGGAAATCACTAAGATGAGTATATACCAATCCACATTCCTGTATTTGCAAATTAAATAACTGTTTCATAAGAAATACCTTATTTGATGCTGAGGACTTTTCATATAAATTTGCCAAAAATTTTATCAACTCTTCCGTTGTCTTACACTGTGACAAGTTAGAAATCACAGACGAAGCAAGGCTCAACCTTATGGAACCTAGAGCCTTCCGATCAAGAACATTCCATTCTTCATCCTTCATATCTATGGGCTTGCATGCAACCCCACCCAATGGTAAGTACAAATCCTTCTAATACAGATAATCCTCTATCTGCATCCTCTAATGTTGATAATTCTTGCTGTTAAACTTCTCCATTCATAGCTTACTTTCTTCTGCCATTGTTGAACTCCCACTCAATCAGAAACCCTGTGAATGACCTGTAATCAACAAACAATAACCTGCTCCCTGTAAACCGTAGCTCTGATACCAACTGTTAGGAACCCCTTATCCAACGGAAGCACAATTGACTACTTTCTTATAAGCAATTAAACACGAAATTATACCAAAATGATTAAGTAACTATAAACTTGAGACAGCAAAGAATTTGAGAGACAATACACACTCTTGTATTAAATATTACTAGAAGAAAATACAGTAAGGAAGATGCCACTTCTTCCTCCACCTCAAAGGCCTACCACACCTCAAGACCTTCTTCCCTCTCTCTCTTGCTCAACCAAAACCAACTCAACAACCTGAGTTGTTATTCCCTCCTTGAATGCTTTAGTTGATCTCCTTGACCTTACACCTATAGATCTCCTTGACCTTGCTTCAATGCTTCAATGCTTTACTTGGATTCTTGATAATTACAATACATGTCTCATGGGTCTTTAAATAGAATCCCATGCATATAAAAATAGAACTCTAATTACAATAATTAGACACGTAACTCGAGACTATAATTAGCCCCTTAACATGCAAACACTCAGTTCAACTAACTAATTGTTCGTGCAACGAACAGTTCTGGAACACACAGGCGATCGACGTTGGTCCCTGTCTGACTGGTTCTGACCGACGTTGGCTGACTCCCTGCCGACGCTGGCTGCCTTCTGCACTATCTGTGACCAAATTAGGTTACACTACCGACGCTGGCATTTTTGGAACTCAGCAACCTCTCCATGTCTGCAACAGTTGAAGCTTTTAGCTCCACACCCTAACAGATTAGGACTTTTAATCACATGTAATGTTGATGATGTCAGATTTGACATAACTTTGGATGTGGCAGGGCTGAAGACCTTTGAATATTCTCTCGATAGGACCACCAAATTATTCTATTGTTTAATCTTGAGAGTAGATACCATCTGATTATGTTATAGATTGGAAGCTATTTTGATTTGATATTTGATATTATTTTCATCAAGCATTGAAGAACTTTTATGCTCAGCTATTGGTGCCTCAAAGAGGTTTTCACCAATAAAGTTGTCTTGATTATCCCATAGCACCTCCCAAAAGGTTTCACTAAGGAATGTTGGCTTTTAACTTTGATTATCTTCTAGTGCTTCTAAAAAAATTTCACTAGAAGATACTAAGTTTAAACTTTGCTTATCCCCTAGTGCCTTTGAAAAGGTTTCACTAGGAGAGTGTTCTTCTACTACATGAATGTGGTCTTGGCCTCCTTGATCTTCTTCAACTACTATGTCACCATGGATGCAGTTCAACAAAGTGTGATTCTATCGATCCCAATCGACACTTGTGAGAGATGGAATGTCAATAATATGGCTATGATGGTTGATGGTGATGGCCTATAGAATGGTAATGGAATGGGGAAAGGTTACACAATATTTGTAGAAGATACTAGGATAACTCATGTCGAAGCTAAATTACTCATTCTCAAAAATTATAGAAGGATCACAAATGTATTCAAATTGATCTATGAGGCATGTGTAACCAATATTGTAACACTATTGAATGTATTCTATTTTTTACTCAAAGGACTCTGAATCTGATGTTGAGACTGATGTTGATTCTAATTTTGATGCTAAATCTAATGTTAGTGCAAGAGTAGAACCTGACTCTAACTCTAATTCTTTATATGATGGGTACTCTATTATAATGGTGTCTTGTTGAATATTTAGTTTTGGACAAGTAATGGCATGCGATGGCATAATGGGCTCCATAAAAACTAGTTTGTCAGAGTGGGACTCCTCTAGGATGGGAAAAAGGTCAAGAGACAACTCCTCAAAGACTGGCTTGTCAATATCAGGCTATTGAAAAATAGGCAATTGGTTGAGGTAATGATTTTCCAAAAGGTGATTATAATCATTAAAAAGTGACTCAGTAAAGACTAGCTCATCAGAGTGAGTCTCTTTGATAACTGGTATAAGACCAATAGGCGATTCATCATAGGTGATTTATCACAAATGGTTGATTCAATAGAAACATCTCAGATTGGTTGGTTCTCTTGGCCTTGCTTTCTAATCAGTTGGAAAATATTAGTTTTGAACACAATTTGGTCTTCGAAGGATTGGATCGGTTGAGGTGTGGATGAGATTGGCACTGGATGAGGAATGGTCTATGATTGGATAATGGTAGAGCATTGGGGAGCATGATTTCTCACATGAACCAAAGGATGAAGTCCTAAAATGGTAATGATTGGGTGATGTGGAACTTGATTGCTCGCACAAGCCAAAGGACTAGGTCCTGGAATGATGAAGGGGCATTGTGGAGCTTGATTGCTCACACAAGCTGAAGGATGAGGTCCTAGTATAGAAATGGTTTAACATTATGGTCTTGGAATAGAAATGGTATGATGTGGTGGATCCTAATTACTCACATAAGCCAAAGCATCTAAGTCTTCCTCATAAACCATCTCATCCCAGTCATGAGTTGGCTCATAAGTTGGTTCTTGACTATGTTCAATGTAATGATTATTTTAAAGAGGGTATGGATCTATATCCCAAACAACATTATCTATAGTTGGGTCTTCAAAGTCCTCATCACAAGCCTCTTCATACCAATCAAGGTCTCAATTTGGATTTTGTGGATTTTGACTATGCTCCCCATATGGAGTATTGTAGGGAGAATAATAAAACTCTTTTAAAAATCTTTCTCTGTAGAGGTTCCTAGTGGGATTTTATGTGGCCATTATATCATAAGTTAGATTGTACATGATTCCACCATAAGTGTAGCTAGACATATCCAAATAAATGATGAAAGCTCTAAAACAAAAAAAGCTTAGAGTTCTACAAACTGTGAAAAACTATGTCCATAGGACAAATGGTTCAAACTTGGTCTAACTTGGTCAAAAGTATGGAGTTGTATCTCCAAAACTGGTTTGAAAGTGGAGTTGTATCTCCAAAATAGTTTGTGCTAAGACTTGGCATAAAATAGTCTAACGTCAAATCTCATATGCATAAAAGTTCAAGCATCTAAATAAAAACCAGCATGTCAAAGGTCTAGGTTAAAGTGTTCCAAACAAGGTCTAAACTAGGAAAGGGAAAAGAGTCACTAGGCCTTTTGTCTAAACACAGAGTCAAAAGCTAGGCTCAAATAGGCTATGTTAAGAATTTTGTCCAAATGACGTCAAAAGATAGACTTAAACAAAGACATGATGTGATTTGATTTAATCTAACGAGTTTAGAAACAACTTTGACATAAACCCAACACACAAAATCAAACATAAACATGATCAGTTGGCATAATCTATAAGGCAAAAGGATTTTAGAAAAAGATTGTATTCTCCCAAATAAAGGCAAAAATAATGATGAGGATAGGCATTAAAAAAATAAATCATCAATAGTTTTCAAATTTGGGTAATCAATTAACCGAATTTATGCAACCCAAAAGAGAAAGATCTGTGTATTAGCCCTACGAATTGAGGCCAAAATAAAAATCAATCAATGTTTGAATCAAAATTTGATAAGGTTAATTGAAAACTCAACATTGAAAACTAGGATTTGATCAAATAAGTTAGACAAGAGTGGACAACATAACAACACATAAACAAAGTTCAAATGGCTAATGTGACATGGTTTGAAACAAATAGTTTTTGGCACAAGGTAAACAAGTCTTGAAATAAATCAAGTAACCTAATGGCATAATCATACTTGAATGATGTGATCTATGTTATGTTTCAAAAGACTCAAAGATAAGAATGTTTTGACATGATTTGGGCAGCATAACGCTACCCTCCTCAACTCAAATGACACACACACACAAAAAAATTTAACAAAAATTTCAAGGCACAAGTGTGGTGTAAAACGGCCAGCATAATGCCTTTTTAGATAAAAGAGTGACGTATATACAAATTAGTTTTGACATGGATTTATGAACAAATAAACAATTTTTAGTCTCAAAACATACCAAACAAAATGACCAAAATACACTAAGTATAATCATCCAAATACTAGCAAGGGTATGGCAATGTGGGGTTGAATAAAACTAATTAGTTTTCGAATGTCTTTAGGAGAATCAATTGCATAATGACTTTCACATCAAATGATGCAAAATAAAATCATGGAAATTGGGTGTTCACGGCACTTAACTTATTACAAAAAAGGTCTAGTCCTTTTTATAACCACTACATCCTACTGTTCACTTAGTGTAGTGCGATGTCCAACTGCAGATACATCCTGTGTGTAACTTAGAAAGAGTGGCTAAAGTCCCCCTCGCAATCCAATTTTGCATGAAATAAAATACTAATATAAATAATTTAGGGTCATTTTCAAGGTCACCCAAACTTTGACGAGTTTTTGAGAAGTACTTTAGATGACATTCGTTATAAACTTTGGACTAGGATTTTTGAAATAAGGATGGTGCTTTTGATTCTAAGGGTTCCCTAAAGGGGAAAAATGGAAGAGCATACATGTTACATCCTTCTCTTTTCCAATTAAAAACTAAACAACTATTGAAGATAAAAATTAGACAAGTGAGTTCAATTTTAAGCACCAATTTGAAAAATTAGGTGGTGTTCTTTTGACCCCTTGGTCTTAAGTTGTAACTTTGAAAGGCTAACTATCAAAAAATTATTTTAAACACCTAAATGTTCCATTAAGTAATAAAATAAAGTTCCTAACTCATTTTAAAAGCATGCAAAATATGGTCTAGAACATGTTTGAACAAATTTAAAGTATGTTGGTTATCTCTCTACCCTTAAGGCATCACCACAAAAGCAAATATGTTAGATTAGAAATATTATAAAGATATTTTCAAAATTTTGTGAAAAATATATGAAACTTGAAACTAAACTAATGTCAAATTCTAAAAATTTGGAACAAAACATATGGTTTTAAAAAAAATCATAAAAAATAGAGTCTGGATGATCCCAAACCAAGCATTTTAAAATGGTAACTCTCAGGTATGTGTTTTTAAAAAAAAACATAGTGATCGACGATAGTCTACCTAATCGGCGATGGTTATATGAACATAAAAGGTTTACTCAACCATCGATGGTTTACTTAACTATTGACGGTTCTCTGTGTAAACTCGTGAAAGTGAAAATCTGGCCAAATGAAGTTAGAAAATCACCTAGATAGAGTTTTAAGCATCCAAATTAAAATTTTAAAGTTGCCTCATGCTCTCCTTCATACGTGGGATGTGTCTTGTCCCACTGGACGTGCCATTATGTAGAATAGGAATTTGATAATGAAGGGGAGATTAGTATTATGTTAGTGGATAAATCAAATCAAAATCACACTAAATTAACACCTTCATGCCTAGTTACTAGGGTGAGTTTAATAACAAAAACAAATAAAAAACACAACTAAAAAGTAAGGATAAACAAGAATCATTCACCTTCCTTGGATATTAATTCTTTGTTGTAGTGGCTTGCTTGATTTGTGCTCATGAAGTATGCATCAATGGAAGCTTGGCTACCTCCATCTCTCTTTGACACCTTGATTGGCTTTGGCTTCAATATTTTGGCATCATAACTTTGGCATGTGAGATATTTTTAGAATTAATTTGGCATGGTAACTTTGCACAAGTTAAGCTTCTTGAAGATATTTGAGCATAATAAATTTACACCAAAATAGCTTAAAAATGATGTTCATTGCCTCTCTATTTATAGATTTTGGAAAATGGCTAGAATCAACCTGAACGATCCATCTCAAGATTGAGATGTGTGGCTAAGGATAAATCTAAATATTGAATTCATTTTTAAAATACCCCCATTAATATTTGGGATAGAGGGGCATTGAATAGGCATGGAAGAGCTTTGATGAGGTATGGGAGGCATGAATCCTGATATTTGTGGCATTTATGGCCTAGGGATGTCTTCACAAGAAATGAGGTCACCTGATGATGCAAATTCAATACTAATTTCCAAAAATAAATATTCAACAAGTTTTCATGGAATTCTCAATTAGGCTCTAATTTGGTTTAATTAGCTCTTAAACATGATTAAGCACTTTGTGCACAAATTACTCAAATTGATCATAATGCCTTGTTATTGGTCCAAAATTTGACTAGATTAGAATTGAAAGTCAATGTCAAATGCACTGGAAATATTATCCCATTTAAGATGTTGTCAACACAAAATAACAAAGGCACATGTCCCGTGCAAGAGATTTGATAGAAAAGAGCAATCTAGAGCACTTAGGTACAAAATTGGCATTTTGAATCGAAATGATTTGATCAAAGTTAGCTGGCCCATAAATTGCATTGCCCCATTTAGTGACACCTTGTCCAAAATCAGCATTTGAATATATCAATTTCAACTCATTTAATGTGTTTTTAAGCCAAATTGTGCATTTTGATAGAAATTGGTCAAAAGCCTAGTTGGAGGTTATCAGTGGCCAGATTTAGGTGTCTGTAGCCACAAATTGGAAGACCATAAGGGTCTCAAACTTTTTCCAAAATATTATTCCATAAATCTACCTGTACGACCTGTACCATTTACTTGAAGTTGGCATTCATTAGATTGTGAATGAAGCAATGGAGGAGAGAGAAATATTTTTGCAACTTTTGGATTTCAAACTTAATCCCAAGTTGGTTTCTGACTTGTTGAAGATGAAAGGACATTGTGAAGTTGTTTTCACTTGTAAGTGACTTCAAGAGTCCGTACATATTCCTATAACTCCTCAAACAAGTGTTGAAAATCAAGAATTTAACCTTTTTATGATTCCTCTGATAGGTGTAACAATTATATAAATGATCCAAGATCTTTTTAAGGTGTTTGGTACATATTTTTAAGTTATGGAACTTTGACATATACCAATCTCAACCAAAAATCACATTTATATGCATTTTCAACACCTTAGAGCTAGCAAATGGTTTTCAAACTTTCCAAAACTTTATGAAACATTATGAATTTTTTTTTGACACATAAAATGACATGAATTAACCCTTGATAATTTATGACACATCTTTCAAGGCACCACAAATGACCCCTTTTGACCCTTTTTGACTTAGGAGACCTAAATGGACCAAAACACATAAAAGAGACTTACCGTAATCTTTCCAGATTTACCTTAATAAATACTAATAAGGTATTTTGGAGTAAACTAGGACCTCCTAAATCACCTAAGGTTCCATAATTTACCTATAGGGGTCCTATTTTGACCTAGGGGTCAAAATTGGATAACAGTACCATTGAAATAAAAAAAATCTCCAGTGCGATGCCCAATACAAGTAGGGTTAGGGTTCCCTTGAACATGCTCAACTCCTAATTTTTGTTGCATGTATGAACATCAGAGTATTTGCATAGTTATAATCAATAGCTTGCAAAGCCCTGATAAACTATTTATGGGGCACTATGTTTCATATAAATGAATGGTTGATATTCATTGGGGAAACAAAATTTATAAATCAATGAATTAAAATTATAAATAATTTAAATATATACAGTTTTTAAAGTGGAAGTGGATCTACCATATGAGTACCTTACTATATACAATATTTGTGTTATAAAATTTCATAATTTACATATTGTTAGTTTGTCATCATAAAATGAGTTGTATTTGGTCAAGCTACAGGTGGAGCAGGGAATGCTTGGATTTGCCTAAGCACTACACTGCACAATGCATTAGCAGTGATCTATTGTAACTTAAATCTAGTTTTTGTCTCCACAGTTGTGTCATTTGATCTGAAATCAAGGGATTCATCATTGTATATCTCCCACCATTTGTGCACCAATATCTAGATATCTTCCCTTTCCATATTTTCCTCGTTACCAGTGAATCTCCACGGTTTCAAACCCTACACATTCAGTTATATAAATCAATCATCTAAAGAAAAACCCATTATGTTTCATCAATAAAGTGGCCAAAAAAAACTTACAACTGCACAATAGTGCATGACTTTGACTCTATTTAAGTCAACATTCTCTGGGTGCTGCCATAACATAGCCAAAACTAGATTGTACACTAATGGGATGGGCTTGTACATCTTCTGGAAAAACATGTTCAAGAAATCTTGTAAAGAAATATGACTTACTGTTGTTAATATTAGGTTATTGCAAATTAGTTTGTAACAATAAACAACCCCACCTGTGTTGTAAAAGGTGTTGAAAGAGTGGACATGGGAGTTTCCATCATGCTATCAAAGGTCAATATGGTAGGCTCAAACACAAGCATCTTGACATTGAAATACAGATTAGGACGTTGATTTTGCAATTGGCCAAAAATACCCCTTCGAAACCATGAATCCCATCCAAAACTGCTATTCAAACCCAGATTCGCATCTCACATACCATGAGGTGAATCTATGCCCTTCATCTATCAATGTAAACCCCTCCAACATAATAACTAGGTTTTATAAAAATCATCTAATAATAGACTATAACTGACACTTAAAATACTAATTAAAGAAGTAAGAGCACATAAATGTAAGATTTATTATTGTTTTGTTGATTCTTAAAATCCATTTGACACTATTTACATATAGTGTATAATCTAGTGACTATGATATCTACATATTCCATAACATTCCGTTATTTATGTGATGACACTTAATGAAAAGGTGGTTAGCCAGATTTGAATTCTTATTGGTTTTATAGAAGATATCAATAACACTTGTCAGTGTCAAGTTCATGGTTGTCGACTTTTTACTACTTTATTTGGTCTCTGTAAAGATGATTTCAAGGGTATTATTGCAAGTTCAGGGAAAATAGGTGACAATTGTATACTTTATAATATAATAACTACTATATTATTATTTGTTGATGAAATTATTATCATGTCACATACTAGTGCAGGTCTATAAAAGATCTTGAAATTCTAAGAGCTTTTTGTGATACTCATGGTTTACAAGTGAAATTGAGTAAAACAAAGGTTATGGTTTTCTACAACTAAACAAAAAGTATATGAAACTAATATCATTTACAAAAGAAGTTTGGTGAATTATTTGTTTTCTTATATTTACCTTAGTGTGCCTTTCAAAGGACCTCCCTTCAATATGCTCCGTACTACAAGCGATATATTATGTAAAGGATATGTTGCATTTAGTACACTTAAGAGATAATTTTTCAAGATTTAGTTTTAGGATGCAAAAGAAAAATTGTGTATCTTGAAATTTTAGTATCACCAAGAGTATTGTATGGTTGTGAGGGTTGGGGTCTTGGACTTTGCAATAGTAGTTGGAACCAAGTCAATAGAGTTTTTATTTCCATGCCATCTAAAAACTTGTAGGTAAAACTGTCAATTCCACATACAATTATTTTCACTGAATTTGGCATCCATCCGCTTCATATTTCATTTGTTTTCCTTGTAGTGATATATTAAGATGAATGGTAGACACAAGAATTAGGTATAAGAAATATCCATTCAAGGCTCTTCAATCATCTATGAAGTTATGTAAACAAGGGATGAAGAATATTTGGTATGCTCAATCTATGTTTTTTCTATAGGGAATATGTATTGATATAAATGTTTGCATCCTAATATTGTTTCCATCAATGCTCCTTATATGTGTGTATGTCCATATGTGTGTGTGTGTGTGTGTGTGTGTAAGGAGCATTGATGAAAACAATATTAGGATGCAAACATTTATATCAATACATATTCCCTGTAGAAAAAATGTAGATTGAGCATACCAAGTATTCTTCATCCCTTGTTTGTATATGTGTGTGTGTATACATACATACATACATACATACGTACATACATTAGGAATTAAATCTACAAATCTTATATAAAATCAACTTCAACATAGTCATCAAAACCATTATAAAAAAATGTATCATTACTTGGAGTGCTATCTTCAAACAAAGGATAGACGTATTATTATTTCCATGTACACCAAGGTCTCTTTTTGTTTGAGATTTTCTTTGTGTTAATTGTGGATATGCTCTCATAAGTTTTGTATGGAGTCAGAGTATTTTCTTTTGCGACATCGGTGCATATATAAACTTTGTAATATTGAATTAGAATCATAGCAATATTTTGTATTTAGGTGTCTAGTTATTATGAGATCATTGGTAGATTTTATTACTTCTTTAAAGGAAATCAAGGCTTTATACAATATCTTATTCATTATGAGGATCAAATAAGTACAATTTCAATCATTCGGGAGATGGCCTCCTCAAGAGTCGTCAACAAAATTCTTTGTTTCATATTTTAATTTTAAAATTATTTCTTCAACCTAAAATTTAACAACGTAAATAGACTCACTATTCTACTCAGTAATTATGACTTGTTAAAAAAAATCTCAACAACTTTACTATTGTTAATGTTTTCTTTCTTACAAAATCTTATTTGAAATGTACTTCTCTTTGACTAGTATTACCTCTTATGGTTACTTTTTTTTTTGTGCATGTCACACACAGGGAGCATTCATATGAAATCACTGAATTACATAGAATGTTGGCATCTCAGCGCATATTTTGAAAATAAATATATTGTAAATTATAATTATGAGTAAGCATACATCGAAATCAATGAGCTCCTTCGGCTAAGTAACTACAAATAAAGAGCATCCATACCCTCAAAATCACCTAGAGCACAACTCTCTGTATCGAAAACCTAATGAAATTTGTACCCTCGATCTTATAATTACTTTTAGACAATAATATATATATTTACACTCAACCAGCAATCCAACGAGGGAAGTGTAAAGCTTAGGAATGAATATTACGGGAATCCCTACTGGATATTGCCGGAATCTAGGGGCCTCAATACAATACCGCCTACAGGTGAAAGCCGAGGGCATCAATGCCGGTTTATAAAATACCTAAAAAGTAGGTGGTTTCACTTTTACATCACGGTATCCCTGGTACGGACTGGATTTCCTTCGAGGAAATAGGTTTTAGGTAGGTGACAATGACCGACAATACTGAACATATCTACCGATTACCAATGCAGTAGTTTCTGCGGCGGACCCCGGTTTATCCTCAATTCCATCTTCGACTACCCTATTCCTGTTTCATTATATACCCTTCTTAATGCTTCATTATTTCTTCAGCCGAGTGTGTTTTAGTTTTGTGTGAAAATTGGGAGTAGAAAGCATAAAATTAAGGTCATTTCGAGTTATGGGTATTGCAATGGATGCGCGGAAGTGGTGGGCAGGTAGGAGGCAGGACATGAGCATGGCTTATATCAATATGACTTCACCTGCTACTGCTACTGCTACTGCTGCTGCTGCTCCCCTCAACACAGCAAAGAAATGCTCTTACGGTAATAATCTTGCACAATTCCATTTTATTTTTTTTTTGTTGTTATTGTTGATAATTATTGTAATACTATTGTATACAGATGGAGTAAAGGCAGGGGCAAAAGCAGCCGCCATTGCATGTATTGCATCTGCAGTCCCCATGGTCAGTTCCAGTTTTTTTTATGCCCTGGCTTATAATACTTATATGGAATTATGACATGCTAACATGTAACATACAATTGCAGTTGATTATTCCTTGGGCAAGAGTCAATCTCAACCATGCTGCGCAGGCACATATAATCTCTCTAGGTAATTCTGCTACTTATATTCCCCTTTCCTTTGTTGGGGATGGAATTTGAGTTCAGCTGAATAATATGTGTTTCAAATTTCGATGGATGGTACAGTTACTGGAGCAGCTTATTTCATCGTAGCAGACAAGACTATTTTGGCCTCTGCCCGGAAAAACTCTTTTGAAAAATTGGCAAATCACGTGGAATCATCCTTGTAAATCTATTGGCAGGAACAATTCTGTATATAACTGTGCAGTCATGGCTGGATGGTCTTTAGGACTGAAAATTTAAAAAAACAGTGTTTTTTTTGTTTTTTTTAAATTTGACTTTCAAGTTTTACAAAAGTAATTAAAATTCCAATGTTTTACTTTTAAAATACACATGGAATTTATTTAGTTTATATTTTTACTTACAGAAACAATTAACTTAACAATTAATTCATAAAGATGTACTTTTTAATTAAAATGGAAGTTTAAATTAAAGGTAAAATTATTATTCTTTATTTACAATTCAATAATTTTATTTTTAGAATATATATAGAATTTATTTAGTCTATATTTTAAAAAAATAATTAATTTAACAATTAATTAATAAAGTATTTTTTTCAATTAAAACAAAAGTTGAAATTGAAAGAAAAGTTATTATTTTTTATTTATCTTGTGTTTATATTATAATACCAACTATTAAAAAATAATTTTAAATAAAAAATAACTTTAAAAAAGGTTTGAAGGTAAAATTATTATTCTTTACTTATCATATATTTGTATTATGATATCAACTATCAAGATATCATTTTAAATAGAAAAAAATTTTATTAAGATAATAAATAAAAATACTAAATATATGTGTATAGTTATGACTATCTCATTCTAACAATTATAAATATGCATAATAAAATAAATAATCTTTCATTAATTTATTGTCAAATATATAATTTTTAATAGAAGGGTCTTACCTTGTTTAGAAGATATTCACTACAATTTAATTTCATCTAATTAATTTGTTGTCAAATATATAATTTTTTATAAAAAAATCTTACTACAATTTATTCTTATCTAAGTGTATATTCCATTGTCGAAGATTTGTTATTTGTTAAATTTGAAAGTATTCACTATAATTTGATCTATCTATGTACAGGGACAAATATGCATGACTTGTTTCTTGTTAAATTTGAAATTGAATTATGACAATTTTTAAATTGTATGATGACAATTTTTAAATTGTATGATCAATCTTAATTTGAGTTAGAGTTATGACAATTTCTAAATTGTATGGTCAATCCTAATCATTACCAAATTTGAGTTTGAAATATGACAATTACTAAATTGCATGGTCAATCTTAGTCATTATTAGGATCATGCAAATGGTGTTGGTTAAAATATGAGAATCTAAAATGCAATCCTAATCATTATCAAATTTGAGTTTGAAATATGACAATTACTAAATTGTATGGTCAATCCTTATCATTATTAAGATCATATAAATGGTGTTGATTAGAATATGAGAACCTAAAATGCAAATTGCTAATGTTGTTCGTGTGCTTATAATATGTAGCCTTTTCAATTTACACGTTGTGACTCATGTTCCCCTTAGGTCAACAAATAAGTTAACAATTTAAAATGGATTAAAGATTTAGTTTGGGGGTGTTTATAGAGATAGTTGATAGCCCTTCCAATTTATTAAATATTAAAAGTGCACAGAGAAGTTGATAATTGATTAAAAAAATTATGCAATATAAATAACTCCATTGAATTTTTCCAAGAACATTTGTTGCTAAGAAGAGAAGTGCACCAATTGTATCAAATGATCAAATGAGCCAATTAATTATTTAAGTCTTTGTAGCGAGGGTTAGTTGTTAGCCCTCCTAATTACTCACAACTATTCAAAGTGCATAGTGAAGTTGATAGTTGATTAAAAAATTATGTAATAGAAATAATTCCATTGAAGTGCTTCAATAACATTGCATGTTAAGGATTAGAGAAGCGCTCAATTGTATCAAATGATCAAATGAACCTCTAGGGTCAGTTGATAGCCTTCCTAATTTCTCAAACTATTCACAATGCACAGAGAAGTTGATAGTTGATTAAAAAAATTATGTAATAAAAATAATTCCATTGAAATGCTTCAAGAACATTGATTACTAAGAATTAGAGAAGTAATCAATTATATTAAATTATTAAATGAACCTTATCATTTATTTATTTATGGATTAAATTAAACTTTGTTGACATTTGTGAATGCCATTGACTTTGAACAATTAGACATTGGTAGAGAAGAAAGGGGTGGATTGAGCCATCCAAGAAGGGATGGATGGGGCCTTCCAAAAAGGGACAAATGGAACTTTCCAAAAGAGGGTGGCACAAGCTATTGTGCCAAGACCATAAGAACAATCTTAGTATATGTAACAATCTTAGTATATGTTAGAGTCATACATCTAGTTTTAGTAATAGGGAAATATGTACATAAGTCTAATATCGAGTTACATGGTGAAATATGAAAAGGGTTTCAAATTTCAGAAGTTTTCATAATTATTAAATAATATCAAAATTTGACTAATCACCCATACATGGACAAACAAACATATATATATTAAACAATGTAAAATAATTTAAGTGTTTAAATTTTATCCCACTTTAATGTATATACTTAACCACAAAGTATATGGTGTGATTACAAATTTTGAAATAAAATATATAAAAATAATATAGATATTGGGTCGATGTACAAAGTTAGGGGATAAAAAAGGTGGCATTCCCTATTTTTGTAAAACAAATTGCAAAGGGCGTGTTAAGTTGTGCAGCTAAAAGCTTCACCAAGATGTTAATCAAGGAGTTGCTGAGTTTAGTCAGTAACCGGCATCGGCAGTATTGCTGACGTCAGTCAGGCAGGGACCAGGGATTGGCCGACGTCGGTCAGGAGCAGACGGACAGAAACCAACGTCGATCACCTATGCGTGTGCATGCAGTTGCATGTGTTTCCAGAACGCGTTTCCAAAATTAGACTCGTCTAATTTTAAGAGGTCTGAGAGTGTTTGCATGTTGAAGACTAATTTAAGTCTTGAGTCTATGTTTCTAATTATTGTAATTAGAGGTCTAATTATTGTATGCATGGGATCCTATTTAAAGACCCATGAGGCATGTATTGTAATTAAGGCAAGTAAAGCATTGAAGCAAGAAAGCAAGGTCAAAGGAGATCTGCAAGGTGCAAGGTCAAGGAGATCAGCTGAAGCTATCAAGGAGGGGATAACAAATCAGGTTGTTGAGTTAGTTGTGGTTGAGAGAGAAAGAAAGAACTTTGAGGGAAGATTACTGAAAGTCTTAGAGGTGTGGGAAGCCTTAGAGGTGGAAGAAGACTGTGGCACTTTTTTATTGTATTTCCTTCTGAAGAGTATTTAATACAAGATTGTGTATTGTCTCTCATATTCTTTGTTGTTTCAAGTTTCTAGTTACTTAATCATTCTGGTACAATTCCATGTTTAATTGCTTATAAAAAATGTAATCAATTGTGCTTCCTTGGGGTTCCTGACAAGTGGTATCAGAGCAAGGTTGCAGAGAGCAGGTTATTATTTGATTATAGGTCATTCTCAGGGGTTTCTGATTGAGTGGGAGTACAACAATGGTAGAAGAAAGTAAGCTACGAATGGAGAAGTTTAACGGCAAGAATTATCAACATTGGAGGATGCAGATAGAAGATTATCTATATCAAAAAGATTTGTACTTACTGTTGGGTGGGGTTGCATGCAAGCCCACAGATATGAAGGATGAAAAATGGAGTGTTCTTGATCGGAAGGCTCTGGGATCCATAAGGTTGAGCCTTGCATCATCTGTGATTTCCAACTTATCACAGTGTAAGACAACGAAAGAGTTGATAGAATATTTGGCAAATTTATATGAAAAGCCCTCAGCTTTAAATAAGGTATTTCTTATGAAGCAGTTATTTACTTTGCAAATGCAGGAAGGTGGATCGATATATACTCATCCTAGTGATTTCCATGGTTTGGTAAACCAGTTAGCTTCAGTCAATATTGTTTTTGATGATGAAGTAAAGGCTCTCTTAATTTTATGCTATTTACCTGAAAGTTGGGATAGTTTGGTAATGGCAGTAAGTAATACTGCGTCTGCTTCTTAAATCTTAAAAGTTGATGATGTGGTTAGTGTAATCTTGAATGAAGAAATACGCAAGAAAAGCAAAAGTGAATCATCAGGGAATGCTCTAAGTGTTGAAAGCAGGGGAAGACAAAGAGAGAAGGTCGAGCAAGGGAAATTAAGGTCAAAGATGGGAAGGAGATCCAAATCCAGAAATGGAGGTATCACCTGCTAGTTTTGTGGAAAGAGAGGACACACAAAGAAAGATTGTTGGTTGAAGGATAAAGAAAATCAACATGAAGGTAATGAAGAAGCAAAAGATGCAGGTATTGTGGCACATGATGCTCTCATACTTTCTTTGGATAGTCATGTAGAATCATGGGTTTTAGATTCTGGTGCTTCTTTTCATGCAACCCCAAATAGAGAATTGTTTCATGAATATGTTCAGGGAGACTTTGGAGAGCTTTATTTAGGGGATGGTACGCCTTGTCAAATGGTTGGCAAAGGGAAAGTGCAGCTGGAATTGTAGACGGGCAACACATGGGTGTTGAAGGAGGTTATGCATGTCCCAGTCTTGAAGCAGAGTTTGGTTTCTGTAGAAAAGTTGGGTGATGAGAGATGCACAATAACCCTCACAGCGGATTCTTGAAAGGTTTCCAAGGGTGCACTTATTTTAGCAAAAGGTAAGAAAGTAGGTACTCTTTATCTATCTACTTGTATTACTGATTCTACTTATGGTTTATCTACTTCAGCTGTAGATTCAAAGATGTGGCTTAGTAGGCTTGGTCACGTGAATAAGAAGGGAATGGACGTTCTTGAGTCAAAGGGTATGAGTTCAGATTCGAAGGGCATAGATCAAGTTCATTGCAGGAAAAAGAAATTTGATGTTTTTGACAAGAACAGGGAAGCCTTGGTGTTTATAGAGGAGATGATGGACAGAGATCAGTCACAGGGGTTGAATAATTCTGAGCAGGGTAGTATGGACAGGGTTTTGATCAAAGATGAGCTCGCAGATAAAGAAGTCATCACTTATAAGAAAACATAGTTACTGACATCGGTCACATGGAATCGACGTCGATCAAGTAGGTACCGACATTAGTCACATGCAGACCAGCAGAGTCGGTAGTGTCAGGCAGGTGGAACCGATGTCAGTCAGGAAGGAACCGATGTTGGCAGCAGGTCAGTCGCATGGAACCGATGTCGGTCAGGTGCAGACTGAGAGATGGCCGAGATCGGTCACTGGAACAAATGTTGGGTGGACAACAAGCTGTCAAGGAGTCTCAAACGCCCATATGGAGGACTGAAAGGGTAAGTGGACCTCATATTCATTGTTCACCTTCTTTATATTACTTGTTGCTTATTGATGGTCAAGAACTAGGAAGATGTGAAGAGGCAATGCAGGTAGAATCCAAAAAACAGTGGGAGCATGACATGAATTTTTTAGAAGAGAACCAAGCAGGAGATTTGGTAGAGTTGTCAGCGGGGATAAAAGCACTGATAGAGGAATGGATTCCTAGGTTAGAGAAGAGAGTGGATGGACACATGAGACAGAAGCCAGGGTATATGGTCTTGAGCAGGTTGCAGGACAATGGAGGTTTAACCATTGTGTTTTTTTTTACCAGGTTGGATAATATTAGCTACATTATCTTGTTACTATAGTATGTGTGTTTGTTGCAGGGTCACACATACAGAGAGTTTCTGAGCTAAAGGTAAAGATAGTTCAGAGGTATGTCATGAAGAATTTGGGAGCAGTGAAATTCTCTGGCATGAGAGACATGGAAGATCACAGGTTGATTTTGTCTCCAGTGGGAGCTGATGTGAAGAAGGTGTAGGCGGGGTTCAATACGCAGGATTCAAGACTGATGAGCACACCAAGGGCTGGACAATTCAAGCTGAGCTTAGAATAGTGTTCGAAAACACATAAGGTTTGGTGTAGACCTGAGTTTTTCCAAGCAGTGGGAGTTGTCAGAAAGTTTGGAGCTAATTTAGGAAAGGAGTACTGGAGAGCAGTTCAATGGATTTTTAGGTATTTGAGAGGGACCAGTAGCAGGTATTTATGCAGGGTCAAGCACTTCTCTACATGGTATGTAGATTCGGATGTGGCAGGTTACTTGGATGATAGGTGTAGCATCACAGGATATGTGGTGGTTGGTCTTCAAAATTGAGCTTGAAGATGGAGGTGCCTGAAATGGTTAGTGGACGTTGTTGTACAGGTACAAGTGCAGCTATTTATCTCCATGTGGGAGATTGTTAAGTTGTGGAGCTAAAAACTTCAACAGGATGCTAATCAGGGAGTTGCTGAGTTCAGTCAGTAACTGGCATCGGCAGTATTGCCGACGTCGGTCAGGCAGGGACTAGGGATCAGCCGACGTTGGTCAAGAGCAGACAGATAGAAACTGACATCGGTCACCTATGCGTGTGCATGCAATTGTATGTATTTCCAGAATGCGTTTCCAGAATTAGACTTGTCTAATTTTAGAGGTCCGAGAGTGTTTACATGTTGAAGACTAATTTAAGTCTTGAGTCTGTGTTTCTAATTATTGTAATTAGAAGTCTAATTATTGTATGCATGGGATCCTATTTAAAGACCCATGAGGCATGTATTGTAATTAAGGCAAGTAAAGCATTGAAGCAAGAAAGCAAGGTCAAAGGAAATCTGCAAGGTGCAAGGTCAAGGAGATCAGCTGAAGCTATCAAGGAGGGGATAACAACTCAGGTTGTTGAGTTAGTTGTGGTTGAGAGAGAAAGAAAGAACTTTGAGGGAAGATTACTGAAAGTCTTAGAGGTGTGGGAAGCCTTAGAGGTGGAAGAAGACTGTGGCACTTCTTTATTGTATTTCCTTCTGAAGAGTATTTAATACAAGATTGTGTATTGTCTCTCATATTCTTTGTTGTTTCAAGTTTTTAGTTACTTAATCATTTTGGTACAATTTCGTGTTTAATTGCTTATAAGAAAGGTAATCAATTGTGCTTCCTTGGGGTTCCTGACAGGGCGTACATCTTTTTTTTCAATTTCTGAACCCTGAACCTAAAGAGAATTCATCGTTTACAAAGCTATAAGTGCTTACGCCCTTTAATTTTTCTTCAAATTCAATATTATTCTAAAATTTGTAGCGTGTATTACATGTTTAAAGATTTTTTCAATCAACCCTTCTCTTTATTTTCTCATAAACCACGTGCTTGCTTCGAATTTGTATCCCGTCAATGGAATTTGGCATTTTGGTTGCTATCTTAGGTATGCTTATTTTTAAATTTATTTTTTTCTATTTGTATTTGTATTTATATTTATTTATGCATATAGGGTTTTGAAATTAAATTTACATTAGATTTTCTTGCATTGCCTAAAAAAACATGTATTTCTATAATTCTAGATACACAATTGAATGATGGACCCATTGCGTGAAGAAAATGTAAAACTCCATGAACAATTTGATTTCACACAAGAAAAAGTTCAATTGTATGAATAATACAATGCAAAATGTCAACAATTACAAATAATTATCAATGGTTTGCATCACTTCTTAGTTGATACTTCACGCAATTCACTTGTCAATACACTAGAGACCATTTTTAATGAAGTGAGAAACGTAGCTTCACAACTTGATGCAATGTTGCATCAAAGAGAGGTCTTGAAACAATTTTATTCTGATAAATTTTTATATAAAGATGTTAAGAAAAAAATAACAAAAGAAGATGTATGTGCTTTTTTTGTTAAGCCTAAAACCAACCAACCACCATCGAAAAATTGAAAACATATTAGTATTTATTGAGGTGTTTATGAAGGGATAAAAAATAAATTTTGAAATAGGTGGTGGATGGTGTTTGATGAGTTTCCATGCAACAATAATAAGGTTCCATTATACTTTTTGAGAAAACTCTATTGTGAGTTTGTGCTACTTGAAATTCCAAATTATTTTGACATGAAGGCCTCCCAAGGTAGGGGGGTGGATCTTCATTTGATAGACCTAATGCCAGGAGAGACCAAAACCATCCTAACTGAGTTTAGAAAAATAGAAGGATGATAACACATGATTCTATCCCCAAAATGTTGCATTATAGTGTATAAATGAACACCTTTAATCTTATCTAAGTAGAGGTACAAATATGCAAGACTTGTTTCTTGTTAAATTTGAAATTAAATTATGACAATTTTTAAGTTGTATGGTCAATCTTAATTTGAGTTTGAGTTATGACAATTTCTAAATTGTATGGTCAATCCTAATCATTATCAAATTTTGAAATAAAATATATAAAAATATTTATAGATATTGGGTCAATGCACAAAGTTAGGGGACAAAAAAGGTGACATTTCCTATCTTTGCAAAAAAAAATTGCAAAGGGCATACATTTTTTTTTTTTTGAAGCCTGAGCCCAAAGGGAATTCATCGTTTACAAAGATATAAGTGCTTACGCCCTTTAATTTTTCTTCAAATTCACTATTCTTCTAAAATTCGTAGCATGTATTACATGTTTAAAGATTTTTTCAATCAATCTTTCTCTTTAATTTCTCATAAAGCACGTGCTTGCTTCGAATTTGCATCCCGTCAACAAAATTTGGCATTTTGGTTGCTATCTTAGGTGTGCTTATTTTTAAATTTATATTTTTCTATTTGTATTTATATTTATTTATGCACGTAGAGTTTTGAAATTAAATTTGCATTATATTTTCTTGCATTGCCTAAAAAAACATGTATTTCTATAATTCTAGATACACAATTGAACGATAGACCTATTGCATGAAGAAAATGTACAACACCATGAATAATTTGATTTTACACAAGAAGTTCAATTGTATGAATAATACAATGTAAAATGTCAACAATTACAAATAATTATCAATGGTTTGCATCACTTCTCAGTTGATACTTGTTAGGTTGTGAAGCTAAAAGCTTCAACTATTGCAGACATGGAGGAGGTTGCTAAGTTTCAGAAGTGCCGGCGTCGGCAGTGTAACCAACGTCGGTCACATATAGTGCAGAATGCAACCGGCATCGGCAGGGAGTCGGCCGACGTCGGTCAGAACCAGTCAGACAGGGACCGATATCGGTCGCCTGTGTGTTCCAGAACTGTTCATTGCACGAACAATTAGTTAGTTGAACTGAGTGTTTGCATGTTAAAGGGCTAATTATAATCTCAATTTGTGTGTCTAATTATTGTAATTAGAGGTCTATTTTTGTATGCATGGGATTCTATTTAAAGACCCATGAGGCATGTATTGTAATCAAGAAGGCAAGTAAAAGCATTGAAGCAAGGAAGCAAGGTCAAGGAGATCCGCTGAAGCATTCAAGGAGGGGATAACAACTCAGGTTGTCGAGTTGGTTGTGGTTGAGCAAGAGAGAGAGGGAAGAAGTCCTTGAGGTGTGGGAAGCCTTTGAGGTGGAAGAAGTGGCATCTTCTTTATTGTATTTTCTTCTAGTAGTATTTAATACAAGAGTGTGTATTGTCTCTCAAATTTTTTGTTGTTTCAAGTTTCTAGTTACTTAATCATTCTAGTATAATTTCGTGTTTAATTGCTTATAAGAAAAGTAATCAATTGTGCTTCCTTGGAGGGGTTCCTAACAGTTGGTATCAAAGCCTAAGGTTTGCAGGGAGTAGGTTATTGTTTGATTACAGGTCATTCTCAGGGGTTTCTGATTGAGTGAGAGTTCAGCAATGACAGAAGAAAGTAAGCTACGAATGGAGAAGTTTAACGACAAGAATTATCAACATTAGAGGATGCAGATAGAGGATTATCTATATCAGAAAGATTTGTACTTACCGTTGGGTGTGGTTGCATGCAAGCCCACAGATATGAAGGATGAAGAATGGAATGTTCTTGATCGAAAGGCTCTGGGATCCATAAGGTTGAGCCTTGCATCGTCTGTGATTTCCAACTTGTCACAGTGTAAGACAATAGAAGAGTTGATAAAATCTTTGGCAAATTTATATGAAAAGCCCTCAGCGTCAAATAAGGTATTTCTTATGAAGCAGTTATTTACTTTGCAAATGCAGGAAGGTGGATCGGTATATACTCATCTTAGTGATTTCCATGGTTTGGTAAACCAGTTAGCTTCAGTCAATATTGTTTTTGATGATGAAGTAAAGGCTCTCTTGATATTATGCTCTTTATCTGAAAGTTGGGATAGTTTGGTTATGGCAGTAAGTAATTTTGCATTTGCTTCTAAAATCTTAAAAGTTGATGATGTTGTGAGTGTAATCTTGAATGAAGAAATACGCAAGAAAAGAACAGGTGAATCATTAGGGAATGCTCTAAGCGCAGAAAGTAGGGGGAGGCAAAGAGAGAAGATCGAGCAAGGGAAATCAAGGTTGAAGATGGGAAGGAGATTCGAATCCAGAGGTATCACCTGCTGGTTTTGTGGAAAGAAAGGACACACAAAGAAGGAGTGTTGGTTGAGGGATAAAGAAAATCAACCTGAAGGTAATGAAGAAGCAAAAGATGTAAATATTATGGTACAGGATGCTCTCATACTGTCTTTGGATAGTCAGGTAGGATCATGGGTTTTAGATTCTGGTTCTTCTTTTCATGCATCCCCAAACAGAGATTTGTTTCATGAGTATGTCCAGGGAGACTTTGGAGTGCTTTATTTAGGGGATGGTACGCCTTGTCAAATAGTTGGCAAAGGGAAAGTGCAGCTGAAATTGCAGAAGGACAACACATGGGTGTTGAAAGAGGTTATGCATGTCCCAGTTCTGAAGCAGAGTTTAGTTTTTGTAGGAAGGTTGGGTGATGAGGGATGCACAGTAACCCTCACATTGGATTCTTGGAAGGTTACCAAGGGTGCACTTGTTTTAGCAAGAGGTAAGAAAGTAGGTACTCTTTATCTATCTACTTGTATTACTGATTCTACTTCTGGTTTATCTACTTCAGCTGTAGATTCGAAGATGTGGCTTAATAGGCTTGGTCACATGAATAAGAAGGGAATGGACATTCTTGAATCAAAAGGTATGTGTTCATATTTGGAAGGCATAGATAGAGTTCATTGCAGGAAAAGGAAATTTGTTGCTTTTGACAAGAATAGGGAAGCCTTGGTGTTTATAGAGGAGATGATGGACAGAGATCAGTCACAGGGGCTAAATAATTCTAAGCAGGGTAGTATGGACAGGATTATGATCTAAGATGAGCTCACAGATAAAGAATTCATCACTTACAAGAACACACAGACATCGACGTCAGTCACTTGGAACTGACATCAGCCAGGTAGGTACCGACATCGATCATGTGCAGACCAGCAGGGTCAATAGAGTCAGCAGGAGAAGATCGACGTCGGTCAGGTAGGAACCGACGTCGACAGGGGGGACACCGGCATCGGCCAGGGTAATGACGTTGGCAGTCAGGGTCAGTGCAGGGAACCGACATCGATCGAGAGCAGACTGAGAGATGGCCGAGATCGGTCACTAAAACGGATGTTGGGCGGACAGCAAGCTGTCAAGGAGTCTCAAATGCCCATATGGAGGTCAGAAAGGGTATGTGAACCTCATATTCATTGTTCACCTTCTTTATTTTATTTATTGCTTACTAACAGTCAAGAACCAGGAAGATATGAAGAGGCAATGCAGGTAGAATCCAGAAACAGTGGGAGCTTGGCATGGATGAGGAGTGTGAGTCCTTGGAGTAGAACCAAACAGGTGTTTGTTGGTAGAGTTGTTAGCTGGAAGAAAGCACTGGATGAGGGATGGATTCCCTAGTTAGAGAAGAGAGTGGATGGACATGTGAGACAGAAGGCTAGGGTATATAGTCTTGAATAGGCTGCAGGACAATGGAGGTTTGACCATTGTATTTTTTCTTTACCAGGTTGGATAATATTAGCTACATTATCCTATTACTGTATTGTGTTACTTGTTGCAGGGTTACATATACAAGGAGTTTCTGAGCTAAGGGTAGAGTTAGTTCAGAGGTGTGTCATGAAGAATTTGGGAGCAGCAAAATTCTTTTGGCATAAGAGACATGGAAGATCACAGGTTGATTTTGTCTCCAGTGGGAGTTGTCAGAAAGTTCAGATGTGGCAGGGGACTTGGATGATAGGTATAGCATCACAGGTGGTGTGGTGGTTGGTCTTCAGGAGTGAGCTTGAAGAGGGATACAGAGCCAAGGGAACAAACTAGATGGAGTATAGGTATAGGTACAATTGCAGCTGTTTATCTCCAAGTGGGAGATTATTAGGTTGTGGAGCTAAAAGCTTTAACTGTTGCAGACATGGAGGAGGTTGTTGAGTTCCAAAAGTGCCAGTGTTGACAGTGTAATCGACATCGATCACATACAGTGCAGAAGGCAACCGGCATCGGTAGGGAGTCGACCAACATCGGTCAAAACTAGTCAGACAGGGACCGACGTCAGTCGCCTGTGTGTTCCAAAATTGTTCATTGCACGAACAGTTAGTTAGTTGAACTGAGTGTTTGCATGTTAAAGGGCTAATTATAGTCTCGAGCTACGTGTCTAATTATTGTAATTAGAGGTCTATTTTTGTATGCATGGGATTCTATTTAAAGACCCATGAGGCATGTATTGTAATCAAGAAGGCAAGTAAAAGCATTGAAGCAAGGAAGCAAGGTCAAGGAGATCTACAAGCAAGTAAGGTCAAGGAGATCAACTGAAGCATTCAACGAGGGGATAACAACTCAGGTTGTTGAGTTGGTTGTGGTTGAGCAAGAGAGAGAGGGAAGAAGTCCTTGAGGTGTGGGAAGCCTTTGAGGTGGAAGAAGAAGTGGCATCTTCTTTATTGTATTTTCTTCTAGTAGTATTTAATACAAGAGTGTGTATTGTCTCTCAAATTCTTTGTTGTTTCAAGTTTCTAGTTACTTAATCATTCTGGTATAATTTCATGTTTAATTGCTTATAAGAAAAGTAATCAATTGTGCTTCCTTGGAGGGGTTCCTAACAATACTTCACACCATTCACTTGCCAATACACTAGAGATTGTTTTTAATGAAGTGAGAAATGTAGCTTTGCAACTTGATGTAATGTTGCATCAAAGAGAGGTCCTGAAACAATTTTATTCTAATAAATTTTTATATAAAGATGTTAAGAAAAAAGTAACAAAAGAAGATGTATGTGCTATATTTTTTAAGCCTAGAACCAACCAACCACCAACAACAAATTAAAAACATATTAGTTTTTATTCGTGTGTTTATGAAGAGATAAAAAATAACTTTTGAAATAGGTGGTGGATGGTTTTTTATGAGCCTCCCTACAACAATAATGAGGTTCCATTGTAATTTTTGAGAAAACTCTATTGTGAGTTTGTGCTACTAGAAATTCCAAATTATTTTGAAATGAAGGCCTCCCAAGGTAGGGGGTGGGTCTTCATTTGATAGACCTAGTGCCAAGCGAGACCAAAACCATCCTAACCGAGTTTAGAAAAATAGAAGGATGATAAAAAATGATTTTATCCCCAAAATGTTGCATCATAGTGTATAAATGAACACCTTTGAGGTAGTTATGAGTTTGACACAAGTTATAATTGACCATGGTATGCAAGCAATTAAGACTTTTGCTTATCCTACAGGTGGTGAGATGTCTACTAGTAGTATTGGTGATAGTGGTGTTGGTGATAATGGTATTGGTGGTACTGGTAGTGGCGCTAGTGGTTTTGGTGGTATTAGTATTAGTGCTAATGTCCCTCCTCCTTCTACTCATGCTACAATTATTTTGCATCATTGCACATCATGTGGGAGGAAGTGTATGGGACCTCCTATTTAGGTGCACCATACACAAACTACATTTTTGGAGACTAGACTTACCCTTGTATAGTGTACTAGTACCTAACAGTTTATGTCATATATAGTTACTTCAGCATCTCAGGATGCCAATACTTCTCATTATATTCCATCTACAATTCCTTCAGTACCTTAGGATACCAAGACACCTAAGTGTATTCCTTTTGTAGTTGCTTCAAGACCTTAGGAGACTAACATGCCATAGCATATGTCACTTGTAGATGCTTTAGTAGTGCATGATAGTAACATGCCAGACACTATGCCAGTTATAGTACCTTCACCCACTCTTCTCAGGACACGTCAGCTTATTGTAGAGGAGTTATCTACTTCACCATTTGTATTTGATAACATAATTAATTTTAATTATGATTTGTTTATGTTTGTAAAAGAATATTAAGTTTATTTTCTAGTATGTGTTTACTTAATTGACTAATTTATTTGTCTAAAAATTTTATTTGTTACTTGTATAGATGATTAGTGATATTTTTGGTAGCTCAACAAGCCTAAATTATAATGTAGAAATTGCAATTAACATTATTGTACCATATACTCAGGTTTAAAAACTTTCAAATCACATATTTATTCATGTATATTTATTGTCTCTTGAACAAAAAACTATGTTTTAAGATATATATTATAGTCATAGATTTTTTATCATGTTCATTGGATTCACACATTATTCATTTATTAGTTTTATAGATGATGAGGCATGCTATGGGCACCTCTTTTGGGTGACAAGAAGGTTTCCCTTATGTTGGAGTTATATTTTAGGATCCACTATATCTACAATAGGGCAGGATTCAAGGATGGAGATTGGTGAGAACACATTGTAAAATTGTTTTTTAGCTTCAAAAAATGATATTCTATGTCATATTTATATAAATATATGCACATCTAGATCTAATGATATATGTATTCTCCATAGGATTATCCATCATGGGTGTATATACATTCTCACATCCCTAAAAAACTATTTAGATAGAATACGATGAGTCTAGAATCATTTCACAAAATTTTGTTCTTGAAATATACTTCATATGTTGTGTAGGCACGACAATTTTTAGAGGTTGTAGATAAAATATTTGATGATTAACGTGCTGAGAGGAGAGTCTTTCCTTGTATTGAGGCATCCAACACCCCTAGATCTAAATCTATGACAATAAAACACAATTTTTTTGGAGGCAATGAGGAGTATGAGAGCTAGTTTTTGTGTTAGGGATCTAGTTCTAGGCATAATCAATTTTATATGTTGATATGGCCAACATTGTATGTCGATATGACCCAAATTGTATGCCTATATGGTGAAATTTTTATATGTACATGTTATGGTCTACATTTTTTCTTGATATATGTCTTATTGTTTATGTTGAATTATGACATAGAACTTTACATATACACATATAAACTATTTGACAAATAAGCTTCCTTTACGTATGTGTATTTCCTATTTTGATCATTTAATGTTTACACATATTATTGGTTAGTGATATTGTTACTTATTATGGGGCTTAAAAAATCCACATTTTTCTCTAAGTTAGGTGCTTCATCATTATGTATATTTTTCTTTTACATTTAATATTTAATATTTACTTGTTTCGTTTACATTTCATTACATATCAATTTGGACTTGTGATGTAAGTGAACTTATGATCAATTTTAGGGATGTATTATTTATGCAATATCATCTAGACAAATACATTTGTAATCATGTACATATTTTTCTATGCATGTTTATATAGGAGTGTGTTGAGTAAGGAGTCTTGATAATGTTTAAGTTGCAATAAGTCCATTCATATAGGAGAATCATAACATGCTTCTTTAATCAATGTAAATACCATGAATTTTAATTGTAAATAGCCTTGTAAAGTCTTAGGAGATCTTAAGAAGTCATTTTAGTCCTAATAAGCCTTACTTGAGGCATTAGATGCGTATCTTAGGATTTTGGGGAGTTTTACTCCAAGTGAAGAATTCAAATATTTGAATTCTTGAATAATGCTCTTAAAGTATGAAATCCCTTGTGGTAGGTTATAAAAGGTAATAGGAGGATAAATTACCTAGTGTAAACGTGTTTCACTCTTAAACTAGTCTAAAACTACCTTGAGGAAGAATTACAATGTCTAAGGACAAATTAGGCAAGTTTAAAGTGGTTTAAGAATGGTGATGAGACCATAGAATGGCTCATTATATCCATGAAATAACATAATTTTTCCTTGCATAAGAATTGTATCTAAGTATAGCTTTTAAACTTGTGGTTTATTTAGAAGGAGATAGAGAAACTATGTCTTGGTTATTTCTTTAAAAATCATTGTCATCTTCTTTGCTAACTATTATTATTAATTATTTGTTAACTATATTAATAATTATTGATAAGGTTCATAAATACAAGGAAACGGTGATTTGAGATTATTTTAGTCCTTGTGATACTTAATATTTAGAGTTGATAATGTTTCCTTTGGTTGAAACATGCTAAAATAGGATTTTATGCACCAAAAATCATGCAAAGTTATAGTCGAGAACAAACCATGCATTATCAAGCGTTAGTTTCAAAAGATAAAAGTTGAGGGATATTCATAGAGATCTGTAGAAGTTAATTTTAGGTCTTGAAATGTAAAATTTTCCAAGTTATAAAATTATTTATAAACAGCCTACTTGTTGTCCTAAACAAATCTAGAGCTAAAGATTTGAGTAAGTTTTCATTTTAGGAAAAATTAAGGTTGTTTTATGGGTTTTAAGAATTATTGAGTGTGTAAGGAGATAATATATACCTAAAAATCCAATTGGAATACATTTAAAGCGGTTATAACTCTAAAAAATGAAGAATCTCAATCCTAGGCCTGTCATACATTGTCCTTAGGGCTTGACAACAAATGGAAGTCACTTTTATCTCTAATCACATGGTGAAAATTTCTAAAAACTTGTAATATGATGTATTTTAGCATGATCAGGTCCATTGGAGATGGTTGACACATGTGGAGGTGGTGCTACAAGATCAAATAGGGTAAATTAGGCCTAATTGTAAACTGAGATTATGTAATTTGATTAATACAGAGATAAAATCTGGTTATGAAAATTTGTTGCTAAAACTTTGAAATAGATATAATTGAATTGAAATTATGTGGTTCAAGAAGTGTAGAGAAAGTTGACAATGTTGAAGATTAGTTATTAAAGAAGTTGAGTCAATTGAGCATTGTAGGAGAACTGTGAGGGATAGAGATGATCTTTCAGATCCCACACTTACATAGTTTATTCTTATAATAAAACCCAAGAAGGTTATCTATAACTTGATGAGAGTGAGATGCGACAATGGGTTTTTTATTGTAGTTAAATCTCTCTTAAATGGTCAAAAATTGGTTAATGAGAGACGTATATTTTGCCTCATTATCCCAACTAATGAACCATCTATGCAAGTATGTCTAGATGGATGTTTTAAGGCTATAATGACTATGATTTGGTCTTCATTGGGCCCTGGATCAAAATTTGTAGTTGATCAAATTCATCCCTTAAGATATTCTAAGTGTCCCTAGGGGTGAAAAATAAGCCAACATACGTCATGCATTTCAAGAGAACCATAAGAGATAAAGATATGAGTCCTTTGAGAAAGCATATGAGGATTCTCCCTAACTCGATGTGAGTGAGATGTGGCAATGTGTTTTCTCTCATAGCCAAATCTCTCTTAAAGGGCCAAAATTTGGTTGGTGAGGGGGCATATATTTTGACTAGTAATCCAAATCAATGAACTATCTTTATCACCACATTTAGAATTGCATTATAAGGTTAAAATAGCTATTTTTCATTCTCCATCAGGCCCTAGGAGCAAAGGTTACAATTGATCAGATGCATTCCTAAAGAGAATTTGAGTGTCCTTGAGTATACAAACTAAGTGAACTTTGATTGCATGTTTTAGGATAATTGTGAGGGTTAAAGATGAGTTGTCAGCTCTCACACTTTCAAAAACAAGTCCTTTAATAAATACCAAGAGGATTTTCTCTAACATATGCGATTGAGATGTGGTAACAAGTTTTTTCTCACAACTCAATCTCTCTTAAAGGGCCAAATGTTGGTCAGTGGGGGCGTATAATCTAACTTGTTAGCCCAATCAATAAACTAACTTTGTCAAGACATCTAGATGGGAATTTTAGGCTATAAAATCCATTATTTTCTCTCCATTAGGCTCTGGGATCAAAGGTTGTAGTTGATCAAAGACATCCTTGAAGAGAATTTGAGCATCCATAAGTGTGCAAACTACGTGAACTTTGGTCCCACATTGTAGGATAACCATGAGGGATAAATATGATCTGTTAGCTCCCACACTTGCACAAATGAGTCTTCTAAAAAATACCAGGAGGATTATCTCTAACTCAATGTAAATGAGACATGACAACAAATTTACTCTCAGATCCAAATCTGTCTTAAAGGGCCAAATATTGGTCAATGAGGGGCATATATTCTGAATCGTTAACCCAATTGATGAAACATATACACCATCACATCTAGATGGGTGTTTTAAGGTTATATGTCCATTGTTTGGTCTCCATCAATCCCTGAGAGTGAAGATTATAGTTGATTAGATGCATCCTTAAAGAGAATCTAAGCATCTATGAGTGTGCAAACTGAACTAACTTCGATCACATATTGTAAGAAAACTATGAGGGTTAGAGATAAGACACCAACTCCCACACTTGCATGGATGATTCTATAAGAAATCCCAGGAGGATTCTATCTAATTCAACATGAGTGAGATGCAACAATGAATTTTCTCTCACAACTAAATATCTTAAAGGGAAAATTTTGTGTTAGTGAGGGGAATATATTATTATTCATTAGCCAAATAAATAACCCATAGTCATCAACACATCTATATGGGCATTTTAAGGCTCTAACAACCATTTTTTGATCTCTATTGGGCCCCAAGAGTGAAGGTTGTAGTTGATCAAAGGAATCCCTTAAGAGAATCTCAACATCCTTGAGTGTACAAACTTAGCCAACTTTAGTTGTGCATTGTAGGATAATTATGAGGGATATATATAAGATATAAACCTTAACACTTGAATGGATAAGTTATCTAAGCAACCATATAAGGATTCTCTCTAACTAATTATGAGTGAGATGCGGTAACAAGTTTTCTCTTGTAACTAAATCTCTCTTAAAGGGTCAAAATTTAGTTTGTGGGGGTGTATATTCTGACTCATTAACACAATTGATGAATAGTCTATGTAGGAACATTTGTATGAGTGTTTTAAAGCTAGAATGATTCTTATTTGGTCTTTGCCTAGCCTTGAGAGTGAAAGTCACAATTGATTGGATGCATCACTTAAGAGTATCTTAGCATCCCTAAGTGTGCAAAATGAGAAAACTTTGGTCATATATTATAGGAGAATTGTGAGGGATAGAGATAAGTCATAAGTTTGCACACTTGAATGAACAAGCCCTATAATAAATCCCAGGAAGATTATCTCTAACTCAACATGAGCAAGACCCGACAATGAGTTTTCTCTCATAGCCAAATCTATTTTAAAGGGCCAAAAGTTGGTTAGTAGGGGTCATAAATTTTGACTCATTAGCATAATCAATGAACTATCTTTGCCATCACGTCCAAATGGGTGTTTTAATTCTATAACATTTATTGTTTGATCTCCATTGAGCCTTGAGAGTGGAGGTTGCAGTTGATCGGATGCATCTCTAAAGAGAATCTAAGTGGCCTTGAGTGTGCAAATTGAGTAAACTTTAGTTACGCATTGCATGAGAAATGTGAGGGATAAATATGATACATTAGATCCCACACTTTCAAGGATGAGTCCTCTAAGAAAACCCAGGAGGATCATCTCTAATTTGATGCAAGCAAGATGCAGCAATGGGTTTTCTCTCACAATTAAATCTATCTTAAAGGGCCAAAAGTTGGTTAGTGGGGGGTGTATATATGAATCATTACCCCATTCGATGATCCATCATCACCAACATGTATGGATGGGAATTTTAAGGATAGAAAAGTCATTGTTCATTCTCTGTCGGGCCTTGAGAGTGAATGCTACAATTGATCACACATATCCTTAAAGAAAATTTGAGCATCATTGAGTGTGAAAATTGAGAGAAATTCAGTCATGCAATTCAAAAAAACCATGAGGGATAGAGATGAGCTATTAGATCCCACACTTGCATGAATGAGTCCTTTCAAAAAGCACACAAAGATTCCTTGTAATTCGATGTGAGTAAGATGTGATAATGAGTTTTCTCTTGCAACCAAATCTCTCTTAAATGGCCAAAAGTTGGTTAGTGGGGGTATATATTTTGACTGGTTAGCCCAATAGACTAACTATATTCACCAAAACATCTAGATATACATTTTAAGGTTAAAAAAACCATTGTTCGATCTCCATTAGGCCTTGGGAGTGAATGTTGCAATTGATTGGATGCATCCCTAAAGAGAATCTCGACGTCTTTGAGTGTGAAAACTGAGTGAATTTTAATCACACATTGAGGGAGAATCATGAGTGATTAATATGATCCATCATCTCCCACACTTACATGAATTATTCTTCTAAATAACCCTAAGAGGATTCTTTCTAAATCAGTGCAAGCAAGACATGATAATGTTTTTTCTCTCGCAATCAAATCTCTCTTAAAGGGTCAAAAGTTGGTTAGTATGGGGCATACATTTTGACTAGTTATCCCAATCAATAAATTATATTCACCCACATGTTTGGATGGACATTTTAATATTATAAAAATCATTGTTTGGTTTCTTTCAATCCCTAGATGTGAATTGTATAGTTGATTGGGCATATCCCTTAAGAATCTCAATGTTCCTGAGTGTGCAAATGTAGATAACTTTTATCATGCACTTTAGGAGAATCATGAAGGCTAGATATGACCCATCATCTCCCAAACCTACATAGATGAGTCCTTTAATAAAACCCAAGAGGATTCTCTATAGCTTGATGCAAGCGAGATATGGAAATAAATTTTCTCTTGTAACCAAATCTCTCTTAAAGGGCCAAAACTTGGTCAGTGGGGGCATATATTCTGACCTATTAGCCTAATCGATGATCTGTATTCACCAACATGTCTAGATGGGCATTTTAAGGTTATAAAAATCATAATTTGGTCTTCTTCAAGCCCCAATAGTGAAGGTTACAGATGATCAAACACATCCCTGAAGAGAATCTAAGCATTCCTGAGTGTGCAAATTGAACTAAATTCGATCACACATTATAGGAGAACCAAGAGGGATAGAGAGAATCCATTATTTCTTAAAATTTCATATATGAGTCCTCTAATAAATTCTAAGATTATTCTCTATAATTCAATATGATCGAGATGTGGTAACGAGTTTTTTTTATCACATCTAAATCTCTTTTAAAGGGCCAAAAGCTGGTCAGTGGGGGCATATATTTTGACTCATTATCCAAATCAATAAATTGTCTTCATTGGGACATTCAGATGGGAATTTTAAATCTATAACAACCATTATTCATTCTTCATCAACCCTAGGAATAAAGGTTTTAGTTGATTAGACGTATCCTAGAAGAGAATCTCAACATCTCTAAGTATGTAAACTAAGAAAACTTTGGTTGTTCATTGTAGGAGAACAATGAGGGATAAAGATGAGTTGTAAACTCCCACACTTTCATAGATGAGTCCTATAAGCAACTGTATGAGGATTATTTTTAACTCTATGTGAGTGAGATATGGTAATAATATTTATCTTGCAAATAAATCTCTTTTAAAGGGTCAAAATGTGGTCAGTAAGGGTGTATATCTGACTCATTATCCCAATCGATGAACCATCTTTACTGGCACATTAAAATGGGTGTTTTAAGGATAGAATGACCATTTTTTTTCTCCTTCAAGCCTTGGGATTAAAGGTTTTAGTTGATTGAACGCATCCCTGAAGATAATTTGAGCATCCCTAAGTATGCAAACTAAGCCAACTTTCATTATGTGTTGTAAGAGAATTGTGAGGGATAGATATGAGTTTTCAACTCCTACATTTTCACATACAATTACTCTAAAATATCGTAGTATTATTTTCTCAAGATTGATGTGAATGAGACGTGACAAGGAGTTTTCTCTCACAACTAATCTCTCTTAAAGGGCCAAAAATTGCTCAATAGGGGCGTATATTCTAACTTGTTAGCCAAATAAATTAACCATCTTTGCCAACACATTCAAATGGGTGTTTTAAGGCTATAATGGCTATTATTTATTATTTTTTAGGTCTAAGGAGTGAAGGTTATAGTTGATTGGATGCATCCCTTAAGAGAATCTCAATGTCCCTAAGTGTGCAAATCGAGACAATTTTTGTCATACATTTTAGGAAAACTGTGA
The DNA here is from genome assembly GCA_037957365.1 of Torreya grandis. Classification (NCBI taxonomy): domain Eukaryota; kingdom Viridiplantae; phylum Streptophyta; class Pinopsida; order Cupressales; family Taxaceae; genus Torreya; species Torreya grandis. The sequence goes on along the minus strand of JARHVA010002253.1, from coordinate 2,034,113 downwards.
GGGATAGAAATGATATATTAGCTCCCATATTTGCATATATGATTCCTCTAATAAAAAATAGAAGAATTATCTCTAACTCAATGTGAGTGAGATGCGATAATGAATTTTATCTTGCTATTAAATCTCTCTTAACTGGTTAAAATTTGGTTAGTGGGTGTGTATATTTTAACTCCTTAGCCCAATCGATGAATTATCTTTGTCAACACATTTGGATGGGCATTTTAAGTCAAGAATGGTCATTTTATAATCTACATCAAGCCTTGAGAGTGAAGGTTGTAGTTGATCATATGCATCCCTTAAGAGAATCTTAGTGTCCTTGAGTGTGCAAACTAAGCCAATGTTTTAGGATAATCATGAGGGATAAATATGATCTATCAGCTCCTACACTTGCATGAATAATTCCTCTAATCAACCCCAATTTTATTATATCTAACTCGATGCAAGAAAGATGCATCAATGATTTTTATCTTGTAGCCAAATCTTAATGGGCCAAAAATTGGTTAGTGGGAGCGTATATTCTAATTTATTAGCCCAATCGATGAACCATATTTGTTGGCATGTCTAAATGGGCATTTTAAGGATAGAACAGACATTGTTTTATCTATGTCAAGTCCTTAGAGTGAATTTTGTAGTTGATTAGATGCATCCCTTAAGAGAATCTCAATGTCCCTTAGTTTGCAAACTAAGCTAACTTTCATTGTGCATTGCAAGATAACTATGAAAGATAGAGATGAGATGTCAAATCCCATACTTACACATATGAGTCCTCTATGAAAGCTCGAAAGGATTCTCTCTAACTTGATGTAAGTGATGTGTGGCAATGATTTTTCTCTTACAGCCTAATCTCTCTTAAATGGTCAAAATTTGGTCAGTGGGGGCGTATATTTTGATTCATTATCCCAATAAATGAATTTTCTTCACCAACACATGAATATGGGAGTTTTAAGGCTATAATAACCATTATTTTATCTTCATCTAGCCCTAGGAGTGAAGGTTTCAATTGATTGAATGCATCCCTTAAGAAAATCTCAGCATCCCTAAGTGTGCAAACTAAACCAACTTTTTCCACACATTGTAGGAGAACCATGAGGGCTATAGACATGTCATTAGCTCCCACACTTTCATGGATGAGTCCTCTAAGAAAAATAGGAGGATTCTATCTAACTCGATGTGAGTGAAAAGCAACAATGCATTTTCTCTCATAGCCAAATCTCTCTTAAAGGGCCAAAAGTTAATTAGTTGGGGGCATATATGCTAACTCATTAGCCCAATCAATGAACCATATTTTATAACACATCCAAATTGGTATTTTAAGGCTATAAAAACCATTTTTTGGTCTCTTTTGGGCCTTAGGATTGAAGGTTGTAGTTGATTAGACGCATCCCTTGAAAGAATCTCAACATCTCTGAGTGTGCAAACTGAGCCAACTCCCATCATGATTTGAAGGAGAACCATGAGAGATATATATGATCTATCAAATATTACACTTTCATGGACAAGTCCTCTAATAAATCCCAATATGATTATTTTTAATTTAATGCGAGTGAGATGTGGAAATGAGTTTTCTCTCGTAGTTAAATCTATATTAAAGAGCCAAAAGTTAGTCATTAGGGGCATATATTTTGATTCATTAGTAAAATAGATGAAATATCTTTTCCAACATGTCTAAATTGGAATTTTAAGACTAGAATGGTCGTTGTTCAATGTCTGTCAGACCATAGAGTGAAAGTTACAGTTGATCGGATGCATCCCTTAAGAGAATCTTGGAATCTTTGAGTGTACAAACTGAGCCAACTTCCATCACATGTTGTAGGATAACCATGAGGGATATAAATAAATAGTCAGCTTTCACACTTGCATAATGAGTCCTCTAAAAAAACCCAATAGGATTCTCTCTAACTCAATGTGGCAACAAGTTTTCACTTGCAGCTAAATATCTCTTAAATTCTAAAAGATAGTTAGTAGGGGATATATATTCTGACTCATTATCCCAATCAATGTACCATATTTAGAAACACGTATAGATGGAAAATTTAAGACTATAACGACCATTTTTTGGTATTTTCTCAATCCCCAAGAGTGAAGGTTGTAGTTGATCAGATGCATCTCTGAAGAGAATATGAACATCTCTAAGTGTGAAAATTGAATGAAGTTCGGTCGTGCACTAGAGCAGAACTATGAGGGATAGAGATGATTCATCAGCTCCAACACTTTCATGGATGAGTCCTCTAATAAACCCTAAGAGTATTATCTCTAACTTAATACAAATGAGATGTGCCAACAAGTTTTCTCTAATAGCAAAATCTCTCTTAAAAGGCCAAAAGTTGTTCAATGGGGGTATATATTTTGAATAATTAACCCAATCGATGAACTATCTTCATTGACACATCTAAATAGGCATTTTAAGACTAGAAAAACCATTCTCCTATATCTATTAGGCCCTAGGACTGAAGGTTGCAGTTGATCTAACATATCCTTAAGAGAATTCGAGCATCTTTGAGTGTTTAAATTAAGCTAGCTTATGTCGCAAGTTTTAGGATAACCATGTGGGACAGATATGATTCATCAGCTCCCATACTTACACAGATGATTCCTCTAATAAATCCCAAGAGGATTATCTCTAACTTAATGTAAGCAAGACAGAGTAATGATTTTTCTCTCATAGCCAAATATATTATAAAAAGCCAAAAGTTGGTTATTAAAGGGTGTATATTATGACTCTTTATCCCAATCGATGAACCATATTCATTGACACATATGGATGGGGATTTTAAGGCTATAAAAACCATTGTTTAGTCCTCATTAGACATTGAGAGTGAAGATTTTAATTGATCAGATGCATCCGTTAAGAGAAACTCAGCATCCCTGAGTGTGAAAATTGAACAAACTTCCATTGTACATTACAAAAGAACCATGAGGGATAAATATGATTTGTCATCTCTCACACTTGTATGGATGATTACCTTTAAGAAACCCCAAGAGGATTCTCTCTAAATCAATGTGATCAATATACGATAATGAGTTTTCTCTCACAATCAAATCTCTTTTAATGGGCCAAAAGTTGGTTAGTAAGGGGTGTATATTCTGACTTATTAGCCCAATCGATGAACTGACTTTGTCAACACATCCAAATAGGTGTTTTAAGTCTAGAAGGGTCATTTTTCAATCTTCATTGAGCTCTAGGAGTGAAGGTTATACTTGATCAGACGTATCCCTTAAGAGAATCTAAGTGTCCCTAAGTATGCAAACTGAGCCAACTTCCATCACACATTATAGAATAATTATGAGGGATAGAGATGAATCATTAGCTCTCACACTTACACGGATGAGTACTCTAAGCAACCCCAAAATAATTTTCTCTAAATCGATGTGAGAAATACATGACAATGATTTTTCTATCATATCAAATTCTCTTAGAATGGACCAAAAATTGGTAAATGAAGGGTGTATCTTTTGTCTTGTTAGCCTAATTAATGAACCCTCTACATGAGCACGTCTAAATGGGTGTTTAAGAGTTAATACAAATTTTAGTAGTTAAATAGAGATCTTTTGGAATAAGAAACATCTGAATGTGTTTGTGTTTCTTATAGATGTTTGACAAGAGACCCTAAAAAATAAGAATTGATTATTTAGCCTTGTTCTCTGGATTTTAATGTTGTATGAATATTGATTAAGGTAGTGTGATCACTATACTACACATCAAAAAGGTATTTTAAAATATTTATTGATTTCATAAGTTTAGATCAAGTATGAAGGCTAAATTAGGCCTATAATACAAGACTTAGAATATCAGGTCTGCAGACCATAATTAAGGCGTAGACAAGATTGTTTTCCTTTTTTATTGAAAGGACAAATAAAGAGAAGGTGAAAACATGTTTGCTTGAGGTAGATAACATTAATATGAATTATTTTTTGTATTTTATTTATTTCAATAAAATAATCTCCTCTACTCACTTCACCAACCATGTGAAGGTGAAAGTTCACTAGTGCCACTAACCTACATTCAAATTGTTAATAATTTTTTTAAATAGAAATAAACACATAATGATAAAATAATTTAAAATTAAAATACATTAAATCAAATAATTTAACTATATTAATTTGAAATTCAAGATAAACTTACGAATTAAATCTAACGTACCTTTAGGATCAGTTTTTTTTGTAAGTGTTTCAAGAATCATTTCATGGTCAAATGCACACACTTTCCACAAAATTCTATTGTGAGGCTTTCCATGATATTTGATCATTTGAATATTTGTAGTAATAACCATATTTGAATAATGAAGCACCATCATGTGTGTTTCAAATTCCTCAAATAACAATTGTTTTATTTTTTTAATGATAGTACTTATGAATCCAAGTTCTTGTAACCACTATGGATCCAATGGGATAAATTAGTTCTTCTCCATCCATGACATTTGTAGTTAATTTTTTTTAGCCTCTACATAATGACACAAGTAGTATTTGTTCCCTCATCATTGTCCTTAGGTGCAATGACTATAAAAAAACATGCTCTGCATTTAAAGTATAATCAAATTATAAGCAAATATATAAAAAATAAAGATATCACTAATAGAACTAAGGTTGTACATTTAAATTAAGAATAAATTATACCTGGTTACATAAGATTTGAGATATGGTCAAAGTCAATTGACGATAACATTTCATAATCCATCAATTATTGAAGTGAATGTCTATTCTCTACATGTGATATGGGTCTATAATACCATTCATCCACTCATTATTTTGACTCACATTCATTCCAATTAAATTCCATACATGTAGAATAAACACATGCCATATACCTAATATAAATAACCCATGAACTTGAATTTGAGATTTGAATGGAGTGAAAAACACTCAATCTAGGTACTATACTGCAACTTTCATACATTGCATCGTGTTGTTACTCCATTAACCTAAAGAATATTTGTACATGAGAATATTTATCTGATCCATGATAAATATTTTCATTACACCAAGTCATAATACTTTTAGCATTGATCAAATTAGCACCATCCTTATGATTTCCTTGCTCTCTTTTAAGGGCTCATTTTATACATGCACCTATACTATCATGTTCTCTTTTTTCATGCCCAACCTCAAATAAGCTCCAAAAGTGTTAAGCATCATTCTTCTTATGTATTCTGCTTAACTAGTAAAACATTTTAGAATTCTTAAACTATACTTCATAACTATCTGACCAAATATAGTGTGTATCAAAAATGATTTCTCTTGCATTCATATTTATATAAAATATCTTTAAAAACCTTAGACAAACTCAAGAGAATGAGATATGTCATTGCTCATATAAAAGTGGTATTTCATCAAAATCTTTCTATTTTCATGTGTGCTATTAGGTGCATGTTTGTATATAATATGAATGAAAATTTCAACTTGAATTGAGTTATAGTATTGGGATTGAACCTCATTTTGTGGTTATAGTGTGTAGTTCTCAACAAAGTCCACAAATAAAATAATGATGCCAACTAGGAATTTGTCCTTGCATAGCTTAAATTGATTATCTAACCATTTTGATTTGTGTGTGTCTTGTATATTGGTAGATAATATTCTTTTTTAATTTAAACATGAAATCAGATACATACACTTTGGTCATAACCAACTCACATCTTGATGACTTTTTTTCATCTTTTAACACATACTTTACAAATTTGTACTTGTTATAATTAACTAGTTACTTTCTAAATCCATGTGAAATTTTTTCATGTATACAACTCATCAAATTTGACAAACCACCATAACTGTTACAAGTTCTATCTAAACATTTTTTTTGTGAAAAAAAACTCTCCCTCAAGTCTTTGACAAAAATGACTTTGGATTAATTCTCTTGATGTATTAAGTGGGAAAGACACCATACATTCTTACATAATCTCGTTAGTATGTAAAGTATAACTTATATGACAAAAAACATCAAAATATATAACAAATTCAACATATACCCTACATCAACATGTGGTGTGTGCTTGGTTTATTTTAACATAGAAAGGTTTGCACATATCAAATGACCTTTGTCTAATTATCAATTGGCCATTAATTTTTTTAATAAAATTTTTATAAAATTCTGTTTGGATCATGTTTAAGAAATATTTTGCATGTGATTCCTGAATTTTTGAATATTTTATTCTTTTAATAAAATATTTTACATTAGATAAGACCCTTATGTTGTCTTAACAAAAAAATTCAATCAAATATCTTGTTCCTTCAATTAATACCTTATCTTTTTGTGGGAGTCCACCACTAAATGCCCAAAAATCTATGAGTGAAGAGTCATCAAGCCTTGTTCTTATTTTTATGGCATTTATTAGATTTTATCTATTCAAGTTCAATGATTTACTTATTTCACTAAGAATTAGAGATTTAAATGTTGGCTTACTCATTATATATTCTATTATTATTCATCTTGCCACATTACTATCTTTTTTCAACTTTTTTTGCCTATTACCTTAAATGCATTAAATAAAATCTTTATTATTACAATATTTCTTTCCTCCATGTTACATGTTCTTAACCCTAAATTATGCATCACATGATGCATTTTTTTCACTTTCATTAATTTTTCACAAATAGTTGACATCATTTTGTATGGATTTTATTCTCAAATGCATAGTCTCATACACATTGAGCATGATGTTGAACTGATCTTTTTGACATTTTATCTTCTATAAATTTTATTATTTTCTCATCTATTTCAACCAAATACCTTGGTGTTTGTCTCATTATCCTTGTAGGTGTGGGTGTAGGAGCTATAATTTGTATTAAATTAGGTGGTGTTACCACTTCAACCATAGTAGGGATAATAGAAGGTTGATTATCTACATTAGGTCATACAATAAAATTGAATTCCTCTTCATTAAGAGAGATATGAATTGTAGTCATTACTTGATTTTGATTATCACCATCTTTAATAACTTCATTATGGATAGATGTTTCATTATATTATGTTTCTTTATATGTTTCATCACTCAATACAAATTCATTAGTTACATGTTCTACGTTTTGAATTTCATCAGTCAACAATGATTGATTGTGTTCTCTTATCTCATTTGAAGATATATATAAATTAAATTCCATAGAATTGAGCATGTTAATTTCATTTTAAATATTATCTAGTATGGAGGAAGTACCTTCACCTTGCTCATAGGCTCTTATGGATGCTCTCATATATGCTTATATTTTTTCTTTATTTCTCTCTTCAATTTAATTTTCTCATTTCTTATATCTTTAATTGGTATTTTTTGATGATGACCTGACCTTATTATTTATCTTTATGCAAATAAGTCCACGTCTAGAGTATAAATTGATGAATTTATAGTAATATAGAGATAAAGTAAATGAATAATTTGAATAATTTGCATAATTTTAGCATAAAAAACTAGTTTGAAGTTTGTAAAATGCAATATGAAAGAGTGAAATTCATTAGAAAACAAGAGAAATTCATAAATAATAAAGGGTGTATGACCTTTTAAAAGTGTGCATGCCCTGTTTTGATGCATATATCAAAATTGGCAAAAGCATTTATTTAGTTTTTTGGTTGGCAAAGGGCATACACCCTTTACAATATTTCAATCTTTTCTCATTTGTTTTCCCTCCAAATTTTCTTTGGGTATAGGCTTGGGATGTTCAAACTAAGCCTAAAGCCAGCGATGGAGCAACCCACTTAGTTTTTAAGAAATTTAAGAGTTTTTTAAATCTTTGTCAACATATCTGATCAGACATATTTTATTATTTTAACAAAAACATTATATGAGTTTGTAGAGGGGAAAGCATAGTTTTTTAATATATAATTTTATTAATATTAAACCAATTTTTTAAATTATTACGTAATTTCTACACAACATACCTCACTATATAACTTTTGATCATTAATCAAAATTTTATAATACTTATATCTGACTGATCTATGTATCATTAGCTATGATTTGAAATAAAAATTGATTTTAATGAAGTTAATGTCAAAAAATTATGTTCGTAGACTTGCAGTTCCAATATTTTAGTGGTCTTAACATGTAAAATAATTTTAAAAATATATATCTATTAAAATATAATAAAAAATATTCTAATTGATCTTTGACATTTCATCTATGCATATATAAAATTTCATACATTAGTTCATTTGTTTAGTAAAAAAAGTGTCTTTACAGATGCAATCTCCTTATATTTTTACAAAAAGGGGTTAAGCTATTGTCATAAATATATCTATTTTATACAATTTTATCATCTAGGTATTGAAAAAAATTATATATTTAAAAACTAGATTCAAAATAACACAATTCATATTCCTACGTCATTATCAAATTCTTTTTTAAAATATCTCAAACATTCTCTCCAAATTCAGTTACTATAATTTTCCAAAAAAAGTGTCGCTTTATACCATTTTTTATCTATTATATTACATCTACCCTATTGTTATAAATTTAAATCTTTGAACACTAAAATAATATATTAAACCACATTTACTTTTCTTATACAAACATTAGTGCTAAATATTAACTAATTTCTATAAACAATTATTGTTAAAAATACATTGATAATGTGGTGTCACTGGGGTGGCAATCTACACCCATTCACAAAATAATTATTTAGCTAATTATGTCTTTCATGCCATGCTCAATTCATAAAAATTTCACAAATAATTATGCGAGAATCATAGATCATAGTTAGAGTATATAATAATTACAAATACTATTTGACACAATCAACTATTTAGAATTAAAAATAATGATTTAAAAATTTATTATAACAATTTTTTTATAAAATAATTAATTATTACATCCTGATTCTCTCATTAAATTGATTTACCTAATTATATGTGGATTAATATGGTTGTTAAATTAATTATTACTTTTAACTAAATTATAAGTCATATGTTGTTATGGGACATATGTATGTTACTTAGATTTTATGAGTTCATTATCATGAGATGACAAATTATGAATTATGTAGATAATGATTATGTTACATTTGTTGTTATAGTATTGTTTTATATTATCATGATATACTTGACTGACTGGATAGATGTACAAATTTAGGGGGAAAAAACATGATAGTTCTCCAACTTTGCATATATTTTTACAAAGGGCATACGCCATTTGTTTTAAATTTTCAAGGCTCAGGCTATTGCCCGAGCCTCGAGGGTGAATGTGCTTTACAAAGGGCATACACCCATTTTACTCAACAAAGGGCATACACCCTTTGTACTCAACAAAGGGCATATACCCTTTATTCTCAATAAAGGGCATACACCCTTTGTATTACAAAGGGCATAGGCCCTTTATAAAGGGCATATGCCCTTTACAAAAGGCTACGCCCTTTATAAATTAAAAGAGCATACACCCCTTCATTTTGTCATGTCTAAAACATTGTGAAGAAAAAACCGTGGCTAAGAGGAGAAATTTTTTTGTTGAAATTACAGATTGACACACGTGTTTTGGAGCATTATTTTGCCAATAGAATTTGCATCACATTGCTTCACATCAGGGATGTTATTTTTTCATTTTTTTTATTTTTGTGTAATTGATTGAACTAGGGTTTTGAATTTAATTTTGCATTCAATTTTTTAAATTGACTAAAAGCCTTATTTTTTCAAAATTAAGATACATAAATTTGATTGATCAATTTCCTAAAGATAATGTTAGACAAAATCCACCAGAGTTTGATTTTGCACGAGAAGAAGTTGAATTGTATGAGTAATATAATGCCAAATGTCAATAATTATAGATAATTATCAATGGTTTGCATCATTCTTCAGCTGGTAGTGCACAAATTTTACTTTTAATTACATTAAATCTATTTTTAATGAAGTGTGAAATATGACTTCATAATTAGATGCAATGTTGCATTGAAGATAAACTATGAAACAATTTCATTCCGATAAATTTTTATATGAAGATGTGAAAAAATAATAATAATAAAAGAATATTTGGGTGCTTTATTTATTAAACCTAGAACTAACCTACGTCCACCAACAAATTGCAAACACATTAGTATTGATTGGTGTATTCATGCGAAGATTAAAAAAAACTTTTGGGATAGGTGGTGGAAGGTGTTTGATGATCTTCCATGCAACAATAATGAGGTTCCATTATATTTTTAAAAAAAATTATACTGTGAATTTATATTGTAATTAATTCTAAATTATTTTGACATGAAGGCATCCCAAGGTAGGGGAGGTGGGTCTTCATTTGATAGACTTGGTGTTAGATGGGATCAAAACTATCATAACTGACCTTCAAGAAATATAAAAATAATAACACATGCCACTATTCCAAAAATTTTGCATCGTAACACACAAATGGACACCTTTGAGGCGGTTACTAGTTTGACACAAATTATGATTGATCATGGTATGCATACTTTAAAGACTTCTACTCAGCCTACAAGTGGTGCTAGTGGTAGTGGTGGTGTTGGTGGTAGTGGCATTGGTGGCATTGGTAGTGGTGGTGTTGGTGTTGGTATAGGTGCTAGTGGCTTTCCTTCTAATCATGTTATAATTCATGTGCATCATTGCACATCATACAGGAGGATGTGTACGAGACCTCATGTTCAAGTCCAGCATACATAAAGTATATTTATGGAGACTAGTATGCTAGAACATATGCCATTTATATATGTTTCAACAGTGTCAGATAGTAGCATGCTAGACATTAACCTGTTAGAGCATATGCCACATGTAGATGCTTTAACAACACATGACACTAGCATTTCAAACACTATGTGAGATGTAGTAGCTTCAACAACCCCTATCAGGATATGTCAGGCTCTTATTGTAGAGGATTCTTCACCATTTTTATTTGATGCACATGTGTAATTTTAATTATCTAGTTTGTTTTTATTTGTAAAAGAATATTAATTTTATTTTTTAGTACATGTGTTTGTACTTAATTGACTAATTTATTTGACTTCAGCTTTTTATTTGTTGTTTGTATCTAGTTAATTGATGATATTATGGGTACCTCAATAGGCCTTGACTCTATTGTAGAGGTTGCAATTGGCACACGTGTACCTTACACACATGTTTGTAAATTTTTAAATAACATATTTATTCATTTACATTTTTATTGTCTTTTAAACATAAAACTCTATTTTAATATATATTATAGTCATATTTTTTTATCATTTTCATTGAATTCACATATTATTCATTTATTAGTTTTATAGATGATGAGGGATGCTATGGGCATCCCTCATGGATGACAAAAATGTGTAGGTGATGTTGCTGCTACATCAAAGAATCCACTATCTCCATAATAGGTTATGATTCAGGGACAGAGACTGGCGAGAACACATATTTTAATTGTTTTTTATCTTTAAAAAATGATATTTTATGTCATATTTACATAATTGTATGCAACTCTAGATCTAACAATATATGTATGCTCTATAAAATTCCCCATCGCAGGTGTATATATGGTCTCGTAACACTAGACAACCATTTAGATGGAATATGATGAGTGTAGAATCATTTTACAAAATGTTACATTCTTGAAAAATTTATCAAATTTTCAATATACATTTTTAATGCATCAATTTGTATATTTTATATGTTGTGCAGAGACAAACATTTTCATCAATTGTTGATGAAGTAATGGATGACTCACATGTTGATAGGAGAGTATCTCCTCGTATTGAGGCATCCAACACCCTTGGATCTATGTCTATGGCAACAAAACACAATTTATTTAAAGGCAATGAGGAATAAGAGAAATAGTTGTTGTGCTACGGATCTAGTTTTAGGCATAATCTATTTTGTATGCTGTTATGGCTCACATTATATGTCTATATGATGCATTTTGTCTATGTACATAGTTGTAGGCATGATCAATTTTGTATGTCGATATGGCCCACATTGTATGCCTATATGGCACATTTTGTCTATGTACATATTATGGTCTACATTTTTTCTTGATATATGTTATATTATTTATGTTAAATTATGACATAAAACTTTGCATGTATCACATATATCCTATTCGACAACTTGATTCCTTTAACTATGTGTATTTTAAATTTTTATCATTTAATGTTTACACATATTATTGGTTAATGATTTAATTATTATTTCATATGGGGTTAAAAAAAATCACATTATCCTCTAAGTTAGGTGCTTTGAATCATTATGTATATCTTATATTTAAATGTGATATTTGTTATTTACTTGTTTCATTTACATTTGCTTTTTATTTGCCAATCCACACATAATTCCCCATCTCGAACTCTGGCATAGAAGCATAATTTCCCATCTAAATATGTCATAAACTAATCATGCACATGCATAGTTTCATGTTACTCATGGTTTGTCTTAAGACACCTGTGTAAGAAAGAAAGTAAGAGTTTATAGTGTGATCAATGAAATCAATGTCCCAATATCAAAATTTTGACAAGTTATTGAAGCCATATAATGGATTCTTCCTAGAGCTTGAATTTATTGTAATGTACCATGTAGTAAAACACTGCATATATTTGGTCTATTTACAACAAACCATTTCTATCATAAATAAATTTGGGAGAATGATGATGATAAATGTTAAGAGGTCTAGTGATGAACCTCTGTATGTCTTCATCTCCTACTTTTCCATACAAAAAATAAAGACAATTATATGTGTCCATATAGTCACCATGGCCTACATATACATGGGTTGATATCGACATTGATAGCCCTCTCTAGACTATCCAAAAAATTATAATCTTGGCAAGGGAAGTTCATATAGACACAAATGAAGATACTTAAGAAACTTTGGTATTCCTTCACTAGTATATAAAACTTGAGGTTATATTATTATAGTCCTTAAATACATATCCAATAGTTATCTCAATATGGAAAACCAATCCATATATTGGTTCTGTTTATTTGAACTCAAAAGACTCGAAGCTCTCTACAAGCTAATTAAGCCTAAATGCCTCAAAATGATGAAAACAAAAAATATTTGAAAATAATGGTATAGATCAATATAAAATACTTTATCACAATATTTTGTATGTGATTCAACTTTTTCGACATCTTAGAAGGTCTGCTACAAATAATTTTATCAAAAACCTCTCATAGGCTTACTAGTCTTAATGTTGCTATAACATGCCAAAACCCATTCTGTATTGAATTAGCACTTCAAAACACCTTAGACATATGTATTTAGATATTTTATGAATTATAAATGCTTAGATAAAAGTTTTTTCTTTCCAATTTTAATATTTTACCCAAAAAGTCAAAAAATCATGTTTTGTCTATTATGCCTAATTACCCTCTAGTAGGTCAAAACTCAAGATATAGTTTTCTTATAACAAATGATATTCTTATGAGGTATATAAAAATCCATTAGAGGTGTTTCAACCTTAATTTGGATTTTATATACTCAATTTTTAAGTTTATAAACCAATCTTTTTCCTCATTTTCAAAGAAACATAGAAAACAATGTATCTCTTACAAATACTTGATTAGTTGGAGGAGCCCAATCGACGAACCATCTATGTGAAAACATCCAGATGAACATTTTTAGGATAGAAAAACCTTTTTCTAGTCTTGATCAACCCTCAGGAGTGAAATTTACAGTTGGTTGGAGGCATTCCTAAAGAGAATTCACTCATCCTCGAATGTGCAAAATAATTGAACTTCCATCATGTGTTGCAAGAGAATCAAGAGGGCTAGAGACAAACCATCAGGTCCTACATGTGAAGGGATGAGTCCTATAATAAATCCCAAGAGTATTTTTTCTAAATCATCATGGATGAGACGTGGAAATGAGGTTTATCTTACGGCCAAATCTCTCAGAACATGCCAAAAATTGGTCAGTGAGGGTCGTAGTTTCTGACTCGTCAGCCCAATCGATGAACTGTTTGCATGAACATGTATGCATGGGAATTTATATGCTAGAACAAACTTTTTTTTATATTTTTAAACTCCAAATACTGAAATTTACAGTTGGTCAGAGGCATTCTTGAAGAGAATTCACACATCCTTGAATGTGCAAAATGACTAAACTTCTATCGCACGTTGCACGATAACCAAGTGGGATGAAGACAAAATGTTAGGTCCTAGAAGTGGAGGGATGAGTCCTCTAAGAAAGCCTAAGAGTATTTTTATAACTCATCATATATGAGATGTATAAATGAGGTTTCTCTCACGTCCAAATCTCTTTGAATGGAGTAAAAGTTGGTCAGTGAGGGTCGTAGTTTCTGACTCATCAACCCAATTGATGAACTGTCTGCATGGACACATCTGGATGGGTATTTTTAGGCTATAATGACCTTTTCTAGTCTTGATCAACCCCTTAAAGTGAAAGTTGTAGTTAGTCGGAGGCATTCCTAAAGAGAATTCACTCGTCCTCGAATGTGCAAAAAGACTAAACTTTCATTGTGAGTTGTACGAGAACCAGGAGTGCTAGAGATGAACCATCAGGTCCTACACATGCACAATGATTTTGAAGAACTTAAAAACTTAAATAACTGGGTTCATCCAAAGCCTAGTAAACTTGCAATACAAATAACTTAGGGTTTTAAAAGACCTTTATAGATTCACAATGAATTTGTAGACCTTCCTCATAATTCACACATTGATATTCATGCATTACACAAGGAATATCTATCAAAGTATCCAAATGACTAAATAGAAATGTATGGATCTTTTTTAGGCTTTGAGATTTATTTATAGACTATGAAATAAATCTATACCCTTATCATAACATATACATTCAAGAAAATACAAAATATAAGATATACACAGAATACTATGAGTAGAGACAGTTTTGTCAACAATTTCCTTTTATTTACTGCTCTCTTCATTCTTTTACTTTGAGAATATATATATAAAACTATCAAAATAGACCTTATATCTCCCTCACCAACCAATAACTAATTCTTGATTCATTCTCCACATGGGAGTGTTGGACACAACCTTGGTTACAACTTAACTTAATATGCAGACCCATGTCATATTAGGGTTAAGGCATTATAAACCCTTCACCTTTTCATAAGACTCTTAATTGCATGTTACTATATCTCACATTATTGAATAGATGCTATGATCCCTCAAAAGGGCTTACAAGAATTCAAATTTTTGAATAGTGTTTTTATGAATTTTATGAACTCTAGACACCTAGTAAAGACTCCTAAGAACCAAAAACTAATCTAGAACACCTCTTACCTTATTTCAAGCCAAAAATGACATCACTAAAGGATGCCACTGCATTATTTTTTTCTTGAAAGGATAAATAGAGAGAATGTGAAAAAGGATTTGTTTAAAGTAGACAAAATTAATATAAATTGTTTTGGCTTCTCTTCATTTCAAGAAGATAATATTCTCTACTCATGACACCAACCATGTGAAGGTGGAAGCTTGTATGGTGCCACTAACCTACATTTAAATTATTAGTAAAAAAATTAAATAGAAATAAATACATAATCATAAAATAGCTAAAAAATAAAATACATTAAATAAAATAACTTTATTATATTGATTTGAAATAAGTTAGATAAACTTACTAATTCAATCTAACGTACCTTTAGGATCAACTCTATTTACAAGTGTTTCAAGAATCACTTTGTGGTCAGTTCATGCACTTACCAAAAAAAATTATTGTGAAGTTTTCCATGATATTTGATCAATTGAATATTTGTAGCAAAAACAAGTTTTGAATAATGATACACCATCTTGTGTGTTTCAAAATCCTCAAATAACAATTATTTTATTTTTTTATGATAGTACTTACAAAGCCAAGTTTCAGTAACCACTACAGATCTAGTGGGATAAATTATCTCTTCTCCATCCATAACATTTGTGGTTAATTTTGTTTGCCTCTACACAACGACACAAGTAGTTTGTTCCCTCATCATTGTTCTCAGGTGCAATTACTAAAAAAACATGCCCTACATTTAAAGTATAATCAAATTGTAAGTACATCTAAAAAATAAAAATATCACTAATATATAAGGTTGTATATGTAATTAGAGAATAAATTGTACCTGGTTGCATAAGATCTGAGATGTGGTCAAAGTCAACCGATGATGCCATCTCATGATTTGTCAGTTGTTGGAGTGAATGGCTACTCTCTACAGGTAATATGGGTCTACAATACCATTCGTCAACCCATTATTTTGACGCGCATTCATTCCAATTAAATTCCATATATAAGGAATAAAAACATGCCATATCCCTAGTATAAATTGTCTACGAATTTGAATTTGAGCTTTGAATGGAGTATAAAACACTCGATTCAGGTACTATAATGCAAGATTCATACTTTGCCTTATGTTTTTCCTCTATTAACTAAAAAAATCTTTGTACATGAGAATGTTTATCCGATCCATGACAAATATTTTTATTACACCAACTCACAATACTTGTTGCATCGATTAAATTAGCACCATCCTTGTGCTTTGCATGCTCTCTTTTAAGGGCTCTTTTTACACATTCCCTAGCACCATCATGTTCCCCTTTTCCATTCCCATCCTCAAAGAAGCTCCAAAAATGTTTAATGTCATTCTTCTTATGCATTCTGCTTAACTAGTAAAACATTCAAGAATTCTTAAATTGTCTTACACAATTTTCTAACCAAATGGAGTGTGTATCAAACATGATCTGTCTTGCATTCATATTCATATAAAATATCTCAAAACAACCTTGGATAAATTCTAGAGAATGTGATATGTCATCACTCATATAAAAATGGTATTCCCTCAAAATCTTTTTGTTCTCATCTGTGCTATCAAGTGCATGTCTGAATATAATATGAACAAAAAATTCAACTTGAATTGAATTATAATATTAGGATTGAACCTTATTATGTGGTTGTAGTGTGTATTTTTTAGAAAAATCCACAACGAAAATAATGGTGCCAACTGGGAAGTTTTCCTTGCATGCTTTGAATTGATTATCTAACCATTTTTATTTATGTGTATGTATTGCGTATTGATAGATAATATTTTTTTTGAATTCAAACATGAAATCACATACAGAAACTTTTGTTGTAACTAATTTCTATTTTGATGACTCTTTTCCATATTTTAACACATACTTAACAGATCTATACTTCTTATAATCAACTAGTTGCTTTCCAAATTCATGTGAAATATATTCATGTAAACACCTCATCAAATTTGATAAAATAGCACAACTGTTACATATTCCATCTAAACATTGTTTGGCAAAAAAAAAGAATCCCTAGGGTCTTTGATAGAAAAGACCTTGGATTAATTCTCTTGATGTTTTAGGT
Organism: Torreya grandis; assembly: GCA_037957365.1. NCBI lineage: Eukaryota > Viridiplantae > Streptophyta > Pinopsida > Cupressales > Taxaceae > Torreya > Torreya grandis. Next base: position 2,016,891 of record JARHVA010002253.1, on the reverse strand, counting down.
GGGGAATACACCATACATTCCTGTAAAATCTTGTTAGTATGTAAAGTACATTGTATATGATGATAAACATCAAAATGCATAGCAAATTCAACATGTACCTTAAAATAATATGTGGTGCATGTTTGGTTAATTTTAACATAATAAGACTTACACATCTCAAATGATCTTTGGCTAATTATTAATTGGCCATTAAATTTTTCAATAAACTTTTTATAAAATTATGTTTGTGTCATGTTTAAAAAATGTTTTGTATGTGGCTCACGATTTTTTGAGCCTTTTCTTTTTTTTAAATCTTTTACATTATATGAGACCCTTGTGTTGTCATGCCAAAAAACTTCAATCAATTGTTTTGTTCCTTCAACCAATACTTCATCTTTTCATGGGAGTCTACCACTAAATACCCAACAATCCGTGAGTGAAGGGTCATCAAGCCTTATTCTTCTTTTTATGGCATTTATTAGAGATTTTTTATTTAAATCCAAAGATTTACTTGTTTTACTAAGAATTCGAGCTTTAGATGTTGACTCACTCACTATAGATTCCATTATTACTCATCTTGCCACATTACTATCTTTATTCTGACTTTTATTCCCTATTGTCATAAATGCATTAAATAGATTCTTTACTATTTCACTATTTTTTCCTTCCATGTTTAATGTTCTTAACCCCAAATTGTGCATCACAGGACACATTTTTTGAATTTTTAATAATTGAACAAATAATTGACATTTTTTTAATGGATTTTATTCTTAAATGCATAGTTCCATACACGTTGAGCATGATGTTGAACTATTCTTTTTGACATTTTACCTTTCATAAGTTCTATTATTTTTTCATTTATTTCAACCAAATACTTTAGTGTTCATCTTATTATCCTTAGAGGTGTGGGTGCAGAAGCTATATTTTGTATTAAATTACATGGTGTTAACACTTCAACCATATTAGGGACATTAGAAGGTTGACTATCTAAATTAGGGGTTATAGGCAAATTAAATTCCTCTTCATTAGGAGACACATGATTAAGAGTCATTATTTGATGTTGATTATCATCATACTCAAAAATTTCATTATGGATGGATGTTTCATTACATTGTGTTTGTCCATGTGTTTCATCATTCATTACAAATTCATTATTTGTATTCTCTACATTTTGAATTTTATCTTGCAACAAAGATTGACTCGGTTCTCTTATCTCATTTAAAGACATATGTAAACTAAATTCTATATAATTAGGCATGTTATTCTCATTGAAAATATTACTTGGTGTAAAAGAACCTTTATCTTGTCTAGAAGCTAATATGGATGCCCCTATCTACTTATTTTTTTCTTTATTTTTCTCTTTTCTTCTCAATTTTATCATTTGTTAACTTTTTTATTGGTCTTTTGTGATGACTTCCTAACCCCATTATTTATCTTTACTAAAATAAGAGAATTGTAGATTTAAACTTGAAGAATTCTTAGTGATTCAAATAAAATAAATGAACAATTCATGAAATTCACATAGTTGTAGTAGAAAAACTAGTTTGTATCTACAAAAAATAAAACAAAACTCTCTTTTTCATGACAAATGCAACAAGAATTCATGAATCAAAAAGGGTGTGCATGCTTTAGAAAGCACGCACACCCTTTGAGATCCACATATTTAATGGGCAAATGCATTTATTTGCCCATTGAAGTTGTGAAAAGGGTGTGCCCTTTGCAAAGGGCATACACCCTTCTTTTATTTACAAAAAAATCCCCGCTTTCCCTCCAATTTTGCCTATGTTTTAGGCTTAGGAGGTCCCAAACTTGGCTAAATTCTGTCATGGACCAGCCAAAAAAATTTACAAAAAAATTAGGGGTTTTTTCATTTTATCGACACATTTGATGAGGAAGCTTTTATTATTTTTAAAATATATATATGGGTTTGTAGATAAGAAGGCATAATTTTCAAATATATAATTTTTTTAATGTTAGAATATTATTTATTATTATTATTTAATTTCTATGTAACATAGCTTCTTATAATCTATATACATATCGTCACAAATTCCCTTATAACTTTTTAAATATTAATCAGACGCTTATAAAACTTATATCTCAAGAATATACACATTGTCAACTATGTTTTTAAAAAAATTGATTTTCATGAAGTTAAGGTCAAAAAGTTGTGTTCGTTCACTTGCAGTTTCAATTTTTTAGCTTTTTTGACTTGTAAAATTATTTAAAAATTATATATATAATAAAAAATATTTGACATTTCACCTATCTATATATGAAATTTCATACAAAAATTTATTCGTTTAATCAAAAAAATGTGTTCGTACACATGCACTCTCCTTATCTTTTTACAAAAAATGAACAACATATTGTCATAAATGAAACTATTTATCACACTTTTATCATCTGAGTATTGAAAAAAAATATATATTTAGAAACTAAATTCAAAATTTTATAATTCATGCTTTTATGTCATTGTCAAATTCCTCTTCAAAATGTCTCTAACGTTCTCTCCAAGTTCTACTATTGTTATTTTCAGCAAAAAAAAAAAGTATCGCTTTATATCCTCCCTATTCTCCTCTATTATCATGCATCTACCCAACTACCTTCTTGTCATGAGATGGATGCAAGAAAATTATCCCTCAGAGCATGAGGGAGAGAGAGCATCATCAGAGAGTGAAGTGTAGATGAATATGGTGAAGGATGATAGATGAATTGTTAAGATCCCTGCACACATTACAATAGATTAAAAATGTTATATGCATTATGTTTGGATTATTAAATATTAGAGTTTGCGTATTTTAAATGTTAGTATGTAGTTATAGAATAAATTTTGTATGTGATTGAATTTTATACATGGACTCAGTGCTTGATGTGAAGTAGGATTACATAAGGTTACTTACTTATATTTGTCTATGATTTTTAAAAGTATATCAAATAAAGATATCTAATTACTATTATATATATACTAGTATAATGTATTTAAAAATGTTATTAAACATTAAGTTTATTATTATTGATATTCGAGAATATAAATATAAGTCAAGCTATTAAAAATAAAATAAGACATATATAATTTATATACACTAGTAATTGACTAAAATAGTTATTTTGATATAATTGAAATCAATAATCAATTTATCTATCTTTTTGATAAATAAATAATTACCTATATATGTTAACAAAGGAAGTTGTTTATCCTAAAAAAAATCTAAGTCTAGTCTTTGATTGTCATGCATAAGACTACATTAAAAATTGGAAGTATAATTTTTTGGGTGAATATTTTATCGACCAGCTAACTAGTGAGCAAAATAGGTCTCTTCAACCACAGCATAGGGAGATTGGTCGGCCCAGTGTGCAGGTTTACTACATCAGAGGTGGACAAATCTCTCCTCTCATCAAAGGGAGGTTCCCTATAAATATGCAGGAGCTATATATATATATATATATATATATATATATATATATATATATATATATATATATATATATATATATATATATATATATAAGCAGAAAATAACACATAGGGGTAGGATATACCATCCATCTCTCTTCTTTTAGAGATGATGTTCACAAACAAAGGAGAAAATTATGGCGAAAACATTGAAGGCACTTATCTTCTTTCAGAAGTGTTCTTGCAAGAAACATCAGGAGTTCTTTTAGGTAGGATAAGTAACTGGTAACAGAGTACAAAGTAACCAGCAATCTAAGATGTAGCAAAAAGTCTCCACCTTGACTGCCCAAGAGTGAGATATGAAGAACAATGGGGGCACAAATTAATCCCAAGGTCCTTTACACAGAAACAAAAAATAAACACACACTGAAAACAACTATGACAACACAAAGTCTGAAAGTAGCTGGCTTCAGGTTACCTTCCTTATCACTTCCACTAGATCTGCTTGTTAAATTGCATAAACAAGAATACATTTAGAAAATAGACATAAGAACAATCTCCTAGAATGATACAAGCTATAACAGCACAAAGTCTGAAAGTAACTTGCTTTCTGATTCAAACAAAGAAATATGATAAACAATATGAGCTCAAAGTCTCAGTGATGCCATTCAATTTAGGTAGAGTTTTGCTTCTAGTAACGGGAAGATCTCCTTAAAACAATAAAAGAGATTACAATATATAGCAGCCAAGAAAGACTTGGTGTTTTTTTTCATGGAATGGCCCATATTATGCATTTAATGCCTTGAATGCATTTCCAAGTTTGTCAAAGGACTGCTTTGAAAACAAGGCAGTTGTCTTAACTATGGCGTGTCATTTCATCCCATATGTCTTCTCTTGAGTCTAGATCATCTGGTCTTTCCCCTCTGACATTTGCGTAGCTGTCCATTTTGTCTTTACTCTAAGGGAGACCAACACGCTGTGCCTTCAATGTTTAAGGGCTCAAATATCTACTTTGCAGACTGTTCCAGCTACTGAAATAACTTCTACACAGATATTTATGGTTTTCTCATCTTTCTACTTTTGTTCTTTCCAGCTTTGTCTCTTCCTAGAATTTAAGTACCTGAGCTATCTTTTCTCCTTTCTAGTTTTGTCTTTCCTGGAATCTGAGCCCTCAGAGCTATATTCTTAGCTTTGTCGGCTCTTTCAACTCCTTCTTCAGCTAGTCGCTGATTTTGTTTTTAGGTTCGGTGCCACATTTGAAACTTAGCAGATACTTTATTACCTTAAATTTGACGTCCATGGGGACGTCATTGGTTGATTGTTTCAACGGTTTGGGCGGCCTTCTCGGCTCCTTGGTTCAATCACTTTCTTGCTTCGATCGCTTTATTGGTTCAATTGCTTTAGTGGTTCAATCGCTTTAGTGGTTCAATCACTTTAGTGGTTCAATCACTTCTTTCCTTTGATCTTTGAACCAATGTTCCCTGCCTTCCATAAGGGCACTTGCCCTTAGTTCACTACCCTCCGCAAGGGCACTTAGTCTTTTCACTTTGGGGCACTCCCTTGAACCTGCCAATTGAACCGACTGATTGAACCAAATTTCATTCAACAGTTCAATGGTTCAATCAGTTCAATCCCTTTATTTGGCTAGGTCTTTTGTCCGCTTGAACCAACCACGCATTGAACCTTTGAACCAAAATGGTTCAATGGTTCAATGGTTCAAGCCTTCTTCTCATTGATAAGTGTTTTGAAGCCATTAAACCTTGAAGCGGTTGAACTTTGAACCTTGACAAATGCACTTAATTCTTGCTGATGACATTGAACCTTTGAACCCATTGAACCTGTTGAACTAAAAGGTTCAAGGTTCAACGATTCAATGGTTCAATGGTTCAATCTTTGCTTAGAAGCTTTCCAATGAACATTTTGGTTGAACCTTATCGTTGAACCAATCTTGAAATCACCTAAGTGTTGAGAGCTTGCTTCTTTCTTGCAGAGTCTGTAGATTCAACCTGCGAAGCCCGTAGAACTTGGCTTGCAGAGTCTGTAGATTTTTTTCTTGTAGAGTCTGTAGATTCAAGCCTAAAGAGTTTGTAGATTCAAGCCTGCAGAGTCCGTATATTTTTGGAAAAGCTTTAAAAAATGAAGAACTTGAATGCTCAAAACAATTTTTAAAAAGGGAAGAGAGGATTTTGGTCTGTTGAACCAAAATAGTTCATATGTTGTCCCAAAAATGAGTGATATTTTTTGGGGACAATAGCTGGCTCTAGTTGGGGAACTTCCTTCAGTTGAAAACTTGGAACAGCTGAGGGGAGTAGAAACCAAAATCTCTAGTGCCTTGAAGTGTGCCATTGGGCTATGGAGTCATGTTACCCAAAAAGAAAGGCTCCAAAAAATGAAAATGAAAAGCACAAAACATAATTAAAGACTATAAAAATATACATATGTTTAGGTGAACTTATTTGATACTTCAAGAATTGAAGTGATTTAGACACTGCTCATTATGAGACAATGAAGATGGCATTCTGTCCTGATAAACCAGTAGGAAACCATTTTGTCCCCAAAATTGATGACAGGCGAATGGAACTCTCCACCAAGAATCACACTTTTTGTGCACTCCTTTTGGTTCTCTCTTCTTGCCCCATGGCAAGACGTGGTCTCCAATCTAAAAACCATAAATCTTTGCTCTCTTGGCAAATATTTCCTTATGCTGACTTCAGAGTACAATAGTATGTTCCACTACCATAGCTCGATGTTTTGCTGGTTCAGTCCAGCACATGTTTTGATTGTCAGCATCAAACTCCTGACAAACCATCAACTCAGCATCTCCTTTGGTGTGAAGGTGTTTGACATCTTGGTCTTGAGCAGTCTTTAATCTGAGCAACAGAGATTCACATTCAGCTGTGTTGTTGGTGTTGCTGAACTGCAACTTACATGAAAGAAAAATATCTCCTTGAAGAGATATCAAAACAGTCCCGACTCTAGCATTGGTAGAAGAATTGTTGCCATCAGATTCCAGGATCTAAACATCATTAGAAACTGATCTTCTATCATATTTTTCTTCATTAGAGAGGGAAGATCTTTTTTCATTTGTACTATGCTCTATCAATTCTTCTAATGTTTTGCTTGAATCGATCTTTGGATCTCCACCTATAGGAATTTGATCAGCTGAAACATGAACATCCTCTGTGGATAAAAAGTAATTACACTTTCCTGAAGACTCAAATAGAATCTAAGCTTCAGGTGCTGATGTCTGAGTGACAACATATTTTGCCTCCTTTTTAGGGAGCAACCTCTTCATGACACCTTTGACAGGGATCCTTACTTCAGATAGGTCCATGCTCAACTCTCCTCCAACATCTTTGTAGAAATTTCATCCCAACAAAATGCCGTATGAGGCTGGGACATTGGCCACTAGGACTGTCAACTTGATTCTCTTTTTTGAGAATGTTGCAAACGCAAATTGGGCGTCCTTGATCTGTCCCAGTAGTGGCACTTGTTTGTTCCCCATGGAGAAACATCTACCAAATGTTTTGGTCAGTGTAAGACCAAGAGATTCTACCACTTTGGTAGGCATGATGTTGTCAGATGCACCAAAATCAATGATGCAGTTACTCAGTTTGTGACCGTTTATCAACAGGGAAACATAAAAAGGCTCTATTTTCTCAGGGGTAGCAGGAGGAGTGATGAAAATATTGTTTGGGATGGGCATGTTCCTTGGGGGATCATGAATTACCTTCTTAGCTTCTTGTCCTGCAGGGATGGTTGTATTCTTCACACACTCTACCAACCTGTCTAACTGCTCAGGATTGGCTTGTAGGAATTCAAATTTAGTCATTTGGATTTTAGTTTTCTTGACATGGTCGACTATGTCAAATGACTGAAATGAACTAGGAAGAGAGGATGGGAGTTCATCTTTTTGGTTTTTGAGAGGGGGAGGACTAGCATGTGAATTTGAAGTAGAAGGCGTAGGGATATTTGAGGCACTTACCTTTCTGGCAATCACCGGGTCCTTTGGTTGGAAAGGCAGAGTGGTTCCACGCTTAGCAATTGTAATTGTTAGTTGAGGTTGCTCCTCTGTCTTCTCTTTGTCAGCCTGTTGGGCTGACTGGTTCTTGGACAGGGTGAACATAGCATATGATCCGTCGATTGCTTCACCTTTATTTTTGGGTTCATCCTGGTAATTTAAGAAACCAATGTGGGAGTCGCCAGTTGATTCTTCTTGATCCTTCATGAAGATATCAGTGTCATTTTCTTGCTCAAACTCAGGTTGGAAAGAGAAATCATGTTCTATTTCTAGATATCTAACTACTGAGTTGGTTGGAGGTGCTTCAAGGGCAAGATTCCTTTGTGGGGGAGAAAGATGATTTGGCTGCCCTTGATTCTTGGCAACATTGCCTTGGTATGCTTGATTATGAAATGTCCTCCTTGGCATATCTCGATAAGGAGGATCAGACATACCTTGGGCCACTTGCTTTTTCAATGCTACTAGTTTGTTTGCTAGCTTTTGCACCAGTTGATCAGTGGTGCCTATAGATGGATACTCAGAAGATGAAGAGGATTTACCTCTGTTAGGATCTCTCCTTATCTTTCCTACCAAGATAATGTCATCTTCTACCTCAGTAGCCAAGTGCTGAGCAGCAACAAGGTCTATGCGTCTAGCCTGTCTCAACAAGAAACTCACTTTAGACAACTGTGAGTTGATGAAGAAACACTTGAGATTCTGAGGTGTCAGCTGGGCGATCATGGGAATCCTATGCCTTAGCTTGTTGACTCTGGTAATGAAGTCCCTCATAGGTTCATGGGGTTCCTTCTTCATCTGTGTGAGTTGGTCTAATAAGGCATGTGCATCTTCTGTAGGCTTGAACCTTGCTTCAAACTTGGCTTTGAGTGTGTCCCAATCAATTACTAACCTAGCCTGTAGATGGTAAAACCAGTCTATAGCAGTGCCTTGTAGCATTTCCATGGAAATCCTGACTGCCATGTCTTCAAATTCCACTCCTATTACACCATAGGCTATGCTGAAGGCTGTAATATGTTCATCAGGGTGATTTCTCCCATCACCAAAGAATTTGGAGAAATTCTTCCTTGAGCTACGTGGAAGTTCATGTAGGGGTGGAGTAAGGTTCAGTGGACCAAAAGAGTTACCCCAGGGGGCTTGAGCCATGATTTGATTATGCAAAAGTGGGATCACAAATCTGGGTGGAGTATGGATAGGCAAAGCTCTGCTAGTAGCAGAAAAAGAAGCTATGCCTTGTATTGGTGACCTAGTAGGGGTAGGAGGAAGACTCTTAGTTTGTTGAAGGTGAGGTTATGGAGGAAACAAATCAAAGTTATTCTGCTGCACCAACTCAAAATCAGGGTCAACAACACCTTGAGATTTTTGGCTTCTGGTATAACATGGAGTTGCCAGATTGCAGAACAAAAATGGAAAAGAGCAAGATTTGCTTTAGCTTGAAGCTTGAGACTTCAAACTACGTGCTCTTCAGTAGCATGGGGGTGGGGGAAAATGGATAAGGTTATAATGATAATGGGTAAGACACATGTGATGTTTCAATTTGAAACTTGAGGTTCCAAATTGCACAAAATTACTGTGTCCCCAATGGAGTCGCCAAAAATTGTTGCATGAATATTTTGTTGACCAGCTAACTGGTGAGCAAAATAGGTCTCTTCAACCACATCATAGGGAGATTGGTCAGCCAGTGTGTATGTTTACTACATCAGAGGTGGGCAAATCTCTCCTCTCATCAAGGGGAGGTTCCCTATGAATATGCAAGAGCTATATGTCAGGATCTTGCTCCACCAAAAGAGCACAATATGATTACCAAACCAAGCAACTTAATATGCGGAAATTAACCAAATTCACCAAGTAACTAGAATTCAGAATAACACATGATATGAGAGACAATACACAACTTGTATTAATACTTTACAGAAAAGAATACAATAAAGAAGATGCCACTTCTTCTCCACCACCTCTTCAGAGGCTCGCCACACCTCAAGTGAACAGTAATTCTTCTCCCCAAAGCTCTCCCTCTCAGGTCCCAACACCCAACTCAAATACAGAGTTGGTGTTCACCTCCTGTGCTCCACGCACACCACAAGTGCTCCACGCACTCCACAAGTACTCCACATACTCCACAAGTACTCAAGGTACTTCAAGTAGATCTCCTGCAATAACCTACACTTCAACAGACCATACTTATGGAAGGAACTCCCTTGCCTTCCTCTTTGCTCTATCCGAGTACACACCTGTACTCCAAGTAGATCCTGCCTGATACTGCTCCCTATTGTGTTGTTGTCCTATCTGATCTTGCACACCTGCAAATCAACCCGATTCTGCACACCTGTGAACCTTGACCTTGCATACACATACACCTGCATATCAACGATCTTACTTACCATGTAGATCTCCTATATAGGCCATACACCTGTGACCAAGATCCTACAAACCTGAAGAATCTTGCTGACTCTCCAAAACCAGCACCCACCTAGGTACTGCTGTGGAACTAGGAGGAACACCCTTGCTCACCTCACACACAGAAGGAACAAACTTTGCTCAACTCAAACTAGAACACCTTTCCAATACAACCATGAGTCTATTATATAGATCTCATCCAAACAATGATTAGACATCTAATTACAATAATTAGATCCGCAGCTCTCAGTCTAAAAATAGATCTAAACATGCAAACACTTGGTTCGTTAGCTAACTGCCCGTAATAAACGCAGTCCGAACCACACAGGCGACCGATGTCGGTCCCTGTCTGCCTGGAGGTGACCGACGCCGGCCGACCCATGACCGACGTCGGTTGCTTCTTCTTCACTATCCTGCCGACGTCGGCTGATCAGACTGACGCCGGTTGCTCTGACGCTCAGCAACCTTCAGCAACCCCTCCAATGGCCTTCTCCGTATCTGCATCAGTGAAGCTTTTAGCTCCACAACCTAACACTATATACTATATATATAAGCATAAAATAACACTCAGGGGTAGGATATACCATCCATCTCTCTTCTTTCAGAGATGATGTTCACAAACAAAGGAGAAAATCCTAGTTAAAACACTAAAGGCACTTCTCTTCTTTCAGAAGTGTTCTTGCAGGAAACAACATGAGTTCTTTCAGGTAGGATAAGTAACTGGTAACAAAGTATAGAGTAACCAACAATCTAAGATGTAGCACAAAGTCTCCACCTTGACTGCCCAAGAGTGAGACACAGAGAACAATGGGGGCACAAAGTCATCCCAAGGTTCTTTACACAAAAATAGAAAATAAACACACACTGAAGACAACTATGATAGCGCAAAGTCTGAAAGTAGTTGGCTTCAAGACACCTTCCTTATCACTTCCACTAGCTCTGCTTATTAAATTGCATAAACAAGAATACATTTAGGAAATAGACATAAGAAAAATCTCTTAGAATGATACAAGCTATAACAACACAAAGTCTGAAAGTAACTTGCTTTCTGATTCAAACAAAGAAATATGATAAACAATCTGAGCTCAAAGTCTCAGTGATGCCTTTCAATTTGGACAGAGTTTTGCTTCTGGTAATGAGAAGATCTCGTTAAAACAATAAAAGAGATTACAATATATAGCAGCCAAAAAAGACTTGGCACTTTGTTTCATGGAATGGCCCATGCTGTGCATTCAATGCCTTGAATGCATTTCCAAGTTTGTCAAAGGACTGCGTTGAAAATAGGGCAGCTATCTTAACTATGGCGTGTCATTTCATCCCATATGTCTTCTACTGAGTCTGGATCATCTAGTCTATCCCCTCTAACATCTACACATCTGTCCATTTTTTATTTACTCTAAGGGAGACCAACAGGCTGTGCCTTCAATGTTTAAGGGCTCAAATATCTACTTTGCAGACTATTCTAACTACCAGAATAACTTCTACGCAGATATTTTTGGTCTTCTCCTCTTTCTACCTTTGTCCTTTCCAGCTTTGTCTCTTCTTGGAATTTAAGCTCCCGGGCTATCTTTTCCCCTTTATAGTTTTGTCTTTTCTTGGAATTTGATCCCTCAGGGCTATATTCTTAGTTTTGTCGGCTCTTTCAGCTCCCTCTTCAGCTGGTCACTGAGTTTGTTTTTAGGTTTTGCGCCACATTTGAAACTTAGCAGATATTTTATTACCTTAAATTTGACATCCACAGGGACGTCATTGGTTGACTGTTTCAACAGTTCGAGCGGCCTTCTCAGCTCCTTGGTTCAATCGCTTTCTTGCTTCGATCGCTTTATTGGTTCAATCGCTTTATTGGTTCAATCGCTTCTTTCCTTTGATCTTTGAACCAATGTTCCCTGCCTTCCACAAGGGCACTTGCCCTTAGTTCACTACCCTTTGCAAGGGCACTTGTCCTTAGTTCACTTCCCTCCACAAGGGCACTTGGTCTTTTTGCTTTGGAACACTCCCTTGAACCTGTCGATTGAACCGATCGATTGAACCAACTTTCGTTCAATGGTTCAATCAGTTCAATCCCTTTATTTGGCTAAGTCCTTTGTCTACTTGAACCAACCATGTGTTGAACCTTTAAACCAAAATGGTCCAATGGTTCAACAGTTTAATGGTTCAAGCCTTCTTCTCATTGATAAGTGTTTTGAAGCTGTTGAACTTTGAACCTTGACAAATGAGCTTAACTCTTGCTGATGACATTGAACCTTTGAACCCATTGAACCCGTTGAACCAAAATGGTTCAAGGTTCAAGGGTTCAATGGTTCAATGGTTTAATCCTTGCTTAGAAGCTTTCCGATGAACATTTTGGTTGAACCTTGTCGTTGAACCAATCTTGAAATTGCCTAAGTGTTGAGAGCTTGCTTCTTTCCTGCAGAGTCCGTAGATTCAACCTGCGAAGCCCGTAGAACTTGGCCTGCAGAGTCCGTAGATTTTCTTCCTGTAGAGTCTGTAGATTCAAGCCTGCAGAGTCCGTAGATTCAAGCCTATAGAGTATGTAGATTTCTGGAAAAGCTTTGAAAAATGAAGAACTTGAATGCTCAAAACAATTTTTGAAAAGGGAAGAGAGGATTTTGGTCTATTGAACCAAAATAGTTCATATTTTTTCCCAAAAATGAGTGATATTTTTGGGGGACAACATAATCATCATTATTTAAATGATTAATATGGACTTCGTAAGTGGATATATTCGAGGATTTTAACATAGAGATCAAGCAAAAATTGTTAAACAAAATAAATGTTTGATAATATTGGAGAAAGTTCAAATGAGAGAAATAGGGCTTCGAGTATGTTAATGGAAAGATAAACTATGGATTAGTTGAGTTTAAAGGAAAAATTAGGGATTTTACATGGATTGCGAACTAAATGAACAATGACATGAAAATTTGAAATGGAAAGAGGTTAGCAAGGAGAATAGGATAAGAGGGAGTTGTGGAAGAGAAAAAGGGACCCACGGAGAGGAGAATAAAATACAGAGTAAGAAAGAGAAGGAAACCTAGTTTTCTCAGTTTCAATTGAAAAGTGTAACAAAAGTTGGTATTGTTATTTGTTATTCTATTATTTGAGAAATTTTGTTTAAAAATCTGAAGTGAGAAGGTTTTTGAAAAAGTTTATTTTGTATTTGAATATGTTTATTTTTTATTTGAATAAGGGTGACAAGCTTAGACCTATGGATGGCTCAGCCATCCACAAAGCTAATCCACCATCCTCCAAAACCTAAGAATTTCAACTAGACTTGCTTGTATGTTAGAACTGTGGGTTTAATTAAAATGGTTTTTAGTTAACGGCTTATGCCCTAACTCAAAAAAAATAGTAATCTAGGAAATAGTTTGTTATTAATATAGAAATTGTGATTGGTTATTGTCAAAATTTATTGTATACAATTGGTAAGGTAACAAACTTTTGAGTATATAGATATATACATAAATTCTATGTATACCAAGACAATGTTTAAAAACTTAATGTTAAGGATAGTGTATCATATAGGAAGACTGTTGGTTTGGGGTTTTTGTGTAGGAGAGTTGAATTCAACCATTAAACATTAAAAAGTGAAATTATATATATGCCCTGGGTGAATTCGTAATAGGGCATAATTATCTATATGACACTAAAAATTGTTATTTAAAGGATACTTAGCAGGTTTCTTAAAGGATTTCAATTTAATTTTTAGTTGAATCTATTAGGTTTATTATACCAGTAAATATATTAATATGTTGTAGATAATTTGGAACAATTTGGGACAATGAATATATATGAATACCTAGACTGTATATTGTCAATTAAACAAATTTTAGAGATTGGATTTTATCTTTATACTACACAATCCTATATTAAACTAGGATAATGAATATATATGAATACCTAGAATGTATATTGATAATTAAACAAATTTTAGAAACTAGATATATACACGAAATTGTGTATTTATATGAACAATTTAATATAGGATTGTGTAGTATAAAGATAAAACAGAGTGTATATATATGAATGACTAAGTTTTTGGAAGATACACATTATATGTATATTTTTATATATATATATATATATATATATATATATATATATATATATATATACCTTGTGATTATATTCAAAATGCAAAACTACGAGTTTAAGTTTATGGAAAAAACTAAGTCTTTTAGCATAAACACTATGGTTATATATATACATAGATAATGACTATGTATAAATCTTAGTGAATAATACTTATAGAATAGACACTGCAAAATTTGTAAGAGACATTGAGTTATATATATATATATATATATATATATATATAATTGACTGTTAATTTGTTATCAAGTTGAGTGAAAGGTAATTGTAAGAATATAAGGTCTATGGGAAAATTGACAGTGTTAATTTGTTATCAAGTTGTGAGTGAAAGGTAATTGTAAGAATATAAAGTTTGCGGGATTGTGGACAGAGTAGTATAAAAAGTGAATTTGACTTCTAATTAGAGAACTTAAAAAGTCAAATAAGTCATTGGTTAGAAATGTTAACACCATGTATGTTTGACTTAAATAAATAATATATTTCTTTGCGTTAAAGAATCATTGATTATTATTAGTTGTTTTTGGTAATTAAAATCAATGTAAATTGACTTGAAATTGAGAAAATTTGAGAAATGGGATTAGGAATAAAACTGAGCCAAATTGAAATTATTTTTTTAACAAAAATAAGGGTCATGGTAATAATAAGACTTTAATTCTTGCCTGAGCCTTTCTCATAGATGATAATTTTTGTTAAGTAGGTTAAAACAGAAATTGTGTATTAAATTATATATTAAGGAGTATATAAATACATGATAAATAAATATATGAAATATACTTATAAGAGAAATTAGGTTCTCATATACGTATATAGCTTATATTTATAAAATGGGATGCATGCTTATAGTTATAATAGTGACTAAACAAATAAGTCATGAAATTTTGAAGGATAGAGAACTATAACTATACGAATGTAGCCTAAGTTCCTAAAAGGATAAATAAGAAAATACTTATGACTCTATTAAAATCATTATATAAGTTACGATTGTTGGTTTGTATTAAGCACTATGAGCTTTATTTTGTGAAAATGATGATTTGATATTTTTAACATTTACTTAAGACAAGTAGATTCTATAGAGCAAGTTGTATTTACCCGTTTGATAAATAAACTTGTTATCATGAATATTGTTTATGTGTTGAATAATATAAATGAATTTCATTCATATATTTGACGGACCAAATGTATGTACATATTAATTATTTCTATCATAGCATGTGTTTGTACTTGCTAGTAGAAATAATTGTATCAATATATTAGTTATAATGATTATTAACCAAATATAGCATTGTTGGTTATTACTAATCAGTGAGACAGAATTCATCAATTAGTTAACATCTCCAATGTTAGAGGAAGATAATCTGATCAAATGGTGTGTATGAATTTGATTGATTTTATAGATCATATGTTATTTAATAACTTTGGTCAAAATAATATTAGATAGATATTGTCATTTCATATATATTATTTATATGCTTGTGTGATATCATGTTAAAATATATTTTTTATAGTATACATCATGTAGTATAAATATTACAACACAAAGGTACTAGCATGTCTCTCTAAATTCCTACACTGTTATTATTTACCCATCCATGAAGGAAAAGTCATTCTCTGTTTGAAAAATTGTGTAAGAGATCAATGATCTGTGATTGATGTGAAAAAATACTTGGATAATACTCTCTCTCTACTACAATACTTATTTGGAGACTACACTTGAACTTATCAAAATTACAGAAATTGATGTGACTCGAACTCCGTAGAGCAGTACTTATTTGGAGACTACACTTGAACTTATCAAAAAATACAGAAATTGATGTGACTCGAACTCCGTAGAGCATTATATTTATTAGTGTACTTATTAAGACATCATCTCTGATGAAAATATAATTAATTATTATTGTGCATTCACAATAAGGGTTATATTATTGTACCAATCATAACTAGATTTTATTATAATTACTTTCCTCATGCAATTATGATTGTTTACATAAATTGCAAGTGATCAGTAAATATAATTATACATATTTACTTAAGTTTGATATATTTAGTATGTTAAAAATCACAAATTCGATTCTCTAGTTGTAATTTAATGAAAGAATAAATGTTGAGTATTTTTTTTTAAATTACTACATTATTTTAGTAAATTCTAGTGAGGATATTAATTTATTAATTATACCTTTCATACCATACTTGATTAACAAATTTTTTATACATATAACTATGATTACAAAAAATTTATACATATAACTATGTTAATATCATAGTTAAAGCATATAATCACAAACATTATCTGGCATAATTAATTATTTAGACATGTGAAATAACGATTTAAAGTGAAATAACGATTTAAATACTATCTGGCATAATTAATTATTTAGACATGTGAAATAACGATTTAAATACTATTTGACATAATCAACTACTTAGACGAGAATTAATGACTTAAAAATATATTTGTAATAAATAAATATGTACGCATTGGGAAAAGCCCTTAAAGTCACCCTATTTAGACCGAATCAATTTGCTTAATCATAAGAAAGATTAATGTTGTTTTTTAGCACGCAACGAAATGATATTGAAACTTAATTAAAATTCATTTATTAGGAAATTAAATAATATTTATATATAACGTTGTTGGATTGTCTTTTAATTATATAGAAAAATTAACTATCTAAATTTTTAAGATAAGTATATAGATATAACGAAATTTGATTATAAATCTAACTTTTACGATAAGTATATAGATATAACGAATTTCGATTATAAATCTAACTTTTTAAATCGACAATCTATTACCTCCATTCAATATCATAAAAAACTGGTTTCAATCATAGGTTTAGTTTTCTTTCCAATCTAAATATCTACTACTCCATACAATATCCTATACTTACCCTTTAGTAAAAAATCGTTACAAAAACTTACAAATCATTCTATTCAATAAATATACTTGTACCCTTTAATTACAATACACAAAGTTAACAAGAATAAATCCAACTTTTTAATCTTCTCAAAATATATTATTTTATTCAACTAAAACAAAAACATTTTTATTGTAAAATTATGCTAAAACTTTCAAGTACATTCAAACATTAAAATCAAAATAACAACATTACAATCCCTACGCTGTATGTACTTTTAATATTTAAAAGTGATGCCCTTTGAGAGTTTGCGTTGAGTATTTTAACATTAAATACTTAATTGTGATGAAAATATAACAATCCCTTTGACATTTTGTGTTAAGTTTTTTAAACTTAAAAAACTTAATATGTTACAATTTGCTGCACAACATCATTCTCAACAAGGGCATGAAGTGCCAAGTCCCTGTGGCGCAGTTTGCATCTTAATACAGTTTGCATAGTAGTATGCAAATTCTGTAAATTCTTAAAAGTCCTTTTGTTAGGGCCATTCCTAACACACGTCTAGATTTGACCCATGTACTTCCATATGAAAAAATAAAATCCAAACCACAAAACAAGCAAAGAATTTTGATAGTCAATTGAAATGGACATTAAGTTTAAACAAGTGCAGTGGTATCCTTGAAATGCATGCTACACACTTTGTTTTATCATACACACTTGTTTCCAAGAGATTTGAAACGCATGCTACACACCTTGTTTTATCATACACACTTCTTTCCAAGAGATTTGAAGAAATAGCTTCCCATTCTTTGGGAAAACTCTATTTTCACAAAGAGTTTGTTTTGTGATGTCCTCAAATTGAAGACCGATGAGATTTGAAACACATGCTACACACCTTGTTTTATCATACACACTTCATTCCAAGAGATTTGAAGAAATAGCTTCCCATTCTTTGGGAAAACTCTATCCTCTCAAAGAGTTTGTTTTGTTATGTCCCCAAATTGAAGAGCGATGAAATCTTCGCTTGAAGGCTCTGCATAAAAGATAATGGTCATCTCGTGAATACTGAATAAATTTGAATAGGGTTTCGATGCAAATTTGGTGGGTTTCTCTAAAATTAGATTCAAAGTTATCTCTGTACACTAGCAGTTTTATTGGGCCAGTGCCCCCCGAAGCTGGGGAGCTCATCTGAGTTTAGTGCCATGGATATATCAGAAAATGGTCTAACTAGTGCTCTGCCCCTAGATGCATGTAAAAGAGTAAAATTGGTGTTCTTCCTGGCTCTCTAAAACTCTTTTAGAGGCATGATTCCTGAGTCATATGGGAACTGTTCCACTATGATATGCTTTCGAGTTAGCAATCACAGTTTCAATGGCACGGTACCCTCGAGCATCTAGGGATTACCTCATGCCTACATAATTGATCTAAGTGATAATAACTTTGACGGTGAAATAAACAGCAAAATAAAGTATACAAAGAATCTCTCTGTTTTCACCATTCAAAACAATCATTTCTCAGGGAGCATACCTTCAAGAAATTGGATAGGGATTGCTCTTGGGCAAAATGGATGCAAGCAATAATTAGTTCTCTGGAGCAAGCTCACTAAAATCCATTAATGGTAAAGCAAAACTCAATCTGGCCAACTTGAAAAATATGCAGAAATTTTTATTGCAAAATACCATATGCAGATATTTTTGTTATAACTTTCTTGCCCCTCCCACTTTGATAAATCCATCAACCACGTGGTTGACAAAAGGATGACCCAAGTCCACCAGCACATCCACATTGGGGTTCTTATAATCATGAACAAAGTTATAAAGGGATTCCTTTGTGTCATACATTTTATCCTTTGTGTTATACATTGCTTCCTTTGCGTTGTGCACTGCTTCCTTTTCCATTGTTAGTACAGCTCAGATGGTGATAACCTGCAATCCAATAATATAATACAGACCTAAAGCCTTTTCATAAGGAAACTGTCACAAACTTTACCCTGAAAAAAAATGTATACATGGCAAATCTTACCTGATAATCTGTTGGCTGAGGATTTTGTTGAATGGAATTTAGAGGGAAGGAGTATGGATTATATTTATGAAAAAATAAACAGTTGCAGTAAACAAAGTGGAAGATAAGTGCAAGATGTGTTGGGGTTGGGGTATGCATGACATAACACGTAGTTTTAGACGTGGCATAGAATGCCGCACCATGCTCATGCAATGACCGCCATTAACAATTATTAAGCTTTTATCGTGCACTTAAAAAGCTTAATTTCTAGAACACGTGATAGGCTTATTTAAGAAGCAATAGATTTTGTCAAAAGAGTCTGGACGGATCTCTCTGAAATTAACCTTGCAGGAAATAAACTGAATGGTCCTATTCCTGAAACATTTGGATCCATAAAGTCCTCAATTCTCTGAATTTTTCCTCCAATCGGTTGACAGGGCCAGTGCCAACCCAGCTAATTAGCGTGGCAAGCAAGAATAGCTTTTCTGGAAATATAGGGCTTCGTGTGAATGGAGCCAAATCAAATTTGTTAAGCCCATGTGCATCTTCTTCTTCAACATCTAGAAGCAGAACCCATGCAAGACACTCTCGTCATAAAGCTTGCTTTGTATTGATAGAGTCTTTACATGTAATCTTTTATTTGCGACATTTGTTTCACAGGGGTAATCATAAACAATATTAATTTTCTAAAAATTATTCACCAATCATAGAGAGTAATAGTACCTTCAATTAATATTTGTTTAAAATCGTAACCCTCTGTTCTCTATGCTCCATGGATGTGCATCTAATCTAAGGCAATGTTATTTTTCTTAAGTAGACAGGGCAAAGCCCATAATATGCACATCACTTGCATCTGGAATATCACAGGAATCGCTACAAATAAAAGAATCAGTACCAAATATTCCAAACAACATCTTGCTAAAATAACTGTTACACCCTCGAAATAACTACTGTAGAATGTTTATTATTAGAATGTTGGTAATTCCCAATTAAAAGAGATCTGTGAAACGTTATTCTACTAATGAATAAATGTGCAGAAATAATTGCCAATTAAAAGATAATTACGAAGTTTTGACCTGTTTCTAGAATGCAAGTTTCATGTCTGCAGTTGTCGTGGTCATTTTTGCAATAGGCTGGGTCCTATACAGAAAAATGTACAGAACAGTTGAATCCCTATCTTGGGATCTCAAGTCCTTTCACAGGTTTAGACACAGTGAGGATGGCATTCTTCGTTCCCTGAAGGAAGAGAACATATTTGGCAGTGGTAGATCTAGAAAGGTTTACAAAAGAGAAATAAGCAGTGAGGAAAATATTGTAGTGAAACAGCTATGGATCAGCAAGGCTGCCAAACTCAATCTTTCAAGAGAGGAGACGGTGAACCGCTGCATGATAAATAACAGACAGGTATGCAATCTTGACACAAGTGTCAATTGAAGCATTTACGTGGCCAAAACTGTCAGTTTATAGGTTTTCATTTATGCTTTTCACCCTGCCCGCTGTTGATAGTGGTTCGGAATGATTTGATTGCTCAAAATAATGGTGTCACAGTTACAATTGCGTTGATAAGTGCGAGGCCGGTAATAACATAAAAATTATTGAGCCAATGAACATGCAGAAACAATAATACTATATTGGATTGTTTAAAACAACTGCAGTTTCTGAAATATAATACTTATGTATTATACAATTAATAAAATTAACAGATTTGATTGGTGGATATTAAACAAAATAATAAAGAGTTAAGCATAAACACTAAAGTAGCCCTTCAGGACTAATAATAACATCTAGTTCCTAATCTGTCTTCCACCATTTAAAAAATATGCATAAGAAGAAAAATAATAATATTGTTACTTGCGTTCATACTATGAAAGGTCGTAATAAATAATCTCACATTAATCTTTGTTTGTTTATGATTGAGATACCGTACACCTCCCATACCCACTCATCTAGTTGTCGGATCTTCAAGAAACCAAAAATAATCCTCCTTTTAAAAAAATCATAAATCTTTCAAATCAAAATATATTTTAAATCAAGGTTTAAGACCAAATATTAAACAAGAAGATTATTTTTTATAATATTATTTAGTTTAATTAGATTGTTGCTCTTTTAATATATATGGATTAAATCTCTTTTAATTTATATTATATTTTTTTATATGGGATGAAATAAATCAGAAAAATACATATACAGAGTATTGTTGAAAAACAAGTACAACAGAAACAAAGTAAAATAATAATAATATATTAGTATATCCTTCAACAGCAGGCCTAAAAGAACAATGAGTTCAATGCTACTTTTTGCTATAATAAACTCTACTAAGCAACAACATGAAACCCCAACAACGAACAATAAATTATCTAAAGATGAAACACCAACACAACAAAACAGAGTAACAAAAAAGAGACTATTGTATTATATTTTTTATTTGGAATTTAATTTCATACTGTATATATTTTTGATTAAACATATATTATATTTTTATATATTAAAATATATAACATATTTTCAATTAAAAATAATTTTAAAATCAAATTCAATTAAAAAGGAAACTTCAATAATAATGTTGATAAATGAGTGGGAATAAACTCATTCCCACATATCATTTCTTTTTTAATTATAGGTAAAGAGTAAATTTTGATTGGATCTCATCTCAAATATGATTAACTTTTATAAAATATTAAATAATTAATGAAATTCAAAAACAATTAATAAGATAAGAAAATTTAACTAGAAAAAACATAACAAATTCACAAGAAATTGACAGCAAAGAAATATATAAATAAAAGTCATAAAATAAAATTACAAACACTTATATAATGAAAAAATGACTAAAATAAACTGATCAAAAATCCTTCCCGAAAAAAAAAGAAGATTAAAAAAACACCTTGAAAATTAACAACGCCAAGCTCACGTTAATACACCTTAACACCAAATAGCATGTTAAGTTTCCAAACAAATTAATAACATATATTCCAATAATCATAAGCCAAGATATAACCATAATTTCAAGATAAGTTACGATGATCGAATTAACTTAAAGTAACCACTCCATGGTCGTAAAAATTACATATTGACACTTGAAAATGAAAGAAATAGAGTGTCAAAAATTGCATAAACAAGTGTCGTGAATAGTTTTAGTACCTGCTCTTGTATTTTGTGAAGGAGGCTAATGAACTTCTTATAGTATATTTGAAAGTTGCTTTTATTGAATCGCTCAAAGCAATGGTTAATAGGATAGTGATCTGAAAAACCTATCAACGCTTGTTTTGTTTGGCCACAATCAATTTAACTGTTGTAACTCACTTGAACAACATTTAGACTTGTTTTAGTTTATACGTAACCTGTTTAGCCATTACAATTTGTAGGTTTACGCTGAATGTACATAGATGATCTGCTTTCCAGATATTTCAAAGCAACCTCTTTTTTGTTTCTCTTTTGAAACTAATGTAAATGTACTAATATCAATATCCTTTTGTCCATAGTGATTTTTCCAATGTATTTGCCTATACTTGTATTTGCTTCTGCGTTATTTTTTTGTATTCGCTGTTATAACCTACATGTTAGTTGCATTTTGTTGTAACCTATACTTGACTAATATACTTCAAACCCCCTGCTTATGTATGCTATGCTCATGATTTGTTGATAATTATGTTATGTGAATATTGAGATGCACTTATGTTTGAGTATGTAGAGATTCACAGAATACTCGGCTTAAGAAAATTTAAGTTACTTGTTTACATCAAATTTTGCAAGTTGTATTGTCCTTTGTTTAACCAACTAAGTTGACGATACTATAATTAATGAAAAAGTAGTTACTGGCCTTCTTAATATCGGTACATATGATCAATTGACACTCAGCAAGCATTCTAACAAATCATGGTTTTATTATTTAGATAAAAATTTGATGTTTACATGTATACACCATCATATTAAAAAATTTAATGGTATTTTCCTGGTGATTAACATAAGGAAGACAACAGGGGAACGTTGAGATGGATGCCAACTATAGTGGACATTAACGACCACATTATCATCCTAGAAATCGATTCCAACATTAACAATTCTATGCATTTCTGTGATGATTATGCAACCAAATTAGCCACAACTCCTCCAGTGGATCCATCGAAGCCACTCTGAGAACTTCATGTTTTGAACATCAAGTCCACAGAAGCAGTAACCACAATGATACTGAAAGTCCACCATTATTTAAGAGATGGAGTGTCCCTAATATCCCTCTACTTTACTTGTGCACATAAAGTAAACAACCCCAAATCCTTGCCCACATTACCTTACCCTGTTTGAAAACCTACGAAACATATCAGCAGCCTGTCCTTAAACAACAGTGGCAAAGGTAAATTGGTTTGGTTGGACACCAGCCCCTGCCATTTGAATTCTCAGTGAAATAGGATTGCAAAAGCAACATAATAGCAAAAAAAAGAGCAATGCAAACAATTTTTTTTTATGGTCTTGAGGGCACTCAAATTAACCGAAATCAATAATATTAAAAATTCCATGAAAAAATAGCCAATTAGCTAAAAAAAGACGCCCTGGTTTGTATCAAAAAAGGCGCCTTTTAATCCAAAGTTAATGGGAGATTGATTAGATCAATAAACAAAGACCAAACGTAGTTGTGAAGATTCCACTAAAACAACTCAGAACAACCAATTAAAAAGATGAAAGAGAGTGTCCATGACTTGCAAAGTGACAGTAAATGTTGTCGTCTATCACCCTTTTGAAAATTTTAACCCTGCCATTTAATTCCCAAATAAAGCCCCTAAAACCAATCATAAATTATACTAACCTACTGTTATATATATGTCATGACCAGACATGGAGATAAACACATATTTGTAGTATGTTGAAAGCGCAGATGGGCTTTCTGAGTCCGTTGAAATCCTTGAGTGAAATGGAATGCGGTTCCGCTTGAGTTGTGGCCTGTATTACTTTTTTTCATTTTTATGTCAGGTGGCATCCACTTATTACATTGTAATCATACTCTAGCGCACCCATTAAATTTATTTTTTGCTTAAGTTTAACTTCCCTTTTGCTCCGCCTTTGCTGTGATATGTAGTTGTAAACATGCTCAGCAAAAGTAATTCTTCTGTCTTCTTCTTATTTTAATTATAATGTTTTCATGGGTAGTAATTCGTAGTTATAATCCTGTTTCACCATTTAATGTAGCAATTGCAGATATCTAAGCCAAAAAAAAAGCGTGCTCTGCCTCTGGTTCACACGGTATCTCTTATTTTGTTCACGCCTTCAAAGCTACACTCCATCTATTTTCATAAGCAGGGGATTTGTTGTCTTAATCATTTGCAGATTGCATTGAAACAAGAATGGAGCAAAATATTTTGTAAGACTGGTAAAATCAAAAGTTTTCTCTTGAACATCGCAGTTGGGAATGTGGAATAATATGTGGGTTTTTCAAGATTTAATATCTACAGTTGGGCTCAAATTCTCCTCTCTGCGATATATTTATTAGGGCTTTTCTACAAGGTTGCGGAAAAATGTGGCATGCCTGCTTTGCTTTTTTTTTAAACCCCTGTAACTTTATTTCTAATTTAGATTAATATAACAATTTTTTTAATAATAATTGATACCCAGTTATCAATGAGAAATTGGCACGTAGATCATATAAAGATTTATTGAAAGTGCTTTAAACAACAAAAGAATAATTTGAAACATTGAATTTTTCAAACCAACGAATAAGATAACATGAACAAATCAAATTCTTTTAACTATATGAAAGCGTGCAAAACATATATGGAAATCATTGTATGAAGTAAAAATGCTTTACGAATAAAATAGCTTTCCTGCTTTTTGAACTAGACTGTCTGCGCATGCTTTCAAAATACTGGCAAATGTTATCTGGTTTGGATACAAAGAAGTCTGTTGCATTTCACAAAAGAGTCTAAAGAGCCTCTTCTGCACACCCATTTTGGACATTTCCAGCAATTATTGCATTCCACAAGACATCATCTCTATTGGGAATTTTCCCTGGCGGACATACTCCATGCAATCACATTTTGCATACATATTAACAAGAGCACTCTGCACAAACAAATCAAACTCAAATCCAAGTTTCACTGCAAGAGCATGAACTCGGTTACCTTCTTCTTTTGATGCAACAGTAGAAACCCCGCCAAGCAAACTGCCAAAAGTGAATTGGTTTGGCTGCATGCCTCCCTCTAGCATTTGATATCTGACATTGATTAATACAATTTTGGGACTTTAGAAGCAGAAAAACAACGCTTCATCATGTTTTCTTTCCTTTTCACAATAAATAGCATCAAATATTTTATTAAACTCTGAGAAATATTTGTAAAAACTTATAGGGCTCTGAGCATCTTGTGTCCTTACAGATTCAATAGTGCCAATAGAATATTGCAAGGCTCTAAATGCAACTTCGTGCAAACATTTTCCACAGAAAAGAAGCGGCGGAGCAGGTGTTCGTTGAAGGAAGCCGACGGTGGTAACACAAAACAAAACGAGGAACATACAACAGACCTACGTATGTGACAGCCATGCCTGTGCATGCCGCCACTGCTACAGATTTCAACAGAGCCACTGATGATTCCACCTCCATTTATTTCAGTCCAAACGCGGCTATGAGCGCATATTGTTTTCTGGGCGTTAATTGTTCAAATCTCCATGCCATTGTTTTTGTGGCAAAACAAAAAAAAATATGGTGAAATTTTTTTCGCTCTCGCTGGTGTAAAGGTTAACAACAGCGGATTATTCTCATTTATGTCAAGTAGATTAGGCAGGGCCATGATGGATTTTTTTGAATGATTTCCATGGTGGAAATAAGATAATATCCTTTATGCAATTGCATGGTGGAAACTCATTTTAAACAATGAGGGACAATGACAAATGATGATAGATCCAAAATTGCCTCTTTATGCTTCGTATACTTCAATTTGGAAAACGAGTTATAAAAAAGGAAACTATGTTTCCTCCTTGAAAAATGATATTGGTATGTTTAAGTTGGATGTGTGGATGTACGTGTGGTTTAAAAAATAAGTTAATATGATGCAAACTATATTTTTCATCAATTCTAAATCAATACAATGTTGGTAAGTGAAAATGGGTTGCATTGTGAGCATTAGCTACATTTTGTGTCTGAGTTGCACTGTGACCTTGCATTGCATTACGAGCTTAAGTTACATTACGATCTTGAGTTGCATTTCCATATCCAATTGCATTTCAAGCCTAAATTGCATTGGGAACCCAAGTTGCCTTTCCATCCCAAGTTGTATTGGGATCTTGAGTTGCACTGGGAGCTTGAGTTGCATTGTCAGCGTAAGTTGTATTGCATGCCCAAGTTACATTTCCAGATGGAGTTGCATTGGGAGACCAAGTTGCATTGGAAGCCCAATTTGTATTGGGATTACGAGTTGCATTGTTAATGATGCATTTATAAAAATGAGTGTGATTATCATAGGATCCTTATGAGAATCATGACATGGATCTTAACTTATAACTACTATGTGGGGAGGATGTTCTTTGAATTCCTGTGTGGGAAAATAAGTTACAACAAAGGAAACTTTATAATTCCCCCTTGATCTGAAATCAATGTTAGAATGCTCCATATACTCAGGTTCATAAATAAATAGTAAATGTATGAAGGAAACTATGTTTCCTCTGTAATGCAAGATTGAATGTAGGATTGAACTTTATTTTTGCCTCGAATTTGCGTATTGTGGTTTGTTGTCTTGGTATATCTTATTACTCTGTGAAGAGTGGCATTTTTAATGTTCATGTCTTTCGATTCAGTTTGAGATTTGGTCTTGGGCCACTATAAGGGTTATCAATACCCCATTCCCAACTCATCCACCTAATAATAGACTTGATGACATGTGTTTTGTCATTTATTGATGGTTCCTAGATTTGACCTTTGGAACTGTTGGATCTCACTCCCTTGTCACCTCTGCTCTATAGATGTTCATAATCATAGTTTTTATGTCAGTTCCTCATTGGTATTCATATTTTGATGAGGAGGAGGTGAAATCCTTCTTTTGGAAATATTTATTTTTCTATTTGGGTTACAAACATTGAGCGAAAGGGCTAGAGCATTTTGGATCTTCTCATATTTGCAAGTTATTCTCAAAAAATGATATGGGTTATGAGTATAAATTATTAGCATTTGTGCCACTGACTTTGATCTGGCACATTTTTTCCTTATACTGAATTTTTTTTGCTTGTGTGGGAATTATGATAGGAATGTGGAGAGGGGGTTGAGCAAAACTACCAATGTTTCCAACATTCCTCTATGGTGTGGTCTCCACAATGTATGTTATTTGTCTTAAAGTTATTGAAATAGTCATAATGGAGGACTGAATGGGAATGGGTTGTTGAAATGAGACTTATATTTGAGGGGATGGCCTTGAAAGGGACGGTGGCCTTTCAAGGGATGGCCAAGCATTTCATGTGTAGAGGTTGAAACCTATGTACCTTGTGTTTCAAGTGCAAAGGAGGAAATTAAAAGAATGATACTAGTGAGTTAAACATAACTATGAATGTTTCTCTTAGTAGGGATTACCAGCGTTGAGTCTGTATTAGGGATTATTAGTCTTGAGTATGCTTATAAACCAAACTGATGAAAACTGGTTTTGCAAGGCCCAAATGGGAAGGAGTGGATTGTAAAATTATAGGGTACATCTATTCAACTCTAATTTATACAGGTCTGGGAAGAATTTGTGCATCATTACACATTAGAGTTTAGATATTTTCTATTTTTTAATTATATATCTAGGTCTTTTTTCAAGAGCCTTGGAGAATCGGGATGAGAGGCTTTTGTAGCTATGTATCGTGCTTATAAAATTAAGATGAGAGACTTTTACAACTACGTGTCTTGCATTTGAAATAGAGATAAGATAGGAGAGGGGGAGTTGACTAATCCATATCTTGAAAAAATAAGGTGAATTTTAACCTAGATATATAGAAAGGAGTGAATAGGGATGATCAAGTAAAATTCTTGAAGGCATATTCAAATTGAATTCCTACATAATTTGTGGAATTTTTTATCAATGTATTTATTAATATGCATAAATGATTAGCCTATAACATGATACCTATATCATATTTATAGTAATGATCCCTCATCATCGCTAATCACTCCCTCATTGGTGCTCATCATCCCTTATCAACCCCAGTCACTCCCGTATCATCCCTCATTATCCCTCATCAACTTGCTTCATCCTTCATCATCCCTAATCACTCTTTCATCAACCCACATTATCCCTAATCATTCCTAATCACTCCTTCATCAACCCTCATTATCCCTAATCACACCCTCATTGACCCTTATCATCCTTAATCATTCCATCATCCTCCATTGTTACTCATCATCCCTAATCACTTACTTATTGACCATCATTATCCCTAATCACTTCATCATCATCCCTCATCATCCCTAGTCACACTCTCATTTTCCCTCATTGTACCTCATCATCCCTAATCACTCCCTCATGATCCCTCATGATCCCTAATCAGTCCTTCATCATTCATCATCATCCCTAGTTACTCCATCATCATCCATCATCGTCTCTAATCATTCTTTCATAATGACATTGTTAGTTTATGGGATGTTCTTCAAATCGATTCGTTATCATATCTAATCATTTATCATCATCTCTAGTTCCTCATCATTTAGAGGAATGAATGAGAGTGGGTTATGGCAATGACACTACTAGTTGAGGCGATGGCCTTGAAATGGATTTGATTGTCTAATCCAAAAGTTGAGCCAATCCCAGATGTAGCCATTAATGGAAAATATTAGTGGGATGCTTAATAACCCATATTTATGGGTTATTAAAGGATATGAATTGCAATTCATTGAGTGTCTAGATAAATAGTAGAGTGGATCACCAGATAGATAGATAGATAGATAGATAGATAGATAGATAGATAGATAGATAGATAGATAGATAGATAGATAGATAGATAGATAGATAGATAGGTGGTTACCAACATGTAGAACTAGGTATAATCTAGATAATAGAATCCAACATATAAGCATGGTACTCACTATACATAAGAATGGTTTTTAGGAATTATAAATAATGATACTTGGACATAATTATTATGATAATATATTTGTATGTGAAATGGTTCTTAAAATATATTTATTACTTGTGAACTCTAATAAGCTAAGGTGTTAAAAATGTATTATCCATTATCCTAGTAATAGATGGTATTTAGGGGTTCCCTTGTGCATATAATCCCTAATATGTTTTAAAACTTACAAAAACCCTAACCATAAATTCTAAATACTAACCCTAACCCTAAAACCTAAAACCTAAACTAATAAACCCAAAATATCCAAACTCAAAACACCAAATGTAAAACCATAAACCCAAAACTCTAAATCCAAAAATCTCAAACCCAAAAACCCCAACACCCAAAAATCCAAACACCTAAATCCTAAACAATAGACACTAGACCCTAGACCCAAACATAAGACATAAGACACAAGACACAAGATGTAAGACCCTATACCCTAAAACCATTAATCACTTAAAACCTTAATCCTTAACCTTAAACCCTAAACCTTGAAAAACCTAAAACCTAAGTTCCCTAAACCCAAATAACATACAAACTTAAAACCCTAAAACACTAAAATGTTAGGCATCGGTATTTAGGGTTTGAAATTTAAATTTAGGGCTAAGGGTTTAGGTTTTAGGGATTATGGTTTCAAGTTTACAATTTAGGGCTTAGGGCTTAATATTTTGAAATAGGGGTTAGATTTTAGGATTTAGGATTCTTAGTTTTATGTTTTGGGTTTGTGTTTAGGGTTTGTTACTTATATGTTAGGGTTTAACATTTAAGTTTTAAAGATTGGGGTTTTAGGGATTAGGGTTAAAATTATAGAGTTTACAAGTTAGGGGTTTCATGTTAGGGGTTTAACATTTGGGGTTCAAAGTTTAGGGTTTATAGTTTAGGTTTTAGGGTTTAGGGTTTATGGTTTAGGTTTTATAGTTTATGGTTTAGGTTTTATAGTTTATGGTTTAGGTTTTATAGTTTATGGTTTAGGGTTAGAGGTTTAGTCTTTATAAATTTAGGGTTTATGGTTGATAGTTCAAGGTTCATAGTTTAAAGTTTAAATTTATAGGATTAGGTTTTAGGGTTAAATTTTTAGTGTTATGTCTTAGGGATTAAAATTTAGGGCTTATAATTTATATTTTATGCTTTATGGCTCAAAGTTTAGGGCTTAACATTTTGGGTTTAGGGTTTAAGGTTATGTGTTTTGTGGTTAGGGTTAACGGTTTGGTGTTTAGGGTTTAATGTTTTAGTTTTAAATTTTTTGAGTCATATTTTAGGGTTTAGCTTTTAAGGTTTGGGATTTGGTGTTTGGGGTTAAGGTTCTAGGTTTTTGGTTTCACACTTAAGTTTAATGTTTAGAGTCTAAATTTTAGGGTTTTAGTTTTGAGGGTTATGGTTGATGGTTTGGGGTCTCAAACTTAGTGTTTAGTATTTAGGGTTTGGTATTTAGTGTTTGGATATTAGGGCTTAGGGTTTAGTGTTTATGGTTTATAGTTTAGGGTTTGTGGTTTGTGGTTTATGGTTTCAAGTTTAAGGTTTAGGGTTTAGGTGTTTAGGCTTAGTGTTTAAGGTTTAGGGTTTAGGGTTTGGGAACTTATAATTTGGAGTTTAGGAGTTAATGTTTAGGGTTTATGACTTATGCTTTATGCTTCTAGGCTTTGGGTTAATATTTTAGGGATTAAGTGTTAGGGTTTAAGGTTTAGGTTTAGATTTTAGGATATAGGATTTAGAGTTTAGGGTTTGTATTTTGGCATTTAGGTTAAGGGTGAAGGGTTTATGGATTGATTTTTGGGTTTCTGAGTTTAGAGTTAGGGTTTTAGGGTTAAGGGTCCAGATATTAGATTTTTGGGTGTAGGGCCTAGGTTCTATAATTTAGGGTTTATTATTCAAGGTTTGGGGTTTACATCTTGTGATTTAGTTTTTTGGGTTTCATGTCAACTTTTAGTGTTTATGGTTTGGGGTTTAGGGTTTAGGATTTCATGGATTGGGGTTTAGAGTTTAGGGTTTGGGATTTAGGTTTTGAGATTTAGGGTTTAGTGTTTAGGGTTTGGTATTTAGGTTTTGAGATTTAGGGTTTAGTGTTCATCATTTAGGTTCATTTTTAAGGTTTGGGGTGAAAGGTTTAGGGTTCAAAGTTATAGTTTAGTGTTTGGGTTGATTGTTTGGGTTCTAGAATTTAGGTTTTAAGGTTTAGGGTATGTGGTTTTAGGATTTAGGGTATATGGTTTCAGGTTTGAGGTTTTATGGTTCTAATTTTGTGGTTTAGGGTTCAACTTTCAAGGTTTAGGTTCTAGTGTTTAGGGTTTAGGGTTAAGGTTTTGGGTTTTGGGTTCAATGTTTAGTGTTTAAGGTTCATGATTTTGAATTTTTATTTTAGGTTTAGTGTTTAAGATTTAGGGTATAGAGTTAAGGGTTTATGGTTTAGTGTTTATTATTTAATATTTTAAGCTTATGGTTTGGATTTTAGGGTTAAAGGCTTAAAGTTTAGGTTTTAGGGTTCAGGGTCTAAGGTATAAAGTCTAGGTTTTAAGGTTCTATGTTTAGGGTTTAGGGTTTAGGTATTATTATTTTGGGTTTGGAATTAATGTATTGGGGTTAAGGGTTAAAGGTTAAGGGCTTTGGTTTTAGGGTTTAGGTATATGATTTAGTGTTCATGGTTTAGGGTTTATGATTAAGGGTTGGGTTTTAGGGTTCAATGTTTAGGGTTTAAGTTTTAGTGTTTAGGATTTGGAATTTAGGGTTTATGTCTACTGTTTTATGTATAAATGGAGTGTACAAGGGTGATTAGCTACATTCATATATGGTATGAGTGACCGTATCACGACTATAGGAATATATCATGTATGAGTGACATCATACCTACATGTAGTACTAGGTCTGGGTAGATGTAATGTATGAATGATTGTATCATTACTATATGTATGCTATAGTTTTCATGATATAGGCTATTCATTTATGCATATTGATAGATCCATTGATTTAAAAACCCACAAATTATATAGGAATTCATCTTGAATCCACTTTTAAGCCTTTTACACAAATGTACCTAGTCACTCCTTTCTATATATAGGTGATAATGCCCCCTCTCCTTTCAAGATATGACTTAGCCAATGCCCCATCTCCTCTCTCTATATAGGTTATAATTCCACCTCTCCTAATTTTCAATCATCCCCTAATAATGACCGCTCTCCTTTATCCCTTGATCCAATAATTTCCCATCTAATGATTTTCAAGCATGATAATGCCCACACTCCTTTCAATATATGGATTAGGTATTCAATAGGGTATCAATTATTCAATATATGGCTTAGGTAAGATATATATGGTAAGGATTATATATGGCTAATTCAGATCAAGATATGGCTCAAGTATTTAATTGGGTACAAAATATTGAATTAGGTGGGGCAACTCAAGTAGGTAGGGAAATAAAGATAGGTAAGTAGGGGATACTTAAGTAGAAAAGGTAGATAGGTAATACTCAAGTATAATAAGGTAAGTAGGTCATAGTTAATATAAATATATGGCTTGGGTATTTAGGTAGGGAATACTCAAGATTAAGATACGACTCTGGTATTCAATTAGGTATGGCATATACGCAAGTAGGTAAAGTATGCAGAGCATACTCAAGTAGTTAAATTAGGTAGGTCATACTTAAGTAAAATATGGTAGGTAGGAATATTCAAGTGATATATGGATTGGTTATTTAGGTAGGGCATACTCATTGAGATCAAGACATGGCTCGATTATTCAATCAGGTAGGGCATACTCAAGTAGCTAAATTAATTACGATATACTCAAGTAGGTAAAGTCGGCTCATAATCCTCAATGTTATAGATATATTACATATGTAACATGATTATAAATTTTTTTTATCATTTTATCCGCTAGTCTTAAAATTCTAAAAACTAAGTATTGACCATAATGGATTTTTGAAAACTAACTTCTAAATGGTAATTCTTATAGCTCTATAATTGATTTTAAAAGATGTAGAGTGGCCCTATTTTGTTATATTTAGTAAAATAAATTTAAAATATAAGAATATAAAATTAAATGTAAACTTATACTTAGATCCTTATACACACAAACAAAACCCATCACAAAAAAAATGCAAATCAAAGGGTATACCTAACACTAAAAAATGTAGATCAAAGGGCATAAACACCCTTTATACACATAAACAAAACTCATAAAAAAAAAATGCATATCAAAGGGCATACCCAACACAAAAATGTATATCAAATGGTGTATTCACTTTAGAATATAAATGGTGTATGCCCTTTGAACTACAAATGGCATATGTCTTTTTATCTATAAAGGGCATACACCCTTTGATCTGAAAATGAC
Source organism: Torreya grandis (assembly GCA_037957365.1). NCBI lineage: Eukaryota > Viridiplantae > Streptophyta > Pinopsida > Cupressales > Taxaceae > Torreya > Torreya grandis. The sequence goes on along the minus strand of JARHVA010002253.1, from coordinate 1,983,770 downwards.
GTGCCCCATTTGTATTTAAATGGATGTTACAAACTTTTGGCTTAGGACCAACCCAAATAATATTTTCCATGGTTTTATTGAATAAAAGGGTGTATGCCCTTTACAAGAAACATTTTGTGTTTTTCATTTTGTCACCTTTTTTGTCCCCCAACTTTGTATATCCACCCATACTTTATATAAATTTTCATGTTACAATGAATGATTGTTTCACTAATATATGATTCATATTTTCTTAAACTCTTGACTCACTACTCTAAATGCTTGAATTGTTTGCTTTCACATAATCATTGTATATCTCTTCAATGTCCTATATGTTTATACATTTATTGTATTTATAGACTTACTTAATTCAAATTAAGACTCTATTATCACATAATACAACACATAACAAGAAAAAAATCCAACAAACCAATATCACATGACACAAGAAGCCCAAAATAAGGGTCAAATGGTCCCACCCCCAAAATCATACATGATACACTTTTGGGGCTAAAACCACGTAGTGTACATTTTTGGAGAAAATATTATAAATCCAAGGAAACATGAGGGAAAGAGAGAGGAAAAAGAGAGGTAATTAGGGGTAAAATGACATGAGAAAGATAGAACACAAATAAAAAATGCTATAATAAGATCCTAATATATATCATTGATCGACAAACATAGTAGTACCCTAGAATAATGCAATTTAATGACTAATAAATATAACCATAATAAAATTAAGTGTCTAAATTAACAAGAAAGTTGGATTTAATCCTATCCTTTTCAATTGGACTAAGGTTATGTGAATGTGAGCAGGATAGGCGTGGGCAAGTATAATGTGATAAAATAATAAAGAGGATGTAGATGGGAGGGAGGAGACTAAATTCAAAGCCTCATTTGGGAAGGTGAAGGACAAATGGATGAACTTGGTGGCTAATAGTACTTGGGGTATGGTGATGAATAGATCCATGTGATTAATGAACAAAAGGAATAAAGAGGTTGTAGATGGGAAGGGATGGGACTAAATTCAAAAACCTACTTGGGAAGGTGAAGGGCACATGAATAACTAATGGATAATAACACTTGGGATATGGTGAGGAATGGGCTCTCAAGTGATAAATGACTAACAAGAATAAAGAGGATGTAGATGGGATGTGGGATATTATTTATTTAAAACCATGTTTTGGAAGGTGAAGGGCACATAAATGACCAAAAACTAATAGTGCATGGGTATGATGAGGAATAGACCAATGCATATCATGTAGTCACTTATAACCCAGGTGTACTTGGAAGCATCTATGATGATGTAAGGAAAGACGTAACAATGATAGGTGGTACTATTACATATTTTAAAAAGCATGTAGTGGCCAATTAATCATAATATAGGTAAAACCATAGGATTTTATCCAATTTATGTTTATACATATTTTGGAATGAAACATTGTCACTATAAATGTTTTTTATGTAGGTAAGGGATAATAAACATGAATTAATGGAAACCTCTACTAGTTTTACACGGGGTTGAATTAGTCTGACTACCTCACTTCACAAGTGATCATGAAGATGATATTTAGGCAACATGTTCTTTATTAATTATTTGTTTTATAAGAAAGTGTTATATTTTTTATGATATAAGAGATTGATTCAGAGATAACATCTTGGTTTTCATTCGACCCTATTAGTTGATTATTACAACCCTAAACCTTAAACCCTAATTTTATCACAAATGTAAACATGAAGATATTGGGGCCAATTTGAACTCATTTAACCTAACTATGAGTCTAGGATGTGATTTTGAGCTAAATTAGACCATATTTTCTAACATATTGAGTTATTTAGTTGATTGTTTGAAATAGTGATGCAATTTGGATGAAATTGAAAACCATGAACTTGATTTTGCCTATACAAGATGTAATTTAGGGGGTCAATCAACCCCAATATCATAACCAAATAAATCAAATAGTCCACCAATTTAATCATGAAGGAAAATGGGGCTAATTTGAATGCCTTCAACCTAACTAGAATAGCAAGACATGATTTGAGGCTAAATTAGGTTTGATGCTATCATGAATTGATATAATTAGTTAGTTAGTGAAATTAGGGACATGATTTCGGCAAAATTGAGCCATATAAACCTAATTTATGGGTAAATTTATTATATAGGATGCAACATATGGCTTAATGGACACTAATTTTATTACAAATTCAAACATGAAGGTAATTGGGGCCAATTTGAACCCCTTGAACCTAACTACGAGTCTACGATGTGATTATAGGGGCCATATTATGCCTTGTTTCTTGACATATTTACCCAATTAGTCCATTGACATAATTATTGATGCAATTTAGATGAAATTAAACCTCGTGAACCTAATTTTAACTATATATAAGTAATATGGGGGTAAATTGACCCCAATACCATAATAAAATAAAGTATACAGTTCACCAATTCAATTAAGAAAGAGATTAGCGCCAATTTGAGTACCTTCAACCTAAATAGATAAGAGCAAGAGGTGATTTGGGGTTAAATTAGTCAATAATTGATTTAATTAGTATTTTGGTGTAATTAGAGACGTGATTTGGGCCTAATTCAATTGGTTTAATTAAACATGTGATTTGGGCTAAATCAAGCCCTATAAACGTAATTATGGCTCAATCAATTGTATAGGATGCAACATATGGGTATGTCGACCCTAGAATAATAATATAACATATGTTTACATCACATAAAATAATCATATTTAATAATAATATGATATATGATCACATAGGTATACTATAAATAAGGCATACACATTATATTATAATGTGTATGTGTTATTGTCACAATAGACATACTAGAATTAATGTGTGCATTCTATATTTTAATGCATATGCATTATTGTATTAATAGGTAATAAGTCATTTTCCAATGTTTATTTTTATATCACCAAGGGAAAAGTTGACTTATTCTTCTATAAATATAGATTTAAATATATAATTTTGATCATTCTAACCCCACAAACATTCACTGCATCATTTTTTGTTTTCCATAGTGAAGACAAGAGGAATAAATTTTTTCTTTGGGTCCCCTACCATAAAAAAGAATCAAATTATTCTTTGGGTCCCCATTATTAAAATGAATTTCAAATTGTTATTTGTCTAGTCATGGGTGATGGAGCTTGTTCAAACAAGAGGAAGAACATAAAGCACAAAACACCAAATCAATTAGAAGAGTTGAGAGAAAAACCAAAGGTGTGAATACAAGCATTTCTATTGAGATAAGGTACACACACTATCCCTAATGATCCAAATATAATAGACAATGATGAAATTGATAATAATTAATTGAATAATGATGATGAATATTTACCTAGAAGTCCAAATTATATTGCAATTCCACATTCAAAGTATAAAGTTTTTTATTTTGTTGATGATGAATCTATGCATGATGATTTACCCCTATCAATGAAGATAATTTCATGGAAACACATAATGATGAAAGTAACAATAAATAAAATGTCATCCCACAACTAAATAATGAAACTAACAATGAATAAACTAGTAGTGAACATAACGATTTTGAAACACTCTCTCAATAAATTCCATCATTAACAACACTTCTAAGGATTATGCATAAGAAAAATAAGTACTTAATTAAATTTGTTGAATTTTTTTTGAAACAGTTGCTTAAGGAAATGTCTGACCACCATTCAAGAAGACTAACTAAAAAAGTTTGGGATAATTTCTTTGATAAATTACATTTTGATAGTAAAAAAATGGCAAGTGTTTGTTTTGTTGATGATATTGATTAAGATGAGGCATACAATGTACACCCTAGGACTAAGAACATCTAACATGGATGATGAAAACAAAGAAATTGTTGAAAATATACATGATGCATATCATATTGTAGGCTCAAAATCATGTAACAAAGAATATAATGTTACTCGACGTATAATTACAACCTGTGCAGTAAGTGGTCAAACAAGGAAAAAATGATTCATTTTAAAAACTAGCCAATCATTGGAAATAAATAGAAAAACATTAATGAAACTAATTAGAAGATGCCAATACCACTGAGCTCTAGGCATTCTCTAGTAGACTTCCAAGAAATAACAAGGCTATAGCCGATGCTCTCAAAGATTTACTTGCACAATTTTGGAAAGGCAATACAAGAGTTTCACCTAATACAAGAGATGTAGTGAAAAGAAGAGTTGGTTCTTGTAACCATGAACCATATCTAAAATATTTTTTAGATACAACAGAAACACAATTGTACTTTATTTTTTTGAAAAAATATCCACAAATTTATATTAGTCAAAGATATTTTGAGATGGCCAAACCATTTTATGTAAAAATAAATCACATATGCACCACTTTTTGTGGTAGGTAACATGTTGAATTTTTAATGCACTGTGATGTTTTTTGCCATATTCGTTGTTCTTTGCATACTAAAAACTTTTTAAAGGAGTGTGGTAGAGAAGTTCTGCCAAAATCAGCTTGGGAATATATTCCAACCATTTTTTGTGAAAGACCAAATGGACAATTTTTTATAACAAATCATGCTTGGATGGAAATTACAACATTTGTGGTGGATATCTAAATTAAAAAATTTGTATCCATGAGGAGAGAACAAGTGTGATTGGATAATAATTAGTTGGTTTGAGAAAATACAAATCTATGACTTATGAAGTAAAATATGGAAAATAATCTAAAAGGTGTGAGCTTGTTACCAAACATATACATATTTTAGAATTTATGGTCAAATTCAAGGAGGAAATTATTTATGAGTATGCAAGGCACACAAATGGTTAGATGGTTGGATGAACATTTCAAGATAAGAAAGGACACATTCCCACTTAGTTCTATTGTTTCAATAATTGACTTTGCTGAGAATTACACATTCAAACCACAAATGAAAGTTTAGTCAAAATAGTACAAATCAATACGAGTTGTCATATTCATGTATGCACCTAATAGTACATAGATCAAAAAATATTAAGGGAGTACCATTTATATGTTAATGATGACTAATCACATTGTACAAAGTATGTGCAAGGTTTTTTTGATATGTTATATGGATAGTTGACTAAGAGGAACATTACTTTCTATAGATAACTAAAATTGGCCACCGATAACCTTCAACCAGGCTTTTGATCAATTTCTACCAAAGTGCACAATTTGGCTTAAAAACACTAAAATGCATTAAAAGAGTTGAAATTTTTATATTCAAGTGCCTATTTTTGCCAGGGTATCATTAAATGGGTCAATGCAATTTATGAAGCAGCTAACTTTGATCAGATAATTTTGAGTCAAAATCACATTTTCGCACCTGGGTGCTCTAGATTGCTCTTTTCTATCAAGTTTTTTTGTATAAGACACATGCCTTTGTTATTTTGAATTGGAAACATCCTAAATGGGGTAATGGTTCCAACACATCTAACATCAACTTCTAATTCCAATCTAGTCAAATTTTGAGCCAATAATACGACATTGTGACCAATTTGATTACTTTGTGCATAAATTGTTGAGGTTTTGCATCAAAGTTGACTAATCATTTTTAAGGTTAATTAAACCAAATCAATATCTTAATATAATTTTTCATGAAATTTTTTGAATATTTATTTTTAAAAATTGATATTGAATATCTGCATCATCAAATGACATCATTTTTTAGAAAGACATCCCTAGGCCATAAATGCACAAAATATCTCATCAAGCCACCCCATGCCTCATTAAGACCCTCCCATGCCTCTTAAATTCCCCATATTCCCAAATAGTCATGGACGATATTTATGAATTTAATTACATAATTTGGATTAATTCAAGGCCACACATCTCAATCTTGAGATGGACGATCATTGTTGATCTTAAACCATCTCAAAACTCTATAAATAGAAGGGCCATGAACATGAATTTTAGGTTGGGATGATGCAAATTTATAATACAGAAATAATTCTAAAATCCATTACAATTGGTGTTATAATGCCAAATTATTGAGCCAAGCCAAAGCTAAACATGGTGCCAAGGAGAGATAAAAGTAGCCACACTTCATTGATGAAGACTTCATGAGCACAAACCAAGCAAGCCAAATCGAAGAATACTCTTGGAGAATAAAAGGAGGTAAGAAAAGTTTGTTTTTTTATATTTTTATTGAGATTTGTCATTTGTTTTCTTCATTAAGCTCCCCCATTGAGATAGGCTTAAGGTGTTAGCTATTAGTGTGTTATTTTAAAATTGATTTCATATACTAACACTATACTAATCTCCTCTTATTTAAATCTTATGTTCACAAATGGCACGTTTAGTGAGACTTAGCCTAACAAATTTGGTCAAATTGCACCTACAAAAAAATTACTAACCATTGTCATGCAAGATCTTAGAGTATGGAGGTAAACAAGGTAAAGATTTTAGCAAAAAACCATTTTTTATAAGCCATGGTTTTATTCTCGAGACTGTGTAACCTGGCTTGACTGTGTGCCCAACTCATCCTGAATCACCCCAAATCGACCCTAACTCAGCCCCAACTCAACTTCAACTTGGCCCAACTCACCCTAACTCAGCCTCGACTCACCTTGCCTCAACCCCAACTCGGCCCCAACTCGACCCCGACTCACCCCAACTCAACCTAACTTGACTCCAACTTGACCCCAACTCATCCTAACTCTATTAATATGCCTTCCACGCATGATCCATTTTTATTTGAGCGTCATTTGCTGGAGAACAAAGATGAAATTTTTGTTAGAGCCATAGAAGTAGGTGCTAAGTTTCCAGCGGACTTCCCTCATGAAAGTTTACCAAGCCTAGTAAAAATGCCTCACAACATATTGTATAGTCAAAAGGCCTCTTCTATAAATCCTTTAACTCTAGTCCAAATGATGTATAAGGACCCTAATATGCCTAACAAAGGAAAGAACCTCATGGAATACCAATTTAACCAAATGCAAACAACATATCAAAACTACCTGAATCTAGCACGTAATTTCAATAAAATGACCATGGTGAGTAAACCTCTTATTGACTAATTCCTTCAACAAGAGTTTTCATAGAGTTAACTGGTCAAAACAATCAAAGTTTAAACATATTTGTGTAAAACACTTTGATAGACAACTTGTTGCATATGCCAATTATCAAAGAAGTGTCTTATGCTTCTACATAGAATAATGAGAAAAACACAATGGATAATATGCAAGCAACGTCCAATCCAAATCAAAGTGGTACTAATACACAAAAAACTAGTCAATAACATATGCCTTTAGTTAATACCATAAGTGGCTCTATAAACCTAGGAATGGGAGCTTCTACACTCCAACCTCAACCAACTGCTTCATCAAGCGCACAACCAACATGATCAAGTACTCAACCAACAACCAATGTTATGCCTCAATAATATAATGTGATGAATCCTATTCCTCCTCAATAGGTGACGAGTAACATTTCATAATAATAGGCAAAAATGAATATACCAATGCAGAAAAGGTCAAACATATTTCCACTTTAACAAGGGGCAACTAATGTTCCACCTCATCAAGTAGTAGCAAACGTACCTTCTTCTTCGCATACCAACATGTCAATTCAAAACCAAATGATGTTTAATCAATAATGTATTCATGTTGGTCAGCGACATGTGCCAAATCTCCAATATGCATCCATTTCCAAATTAAGATACATGCAACAAGGGGGTTCCAATGTCTCTCAAATACCTGTTAGGCAACAAATTGTCTTTTGTGTAGAGCATACCATAAGTTCAGAGATAAGGTCTTGGCTCATAAGTTCCCACTCAATAAAAAGGTTTTATTAGTCGGTAGCATGTCCGTATTCAACTTAAACAAGCATAGTATAGTTATATCCCTCCATCCCAACCAAAAAATACTCAAAACCAAACTTAATATTCAACCCTCACCATAATACTACATAACCACAAATGCAATTTCAACAATTGAATTCTAATCCACATATGCATATTCTTGGTCCATTTCCCAACCAAACCAACATACCCCAATAAATACCTCTATCATACCCCGATCAAAGTGCTCCACTCATGATTGTCCAACCATCTACCCAGGCTAATATTCCCACAAGTTTCCTAGAGCAAGAATTACAATAGATGAAGGATGCAATCGCTGCCATCTAAGCTGGAAAATAAGGTAAAAAGTTTAATTTGGATGATGTGTGTTCATATCCTTCTAATATGGACTACTTACATATTCCATTTTCTCCAGGATATGAGCCCTCAAAGTTTGATAAATATAAGGGAAAAGGTGACCCCAAAGCCCATTTAATATAATTATTTGTTGCATGCCAACTAGTGGCATATAGTGACATATACCTTTTGTTGTTATTCCCAAGGAGTCTAGTAGGATAAGCCTTGGAGTGGTTTTTTAAGTTTCCTAAGATTCCAGTAACAAATTTTGATGACCTTTCAGAAATGTCAATGCAATACCTTTCTTACAATCTCCCACATGAGATTTCATTGGTCAACTTGACGCAAGTAAATCAAAAAGCTGATGAGAGCTTTGTGAGTTATCTATAGTGATGGAGAGCCCTTTCAAGCTGATTCACCCATAGTTTACTAGATAAACAATTAGATACTTTGTTTACTAAAAATTTGCATACTGAGATAGCTTATCATCTAGAACTAAAATGTGTGCATACTTTCAAAGAGATCATTGATAAAGGTTTTTTGATTGAGTGATCCCTTATTAATAAAGGAAACATTAAGCTTAATTCAACTAATCATTACCAAGGTACCAATCAGGAAAGTGGCCAAAACTAACATCCAATCCAAGTGCAAGCATCACAACTGGCATAGGCCAATAACCAAAATAGAGCAAAATAATTCAACTGCAATAGGAATGTTGTGGTAAATAGAGTGACCGAGTCACATCATGTCTATCTGGTGCAAACATCATCTGCTCAACCTATACCACCTTTTCAACTTACTCCTACCTAACAACATCTTCAACCAATGCTGCAAGCACAACAACCAAGACCCGTGCAATAAATAACACCACCATTGCCATTACAAAACCCTCCTCCAAGGATAACAGTACCTACTCACCATGTTTTTAGTCACCTTAGATAACCTATTGAATCTATGTTTTGTAAACTTTCTTGCCACTAATTTGATTAGTTGGCCTATACCAAAGCATTATCCCCAAGGCATTCCTTATCCTGATTGGTACCATGAAAATGAATTCTATGAATATCATCAGGTCAATAGACATAATTTATGAAGATGTGTGTAAATCAAGCATTTGATTGAGAATATGTTAGAGAGTGGGGCGATCACATTGGATAATGGTGCTTCCACCTCCAATCAAACTCTTGGCATCTATCAAAACCCTTTTCCACAGCATAACCAGTAACAACAGCAACAACCACCACGACTGGTGCAACAGTAAAATCAATAATATCAAAATCAAAGACCTAACTAATAAAACCAATAGAACTAGTAGAACCAACATAATCAATATCAAAACCAACAACATCAGAATAATAGACAAAACCAAGGTTAGAATGGTAACAACCAACAAACCTACCATGCAGTTGCACATGACTACAAAAAAGTTGTAGGTCATATTGCAGGTGCAAGAATTAATACCATCTCCATTAATCCTAGACCGAGCACCAATCAATATAGACCATTGATAAACAATGCCACTCAACCAAATTACATGAATAATCCTTCTTTGACTTGGGACCGCACATAGGCAAACCAACAAATAATGTTTTCTACTTTTGGACCTTATACCAATAACTTGTCATTGCCCTGTGGCCACATACAAGTAAACTACCAGCTGAGACTTATCCTTTCTAGTCCCACACCATTCACACAATCTTTTAGAAATCATGGTCCTATATTTAATCTCGATTGTGCAATCACAACTTAAAGATCAAGAATTACCATCCCAGGCCCACATCCATCTGCCACTTTGCCTCTTATCCAACCAAATGTTCCACCTCAAACCAAACCATTCACCATTGACCAAGACAAGAAGTTTGATATTTTGAAACAATTGTAGAAGACACTAGCATAAATATCTATTTTAAATTTGTCGCAAACATCAATAATACACAAGAACATTTTGAATGAGTTCTTAACCCAATCCACTAATTTTAGTGACATATCCCCTAATAAATTTCAAGCTTTGGTTAGACACCTAACTCTAGCCCAACAAGTCACATTCAACCAAAGTGATATGTCATCCCTTGGCCCATTGCTTAATGACCCATTATACATATAAGTTTGTATAAAATGGCATAAAGTGAAGTGTGTCCTTATAGACAATGGATCAGGTCTAAACATAGTGTCTCTTAAACTCATCAAACTTCTCAGGTACACAATGGTAGATCTTCAAGCAGAGACAATTACCATCAAAGCCTACAATAATGAGGAAAGAGAATCACAAGGCACCATCTATTTACTAGTTATCCTTCAACCTTTGACCCATGATACACTTTTCCATGTGCTCGATCTTGATTTATCATATAATATGCTTTTGGGAAGACCTTGGTTACATGAAATTCATGTAATCCCATCAACATTGCACCAATGTATCAAGTTCTCCCATTTAGGGATGGAAGTTTGTATACCATGAGATTTGCATCCATACGAACACTGCAAGCACCTAAAGGCTGAGTTCAAGAGTTATAACTATCATTTTGGCATGAATCTAATGGCCAAGTAGGATAAGGGAAAATCAATACTCCTTGATCCATCAGAGGACAATTGTATTGATCCTAATACCCTTGATTCCCTTTCCCATATGCCACCTCCTGAATTATCCAATCATTTTACTATCTTGCCTAATGGCACAGGGGAGTATGTGACCCATGATACCTTTCATATTGCAAACCTTCCACATAATCCAAAGTCTTTTAAAAGACCTAAAGCTAAGCCAATTTATCCAAAATGATAACAAAAGAACAAGGGTAAAGCACCTATCACATTTGTACTAGCATCTGGCCTAGAACCAAACCCTCTCGAGGGAATGAATCATGGTTATACAATGACAACCAAGCTGATTATTATAAGAGTACAAAGTATCATATTCCCAATAGGATCATGAAGAATCAAGACTATGAAGGAGGAGGCCTCAGACCTAATCAACAAGGAACACTTGAGCCAATTTCCATGATGAAATATAAATGACCCTATGGACTTGGATCTAAACTACCAGGAAGTGACTCCATATACCTTAATTGTGTTTTATCACCATCAACCAGTGATGAAGATGTTGACAGTGAAGCAGAGTTTGACTATAGCCTTTTTATGACCTAGTTAAAACCAACTTGTTTAACCCTCATCCCATTTGTACCCTTACCCCAGTAATTCATCACAACCCACTACCATTGTGTTATCCCTAACTGATAGACTAGGACTAGCAAGAGTCCAATATATTGATTGATACATTTTAAAATGATGAGGCTTTCTGTGATTTTATTAGCCTTAGAGACAATGTTTCTTTGGGGGACCATAAATCAGGGTTCTCAATCAAGTTGGATCCTATAGCATATTTTGGAGAGCGGGTGAACACCCTTAGCCAAAAGCAAATAATTAAAACATTGAGGTCCTAAAGTGAAAACCTCTTTGAGGCACTTTTTAACTAAGGAAATAGTAAAGATAAAGGCCAGTCTAGTGGTGAAAACCTATTTTAGGCACCATTAGATGAGGGTGTTTAACCTTCTTCAATCATAGCTCAGGATACCACCAATGATGAAATTATCTATGAGTCTAAGTTCAGTTTTGAAGAAAAATAAACATTTGGTCAAATCATTTAGGATTTTCCAATAGTTTTTGTTACATAGCCAAACCTTCCATTAGGGGACTCTGATTCGTCATGCCTATGGGAGCTTGAAGAGCCAATCCTAGCAGAGGACTCTAATATTACCAGCCAGCTCAAATCTTTGCCCATTATCCTTGAAGATGGTTTGACCCTTCTAGCGGAAGATATGACAAAGATTAACATCAGGTCTTTAGATGACCTTAATTGGATCGAGCAAGGTGCTTCCCTTACTGAGAAAGATCGTGAGTTCTTTAAAACCCTTTTGAGGGAGTTTATATATATTTTTCATGGGCATATTTTGACATGCCAAGTTTGGACCCTGCCTTGGTTTTGCACCACCTTGTGGTCAATTTTGATGCCAAACTAGTAAAACAAAAGCTACATAAGATGCACCCTCACAATATTGTATTGGTAAAGAAAGAGTTATAAAAACCCTTAGAAGTAGGATATATTCTATCCATTGACTACTCAGAGGGGATATCCAATATTGTACCAATTAGTAAAAAACCAAAAGAAATAAAAATTTGTACTAATTTCCATGAAATAAAAAAAAAATTGCCCTAAGGATGACTTTTTATTACCTAATATTGACCTGATTGTTGACTCTACAGTGGGTTATGAGATGCTTTCACTCATGGAAAGCTTTTCAGGATACAACTAGATCAAAATAGCACTAGAAGACCAACACAAGATAACATTCACCACTTCATGGGGCACATTCTATTATCAGGTAATTCCATTTGGTCTTAAGAAATTTGAAGCTACATATCAAAGATCCATTACCATCATATTCCATGATATGATGCATGATTTTATTGAAGACTATGTCAACGACATACTAGGCAAATCAGAAACCAGGGCCAACCATCCAACAATGCTACATAGAATATTTGAAAGACTACGTGAGTACAAAGTCTGACTAAATCTAAATAAATGTGTATTTATAGTAACATCAAGAAAATTAATTGGCTTCATCATGTCTTACAAAGGCATTGAAGTCGATCTAACCAATGTCTAAGCTATAATAGAGATGCCACCACTAACCAATTTAAAGCAGCTCCATAATTTATAGGGCAAGATCCAGTCAATCTGACGCTTCATATCTCAGTTAGTATATAAGTGTAATCTATTTACACATATTTTGAATAAGGGAGTTGCATTCCACTGGGATAATCATTGCCAAATAGATTTTCATTAGTTAAAATATTACCTAGCAAGTTTGCCTGTTTTGTTGCCTCATATGCCAGGAAAACCATTCTTGTTGTATCTATCACCTAATGGCAATGCCTTGGGAGCACTTTTGGCTCAGCATGATGACAAGAGAAAGGAGCATTCCATGTACTATTTAAGTCGTACACTGGTCACGTATAAATAAAATTATACACCCATAGAAAAAGCCTATTTAGCCATGGTCTTCACAACTTAGAAACTATGCCATTACATGTTAAATAATAAGACCAAAGTTATTTCAAAAGTAGATTTGCTCAAGTATCTCTATATAAAATAGCTTTACAAGGCCACATGGACAAATGGATTATGCTTGTAAGTGAGTTTGGCATCGAGTACGTCAATCAAAAATCCATTAAGGGACAAGTTCTTGCAAATCAGCTTGTTAAAGCACCCCTTGCTAATACAGAGTCACTCATATTCCAATTTCTTGATGAATCCATAATAACCATCATGAACACACCTCTTGAGGAGTAGTACTGGAAGCTGTATTTTGATGGATCATTCACGACACATAGATCATAGTTAGGCCTTTTATTTATTACACCACAAGGGGATTTAATCCCTAAATCATTCAAGATCAATTTTCCTTGTACCAATAACATGGCCGAATATGAAGCACTTATTGCAGGGCTTCACCAGATGGTATAAGAGAACGTATCTCATCTCAAGGTTTATGGTGATTCTTATTAATCATCAATTAGGTTATTGATCATTTTCAAACCAAAGATGACAAATTGGCTCTATATAAGGCCATGGTCGACACTCCCAAACAAAAGATTGCTGACATTTAGTTTGAGCATATACCAAGGGCAAATAATAGAACTGTAGATGCTATGACCACTATTAGATCTTTGATTTGACAAATAGACATAGATAAAGATTATCATTTCCTTGTCAATAACATGCTAGCACCAGTTCATGAGCCTTCAACTGTCATGATGAATTGTGATATTGTTAGGCTTAGTTTTATCTAGTACTCAAACCTTTATAACTACCTCTATGACCAAGTTTTACCACCTAACCTATCCCAAAAACAAACCAAAGCCTTCATCCACCAAACCACTCATTATACCTTACTTAGATCAACCCTTTCCCACTGTGATTTTGATGGAACTCTACTTCATTATTTAACTTTGGTAGAATCTATGCTAGCATTATGAGAAGTTCATGAAGGTGTATGTGGAGTCCACACTAGTAGGGCCATCTTATCAAAAAATCTCTTGCGTATTGGTTATTATTGACCCATATAGACGTAGATGCAATTGCATATGTAAATAAATGTGAAAAATATCAATGACATGCTAATTTAATTCATGCCCCAACCAAGACTCTGAAACCAATGTTGATGCCATGGCTATTTTCTACATGGCACCTTGACCTCATTGGGAAGATCAATCCCACCTCATCCGACAACCATAAACATATCCTTACTACCACCTAATATTTCACTAAGTGGGTTGAAGCTATACCCCTCACTTACATGACTAGAAAAAAAATATCTAAGTTTATCTTTAACCATCTCATTTTCCGTTATGGTATCCCCTTCGAAATTATATCTGATAATGGAGGATCATTCAAGAACAAGGATGTTGACAAGCTATGTGTTGAATATAACATCAAACAACATTTCTCTATGCCATATTATCCTCAAGGTAATGGTCAGGTTGAGGCATCCAACAAAAAAATTATTAACATTCTCAAAAAGATTTTCAATAATGTCAATCACAATTGGTACCTTCAGATAATCTATGCCCTTTGGGCATACCGTACCAATCACTATACCCCCACAAGAGCCACTCCATACTCATTTGTTTATGGTACTGAAGCCATACTTCTTATTGAGGTTGAGTTATCTTCACTATGCATATCTTTCAAGAATGTCCTACATGATCATGACTATTGAGTAGCTCACTTGCAAGAGCTAGACCTACTTGATGAAAAATGCACAGTTGCGCTCAAAAATCTTTAGGCATATCAAAACTACCTCAAAGGCCACTATAATTGATGCATCAAGTATATAACATTTGAACTTGGTGATCTTGTTCTTAAAGAAAACCAAAATAATACCATGGCTGAGAAGAAGCATAAAATTAAATTCAAACCAAACTGGATAGGGCCTTTCATCATTACTACAGATTATGGATTTGGAGCATACAGGCTTGCCACACTAGATGGAGATGAACTTCCTAAGCTGATGAATATTATTCACCTCAAGTAGTACTATTCTTGAGCACTATGATGTATTATCTATAAGGACCGTTTCAGTTGTGCCATTTTATCACTATTCTTTTTTGTATGAATATCATTCTTATCATTCCTCTTAGCTATTACTTATCCATTTTACCATTCCATTCTATCAACCAAGCATATTTTGAATCCTATCTACCTAGCTCATTTGACCTTGGTTACACCATTAGTTGAACATTTTTAGCACCAATGAATTCAATCAATTTCAACAATTGTTTCGAGCATTTCAGACAGAGATAGTATTTTAAGTATTACAACAGATATTTGGCAGTTGCATCCTTCATTTTGTGTTTAATTCTCTCTCATTATCATGATCCTAATTATAATCACCTATGGGCAAATTAGTCTCAGTGACGTATGCCATTGTATCCTATTTATAACCACCTATGGGCAAACTAGGGGCAACATTTATTTATTATGCCTTAACAATACCAACTTGCCATTTTCTATGTTGTACTATGCCTTTATACCAACTGGGCCTATTTTGTTTGAATTAGTTTCTATACTAGTCAGATGCTTCTAATGTAAGTCAAAACTAAAATGACTTGAGGTCTTACTTTGGGACTATTTAGGCAATGCTCTATACTTGTTGAGGTCAACTCAGTCACCCTTTCCAACCACACTCTCACTATTTTTTTAGCAACCTAAACCATGCTCTCACCATTTTGTGAGTAACCTAAGCCATGCTCTCACCATTTTGTGAGCAATCTAAGCCATGCTCTCTCCATTTTGTGAGAAACCTAAGTTATGCTCTCACCATTTTTTGAGCAACCTAATCCATGCTCTCATACAAGCAACATAAGCCATGTTCTCACCATTTTGCAAGCAACCTAATCCACACTCTCATCATTTTGTGAGCAACCTAAGTCATGTTCTCACCATTTTGTGAGAAACTTAATCCATGCTCTCACCATTTTGCAAGCAACCTAAGCCATGTTCTCATCATTTTGCATGCAACCTAATCCATGCTCTCATCATTTTGTGAGCAACCTAATCCATGCTCTCACCATTTTGTGAGTGTTAGGTTGTGGAGCTAAAAGCTTCACTGATGGAAACAGAGAAGGAGGTTGTTGAGTGTCACAGTCACCGGCGTCGGTTAGGCCGATCGACGTCGGCCAGTGGTAGACAGGAAGAGCAACCGACGTCGGTCATTGGTTAGCCGACATCAGTCACCTCCAACCAGACAGGGACTGACGTCAATCGCCTGTGCGGTTCTAGAACTGTCGGTTGCACGAATAGTTTGTTAACGAACTGAGTGTTTGCATGTTAAGAGCTAATTATAGACTAGGAGCTACGGATCTAATTATTGTAATTAGGTGTCTAATTATTGTTTGCATGAGATTTATATAATAGACTCATGGGCTGTATTGTAATTTATGCTAGAGAGTAAGAGAGCAAATATTAACTCCTTCTGTGTGTGAAGAGAGCATGGTGTGTTCCTCCTAGTGCCACAGTGCCAAGTGTGGGTGCTGGTTTGGAGAATCAGAAGGATTCTTCATGTATGTAGGATCTTGGTCAGTAGATGTGCAAGGCCATGTTTGGAGATCTACATGGTAAGTAAGATCGGTTGATCTGCAGGTGTATGTGTGTGCAAGATCCAGGTTTGCAGGTGTGCAGAACTAGATTGATTTGTAGGTGTGCAAGATCAGGGAAGACAGCAACACAATAGGAAGCAAGATCATGAGAGATCTACTTGGAGTACGGTGTGTACTCAGTTGGAGAGCAAAGAGGAAGGCAAGGTAGTTCCTTCCATAAGTAAGATCATTTGGGTTGCAGGTTGTTGCAAGTTTAGGGGAGATCTACTTGGAGTACGTTGAGTACTTGGAGTGTGTGGAGCACTTTTGGAGTGCGTGGAGCACTTGGGTACTGGCAGTAGTGGATACTGACTGGTTGAAGGTGAACACCAACTCTGTGTTTGAGTTGTGTGTTGGAACCGTAAGAGAGAGAGATTTGAGAAAAGAATTACTGTACACTTGAGGTGTGGGAAGCCTCTGAGAGGTGTGAAGAAGAAGTGCCATATTCTTTATTGTATTCTTTGTTGGATGAGTATTAATACAAGTTGTGTATTGTCTCTCATATTCTGTGTTGTTTCTGAATTCTAGTTACTTGTGATTTTGGTTATTTCCACATATTTAAGTTGCTTGTGCATGGTAATCGATGGTGCTTCTGTGGGGTTCCTAACAGTTGGTATTAGAGCTAAGGTTGCAGGGAGCAGGTTTGTGTTTAGTTACAGGTCACTCTCAGGGGTTTCTGATTGAGTGGGAGTATAGCAACGGCAGAAGAAAGTAAGCTACGTATGGAGAAACTGAATAGCACAAATGGTCACTTACGGTGTTATGAAAAGAAAGAGCAGGTAAAGAAAGATTGTTGGTTGGTAGCAGATCAGTATAAAAAAGTAGATGTTGCAGGTGTTGTTGCACAGAATGCACTGGATAAAGTTGAATCTTGGTTAATAGATTCTATTGCCTCTTTCCATGCAGCCCCAAGTAGAGGGGTTGGTGAGCCTTGTTAGATTGTTGGCAAAGGGGAAGTGAAGCTGAAATTGCAGGCGGCTAACACATGGGTGTTGAAGGAGGTCATGCAGGTCCTAGGCTTGAAGATGTGGCTAATTTCTTCAAGAAAGTTGGGTGATGAGAGATGCATAGAAACTCTCACAGCGGATGCACTTGAATTAGCTAGTGGTAAGAAAGCAAGTACTCTTTATCTACTTGCTTATATTAGTGATTCTTCTTCTGTTGTGAAGACGTGGCTTTGTAGGCTTGGTCACATGAGCAAGAAGGAGATGTGTGTTCTTAAGCGAAAGACATATGTGTTTGATAGACTTAAGAATTGGAAAGCCTTGGTGTTCTTGGAGGAGATGACAGACAGAGTTCAGTGGATGGGGCTGGATACTTCTAAGTAGGGTGGTTTGGACAGAGATTTGATCCATGGAGAGCTCGCGGGTAAAAATTCATCACTCACAGGCGAACACAGTTATCGGCATCGGTCAAGAGGAATCGGTGTCGAACAGACAGGGGCCGATGTCGGTCATGTGCAGACTGGAGCCGGTGGTGTCAGGCAGAGTGGCTACCGGCGTCGGTCAGGGAACCAACGTTGGTGACCAGGTAAGACTGACATTAGTCAGAAAACTGGCACCGACAGAAAGGACAGTCGCATGGGAACCGATGTTGGTCAGATGCAGATTGTGTGGTGATCGAGGTCGGTCATTGGAATGGATTTTGGGTGGACAGCAAGTTGTCAAGGAGTCTCAAACGCCCATGGAGAAGAATGAAAGTGTAATTAAGCCTCAAATTTGTTGTTCCTCTTCTTTATACTAGTTGCTGACTGCAGAGCAGGAATGATCCAGGAAACAGTGGGAACATGGCATGAACAGGATGTAGGACCAAATGGGAGATTTGGTAGGGTTGCCAGTCGGTATGAAAGCACTGAGACGAATGGATACCTTGGTTAAAGAATAGAGAGAATGGACACGTGAGACGAAAGGCCGGGTCATATGGTCTTGAGGAAGCTGCAAAACAGTGGTACAGGACTGACAGGTGGTACCAGGTGGATGACAAAGCAGGGCTTTAGTCAATGTCAGTATAACCATTATGTTTGTCTTACCAGGTGGATGATGGTCGCAACATTATTCTATTACTGTATGTGGAGGATGAGCTTGGTGCAGGT
Source organism: Torreya grandis (assembly GCA_037957365.1). NCBI lineage: Eukaryota > Viridiplantae > Streptophyta > Pinopsida > Cupressales > Taxaceae > Torreya > Torreya grandis. The sequence goes on along the minus strand of JARHVA010002253.1, from coordinate 1,964,877 downwards.
TCAGACATACAGAGTTTTATTGAGCTAAGGGTAAAGTTAGTTCAGTGGCATGTCATGAGGAATTTGGAGCAGTAAAATTCGTTGGCATGAGAGACATGGAAGATCACAAGTTGATTTTGTCTCCAGTGGGAGCTGATGTGAATCAGGTGTCATCGAGGTTCAATACAAACGATGAATAATCAGAGCACACCAAGGGCTGGACAGTTCAGTGTCTGAAATCACATGAGGTCTGGTATAGACCTAAGTTTGCCCACGCAGTGGGAGCTGTTAGAGAGTTAGGAGCCAATTCGGGGAAGTGGGTTCTCAGGTATTTGAGAGGGACCAGTAGCAGGGATTCATGCTATGCAAGGTCAGGACTTCACTACATGGGTTTGTAGGTTCGAATGTGTCAGGTTACTCGGATGACAGGAGGTGCACCACAGGTTGTGTGGTGGTTGGTCTTCAGGAATGAGCTTGAAGAGGGATACAAGCGAGAAAATAGATTAGACGGGGTACAGATATAGGTACAGTGCAGCTATTTATCTTCAAGTGGGAGATTGTTAGGTTGTGGAGCTAAAAGCTTCACTGATGTAAACAGGGAAGGAGGTTGTTGAGTGTCACACTCACTGGCGTCAGTTAGGCTGACCGACGTCAGCCAATGGTGGACAGGAAGAGCAATCGACGTCGGTCACCTCCAAGTAGATAAGGACCAATGTCGGTCGCCTATGCGGTTCTAGAATTGTCAGTTGCACGAACAGTTTGTTAACGAACCGAGTGTTTGCATGTTAAGAGTCAATTATAGACTAGGAGCTGCGGATCTAATTATTGTAATTAGGTGTCTAATTATTGTTTGCATGAGATCTATATAATAGACTCATGGGTTGTATTGTAATTTGTGCTAGAGAGTAAGAGAGAAAATATTAGCTCCTTCTGTGTGTGAAGAGAGCATGGTGTGTTCCTCCTAGTGCCACAGTGCCAAGTGTGGGTGCTGGTTTGAATAATCAGAAGGATTCTTTATGTATGTAGGATCTTGGTCAGCAAGTGTGCAAGGCCATGTTTGGAGATCTACATGGTAAGTAAGATTGGTTGATCTGCAGGTGTATGTGTGTGTAGGATCCAGGTTTGTAGGTGTGCAGAACCAGATTGATTTACAGGTGTGCAAGATCAGGGAAGACAATAACACAATAGGGAGCAAGATCATGAGAGATCTACTTGGAGTACGGTGTGTACTCAGTTGGAGAGCAAAGAGGAAGGCAAGGTAGTTCCTTCCATAAGTAAGATCATTTGGGTTGTAGGTTGTTGCAAGTTCAGGGGAGATCTACTTGGAGTACGTTGAGTACTTGGAGTGCGTGGAGCACTTGGGTACTGGCAGTAGTGGATACTAATTGGTTGGAGGTGAACACCAACTCTGTGTTTGAGTTGTGTGTTGGGACCGTAAGAGAGAGAGCTTTGAGGAAAGAATTACTGTACACTTGAGGTGTGGGAAGCCTCTGAGAGGTGTGAAGAAGAAGTGGCATCTTCTTTATTGTATTCTTTGCTGGATGAGTATTAATACAAGTTGTGTATTGTCTCTCATATTCTGTGTTGTTTTTGAATTCTAGTTACTTGTGATTCTGGTTATTTTCGCATATTTAAGTTGCTTGTGCATGGTAATCAATGGTGCTTCCGTGGGGTTCCTAACAGTGAAAAACCTAAGTCATGCTCTCACCATTTTATGAGCAACCTAAGCCATGCTTTCATCATTTTTTGAGCAACCTAATCCATGCTCTCACCATTTTATGAGTAACCTAAGTAACGTTCTCACCGTTTTGTAAGCTTGAACCATTTAGTGTCTTGTCATTCTCGATCGAGTTTAAATACTCTAAAATTTCCAAAAATATTTGTAAAATTATTAGAAAAACCAAAAACATTGACCACTTCTTTGCCTTAAGGACTCTGAGAACCCTTATTACATCACAAGAAAATCACTTGTTACTTAGTTTCCCCATCCTTTTTGGCCTTTTGTCCCACACACTTTCCATTTTGTAAGACCATTCTTATTCTTCTATTACATCTATTATGTTGTTTTCATCAATTATCATTTTCTTTCCATTTCATCGGAGAACTACGTTTGGCTTGAAGATTTTATTGGATATTAAATCCATAGAACTATGTAGGCAGCATCCACTTGCCTAGTGCATATGGAGACAACTTGACCACCCCCTTCCTTTTCTTCTATTACTCTATTTTGTTAGTTTGTTAAGTTGTCACCTATTTTCTAGGGGCAATGTTTGTATGGTTTATATTGAGTTGTTTATTTGTTTGTTTGTGTGCATGTTTGTTTGCTTTCAACATTGTTGCCTTGATTCAGTCTATGTACATTCATTGAGTGATTCTTTGCTTGTACTTATATTTGAATCCATCCATATTTATATGTCTACATTGGCATCATGGTTTTTATCATTGGTGCATTGTTTTCTATATTGAGTATTGGATTATAGGAGTTAGTCCTTGTGCATATTTTGGCCAAGTCCTCATGATGTTATACCATGATGCCTACCGACACATGCTATAACAAACTTCATCTTTCAGAAGTCTATTCAATAATGGCAGCATCGACATCTCTTCAACACTAACATCCTGATTCAATCCCAATCATATCCTACACAGAGTAATTAAACAATGAAAGAATTTCAACCTTTGTTTAGTTTGGACGAGCATCTCCCCACTAGCAAGTTATCCCAATTCATATTTATCCTCTATATCATTTTATCATCATCATCGGCCAATTCAATCATGTTTTCCATCATCAAGTTCCAATGATTATAATTGCCTATGGGCAAATCATTGCACACTGTCCCACTTACATTTCTCAATGATTATAATCGTCTTTGGGCAAATCATTATTTCTCACCAAATTTCCTTTTTATATGCCCACCCATATTAGGTTCCATTAGAATTATAACTTATTGATATGATGTCATCACATGACTTTGACCATGTATCTGATCTAGTGCAATCAAGGAAAAGATTAATCATTATGTAATATTTATTCTCATTATTTATCTTGGCAATGGCATTAAAATTTAATTTTTTGTGATATAGGGCATGTTTTTATTGTTATTATTGATGAGGACAATAAAGAGGGAAAAAATTCCTATGTATATTGGTACGTAAAGGAAAAAAAATTGACTTACCCAATCATAGATGGAGAAAACATTGACTATCCCACATGGTCTATGGTTATCACTAGAACTTGGATTTGATAATATCCTATAAAAAATTCATATGCATGGTTGTTTGAAGACTTTGAAACACATAGGAAGATACTACACTATTCAAATTTGGTTATTGCAAAAAATATTCAATTGGTCAAATATCATGGGAGGATATTAAACAAAAATCTATGTAAAGTTCATGAGTCAAACCATGAAGATATTCTTTCTACTATAAATATTAGAGCATATCTTAGTGGTTCGTAGGATTGAAATTCCAAGGTATGTTAACTTATCAAATGTAGATGTATTTATTTTTTACTAAATTTTATTGATTTTATAGGTAATACATATAACTTTCATTTGTAATTAATTACTAACAATTTTTTGTAGGTTAGTTGCTATGTACCTAGATATCCCTAGGTACATAGCATTAGTGGTGCCAAATAAGCTTCCACATTCAGGAGGTTGGAACTGTTAGTGAAAAAAATCATATTCTTGAAGCTAAGAGAAGCTTAATATAAGTACTCAATTATTATAAAAATGGTATTCTTGAGGTCAGAGTGGGTGGTGGGTATCTCGATCAGTGATGATCGAAGGCTAAGAATGTAGTCATGGATGTTATCTGCCACCCCAAATGTATTGGCAGTTCTATTTTTGAGCCATGAAGTACTAGAAGTGGAATTCTCCAACTGTCACTTCAACTTTGCCAACATTCATTATCAATGTTTCCACACTCTTGAATAGTAGTGAAAACATGAATCTGAGTGGATTTGGAGGTAGAGGTCATGAGAGAACATTTCATTTGCCTATTTAGATGTGTTGGAAGTGATGGATTTTCACCTAGAGGTCCCAGAGGCATAAATGCCAGTAGGAGGACAAGCAATTATCTCTTCACTACAAAACAATTGTATTTTAGGATCCATCACTATAACTTGTGCCATAAATTGATATTGAAGGTTCCATCGATGCACTCCAATGTGAAATTATAAATATTAGACATGAATTTGAGGGTTCTTATGGTTCATTCCAATGACTTATGATTTTCATTTTATGCATGCCTAAAGTTAGGGTTAAAAATTGTCTTTTTCTTGTTTTGAGAAGGACATTCTTGAGGTCAAAACGAGTGGTGGGTATATCGATTGGGAATGATAAGAGGCCAAGAACGTGGTGTTAAATGTTATAATCCACCCCAGATGTATTGATAGTGTAAATTCTGAGACGTAAAACATTGGAGGTGGAGTTATCAAACTATAACTTTAACTTTGACAACATTTGTTGTCAGTGTTTCTATGCTCTCGAACAATAGTGAAAACATGCATTAAGGTGGATTTGGGGGTCAAGTTCATGGGATCACATGTAATTTCCATATCTATATGTGCTTGAATAGATAAATTTTCACCTAGAGGTCCCAGAGACATAAATTCTAGTTAGAGGACAAGCACTTGTCTCTTCACTGCAAAATTGTTGCATTTCAAGACCCGTCACTACAACTTGTGCTATAAAGTGGTATTGATTGTTAAAAAAACATAATTTAGGGTGAAATTATAGTGATTATACATGAACATGAGGGTTTATATGGTTCATGCCAATGAATTATGGTTTCCATTTTATATATCCTTGAATTTAGGCTTTAAAATGTGTTTTTCTTGTTTTAAGAAGGGCATTATTAAGGTTGAAATGGGTGGTGGGTCTCTCCACCGAGCATGATCGAAGGTCAATAATGTGGTATTGGATGTTATATACCACCTTATATCTATTAGTAATTCCAATTTTGATCCATGAAGCATCGAAGGTAGATTTCTCCAACTACATCTTCAACTTTGACAACATTTATTATTAGTTTTTCCACGCTCCTAAACAGTAGTGAAAACACAAATTTGGGTGGATTTGGACATTATGACCATGTAATAATGTGTCATTTAATTATCTATACATGGTTTAAGTGATGTACTTTCATGTGGAGGTATCAGAGTCATAAATGCTAAGTAAAGGACAAACACTTGTCTCTTCATTGTAAAAAAGTTGCATTTTAGGACCCATCATCATAACATGTGCCACATATTCATATTGAAGGTTACATTGACATGATCTAGGGTGAAATTAGAGGGATTAGATATACATGTGGCTTATTTTGGTTCATACAAATAACTTATAATTTACATTTTATGCACGCTTGAAGTTAGGATTAAAAACTACATTTTTCTTGTTTTGGGAAGGATGTTCTTACAACTGGAATGGGTGGTGGGTCTCTCCACTTGGCATGATAAGATGCCAAGAATGTGATCCTATATGTTATCCACCACCCTGGATGTGTTGACATTGTGAGTTTTGATCCATGAAGCATAGGAGATGGAGTTCTCCAATTGTAGCTTCAAGTTTGACAACATTTGTTGTCAGTGTTTCCACACTCCTGAATAATAGTGAAAACACACATCTGGGTGGATTTATATGTCTTGGTCATGGAAGCACATGTAATTTTCCTATATAAATATGTTTTAAGTGATTTATTTTCACCTGGAGATATCAGAGGCATAAATTCTAGTTGGAGGACAAGCACTTATCTCTTCACTGCAAAAAAGTTACATTTTAGGACCCGTCACTACAACTTGGACCATAGATTTGTATTGAAGGTTTAATAAACATGATTTAGGGTGAGGTTATATGGATTAGACATGCACATGAAGGTTATAATAGTTTGTGCCAATGACTTAGAATTTTCATTTTATGCATGGCTAAAGTTAGGCAAAAAAATGCATTTTTTGACCAAAATGGGTGGTGGGTCTCTCCATTGGGCATGATCGGAGGCCAATAACATGGTACTGGACGTTATCCACCACCTAAAACATGTCATTAGATCCATTTTAGAGACACAAAGCATCGAAGGTGTATTTATCCAACTGTAACTTCAACTCTGACAACATTTATTATCAATGTTTCCATGCTCCTAAATAGTAGTGCAAACACACATCCATGTGGATTTGGACATCATGGTCATATAATAATGTATCATTTGCATATCTATATATGTTTAAATTGATTTATTTTCACCTGAATTTCTTGGAGGCATAAATCCCAGTTGGGGGACAAGCACTTCTCTCTTCACTACAAAAAAGTTACATTTTAGGACCCATCACTACAACTTGTGCCACATATTCATTTTGAAGGTTCCATTAACATGTTTTAGGTTAAAATTAGAGGGATTATACATGCATATTAGGGTTCTTCTATTTTTTTACAATGACTTACAGTTTCCATTTTATGCACCCCTGAAGTTAGGCTTAAAACTGTATTTTTCTTATTTTAGAAAGGGCATTCTTGAGGTCAAAATGGGTGGTGGGTCTCTTGAACGGGCATGATTAGAGGCCAATGATGATAAAAGTGACAACATGTCCTATGAGGCAGCAATAGAGATGCATGTTTATTTCAAGTGACTATGAATCTATTAAGTATGGACATATACATGACATGCATTGTTTCATTAGGGTCTCAACCATCCTATCTAATGATTACATTATTTTAGGTCAATAAATATATATTGAAACAAAATCAAATTATTATTTTTATGCCCCAAAATTCTATTGTACATAAACTAGTTTATATGTTATATATGATTATGATTTTTCTCTTGTTTCATATTGGAGGGTCACAAGTCTAACTTATTGGATGTATGTTAGCCATCTCTATATAATGTGTGCTTGTATTTGTATATATGTAAGATTTTTATATATTAGGTATATGTATCTATTTTTATATGTGTGTTGGCATGGTTTTAATATAGCTAAATTATTAAAATCATGCTCAGAGAGAGACACACACATACACATAGAATATATGATTTTTTAACTTGCATATACATATGAAAAAAATGGTATATCTGAATTTGAAGCATGATGGAAACTAAATTATCTCTTATTTTTTCGCATAATTTTTTGAATCATGTGATGAAATATAATCCTTTATGTCTTATTATTATCTTCCAAATATTCAATGATAATATCACAAATTGTATTGGTTTTAATGATATGAAAATACTTGAGACTGTTTGAACCCTTTTATTTTAATCTTCAGATAAGGAACCTACCATGAAATTAATAGCCTCTATTATAGGTAATAGAAAGAAGCCAAATGAAGTGCATGATAATAAACCATCAAATGCAATCATTGAAGTGATTTTGAATCAAAATGATATATCTAGATCTAACGTAGAGGATCCAGATTTTGAACTTGAAATACAACCAAGCAAAGATAAACATGGATATTTATCAAATGGTGAAGAAATAGTTGTCTCAAGTGAAAAAGAAACACAAAATGGCCAAGATAAGTGTAGTGGAGAGGGATAATTATAAAAGTTCTATAACCACCAATATATCCCAAGGCCTCAAGAGACATGATAATTACAATCTTGAAATACTTCAAGGGGCCAAAGAAGAGTCTCCAAACAAGAATGTAAAGCATCTCCAAAGAGAGAACATCCTAAAGGAGGTGGTTGAACATAACCACTTCATCAAACATGCACTAGTAAAATGTATAAGGGCATCCAAAGAAGGTATGCAAGAGATGAGTATTTCATTGTTCATTTCAATCAAGTACTTATAATAAAAATGCAGTATGTCTATAAATTCAATGAATTTACAAAATGTGAATATCAAGTTCTAAATGATATTAAACCAGTGTAGTCAGGGTATCCACATTAGAATAGTGATAAATGGTGTAGCCCAATCATGAGAGGTACTTCACAGTAATATATGACTCTATCTCAAACATTATACTTTTTCCTTCCATATAGTTTTAATTGTAACACACATTGAAAGATTGTAATTTAATATTAATAAATTACATGAAGGAAATATTAAAGATGATCATATCCATAAAAGGCATAAAGACATACAAAATAAGAACATAATAGAATTTTGGATGAATGCCATATAGGTATACAATGCCAATAACACATACATTGCCATATAGGTGTACACAAAATTACATCATCTAATAACATAATAGAATGTCAGGTGAATGTATTATACACATATAATACCAAAAATACATGCATTTCCATATAGGCATATAAACAAGTACATCATCTAAGACATCCTACTCATCAAATAGTCTCCCTCTCTTTGCCTTCCTCGAAGAATACTCTCCCTAGGATGCCTTCCTCATAGATGGAGATCCTTCAAATGCCTTAGATTCCTCCAAGGTCTAACTACGGGTCCTTCTACAATCATAGCTTGCCTATAGTTGAACATTTTCCAATACAAATATTATTAGAAAATTTACATACTATACATGCAACCAAGTTCAAAACTTAATTTTAAACTCGAATACAAAAATAATTTAAACATGCACTTACTGCAATCTTGTGGTCATGCTTAATCTACGCTTGATTCTAAATAGGGTCAGTGACAGGTCAAAGTGCATGAATAGGGATGTGAAATGGAAAAGAAATAGGAGAAGGTGCCCTAATAATCATCTAAATGGGACTATTAGATGTCATACAAAAGCCCTGCTTACACAATACATTCACATTATAATTTATATTGCCCAAGTACATGGTAAAATTATTAAAACAAATCTATTTTTACAATTCAAAATACAAGTTAACATATACATCGGTGAGTGCCTATGTAGATGACATCATAGTAACAATGCTTGTGTCTGTCTATATTCGTAGATATGGAGCAGTGTCTATTATCGTCATCATTTGAACAAACAACCTTGCTTAGTTTTCTAGAGCATATATGATTGTTATTCAAGAGCATATATCTATATAAATAAAAACATATACATAGAGTATAATATTAACTCAAAATTTTACCTCTATATATGTAATGGTGGCCTAGTAGCATCGACAACTAAAGTAGTGGATGGCCCACAAGCTAGCTCTACATATGTAAACATCGGGTGGCTAAGATCCACAAATGCAGTTGTAGACCATGAAGATGTAAGCATCGTCTCCTCCTGCAACATAAAAATTACATATATATTATTCGATTTCTATGTAAATTAATTGTTAGTTTTTAAATACAAATATATCTTAAATTTAACATGACATTTATATAAAAGATACATGTGTGTAGTGATTGATGTGTGCACACCAAATGTATGTGCCAAAAACTCATCACTCATGATTATATCATCTAAGCCCTTAGAAGCACCATCATCATCATCTGAAGGTCTAGTGCATATAGCACCATAACATCTGCAACGATGAGGTTGGGTATACACACTCGGTGGAGTATCTATAGCAATGGTCTTAGAAAGCCTACTTGTATCTTGAATGAGTGTGTAAGTAAGTGCACTAAGCATATGCAAAGTTTCAATCTTCATGACCTCCTTCACCGTAGAGGGGATCCCAAGATAAATTATCTTTTGGGTAGGGATCCTTGTAGGCCGATTGGGTGCATGACGTGCACTAGATCAATACTATGCAGAGCCTTTCCCTCAGCCCTAAAACTCACCATAGTCAAAATAATTGGGAATCGCATTGAGGACAAACTCGTAGCAGAGTTTCTTCAAAAAATACAATGGGACCTCATGGTTGTTACATGGTGGGTAATCAAACACCATCCACCATTACTCCTAAAAATTATTTCTAATCAAATTATGTTGGCATCTGTGGATTGAGAAATGTTTAATGGTTATTGGAAAAGGTGCATTGGTTGTTGGGTCAATGAATAAAGCACAAATTAGCTCTTTCGATATTTTTTTGTCCTTCACCTCACGTGTTGATAATTTGTTAGCATAATAATCCCTACATCTATCCCTATATGATACCTATCTATTAATTTGACTTGTTATCAAATCAACTTGACCTAATACTGACTCTAGGGTATTGGCCAAATAGATGCGATGGGTATTGGTCGATGTGGGGGTCCCTCATTGTCCTAATTGTTTGTTTATTTTTTTTGTTTTCCACTATGTGTGCAACTAGATCCTCCTAACTGTCTAAGGTATATTATGGAACTTTAGAAGGGATAAGAGGGTTAGGAGGATGGTTATCATGTTGGTCTCTTGCAGTGGAATGAGCTATTAAAAAAGAATAAGATTTAGTAATTAAACAATGTAAATAAAAAAATCGTCAAAACTTAGTGTTAATAGGTTTAGTTTTTTATTAGTTACCTCCCCTCCACAATGGCATTGCTAATTTGACAAGGTATGAGGTGATCTAAGTGTTTTTTTGTCCTCCACCAAGCAGAACATGATCGCAGTATAGTAAATACAAGCACATAAGTAGGAGAATGAGAATGAAATAGGTGTACCCACAGGTTGGGCATTTTTTTTTGGTTTTAATAACGTGTACACATTATGTTTCCATAACGTGTATCCATTGTTGGCACTAAGCTTAGTGCCAATAACGCATGTGTTATGTTTTCATAACACGTAAGCCTTATGGCTTAGGAATCCCAAGCCTCAAATCAAATTACATGTATGTGTTATGACCATAATTCATACGTGTTATGCTCATTACATGCACACATTAGGGGAAATATCCACATAATCATCCCCCAATTTTGTGCACATACCTATTAGTACATAAAGCATTATAATAGGGCATTATACTAGTGCATTCAAGTATAGAATCAATAGGGCATTAGTAAGTATTAGAATAGGGCATTAGTACATAGGGCATTCTACTAGTACAGTCAACTATAAAATTAATGGAGTGTTTTAATGGAAGTTAAATTATACATTGAATGAATGATTTTAGGGTTTACCAACATTGCACATCTCATAGGGGCACATTGCAATTTTTAAAGAGAGGGGGGCGCGCGAACTTCCTTGGTGAAAACTGCTTCAAACAAAGAACAAAAACCAATTCAAATAATTGTGAATGCATCGACTAGTCTACAACTATCCAATAATGGCGATGAAGAGGACGAGGACAACTGAGCTTGTGAAGGGGAGGTTCCAAAGACCTCGCGAAAGGATGCGATATTTGAAAATGATGAAAACCATATGAGGCTCTCTCTAAATTATTACCTTTCCCATGATTTTTTACTTGTGACAGTGTCGTTGGGCCCAACAATGCCTTAACAATCATGGTTAGTACAAAAACTCGTGGTTAATACAAACAACAGTTAAGGCAAATAACATTGATTAATCCAAACACGCGGTCAAGACAAATGTATTGGGGACAAATTTATGGAGAAGTTTGACGGGCCCAATTGGGGGTCAATGTCCAACATGGTAGTCTACATCAAACACCTGCTGGTTATGCTCAATAATAGCATGTCGAAATTATTAACATAAAGAATGTATTAAATGTTCAAACAACTAACACTTTTGTATGTAAAATAAATGAAGAGTATTATTAAAAAAAAAAACCCATAAATATTAAAACCCTATCAAAATTATTGATAATAATATAATATTTAAAATCAAAAAAAATTATAGACCATCACTTCCGAGGCTTGATTTGTCCAAACCCAAGATTTCAATAAGTTTTAATTTTTTGGTGGTTGAAAGATGAAATGAAAAAAAACTCGAGTTTCTAGGAATAAAGCACTAGATCTTATCAACAAAAGTATGGGATTTAAGTGGAAGAGTAGAAAACATAAATAATTTGTGACGATGAGTAACGAAGATGAACAAGGATGAAAAACAATGACAACTAAGAGGGATGGTGACAAAGAGGGTCAAAAGCAACACTGATGATGATGATGGTTAATAAATATGATGAGGTTGCTTATGATGATGACAATGATGATGACGATTTGCTTACTATTATAATAAAAATACTTTTAACTTATACATTATTCAGACTAAATTAGTTTAGAGAATCGATTGAAATATATAAATGACTTAAATCCTTGTTGCAGAATATAATCTTAAAATTGTCATAATTCACACCAACCTTAACTATTTTTGAGCTTTCCAAGTTAAATACCTTGTTGAAATAGTTATTAAAATGATGAGCCTTCAGAATCCTAATATGCAAGGATATCCCACAATTATAAGCTCCAAAAGTTGTGAGAGCAAGTAGCGACAGGTAAAATTGTATCACAAATACAGCTGCATAGTTCATTTAAACACCTTATGAATTGAAAAAATGGCATGAAAATGCTTTAATGTCTTTATTAAAGTTAGCATTGAGAAGCAGCTGCACTTTTCTGTTGAACATCATGGGCTGGATAACCGCAATTGATGGGCCCATTGAATTTGCATATCCCATAAAGTAAACTACTTTCTTCAATAAAGCTGACAAAGGAATTGAAACGGCCATATGTTTTTGTCAGGTCACCATGTTCGAGCAGGACTTGGCCTTAAACTCAAGTTGGACTTATTTTAAAATGAGTCGAACAAAATCCAATTGTTTATAAGTAACCCAAATTACGTGGATGAGGTGCATACCTATTTCCAGAGGCCATGTTTTGATATCCGTGCTTATAGTTATAGCTGTAGTTGGTTCATAATACCATTACAGGATTTTGGGTCTTTGATTTAGATTAGCCTATGGATTTTTGGAACGCCGATATTGTAATTAAATATGAAAATAACTGTGCCTAGCTTTAATGTAGACTAATACAGCTGGACTTTAAAATGTTATTAGGAACATGAAATTTGAATTAAGGGTATCATAATGTGTAGAAAGGTTGGTTTATTTGTGAAATTTCTTAACTCAATAAAGAATTTAGCAAAGATCAATTATTGTTGAATGTAAAATCTTGACATCAAGACAGGTTCGAGTTTATACCAAACACTATTGATCAAAAAGAAAGAATATCACGACTTATGCAAGCTTTCTTTCCAATTACAATGGAAAGTTTAGCCTTAATTATCTATAGGACATAAAAACTGGCTATTTCCTTTCCATTGTAATATTGACCAGAAGGTGAGCCAGGAGGAAGAAGGGCTAGCATCACAGCACCCTCAGCACCCTCATCAGGTGATATTTCTCCTGCATTGAAATTTAATTCACTTTTAACGTATCCTGGATGAACACAGTTCACATACATGTCAGGATGTTGGCGAGCAAGAACCCGAGTGTAAGCATTAACAGCTGCCTTGGAAACATAGTAGGCTGGAAATTGAATGGGCCAACCATTGCTCTTCAATGATCCTTCCTGGAAATCTTTCAGGAAACTTTTGAGGAATGCGTTTATTTTATCCTCATTCAAATTGTCCAGGTCATTCAACTGTTGCCTCAAAGCCTCACTTGGAAAATACTGTACACGGTCAAAACAACAAAATAAATACCTTCAATACATGGTTTTTTTAAGGGGTTATTAGGAGATGATGTAAATTCTAAAAATATAAACATTTAAAAGTCTGTCATCCTATTTGTTTTTTTACAGGTGACCCCTGCTCTTAAGATAAGGAAGTGACCCCTGCTCTAAGATAAGGTAGAGCTGACCTCTAGGATCCCAGCACGAGAAGACATATTCACTATTCGACCTCCAGCTTTACTAGCGAGCTTCAAAAGAGGAAGAAATGCTTCCGCCATTCTTTTGCCACCATAATAGTTAATGTCAATGCATACCTTTGCCATTTCATAGCTTTCAGATATTCCTTCCACTGTTTTGCCCGACTTCCACAATGTGAAAAAGAGAAGAAAATCCTGAAATTAATAAGATTTGTAATATTCTTAATTTAATTGTTCAATGTACAAAGTCAAACTATCTTACGAATATCTGACTTGGATCTGCCTGGTTGGCCTGTAAGACATCATAGTCGATTGCAATTCCCAATATTCCTGCATTATTAACCTGCATTTCAAAGATTGGATCAAGAATTCAATTAATGTGAGGGGGCACCCAAGTGATGCCCAAGGCAAGCGAGCTTGCATCAACAGAAGAAGAAGAAGAAAAAAAAAGGTGCAGCAAATCAGTCCATCTTATAAGACTTTCAAAAGTATTAAAACCACTCCTTGATTACTTCCAAAGGAAAATACTACACACTACATATGGTGGACCCAATTGCTGAAGAATAGGATTGCTGATTCAATGCCTCAACATTCGAAAGGATAATTTGAATTGTTTTCTCTCCCACTATTTTACATGTGAAGTATTGGCTGTTTTTGATCATGATCTAATCTTGTGGATTCCTTTTTTCTCTTTAGGTGATGGACATGAAGCGTGATGGGACAAAATTTTAAGTTTCATTGATTTTCAGCGTTTTCCCTTGCACAAGAAACGGAAGTCAAGTTCATTATGGGTTGATCTATAAGAATCCATTAATTTTCACTTCTTAAGGTGATGTCTTGGAGAAGTCATGGTTGAGAGGTATAGAGGGTTTCAGGGGAAAGCAAAGACATATTCCTGGTGGGTTTTCCATTTTATATATGATTCAATCAGGAGGAGGGAGATTCAAGTTGACTGTTACCCTTAGGAGAGCCACTTTTTTCTCCATAGACATTTTTTTAATCGAAGTAATGGGTAAAATATTCAAGGCCGTCTCAGGAAAGACTGAAGGCATATTCCTTTTTTGGTAGGTTTTTGGAATCGATGAAGGATCCCATTCACATTTTGTACATAAACACTTCTGGGTGAGTTATGATTGCATTTAATGCTGCAAAACGTGTCATTTCCACTTTTTTTTTTGGTTTTTCCCAACCGTTCAGCGGCTGATTGTCGTGGAATGTAAATATTTTCATGAATGCTCAGTAAACTCCTGTGTTGGCTAGAGAATTAAAAAAGAAGGAACACAATATCTGGGGCTCTTTTTTTTGTTTCGAGTCTGGACACCAAAAACAGAGTGAAGGATATCGGGTTTTAGATGGCAGAAATAAAAGCTGGAAGGGGAAATTTTTCTGAGAGGTAATCAGGTTTAGATATGTATTGATACTGAGAGACTTTAGTAGTGAGGAGTACTTCTGTTGGATTCCAGAGAATCTGTTTTGTTAAGGAATAGGTTGAAAATTTGAATCGGAAAAGTTGAGGCATGAGTCTGTTTTGTTGAGAATTTTTTGTCAGGCTGCAAGGTTAAGGAAATCCCCCACCTTGTCTACATAACTAAGAAACAAAACTGTGTCATAATTGAACACTATCTACTCACTTCACTTAAATGAAGAAGATATCAAAACACCCAGAAGCGTATAATGATTTTTAATGATCGGAGGAGCTCCAAAAATGGAAGATTGAGTACAGAAATCAGAATAGAAAAGTTGAATCCGTACCAAAATGTCAAGTTTTCCATAATGCTGTTGCATCCAATTAGCAAATGTACGGATGCCCATATCATCCTGCACGTCCAGCTGATAAAAGACAACATTATCAAATCCTTTATCCTTAAGAGTCTTGACAGCAGCCATGCCCTCTACTAGGTCTGGATCAGTTAAAATCACGCGGATACCATTCCCTGCTAAACTGCGAACAAGTGCATATCCAATGCCCCTCTTGCCTCCTGTCACCACTGCTACTGTCTCCTTTGTCCACCACCTGAAATAATAACCCAAACAGATCAAGTAAGTATATGCGAACTACATAAACTTATATTTCCGGAAGACATGATAATTTTGCATATGACAAGGTATATCAGAGGAAATTGAAGCATGCAGTCACCTGTTGTTCATGATTTTTATTATTGTTTTAAAAAAAATTCTCTTTCGTATGTCTATGAATACAAATCTGGCGAAATCTATTGGTGAAATGAATACAGGAGCCTTTTATTGAACAGGGATCAAACAAACAATGCTTGGCGTGTATGTGAAATGACATTCATTTTATTCATTGTCCAGCCAAAAAGAAAGGGTGAAAAAGGGTCCAACTTTGACCGCGTTACTTTGCTCAGAGACACGATTGATTCACTGTATTTGGTATCTGGCACCTTTTGAGGCCATTAAATTACTTTCCAGTCTAGGGAAGTAGTCGAAGGCACTAAAAAAATGTTACCCGTAAAAAATCGCGTTTAAATTTTCTTTATTTATTTTTAATATAGGGATACCTTCAGATAACTTTCTGCACCCAAAAAAATTATAATATTTTATTCGAAATATTTGGTTTTGGCTGGTATGGAGTGCACCCTACATATTTTCGGGCGGCCTTATTCTGTAGCCTTGTTATACTTTATTGAGTAAATGAAGTGTTTCAATAATGAAATATTTAATATTTTTTTTATTATGGTAAAATAATTTATGAAACTAGTTTAAAAAATATATTTTTTCTTAATAATTTTTTAAAATTAGAAAATGTATAAAATTAGTTATGATAATTATTTTTTTTATTTTTTTAAAATATTTTTTAAAAATAATTAATTAATTTTTATTAGTTTTTTTTGTAATCAATTAATAATTAGTTATTTTTTAATTCTTTAATCAAATAATTTGAAATATATTTTCTTATGATAATTATATTTTTTCTCTGAAATTTACCTTATAAATAATGATATATTCTTTAAATGTTATTAGAACATATTCCTTTAAATTAATTGCAGTATTGACGTGTAATATACAACTCTTACTAATGAGATAATTATTTGTATTAAATATAAATTTAAAAATCCCATGGTCATACCAAATTTAACATATTTTGATCTTAATAATAATATTATTCCATGACACATAGAATTCTAGTGTCCTAAAAGCTAAAAGCTATAGTATCAATGGGTTGGGAATATTCTAACCTATTATAAAGTGCAGACTCGTAGCTTTATTCACTATGCCTTATAGTTTAAGGCATAAATATGCCTAGCTTCCTAGCGAAAAGATGCATTATATATATAATCGAGATGACAAAGGCCTTCTTTTTAGTTTCATTGTGCATTGTTTGTTTAGGTTTTACATGAAATAGGTTGTTTGGATCTACGTTCGTGTTGTTATTGTTAACTTTGTAAATAAAAATGTTTTATTTTGTACACTCTAATCTAATATATCATGAATGTATGGTAAGAAAACAAATATTTGGTGTGAATTTATTTTTTATATACTAAGAGTTGAATTATTTTTCATATTTCATTATATTTTTTATTTATAATTAAAATTTCTTATCCATTAAATGTTGCAAGCTAGATATTATCTCACATTACATTGTACTTCATTTGCAGCGTACGCCTTTTTTATGGATTTGTAATTTTATATATTTTGATTTTTATCCTATAATTACCATCTACTTAATTATATGCAATGTTTTATGATGTGCAAAAACTAGTGTTATGATCTATACCTTAAATTATTTTCATCTAGATGATATAATTTTTCCAATTAATTCATTTAATAGATGTAAAGTATTATATATTATGACCCATAATCCATCTCATCTGAATGCCAAGGATTATACTATGAATTGTGCTTGCAGATACAAAATAATATGTGTTGAATTGGAATGACACTTCATATGCATGCAATGTTTGTTATGGGCCTTTCTATGGTTAAGAAGATGTGATTAAATACTAAGGCACCTAAGTATATTCTAAAAAAATAATTTTGTGCTCAGTTACAAATAAATATTACCAATGATATGCTACTTAACTACATAATCTAGGTAAGATTATTATGGTTCATTTATTTTTATTTTTTTGTTAGAATTTAGGGTTGGAAGGACCCCTGCTTGATAAAAAGAGGAGAAAACCATTGCCCTGACTTGAGGACACAAGATCCAACAAGGCATATGACCATGCAAAGACCAAAACATCAGTAGGAAACATAACCAAAACACTATTATATTAATTACTGTTCGAGATTAAAATAAATTAACTATACATCTGAAATCACTCACAAGCCCAATTGATCAAAACAACCCAAAACCAACCTTAATCTGAAACATGCACCACCTTCAGAAACAAACCACCCCCACTGCAACATTCCACTTCATCATCCCATAAGGCTTGGAGCCCTGGCTAGGGAGAAAAACCCGCACTACTAGATGACAAAAATGCACCACCAACTGAAGACACTGCTACCACCTTCTACTCCTTTATTTTCCCATTATTCCCCTGAGCCTTGTATTGCTCCACAAACAAATAACCTTGATTTTATGAAATCCCCATCCCCTTGCAGCTTGCAAAAACCAACTTGGAGAAGGGAACATACCACAAAAAAAACTCTGAGCCAGGAATTTCACTACCGCCACCTGCGCCTTTGACCTCCAGGCATTTTTCCAAACCACAAAACCTAGAATAGGAGCCTTGAGAGCTTCTATGGCTAGGAGAGACACCTCATCTTCCTCAATTCTGACTACCTCTAGTTCCTCAGCCAAACGTAGAAGGAAAACGAAGCAAGACTCTAGCTCCTTGAAGAACGCCAAAGGAACAAACCCCAAAACATCCTTACTAGAAAAAAGGAGAGGATCACGAGACTCACTAGGAAATCCCACCAATTGAATCAACAATTCCCCCTGAAATTTAGGGGCTACAAAAAATTCAACCAAATCCATCACTTGTTCTCTACCTAAGATAATCAACAAAAGATTTGAAGCAAATAGAGAGGCTATCTATGAATTTACCCTCCACCTCAAAATCTTCTCCAACACCTCACCACCCAGTACTTCCAAGATGGCTTGGGCCACATCCAGGGTGGGAGCCCAGAAAATGTGTTTCAGTCACGCCATCGAAACATGCCCTGCAAACCCCATTTCCCATTTAGCCCCTCGCCCAAAGACCATAGGTAGAACCAAAGACACAATAATGCTCTACTCCATTTCATCAAAACCCTAACCCACACTACGAAAAAATAGAGCATGGAAAAATCCATTAGAAAAACCAAAGCTTGAAAAAAAAGTGTTGTCAAAAAACACCAATTGTAATGATAATCGAGTGAATGATCTACATGAGCCCCATGAATGAAAATAAATGAGGCGCATCATAGCTTGACACCCCTCCAAACTCCACACACGTACGCTGGCAACCTACGTCATTAAAAAATCAAAGTTTACCATCTCGTTGAAATCTTCCCTAACATTATCCTCCCTTCTGATTTCAATTTGCTCAATCCCAACATTGGCCAGGTAATAGATCACTTGATTGCCCTATCTATAACAGTGCAAACACTTCCAATTTTGAAATTTGGAGACATCACCCCACACATTCTTAAGGATATTATTCAAGTTCCAGGATTTAGCTTTAAATTTAAACAAGGCTTAAATAACTACTTGAGAATCACCTTCGATTTCTAAATTGGAGACACCACAGTTGTTTTCAATATTTTTCGAAGGTCATACGTGATCATCTGAAGGTCCAAAATTACCGTTTAAAGATTTTTTTCAAGAATTTTCTATTTTTAGAAATTGTATTTTTTTAGGACCAGATGTTAACTTCAATTGAATTTCATCCCATAGGCTAATTTTAGCATTTAGGATATTTCAAGAATTTTTTAGCGCTACACGCACTTGCATGCGAAACTCACTAAAAATAGCAGTTGCTAAAAATAAAAGTTTTTTTTAAATTTTAGTTTATTTTTCAAATTTTTGCATGTCAAACTCTAATTCGGAATTGAGGCTTATTTAAGCATGATGTGAATTTGTAATTATTTCAAATCATTCAATACAAATCAATTCTGCATATTGTTTGAGATCTTAACCTATTGATAATTTTATTATCTTGATAATTTTAAAGTTCATTAAAGGAGGTCATCTTTGCTCTAAGATAAAGTAGAGCTAACCTCTAAGATCCCAGCACGAGAAGACATATTCACTATCCAACCTCCAACTTTACTAGCGAGCTTCAAAAGAGGAAGAAATCCTTCCACCATTCTTTTGCCACCATAATAGTTAATGTCAATGCATACCTTTGCCATTTCATAGTTTTCAGATATTCCTTCCACTGTTTTGCCCGACTTCCACAATGTGAAAAAGAGAAGAAAATCCTGAAATCAATAAGAAATGTAATATTCTTAATTTAATTGTTCAATGTACAAAGTCAAACTATCTTACGAATATCTGACTTGGATCTGCCTGGTTGGCCTGTAAGACATCATAGTCTATTGCAATTCCCAGTATTCCTGCATTATTAACCTGCATTTCAAAATTGGATCAAGAATTCAACTAATGTCAGGGGGCACCCAAGTGATGCCCAAGGCAAGCGATCTTGCATCAACAGAAGAAGAAGAAAAGAAAAAGTTGCAGCAATTCAGTCCATCTTAGAAGACTTTCAAAAGTATTAAAACCACTACTTGATTACTTCCAAAGGAAAATACTAACCACTACATATGGTGGACCCAATTGCTGAAGAATAGGATTGCTGATTTAATGACTCGAACGGATAATTTGAATTGTTTTCTCTCCCACTATTTTAAATGTGAAGTATTGGCTGTTTTGATCATGATCTAATGTTGTGGATTCCTTTTACTCTCTTTAGGTGATGGACATGAAGAGTGATGGGACAAAATTCTAAGTTTCATTGATTTTCAGCGTTTTCCCTTGCAAGCACATAATAGCGAATTAATCGATGTAAAGTCCACGAACCATTCCACAAGAAACAGAAATCAATTTCATTATGGGTTGATCTATAAGGATCCACGCAAGTCATCAATAAATCCTATATGAATCCAAGGCAAGTCAAGTTTGACAAAACCAAGGGAAGGATGATATGTAGTAACTCAATAAGTTATCCATATTAATCTGTATCAATCTGGTAGAATTAGTAATAAATGAGTTCATATCATTTGTTTTGCATTTGTGCAAGATATATATAAATATGTATGCATAACAATGAAAATAATTGAAATAAATAAAAGAAAACTTTTGTAATTGATTTTGTAGTAATCCAAGAAAATGCTACATCCAAATGAAAACCTTTATATTATGTGCCTTATTCAATTTCTTTCTTATGATCCATGGTTTGCAACGAGAGTGTCTTTCTAATGCAAATCATACAATTCTATACATTCTAAAGAACTATTGTTTTGAAAAAACAATCAAAGTAAAACAGAATTGTGCAATTCTGTAAATTTTCTGAGAGTTTATAAATTATGGGTTTTCGTCATTGATAGTGAATCATCCGTTACAGCTAGAGAAAAACTCGACTTTATCCCTTTTTGAAGCTGTTTTCACCTCTTAAGGGGATGTCTTGGTTGAAAGTTATAGAGGCTTTCAGGGGGGAAAGTAAAGACATATTCCTGGTGGGTTTCCCATTTAATGTGTGATTCAATCAGGAAGAGAGAGATTCAAGTTGACTATTACCGTTCGTAGAGCCTTTATTTTAACCATAGCCACTTTTTTAATCGAAGTGATGGGTAAAATATTCAGGGCCGTTTAGGAAAGGCTGAAGGCATATATATATATATATATATATTTTGTAGGTTTTTGGAATCGATGAAGGATCCGACCTCACATTTTGTAAATGAACACTTCTGGGCGAGTTATGATTGTATTAAATGCTGCAAAACGTGTGATTTCAATTTTTTTTTCGTTTTTCCCAACTGTTAAGGGGCCGATCGTCGTGGAATGTAAATATCTTCATGAATGCTCATTAAACTCCTGTGTTGGGTACAGAACTAAAAAAGAAGGAAGACAATATCCAGGCCTCTTATTTTTTTTTCGAGCCTGGACACCAAAAACAGAGTGAAGGGTATCGGGTTTTAGATGGCAGAAATAAAAGCTGGAAGGGAAATTTTTCTGAGTGGTAATCAGGTTTAGATAGTACTGTTAGTGAGAGACTTTAGTAGTGAGGAGTACTTCTGTTGAACTCCAGAGAATCTGTTTTGTTAAGGAATATGTTGAAAATGTGTATCGGAACAGTCGAGGCATGAGTCTGTTTTGTTGAGAATTTTTAATCAGGCTGCAAGGGTAAGGAAATCCCCCACCTTGTCTGCATCACCAATTAACAAAACTATGTCACGATTGAACACTATATACTCACTCCACTTAAATGTAGCAGATATCAAAGCACCCAGAAGCGTATGATGATTTTAATTTTTAAATGATCAGAGGAGTTCCGAAAATGGAAGATTGAGTACAGAAATCAGAATAGAAAAGTTGAATGCGTACCAGAATGTCAAGTTTTCCATAATGCTGTTGCATCCAATTAGCAAATGTACGGATGCCCATATCATCCTGCACGTCCAGCTGATAAAAGACAACATTATCAAATCCTTCATCTTTGAGAGTCTTGACGGCAGCCGTGCCCTCTACTTGGTCTGGATCCGTTAAAATCACGCGGATACCATTCCCTGCCAAACTGCGAACAACTGCATATCCAGGGCCCCTCTTGCCTCCTGTCACCACTGCTACTGTCTCCTCTGTCCACCACCTGAAATAATAACCTAAACAGATCAAGTAAGTGTATGCGAATTACATAAACTTATATTTCCTAAAGACATGATAATCTTGCATATAACACAAGGTATATCAGAGGAAGTTGAAGCATGCAGCTCCCTGTTGTTCATGCTTTTAATTATTGTTATGAGATTTTTTTCTCTTACATATGTCTATGAATACTAATCAATACAAGAGCATGTTGTTACCTATTGTTCATGTGAAATGAACACAGGGGCGGTGCATATCAGGGAAAATGTTCTACTAGGGTTTCTTCCATACTTGCCATTGAATTGGCCCTTGTTTTTCTGCTTTCCCAGCATTGGGTCATACCGCAACTTTAGTCCCATGCGGGACTTGCATTTATTGTCGTTTTAAGGTTTCTCATCTACGGGTGAGCCCATCGTTTATAATGACTTCTCCTCCTATCCCAGTGGTTTTAGTCGTAGAGAAGAATGGTAGAGCATCTAGCAATGACCCCCTGCAAGCACTCGAGGAATTTTGTCCCAAAAGGTATACCACGAGATAATGCTTCAGACCCTAATGTTATATTGCTTAACCCTGATTTTAACTATGCATGTCAATGGTTAGAGCAATTCTATTTAATAAGTTATTTTGTTGGGAGAATCCCCTCTAAAAGTATGCTTCGGTCTTGGGTTCAAACTCATTGGGCAACGCACAACATTAAGCTGGAGACCATCCAAAACATGACTAAAGGCTTTTTTTCTATTTCATTTCTCCGACCCTTCCCATGCAGAAGGAATCCTCCATAGGTGTGCCACTTGGTACATCAGGGACTTGTTTATGGTTCTCTCCCACTAGACATGAGACTTTGTGGTCTCGGAGCACACCGCTCTTAAAGTCCTAGTCTGGGTTGAATTTCCAAGTCTCTCGCTCCCCTGCTAGGCCTTTATTCACCAGATATCATTCTCCATAGGCCGGGTGGTTTGTCATGAACAAAATCGGTTCTACTCAGCTAGACCGTAAAAAAAGGTCTATGTAGAAGTTGACCTCTCCTGGGACTTCAAGCAGTTTGTGGAAATCCAAGTCGGGGATGTAAGACACTCTCAGCGAGTCTTGTATATCAGTTTGCCTAACATTTGTTTTCGTTGCCAAGCCACAGACCATAAGATACAGGACTATCCCCTTCAGTTGGCTCGCAATAATGTGTCCAACCACTCATCCTCTCACCCCAAACCCTCTCCTAAAGCTAGCAGGAAAACAACTGAGGACAGATGGACCTTGGTAGGGAAGAAGAACACTCCCTCCAAAGCTGCAAATACACCTGCTACTCCCAAAGGAGGCAAGCCATCTTTGAGCAATGGCCCATAGGAGCAGGCCCCTATTGAGAAAGAGCCCTTTCTCGCTGAAGCCCCAAAATTGGTAGACAAGCTAAGGGTGTTCAACACCCCTCTAGCTGCTAACGTATTGTCTCAAGGTTTCAAGGCCTTTATGCCAGTTCTTCCATATTTTCATACTCACAGCCAACCACTTTTCCACTTTATGCTCAATAAGAAATGCCAAAATGCTCTCACAACCCTCCTCAAAGGAATGGCGAGGCAGAGGAAGGAGAGTATCAGGTTGACCCTACTGTGAGGAAGTAATTTGATGATTTCTTGAGTGCCAATAGTGGGCACTTTCTGCAAAATTGATATGATGCCTTGGAAGGTTTGGACTCGGAGGACATGTCCCTTGACACCCGTCATCTATGAATTGTTTTTCATGGAATGTTCGGGGTCTCACAGACCCAAAACACAAGTTTGTTGTGTGTGATTTCATAAAGAAGTTTTTCGAGATGGATATTCTCTATCTACAAGAAGTCAAGGTGGCAGAAATCTTATTGATGACTGTCAGTAACTCCATCTGGCACAATAGTATCATTCTTCATAGCAACCATGTCGCAGGACGTGAATGGGTGATCACTTTCATTTTTTCAAAGTGGCGGCTACACTTAGTGCAATCTAGCGTGGACCCCACCAACAGGGTAGTATGAGCTCTTTTTAACATTAAAAGCCATTCTTTTGGCTTTATTAATATTTATGCTTCGAATGATGCCTTGGAACCTACCCATTTATGGCGGTGGATAGCGGATGATCTCCCTGATGACCATTGGGTATTATGTGGTGACTTTATTATGATGGCGTCTTTCGAGGACAAATTGGGCCACTTGCCTATAAGGTGGGCAGCTAGCGAAAAGGAGGCGTGGTTTTACATCTGCACTAAATGGGGCCTTTATGACCCCAATTTAACCCGTTAGCCTACAGATGAAGTTTGGTACACTTGGAGTAATTTTAGGGAAGGCTCCGCTCATATTCTGAAGCATCTAGATAGGGTAATGATGTCCACCCAACCGTACTTCTCTTTTGATAATGATTTTTTCCTCTGGTGCAGGGACTATCGGATTTTAGGCTTTTCAATCACAAACTAATTCGGTTTCGAGTGACATGGCAGTTCATGAAACCCAAAGTCCATAAAACACAATTCTTCCTTAACACACGATGGCACACATTAGGAGAGTTTAGAATTTAAATCCACATCCTTCCTAAGAATCTGGTTGGATTATTTGGTGGAATGACCCATCAGAAGGACCTCTCACTTTTGGTGGATCTATGGCCACTAACTTGTCAAAATTTGGAGACACTCCTACTCTACTACTTCCTCTGAGCTGAGTCGTGCGACTCTAGCCCTGGAAAAAGATCCCTTTAATGAGATCTTATAGGTGAGAGTTGTGTCCTTGCGACACTACATTTAGATTGTAGACAACTACAATGCCCGGGGAGCGCAAGTCAAAGCCAGGCTTTATTGGTTTAAGATAGGGGCCAAAGCTTCTAAGGAGTTCTTCCAAATGTTGCAAGCTAAGAACTTGAAACAACAGATACAAGTCATTTTCAAGGCTAGCAACAGACTCATAGAGACTCCGTTAATTATGCAAGCTTTTGTCCATGATTATCAACAAGTGTTCAAAGCTCAAGCATATTCGGATGAGCATGAAACCACCCTTCAATAATGCCTTTTAGTGGTGCCTTGCAAACTCACTCTCGCCCATCAAGTGGTTTGTGATAGGCCCCTCTCTGTTGACAACTTACATGAAGCAGTGTCTCATATGGCTAATGACAAAGCTCCTGGGATTGATGGCTTCCCCTGTGAATTTTATAAAACTCTTTGGGACTTTGTTGCAGTGACTTGCATAAGGTTTAATAAGAAGCATTTCACTCGTATTCTTTGGGTAAAAATATAAATAAAGAAAATATAAAATTCATGTCTAAGTAGGGAGATCCTGAGTTTATCTGCAACTGATGACCCATCACTCTTATGAATGTCTCTTATAAAATCATTGCCAAGGCTCTAGCAATCTGGTTGCGTAATATGTTGCCTCTTATTATACATCCAAAACAAACCAGCTTCATCAAAATCCATAATGTTTTAGATAACATCATTGTCATCTGGGAAGGGATGGATTGGGCCAGACGGTCTAAGCAACAAGTTATGTTTTTCAAAATTGACTTCAAAAAAGCTTATGATTGCATTGAATGGCCATTTATTCTAGCCATGCTTCAAGCTCCGGGCTTTGGGCCCATCTTCATCCAAATTGTCCAAATGATTTTCTCAGATGCCTCCATTATCCTCTCCATTAATAGAGCCACCTCTCAAGCAATTTGGCTTGTTTTGTTCTATTCATCAAGGGTGCCCATTGGCTCCCATCTCATATGTTCTTACAGCTAAGGGTTTTGGATATCTTCTTAGCAATGCCCAAGCTAGGGGCAATGTTAAGGGAATCTATCTCACTCCTAATGTCGTGAACCCGCACGAAGATATGCAACTTATTAATGGTCACTTTGTGGATGACTCCTTCCTTACTCTCATTGAGGATGAAACCAATGTGGACAATGCCTTGTAGTGTCTCGACACCTTCTACTTGGGCTCTAGCTTCAACATTCAATTGCAGAAAACTCATTGCTAATGGCGATCTTACCTCCTTCCATCAGTGTGGGCTACTAAATTTGGTTGGAAGTGGATCCAACATGATGAAATATTTAAATTTCTTGGCATCCCCTTTGCTTTTGATGCCTCGCCATCTTTGTTATGGCAATATGTTGTTGACAGAGTTGCTAAGAAACTAGAATACTGGGTGACCATGTCTCTTTCATTAGCATAAAAGTTTCAAATCTGCTAAAAAATTCTTGCGTCCACCCATGTGTACTACTTGTCATGTTGGGTGCCTTCTAAAAATTCTTACTAGAAGTTAGAGAAATTGATCAGAGATTTCCTTTGGGCCAATTCCCCTCAAGGTAAAGGATTACACAGGGTGTCCTGGGAATATTGTTGCCTCACTCATGATGCTGGAGGGATGGGGCTAATCGACAAAGAACTGCCTTATGTGCCAAATGGATTGTGTAGGCCATTGAGGGAAAAGAAGTTCAGAAGGTGTTGTTTAGACACTGTATCTCCTCAATCCTGCCTAAGGGCAAGAAGGGCTGAAAAGGGAAAGACTTCTCCAATCTTCTCTTCATTTAGTATCCCATCAAAATCATAGGGTCCTTTGTGGCCAAAATCATCTAGAAGGCCTAGGAAAAGATTAATCCAAGGCTGATCTAAAATGGCTTTGATTTCTATAATGGGCTTTCTGCTAACTCTTATTCTTTCTGGTGGTCTCCCATCTTCTCTCGTAATGAAGTGCCCCTGGTAGAAGTCCCTTGGTTCAATGCTCTCAAGCTTTACCACAAAGGAATTCATACTGTCTAGGATATCTTTTATAGGTGCTCTCGCTCTTTGCTATCCTAGGAGGAGGTGAAAGATAAATTTTAGTTAGTCAATGCGGACCAAAAATCCTACCAGGAGATCCTCAATGCCATGCTAGCTTTCATTCTCCATAAAATCTTGGTCCTCTCTACTTGGCCATGATGGAAGGACTGGAAATGGTATGTTGAGACCCCTTTTTGCAATTATACTCCTTGACTTGGCTATGATTGGCTCACACCCCATTTGTCTATGGTTGACAAGCTTAATGCTCATTGGAGGCTACATTCTTCTATCAAAACATGGAGCTTTCACTTCAACACTATTTTTGGGGCTTGTGTGGAGCCCAAGCTTGCTCATTTTGCTTGGTGTATACTGCACCAAGGCATACCTATTGGAAGAAGACTCATCTAGCTTGGAGTCTACGGACCTACTTGCCCTTTTTGTGGCCACCTTGAGACACTTTCTCATCTTTTCTAGTATTGTTCCAAATGTCAAAGGGTTTGGATTTGGATCTATGATATTTTCAAGCCTTTCCAGCCCAAATTCTTTCTTTGGCAACACATCGTCCTTGGAGACAAACCCACGATGCCCTTCAAATATGCACAAGTTAGGCATACTTTTAGTGGAGATTCTCTTCTAGATTTGAAAAAAAAGAAATAATCATATGTTTAATAATGATTTTATTGATTGTAATGTGTTTACTTTACACAAGTCTTCTATCATCTCCAATATTCTTTTGCAGATTCAAGTCCAAGCCAATAAAGTGGCTATGGAGCTTGGATATCTTCAAGATCTCCTCTCCCACTGGGGAGATGCTCCTTGTGCAATGGTTCAGGTTCCACCTTCTCCACCCAAGGATCTCAGACTGCATGATAGAGTGCCCTGATCGCTTCATGGTGGGTATTGTCATAGCCATTCTAGACACCACTCTCATAGCAGCACTCCGTACCAATACATTTCCCCTCCTATGCATCCGTGAGGGTGGCAGTCACCACCTCTTTCCCCTACTGGGCTGGATGGTTGGGGTGCTCCTCTTCCTCTTATGTGCCCAAATGCTTGGGGGGATGCCTTCTAGAGGTTGGTCGGACATGCTGGATAAGTTCTCCAGGGTTTATTTGGCTATTTTGCCCACTCGAACACAAGCAATGTCACATCTCATTTTCTTGTGCTAGGTTTTAGGGCACTTATTGATAATACCCTATCAGTGAATTATTACTCCTTTGGTAGTAATGAAGTACATGGCATTTACGATTTGATACATGTGTGTGCATTTTGAGTGAGATGCCATGTTCATAGTAGTGTTGTTCAACCACTTTCTTGTTGTTTCATGTGATTTCTAGTATTGGTCTAGTTTCGGGTCATGGGTCTTGTTATAAATACTAGTTTCGGGTCATGGGTCTTGTTGTAGCTATAAATTGCACCTTTTGTATGAGAGTTTTTAAGGCTCTCCCACTTCCAGCCATAAGTATGGGAACAACCTCAAGATGTGGGTGTCTTATGGTGAGGTTGAGCCTCTAAGATTTTTAAAGAGGTTAGTTCCTCTCAGTTGATCACCTAAACTACTGTTGAAATAAAACTTTCATGAGGAAAAGGGTTAGAAGGGGAAAAAGGGATTTTAAGAAGTCTAACTAGACGATGCACCAATTTAAAATGGGAAACTCCCATAAGCTTGAACCCACACTAATTTTGCAGAGGACAATACTGGATTACACAGCCTCAAGATCACGTTGGTTGCATAAATATTTTATGGAGGAGGTTCAGGGAAGCGATGAATGCAAATGGAGAGGAGTTCTAAGACTCACTAAAAGTTCACATTAATGGCAAAAAGAACACTCAACCAGACCTGCAAATAGCATCAAAAAATCCTTAAACAAGGTTAGAAAGGAGGACCATGGACGAGGAAGACTCTCCTTCACGTGATGCCATAGTACACAACTCAACAGACACAAGTCCAAGGCAAGAGATAGGCAAATAAAAATCCTTTATTTCATAAGAGGTGGTTCTTACAAATGCTTGGCAGGGTTGAGCCTAACTAGCTGAGCATATCTTGTGATATCTCTAAAAGCGTCTCGTCTCCCAAGAAGATTAAAAAAGTCTAAAAATTGGGAACCATTACAATGGCAAGTTGCATGATATTTAGAGAGAGAGAGAGAGAGAGAGAGAGAGAGAGAGATCTGTGTGGAAAAAAGGAGAGAGGGGAAGTCGTTGAACTGGTACTGCTACTGTCACCACTACCTTGACCATGAAATGTGCCACCTAGGATCATCTCAATCTCCTTGAGCCATTCCCACATTCAAGTCTCCCTTTGGCATATTTGAGGAGCGATACTATGAGGAGTTGAGATGTCTCTTCCTTGCATAGCTGAATTGATCTTTTGCATTTAAACAACGGCATGGTGATCCTCCCCTTCATGTGTCTTACTAAAAAAGACACAGGTCTCTATGCCTGGGAACTCAAGCCAACCCATGTTACATTTAAGCTGGATGGTCATTTGTCAAAAGAGAACCATATTGAAGGATGAGAGCCTTCTAAATTCCTAGTTACCAGCCGCTTGGACTCCCCTTTACACTGATTGGTCATCCTTGTGCCACTTGTCCGTTACTAATTGGCCTTTTTTTCACTAGCTTACACCACGTGGCAGCCTTTCATTCGTTGCATCATGATTCACGTGTTGTTGGACCAAGCTTAAGTCAAGCACTTGAAGAATCGTGATTTACTCTATGCATAGTAATTGGGTTCTTTGATATCTCCAACTTCAGACTTTGTTTGCTCTTTTACTTATAAATCTTTTTAAGTAAAGTACTTGGAGAAACCCGATTTACTCTATGTAGAGTAATTTGGGTTTTACAAGCTTACTTCAAACTTGTCCATATTGAAATCTTCGGTTTCTGCATCGTTTCTCTTTCCTCCAAAAATTTTGTCTTGTGGGCAAATCTCCTGAAAGAATTTCTTTGAACAATTTTTCCAAAGGAAATCCTTCGGACTTTTGTCCACATCCTTGTTTTCTTTTGGCTTTCTTCCTCCTAATTTCTCCCAAAGGAACCCTCAGGTGGCTTTTTCTTGCTTTCTTTCTTTCGGGACAATTTTCTGAAGCTATCTCCTTGTTTCTTTCGGCCTTTCTTTTTTTTGGTACCCTTTGGATTTATTGCACTTGACCCCTTTAGAATTTATGTAAACCCCTTCGGATTTCTTGACTATCCCCTTTTAGTCGAGAAAAGGCCCTTTGGCCTTATGAATTGGTACCTTTGGATTTTCCTGAAAAGTGCCTTTGGTATTGTGAGTGCCCTTCGGAGAAAGGTACTGACCCTTCAGAAATGAGCAAAAAACCAACAATCTTTTTTTTCTTCGAAAGTATTATCCCTTGCTCTATTGCGTACTATACACTATGGGTCCCCTACTCTGTTGAGTTATGTTTTAAATGATTAGAATGTTGTCCACACCCTCAAAATCATAAATCATTGTCTACTCACATGGTTGACTAAAGAGTACTTAGGACTATTCTTAATTATTTTAGAATAATTAGATTATTGTCCCCACTTGGTACTTCACATGAATCAATTCTATTTTAGAATAATTGGATTATTGTACCCACCCTCAATAGTTGAAAACTTAGTGTAATCATGGGTGATGACTTTTTTAGTAGTGGGAAGAAGAAGTCAAAGTGCAAAATGTTAAATGAACTAGAAGTGGCGAGAGAAAAACAAAAGTAGCGAATGAAAAAACTTTGTGCAAGTATGTCTACGATCCCTAACGAATTGATTGTCACAAATAATGATGAAACAAACAATGATACTATACCAAATTGTGAAAGTCCAATTCTCAATGTTGATAGTATACCCAATTATAATGCAAGTCCAAATTCAAATTTTACTGTTTTTAATTTTGATGATGATGATAGTATGTATGATGATGTGAATTGCATGGAAACACACATTGGAGAAACTACTAATGATGAAACTAATAAGGAAACACCTATTGGAGAAAGTTACAATGAAGAAAACAATATGGGAACACCATTGAATGAAGAAAATACTATGGAAACAACAAATAAATCAAATATACCATTAAGAACACCTCCTAGGATTTATAGAATAAAACCAATGTATTTAATTGAAATTGATGAATCCAGATTGAAACCAATGCCTAAAAAATGTTTGAGTGCCATATGAAAAGAAACACTGAAAGAATTTGGGAGTGGCACTTTGAAGATTTAAATGAAACTCAAAGATGCCAATTTTTTGTTACATTGATGAAAGTACTTACGATGAGACCTACAATGAACACCATAGGACTAAGAACATCTAATATTGATGATCTAAACAAGGCAATTGTTGAAAAATTTCATAATGCATACATCAAGTAGGTGTGAATAAATGCACCAAAGATGGTAACATTGCTCTACATGTTATTACTCCTTTGGTAAGTGGTAAAACAAAGAATAAATGATTGATTAGAAAAAAAAGTCGAGCTTTGGACATAAATAAACACTAAAGAAAGCAATTGAGAGATGTAAAGGACTTGATGTTGATGGTAACAATGACTTTTGGGCATTCTTTGGCAGACTCCTATGGAAAGATAAGGCTATAGTCGATGCCCTAAAAGATTTAACTGTAGAATTTTGGAAAGATAACACAAGGGCATCTCCTAATATTAGAGATTTAGTGAAAAGAAGAGTTGGTTTTTGTAATCATGAACTACATCTTAAACATTTTTTGGATATGAATCAAACACAATTATACTCTAATTTTTTTTAAATATCCACAAATTTCTATTAGTCAAAGGTATTTTGAAATGGACAAACCCTTCTATGTGAAAATCAATCACACACACACTACTTGTTATCAACAACATGTTAAATTTTCTATGCATTATGATATTTTTCATCATGTTCATTGTACTTTGCATAATAACAACATTTTTCAGGGGTGTGGAGTGGAGGCCCACCAAAATCAACAAGATAATTTAGTCCAATAGCTTTTTGTGAAAGACTAGATGGTCAATTATTTTATAACAGTGTATGTTTAGATGGAAGTTGCAACATTTGTGGTGGATTGCCAAAATTGAAATCTTGTATCCATGAGGAGAGTACACATGGAATTAGACAAGAATTGGTTCATTTTAGTAAATATAAATCTATGGTATATCAAATGAAATATGAAAATGAATATAAAAGGTGGGAGCTTGCTACAAATCAAATACTTGCTTCCAAATTTATGGACAAATTTAGGGATGAAATTGTATATGAGTATACAAGGCACACACACAGAGCTCGATGGCTAGAAGAACAATTCAAGTTAATTAAGGACTCATTTCCAATTGGTACTATTGTTTTAGTAGTTGACTTTGTAGAGAATTACACATTGCAACCACAAAAAAAGGTTCAGTCACAATACTACAATTCAATACAGGTTTCACTTTTTATGCATATAACATTCATGCATTCACTTGATAGTATAGAGAATGATCAAAAAATATTAATGGAGTACCACTTTTATGTCAGTAATGATAGAAAACATTCTTCAAAGTATGTTCACGATTGTTTTTAGTTGTTTTATGAAAAGCTGAGTGAAAGGAACATTACTTTCAATCAACATTATATATGGTCAAATAACTACACTTCACAATTTAAGAATGCATGAATATTCTACTAGCTGATCAAGATGCATGTGAGCACTGGTATACAACATATTTGGAATTTCACTTAAGCAGGCCATAGAAAAGGGGAGCATGATGGTGGAGGAGCATGTGTCAAAAGAGCACTTGCAAAAGAGGATTTGACGTTTGAAGAGGTTGTTGATTTATCAGATGCAAAGAACATAGTTGAATGGTGTAATGAATATATGGGCCATGGTGCTAAAAAAATACACTGTATGTATATATTTTTGGCTCATGGAGGATGAACAATTGGCAAGCTATCAAGATTGTATTACAATTATAGGATCGAGTGATTTACACTCATTTTGTAGCTCAAATTCAAGTTCTTGGATGGTTCATACGAGGCACATGGCATGCTTTTGTTCTGCCTACATTGAATTTGTCAGGATGTGAAACACCGGAAGCATACAGTTGATTACCAAACCAAGCAACTTAATATGCGAAAATTAACCAGAATCACAAGTAACTAGAATTCAGAATAACACATGATATGAGAGACAATACACAACTTGTATTAATACTTATACAGAAAAGAATACAATAAAGAAGATGCCACTTCTTCTCCACCACCTCTTCAGAGGCTTGCCACACCTCAAGTGAACAATAATTCTCTCCTCAAAGCTCTCTCTCTCAGGTCCCAACACACAACTCAAATACAGAGTTGGTGTTCACCCCCTGTGCTCCACGCACACCACAAGTGCTCCACGCACTCCACAAGTGCTCCACGCACTCCACAAGTACTCAAGGTACTTCAAGTAGATCTCCCATGAACTTGCAACAACCTGCAATTCAACAGACCATACTTATGGAAGGAACTCCCTTGCCTTCCTCTTTGCTCTATCCGAGTACACACCTGTACTCCAAGTAGATCCTGCCTGATACTGCTCCCTGTTGTGTTGCTGTCCTATCTGATCTTGTACACCTGCAAATCAACCTGGTTCTGCACCCCTGTGAACCTTGACCTTGCACACACATACACCTGCAAATCAACGATCTTACTTACCATGTAGATCTCCTATATAGGCCATGCACCTGTGACCAAGATCCTACACACCTGAAGAATCTTGCTGACTCTCCAAAACCAGCACCCACCTTGGTACTGCTGTGGAACTAGGAGGAACACCCTTGCTCACCTTACACACAGAAGGAGCTAACTTTGTTCAACTCAAACTAGAACACCTTTCCAATACAACCATGAGTCTATTATATAGATCTCATCCAAACAATGATTAGACATCTAATTACAATAATTAGATCTGCAGCTCTCAGTCTAAAAATAGATCTAATCATGCAAACACTTGGTTCGTTAGCTAACTGCCCATAATATCCGCAGTCTGAACCACACAGGCAACCGACGTCGGTCCCTGTCCACCTGGGGGTCGCCGACGCCGATCGATCTCTGACCGATGTCGGTTGCTTCCTGTCTCCCACCTGCCGACGTCGGTTGGCCAGACCAACGCCAAAGACTGTGACACTCTGCAACTCATCCTGCAACCTCCTCCATGTCTGCATCAATGAAGCTTTTAGCTCCACAACCTAACAATCTCCCACTTGGAGATAAACAGTTGCACTGTACCTGTACCTGTACCCCATCTAATCTATTTCCTAGTTTGTATCCCTCTTCAAGATCAATCCTGAAGACAACCCACCACACAACCTGTGATGTACCTCCTATCATCCGAGTACCTGCCACATCCGAACCTACAAACACATGTAGTGAAGTCATGACCCTGCATAGCATGAATCCCTACTGCTGGTCCCTCTCAAATACCTGAGAACCCACTTCCCCGAATTGGCTCCTAACTCTCTGACAGCTCCCACTGCATGGGAATACTCAGGTCTATACCAGACCTCATGTGATTTTGGACACTGTACCTGTCCAACCCTTAGTGTGCTCCGGCTCTGCATCCTGAACCTCGCCAACACCTGATTCACATCAGCTCCCACTGGAGACAAAATCAACCTGTGATCTCCATGTCTCCCATGTCAAAGAATTTCGCTGCTCCAAACTCCTCATGACATGCCACTGAACTAATCTTACCCTTAGCTCAGCAAAACCCTGTATGTACAATCCTGCTAGCAAAACATACCATCCACATACAGCAACATAATGATGTTGCAATCATCATCCACCTGGTAAGACAAACCATAGTAGTTACCCTGACATTGACTGAAGCCATGCTTCGTCCTCCACCTGTCAAAACCTGTACCACTGTCCTGCAGCTCCTCAAGACCATATACCTGGTCTTCCGTCTCACGTATCCGTTCACTCTATTCTTCAACTAAGGTATCCATTCGTCTCTGTGCTTTTTTCCGCTGGCAACCCTACGAAAAACACCTGTTTGGTTCTCCTCTAAGGAATCACATCCTCATCCATGCCAAGCTCACACCTGTTTCCTGGATCCTTCCTGCTCTACAATCAGCAACATATATAAAGAAGAGGAACAACGAATTTGAGGGCCTACTTACGTCTTCAGTCCTCCGTATGGGTGTTTGAGACTCCTTGACAGCGTGCTGTCCACCCAAAATCTGTTACAGTGACCGACCTCGATCACTCCACAGTCTGCATCCGACCGACGTCGGTTCCCATGCGTCTGTCCCTGACTACCGACCCTGCCGACGTCGGTGTCCCTGCTACCGACGTCGGTCCTCCTGATCGACATCGGTCTTACCTATTGCCAACGTCGGTCCTCCTGACCGACGTCGGTCTTACCCTGCTCGACATCGTCGGCTTCGGTCTGCACATGACTGACATCGGCACCTGTCTGTTCGACGTCGGTTCCTCCTGATCGACGCCGGTACCTGTGTTCGCCTGTGAGTGATGACTTTTTACCCACGAGCTTCTTTGAATCAAAACCCATGTCCAAACTGCTCTGATCAAAAGTATCCAGCACCATCCACTGGTCTCTGTCCGCCATCTCCTCCAAGTACACCAAGGTTTTCTAGTTCTTAAGCCTGTCAAATATATCTGTCTTCCGCTTAAGAACATGCATCTCCTTCCTGCTCATGTGACCAAGCCTACGAAGCCACATCTCCACAACAAAAGAAGAATCAGTAATATAAACAAGTAGATAAAGAGTACCTATTTTCTTACCACCAGCTAATTCAAGTGCATCCGCTGTGAGAGTTCTTGTGCATCTCTCATCACCCAATCTTTCTGAAAAAATTAGCCATATCTCCAAACCTGGGACCTGCATGACCTTCATCAACACCTGTGTGTTGGCCGCCTGCAATTTCAGCTTCACTTCCCCTTTGCCAATTCTTTGGCAAGGCTCACCAGCTCCTCTACCTGGGGCTGCATGGAAAGAGGCAACTGAATCTTTTATCCAAGATTCAACTTTATCCAAGAAACCTTCCAAAGCATCCTGTGCAACAACACCTGCTACATCTGCATCTTTAGTTCCTTCATGCTGATCTGCTACCAACCAACAATAATCTTCTGCCTGCTCTTTCTTTCCATAGGACCGTAAGTGACCATCTGTGCTTTTCAACTCCTCCAATCTTAGCTTACTTTGATCTGCCGTTGCTCTACTCCCACTTGATCAGAAACCCCTGAGAGCGACCTGTAACCAAACACAAAACCTGCTTCCTA
Organism: Torreya grandis; assembly: GCA_037957365.1. Taxonomy (NCBI): domain Eukaryota; kingdom Viridiplantae; phylum Streptophyta; class Pinopsida; order Cupressales; family Taxaceae; genus Torreya; species Torreya grandis. The sequence continues at coordinate 1,928,590 of JARHVA010002253.1, read as the reverse complement.
CAACCTTAGCTCTGATACCACTTGTCAGTGGTATCAAGCTATGAGCCAACAACCTTGCTCTGATACCACTTGTCAGGATGCAAAACACTGGAAGCATACAGTTGATTACCAAACCAAGCAACTTAATATGCGGAAATTAACCAGAATCACAAGTAACTAGAATTCAGAATAACACATGATATGAGAGACAATACACAACTTGTATTAATACTTATATAGAAAAGAATACAATAAAGAAGATGCCACTTCTTCTCCACCACCTCTTCAGAGGCTTGCCACACCTCAAGTGAACAGTAATTCTCTCCTCAAAGCTCTCTCTCTCAGGTCCCAACACACAACTCAAATACAGAGTTGGTGTTCACCTCCTATGCTCCACGCACACCACAAGTGCTCCACGCACTCTACAAGTACTCCACGTACTCCACAAGTACTCAAGGTACTTCAAGTAGATCTCCCATGAACCTGCAACAACCTGCAATTCAACAGACCATACTTATGGAATGAACTCCCTTGCCTTCCTCTTTGCTCTATCCGAGTACACACATGTAATCCAAGTAGATCATGCCTGATACTACTCCCTGTTGTGTTGCTGTCCTATCTGATCTTGCACACCTGCAAATCAACTTGGTTCTGCACACCTGTGAACCTTGACCTTGCACACACATACACCTGCAAATCAACGATCTTACTTACCATGTAGATCTCCTATATAGGCCATGCACCTGTGACCAAGATCTTACACACCTGAAGAATCTTGCTGACTCTCCAAAACCAGCACCCACCTTGGTACTGCTGTGGAACTAGGAGGAACACCCTTGCTCACCTCACACACAGAAGGAGCTAACTTTGCTCAACTCAAACTAGAACACCTTTCCAATACAACCATGAGTCTATTATATAGATCTCATCCAAACAATGATTAGACATCTAATTACAATAATTAGATCTGCAGCTCTCAGTCTAAAAATAGATCTAATCATGCAAACACTTGGTTCGTTAGCTAACTGCCCGTAATATCCGCAGTCCAAACCACACAGGCGACCGACGTCGGTCCCTGTCCGCCTGGGGGTTGCCGACGTCAGCCGATCTCTGACCGACGTTGATTGCTTCCTGTCTCCCACCTGCCGACGTCGGTTGGCCAGACCAATGCCAAAGACTGTGACACTTTGCAACTCATCCTGCAACCTCCTCCATGTCTGCATCAGTGAAGCTTTTAGCTCCACAACCTAACATAGCTGATCAAGATGCATGTGAGCACTGGTATACAACATATTTGGAATTTCACTTAAGCAGGCCATAGAAAAGGGGAGCATGATGGTGGAGGAGCATGTGTCAAAAGAGCACTTGCAAAAGAGGATTTGACGTTTGAAGAGGTTGTTGATTTATCAGATGCAAAGAACATAGTTGAATGGTGTAATGAATATATGGGCCATGGTGCTAAAAAAATACACTGTATGTATATATTTTTGGCTCATGGAGGATGAACAATTGGCAAGCTATCAAGATTGTATTACAATTATAGGATCGAGTGATTTACACTCATTTCATAGCTCAAATTCAAGTTCTTGGATGGTTCATACGAAGCAGATGGCATGCTTTTGTTCTGCCTACATTGAATTTGTTTGGAATGAGTGTGAGTCAAAAGAATGGGTGGATGAATGGAGTTCTAGTCATCTAGTTCTAATTGACAGTTATTAGGTTCCATCAGCATTATAATTTATAGTGCTGACATCATCACATGACTTTGACCATGTGTTTGATCTAATGAAAACAGGATGGATATTATATTTAACACATGTGTTTCATGTATTAAATTTATATCAATAGATCATGTTATTAAATCATGTTTTGTTTTGTGATGCAAGGCATGTTTATGCAGTTATTGTAGATGAGGATAACGAGGGAGCAGGCTACTACTTGTGTTGGTGTGTAAAGTAAAAATAGAAATTGACTTCTGCAATCATAGATGGAGATAACATTCACTATCCCATTATGTATGTTGTGGTTACTGGAACTTGGTTTTGATGTTATCATGTGAAAAAATCTAATGTATGGTTGTTTGAAGACTTCCAAGTACATAGGAAGATACTCCACTATTCAAATCTGATTTTTGCAATAAATGTTCAGCTACACAAATATTGGGGTAAGCCATTGAAAAGGACTCTATGGAAGGTTCGTGAATCTGACCATGAATCAATTCTTGACACTATAAAGAATAGAGCCAATCTTAGTGGTTCCTTAGATTGAACCCCCAAGATATGTTGAATTCTCAAATGCAAATGTATTTACTTTTATCAAATTTTATTTATTTCTTAAGTTTTACATATAAATTTCAATTTAACTAGATACTAACATATTTTTGTAGGTTAGTGGTGCCAAATTAGCTTCCATCTTCATGTGATTGGCATTGTTAGTATATAATTCCATATCCTTAAAGTTAAGAGAAACTTTTGGTTCTTGTAGGTCCGATTGTTGGTTGACAACATTTGTTGTCGATGTTGCTTGAAGATGAAATGAGTTCTCCATCTCCTAACCAGTCATGATCGGAGGCCAAGAATGTGGTTTGAAATGTTAATTTCCAGCCCCCGTGTGGTGGAGATACTAGTTTTCAGCCACGATGCCCCAGAGGTAGAGATCTCCAACTTGGGTTGCATGTTCACAATATTTGTTGTCAATGTTGTTTGAGGCTAGAATGGGTGATTTGTCTCCTAATCGGGCATGATCAGAGGCCAATAATGTGGTTTTAGATGTTAATTTCCACCCCTAATTTGGTGGTAATGCTAGTTTTCAGCCATGAGGCCCTGAAGGTAGAGATATCCAACTTGGCTCACATGTTGACAACATTTGTTGTCAATGTTGTTTGACTCTAAAATTGTTGTAAAATTATGTGTTTGCATGGATTCCAAGCTCTTGGTGGTGGGAACACAAGTAATTTGCACATCCTAAGGTGTTGGAAGTGACAAATTCATAATCAGAGGTCCAGGAAGCAGAAATGTCTGTTGGAAGCAAAAACCCAATCTCTTAAGTACATAAAAATTGCATTGTAAGACTGATCACATAATCTTTTGCCATAAATTCATCGATTTATGGGATTATGGGTGCACATAGAGGACTTAGACATGCACAGGATAGTTATTTCAGTTCATGGATATGATTTATGTTTTATGTTTATGCATATCCAAACTTTGCCTAAAAAGCAACAATTTTTCCTTATAGGGAAATGTCATATTGAAGCCAGAATAGGTGATCTATCTCTTAATCGGGCATGCTCAAAGGCCAAAAATGTGGTTCTAGACATTAATAGCCACCCCTGACATGGTGGAGATGCTAGTTTTTAGCCATGAGGCCCCAAAGGTAGAGATATCTAACTTGGCTCATATGTTGACAACATTTATTGTCAATGTTGATTGAGGATGGAATGGGTGTTATGTCTCCTAAACGGGCATGATTGCGGGCCAATAATGTGGTTTTATATTTTAATTGACACCTCTGACATGGTGGTGATTCTATTTTTCAGTCATGAGGCCCCATAGGTAGAGATCTCTAACTTGGCTTGCATGTTGACAACATTTGTTGTCAATGTTGCTTGAGGTTGGAATGCTGCTTGAGTCAGTGTTTATCAAACTATCAAACCATAATTCCTTTTCTAACACACTTATATTATCATCTAGCTCATCTTCATCTTGTAGCATGCTCACACCATCATTCATGGGATCCTCAACTAAATTTATTTCTTCAATTCATGGCCATTGAGAATCTTTCACAAATCTATAATCATGTGCTATAATATTTAGTGGGTTATCATATAATGGTTGTCGTGTTGGTTGTGATGTTATAGCCATATAATACCTTACTAAATTTGTTACATCCAAACACACAATATTTAATAATAGAACTCACCATCACATCAATTCATAGGAGCTACATAAATATACAATCTATACAAAGGGCATGAAATTGTGTAGAGTAGTGGGAATAAGTGATTATCAAGTGTTGAAAGTGGTTTGGAGGTTGGGACAAGTCTATGAGAGGAGATATGGCCAAAACTCAGTCCCAAAGAATCATAAAACCCTAGTAGGATAGATCTATAAGAGAGTGTAGTTGTTATGTGAGATCAAGAAGGGTCTTGAGATCTTGAGAAGAGTTGTAAGATGTTGTGAGTGAGGTGTTAAAAGGGTCATTGGACCAAGAAGAGAAGGTATATTAGTTAAGGACAACAAGAAACCTAATTAGTCCTTGTAGGGCTAAGAGACTAGGAGGAAGAGAAGTGAGAAACTTGAAGAGACATAGGTGCAAGGTTGTGAGTGTAGTTGATTCAGATTGGAATGAGGTGTATACAAGGAGATACAAGAGCAAGTGATAGATTGTAGGCCTAGTTAGGACTAGTCCTTGAATCCAACAAGGGGAAGCAAGTGGATAAGGTGGAAGAGTGGAGGTATAATCTTGTGAGAATAGTTGTTTGAGATTAAAATGAGTATGATAAGCATGAGAGTGGGGTCAGGAGTGAGCAAAATTGATGTAGGAGCATCAAAGAATGTAATTGCCCTCAAAACTTGGAGTGGCTAAAAATAATAAGTGGTTACATGTTGAACATTATTTTAAGGTTGGAAATGCATGTGAGAGAGTTGTGAAAGGGTGAGGCAATGAGAAGAGGAGCCTCAAGAAGACTAGAGGGAGTGAATGAAAGGGTAAGAAAAGATCAAACATCGAGAAAACTCTACCCTTTTGCAAAAATTATGTACATGCTTATAGATGAAAATGATATGTATGAATAAAAGGAATGCCTTGGGAGAGTATTTATATATAGTGAATCTTATATGCTTGTCCCTTTTGATTGTAGAGTAATTTTCAGTTACTAATTCTCAAGTAAAGAAGCTTTTATATTGTCTAAACTAGATTTGTAGAACTCAGTCATAACACAGTCAAGAAATAAGAAAACAACAATGTCTTGGAATACATTCAAGTGTTTGATAAAATGCCAAATTCTTGTTAAAATATTATTGTTGCTTCATCACTAAGGAAGGTTTCTTGTGAACATTATATTGTTTGAGTTCATCCTACATCATCTGGACATACCATGTTGCATGACCACAATCAGTTTACAAGAACTTTGTTTGATTAGTCAAGGGAGGAAATCAAGAGTTCTTAAGATTTTTAGTCCAGATTGGAGGTCTTGAGAGGATGTTAAAAGCCTTAAATATATGGTAGTGACTCTTAAGAAAGCTAAGAAGTTATTTTGGAAACTCAAGATTATTTGGATATGGATATGGAAAGGGGTTAGAATGTGAAGGTAAATAATCATATGAAGCTCAGTTGGGGATCAAGAACCTTGAGAACCTATTTTAGTCTTTCAAGCCTATGTACCTAAATCAAAGAGAGTTAAGTTGAAGTGAGGAAGGAGATTGTAGATTTCAAATTTGTGCATGGGGAAGATGGTATGGATCCTAGAAGGAAAGAGTATAGAAAATGGTGAAGAGTGAGAAGGCTATTAAGCCTATTGATGCCAAGAGAGAGGAATGGTGTCAAGGATGCTAAGAACCTATATAACAAGATGATGATTAGAGATTAAAGTCAGTTATCATATTGATATGCAAGAGAAAGAGGTTCAGGCCTAGGCTCTGCATCAAACAAGGCCTCAAGGGAAAGAAGAAGCTTGAACGTGAATTAAGCCTACTAGGCCTTGTAACCCTACTTGGGAAAAAGTGGAAGATATATACAAGGAAGAGTTAGGGCCTTCAAGAAGGTTGGTTGGCATGTTTGAGGAAAGGGTAAGAGGTTGAAAGCTATTGGAGGTGACTCTAAGTGCAGAAAGAAGGTAGATGACGATAGGCCTAGACAAGCCTAAAAGGTGCATTGAAAGAGTGAGACAAGATTGACTGCAAGAGGAGAGTAGAGAATCTAGAGTGAGTTGAACCTTGAGAGGTGACTGAGGTGAATATCAGAAGCCTTAGGAAGCATAAGAGAGTTTTGGTGTTGACAAGAAGAGAGTCTAATGAGGAAGTCCATGAACCTAGTGGAAAAGAGCAACGACAAAGCATTAAGCTAGGTGAATTTGGGATCAACATTGCAATCATAGGTATTAGGTAGATGTTTTGCAGAGGTTTGTAAATGATCAAATTTTACTTACATCACAACCTATTTGTCTTGTAAGACCAATCCAAGAAAATAGAGTGTGAAAGATTGTAAACAAAAGTTTGTGAAAGAGTTTGAAAGATATGCAAAATCAGAAGAAAATTATTGAACAATATATTAACATAATTATACGTAAATTTTCCATGCATTTTAACAACATTCAACAAACTACAATGTTTAAAAAGTGAGATGTTGAACAATATATATGTATATATATTATATCCATAAAATCCATAAAGGGATACAAAATGTGAACACAATACAATATCCAAGGTCAATGCCATACAAGCATATATACAACATGCCAAACAACTATACATCAAGCCATATAGGCATACAACAAAATGTCATAAGACACGATCTCCTAATCATCAAAATTCGTTGCTCTCTTTGCCTTTCTTGTTGAAGCCTCTCCTCTAGATGCCTTGGTCACAACTGAAGGTTTTTGAGCAAATTGAACACGAGTCCTCTTCCACTGCAAACTTGCCTGTAGCTCTAACTATTCATATGAAAATATTGTTAGAAATTGCACATGCTGCAACAAGATACTTACAAAATTAACATGTTAAATTTTTGAAATCACACAAAAATTAATCATAAGTGCACTTACCACAAGCTAGTAATCATGTTCAATTTGAGATTGGCGCTCAACAGGGTCGATGATAGATTCACGTTGGCGAACAAAAGTGTGAAGTGGATCACTACTATGAGTCCGTGATCGGCTCCTAATGATGGAAGGCATAAGTCCCTGGAAATGTATATATACATACAAAATTAAAAAATTAAAATTGTAATATGAAAAATTACAAATTAAATTGCCTAACTATACCATGCCACTCTTGTTAATCATTTTGACAAGACCAAAAGACGTTGCCAGAAGAGTCTGTGTAGACTATTATTTTGAGTGTCAGCGATTTGCATAAGTATAGAGGATAATTACAAAACACACATCCATATTTATAATTAAACATTATGTAATATATAATTGGACCATGTACCTCTAAGAGTTGTGTAGATGAAATTGCAACAACAAAATCTACATTTGTTCCCTTCCTAATAGATGGTGAAGTGTCTTCTGAGGTCATCAACTGAACATATAAAATATCATTGTCAGTCACTTCAACACACACACACACACACACACACACACAACATATATGTAAAATGAACAATAACATTAATTAATCGTTATCAATTACCTCCATATAAGTGTAAACCTCAGGTGCACTATGAGCAACACACGTGCTTGTTTGGACCCTACAAACCTGTTGCAACATAAAAACAGTTCATATACATCAAATTATCTTTTAAATTGTAAAAATATTTTATATTTAACAAGTCTAACATTTTATTTGTAATAAGTAAAATATTAAACTTACTTGGGAAGTGGTAGGCAAGGTGACCAAATGAAATGTAGATGGTTGAAACATAGAAATATCGATATCATCTAGGCCCATGGAAAAACCACCATGAGTGGACTGCATGAAATCCTTCTCGTCCTCATTAGGTCTAGTGCATGTAGCACCACATGATTTGCATAAGTGAGCTCGTTGGGTAGCAACGTTAGATGAAGCCTCACCATGTCCACCCTTCACAAGAGGAGTATGAGAAACCTGGCTTGTATGCCGGATGAGGGTGTCAATAAGCACCTTAAGCACACGTAAAGTATCAATCTCTACAGTCTCCTTGACTGTAGAGGGTAGTGTCTCAGGAAGGTGGGGTTTATCAACACGTGCTCTTGCTAGTTGATTAGGTGCACAACGTGCCCCTGGCCTATCCTACACAGAGCCTTTCCCCCTATCTTGGAACTCCAAAAAATCAAAATAATTTAGGATTTCATTCAACACAAACTCACAATACACATTTCTCAAAAAACATAGTGGAACCTCATTATTGTTGCAAGGTGGGTGATCAAAGACCATCCATCATCGGTCCCAAAAATTCTGTGTGAGCAAATCATGAGTACACCAATGGATTGGAATCCATTTCGCTGTCACATCAAACAATGCTCCAATCTTCTCATCAATGAATATGGCACAAATTTGGGCTTTGGTTATGTGTTTATCTCTCACAGCGGTTGCCGAAAGTTTGTTGGAATAATATGTCTTGCATCTATTTCTATAGTCATGTCCCACCTATCAATTTGCCCTGTTAATGACTTGACTTCATCTATTAATATATGTAGTGTGTTTTCAAGGAAATTCGGTGGGGGTTGTTTGAATGTGAAACCTTTAATGACCTAATCGGATTTTCAAGTTTAACCTTATTTTCTACGATGTGGCTTGTTAAATCTTCTTGACTATCTTGGGGGGCTTGAGGAACTACAGGAGGGCTAGGAGGGTTTTGTGGGTGAGGAGGGATTGAAGGGTTAAGAAGGATAGGAGGGATTGGAGGGTTAGGAGGGATAGGAGGGTTTTGGGCGTTAGGTGCTAGCACATTAGTCGTTGTAGGTCAAGCTATAGAAAAATATAAACATACAAATAATTTAAAGAAAATGCAATAAAATTGAAAAAATTAGGGTCTAATTACATAAAAACATGTTGGCTTACATCTCCTTTGACGTGGCATTCTCGAATCGAAAGGTCCCTCCTAGCTACAAAATGTAAATTCTTACTTACTCAATCTCCATGCTCCAAAGCGCAGGATTTCTCTTCTTCCTCTTACTCATGGTTTTCGATGTGTGAAATGCCAATCGATTTAGCGTTCAATTTTTTAATTTTTTTTTTTTAAATTGTGTAAAATTTGTAAATAGAGAGTTTTCAATGTTATCTAATGGTTGAAGAAGGGGAAGCGTACGATCATTAATTAAAGAGTGTAACCAACACCTCACTGACATGTTTATTCGTTCAAGAACTAAATTCCAACGGGTTGGAGGTTTCAAGAGCTAAACCACCATACGCAGTCTCACTAGAGATCGGTGGAATAACAGAGACCGGTTTTTGCTCCTGCATTTCCGGGAGACAAATGGCTTTATCAGAGGTAAAACGGTGATCGCAACTAGGCAGATCACCTTTGAAAGTGACAACTGATTAATTAGATAAATGAATCAAACCGGAAACGTAGCTCGAGACATCAGAATTAAAAGAGAAAAATGATTTTAAAAATGAAGTAGGTAAACAAGTAGGAATAGGAACGGCGTCAATGAAGACATTTTCTGACTGAGTTCAAAGAATGCGACAAAGGATTTGAATTAAGAAGATTGAGGCGGTTGGGAAAGGATTGAAGAACGGACGGCTCGGAGCACACGAAGAAACTACATTTAAAGCTATGAAAAAGAAAACGTCTACTGAGGTAGAGAAGTAGATTCGTGTTGACACCTATTCTCAAAAAAATTTGGGTTCATGTTCATTCCAAAGCTCTCGTCGTGGTATAAGGAGGTTGATTTTAAATCTGCTAATTAAATGCATGACCCATCAATGAATTTATTTTGGGTGCATGGCTCATTAATGAATTCATTTGGATGTGCAACAATTTGTTGTTGAGCTTTCAAAATATTATAGAAGTAGGGTTTTTCTTCACACTTATTTTCAAAATTTGTGTTCTTGTTGTGGTATAGGTAGTTTGATTTTAAATGTGTTAATTAAATGTATGATTTACAAGTTTTTTTCAACGAATATGTTTTTGTATTTATTTTGATGATGTGGGTGGAGGCTTTTTAACACTTTCTATGAGATCACATTCTAGTAATGAAACATTCACATTAAAATATGCAGAGAAATCTATGGATGCGGCATTACAATGAAATGTCTCGATGTAATAAATATATATAAAAATATAAATAATTGTCAAATTTACACTGGGGTTCTTCTCTTCATTAACAATGTAGTGGGTTCCATCTATCTTAAAATGCTTTGGGAGTCTTATATAGCATGCCTCTAGATTCCACAAAATTGTATTATTATTATTATTATTATTATTATTATTATTATTATTATTATTATTAATGGTAACGGGTTTGTTGTTTGTTGTTTTTTTTTTTTAATTGGATGAAGCAAATCATAAAAATACATATATAGTGCACAATTGTGAGAACAACTATAGTAGAAACAAAGCAAAACAACAATAACACATCAACATATCTTTCAACAACAGGGCCAAAAGAATAGTTAGCTCAATGCTACCTTCTGTTGTAACAAACTTACTGAGCAACAACATGAGACCCCAACAACCAACAACAAATTGCCTAAAGATAAAGCACCGACACAACAGAAAACAGCCCAACAGAAAGGAGGTTGTCCAACAATCACATAAAAGAGACAAACATCCATCCATCCACCCTAGATAAACCCAAATCAGCGCAACCTTGAATCTGCTACATTGTTGACCCTGTCCAGAGAATTCTTCAAATTAACCTCCCATCTTTGTAGCTGTGATTTCAATCAACTGGGCTGATTAGCAAGGTCCTTATCGACCTTAAGTTGTTCCTTGATTGCAGAGGTCAAAATGGACATCTGGAGAGATAAATCTGCACAAATCACTTGTATTTCAATCTGCAAGGGAAAGAATGTATGTGAAAGTCCAACCAAGCATCAAAACTTCCAGATGTGATTAATGAGAATAATACGACAAGTATTAGAGATCATGTTATGAGAATTGGAACAACCGAGGAGGGTTGATTTCCAGGACCAGGGAAAATGAAAGATGGCAGGGAATGTGATCATGAGGGAAGACCATAGAGACCTAGCATGTGAGCAAAACCAAAAACAATGCAGGATGGACTCAACCTTGCCACAAAAGGGACAAGAGGGAGTAGGATACAAGAATTTAAGGTGTTTCCCAGGTGGAAGCTTAGCATGGACAAGTTTCCACGTAGTAAGTTGGGAGCGCGAGTCGGCTTTGGACTGCCATATCTGAAAACTAAGTTTATTCCATTTAGCCCTGCTAAATTTACTCTTCTAAATGATATTAAGATGGCAAGCAAGGGGCAGACTAGGCAACAACTGTTTGTAGATTATCTTGAGAGGGAAATTTCAAATGTTGTAGCCATTGGGCCATCTCCAATCTTTAATGAAGTTAGAATGACAAGTGGACAACAAGATTGAAAGATTAGTTGGTACAATTTTTTGGATTTCAAGCACAACTGACTTGTCACTAGAGCTAAGGTTAAAACAACCTTTAAGGTGATGCCTAAGTCTCCAAGTGAAGTTTGTGGAGTCCCATAGGTCCCAAAACACTTGAATACCTTTTTTGAATAAAAGTTTAGCTTTGAATTCATGAATCATAGCAAGGGGCTTTTCATTGAGCTGGATCAACCTATTCCACCAGATGGATGAGGTAGCAAAATTCATTCCATGGCTAAAGGTTTGATCACACCATGATAGCTTATGAGCAACCAGTTGCAAGGCTTTCCAAATGCTATTAAATGGGGCTGATCTATGGGTCTTGAAAAATGGAGCTAACAAAATCTTATCATGCCAATGAATTAAGTTCCAAGCATTACCTGCTGTAGCAGTTTGTATGCGGAACCAGATTATGTACTTCCAAGGTGTATCTCCATCCAATGCTCTCACAATCCACTTCGCTGAAAGACACTCCCTGTGTGAGAGGGTCAGTGATACCCAATCCACCTTTACCCTTTGGCAAAATGCAATGTGACCAAGATGTAGTGGGCATGCCTTTCTTTTTTCCCCAATTTGCCCAAAGGTAGTTTCAAATGAGCCGTGTTAGCTGATTATAGCATGATTTAGATGGCAGCCAACATGAGGAGATATAAACATGGCTAGCCAAAAGGATTTTATTTGCCACTTGAATGCAACCCGCCATTGACAAGAAACGATTTGTCCATGATAATAATTTGTTTTTCATTTTACTTAGAAGCCAATTCCACATCTCCTTTAGAGAGACACCAATTCCATAAGGTATGCTGAGATATCTCGAAATGATTCCATGTTTCACCTCATTCCATTCCTTGGGAATCCATAGTGGATGAGGGTCGGGATGAGTCATCCAAAATTTTGTTTTGTGCATAGCCAATTGAGATCCCGAAATTGCACAAAAGTATTCTAGAATATCTAATGTATTATTCACCTCCTCAGCTTCATTTTGAATGAAGATCATGCTATCATCAATAAAATGAGAGTTAAGAGCTATAGTATTCCCAAGAAGAGATATTACCCTTATTAAATTATTTGCACGAGCATGTTGTAATAGATATCCAAGAGCGTCTGTTGTAAGGACATAAAGGAAGGGGCAAGAGGGTGACCTTGGTGGATGGATTTTTGGAGGGGGATTTGGGGAGAGAGATCCATTAATAGTAAATCTGGCATTTGCATCCATGAATAGCATTTTAACATAAGCACAAAATTTAGGACCAAATCCTAACCACTGAAGCATTTTTAGAATAAAGGGCCACCGAATACGATCATAGGCTTTGTCAAAGTCAATTTGATAATGAGAGCATCTTGAGCTGTTTGTTGTGCCCATGCCGCTGTCTCCCAAGCAAAAATCAAATTCTCTAATATAAATCGTCCCCTAGAAATCTAGTTTTTTCGGTTCTAACAATTTCTTGAGCAATAGACCTGATTCTTTTGGCCAAGGCTTTGGCAATGATTTTGTAAGATGTATTAAGCAAGGTGATGGGCCACCAACCATTCACCATATCTTCTTGTTTGCCCTTGGGAATGAGTTTAATCAAATCTTGATTAATGACGGCTCCTAAACTACCAGTTTCAATGCCCTCAAGATACACATTGTAAAAATATTCTCTAATATATGGCCAAAGAGCACGGTAAAATTCTACTGGCAGACCATCCATTCCTGGGCTTTTTTCCAAAGACATACTTCGCATAGCTTTCTCTATCTCTTCTAAGGAAAGGTAGTGATCAAGAAAAGTAGCATAACCAGGGTCGATTTTGTAGGGAATACTGCCTTTAAGGTTATCCTCCAAACTAGGATTAAGAGGATCATTGATAGAATCATCTATGAACAATTGTTTATAGTGATCATGGAATGTTTTCATGATGTTGTCATGGTTGGTCTGAGAAGAACCCTCAGCTGTTTTGATGACGGAGATATGTTCTTTTCTATGCTTGTGATGGAGATATTGGAAGAAAAATTTGGAACTTTTGTCTCCATATTTAATCCATTGTATTCTAGCCCTTGGTTGAGCACCTTTACCTTTATAAACAACCAACTTACCAAGCAGATTTTTTGTGTGAGCAATTGACTGTTGGAGTGGTATGCTGAAAGGATTTTTTATCAGAAGTTTTTTTCCACGTTCAAGCTATCCTTTAAGGGATTTTTCAAGTCTTCACCTTTTAGCTGCCACCCTTCTGCCATAATCACGAAGGAATTGGACACAACAAGAGATTGCTCTTTCCCACCAACTGATCCATCTCTCCAATTGAGGCTTAGGTTCTGCGTTCCATACTGCTAAAAGGCCTTTAATGCAATCAGGGTTTTGAAGATGGGAAATAATCAATTTATAAGGAAGTTCATTAAGAAGCGTAGAAGAACCATCAAAAGAAATAGTGGTGAGGATAGGGAGGTGCTTTGAAAGAGTGGTAGTATGATCAAGGTGGACTAAATATCCAAAAGTTGATGGTAAGATATGCAAATTGGGTGATATGTAAAACCTGTCCAAGCGGTTCATTTTCCTCAAAAATCCTTCACGATGATTAATCCAAGTGAACCATTGAGTTCTGTGAGAATCCATTTTACCCATGATAGGGTCATAAGGCACCTAAGGAGTTGCGGGCAAGAGTCCAAGCTTCAAATTCCTGCTGAGATAATCGAGAAGATGAATCCCAACTATGATTTGTGTGGCATTCCACCATGTTGAAATCACCCCCAAGCACCCATTCTGCATTAGGAAGATTGAGATGCAGCCACTCCCACAATCTAATTCTATCGGAAGAAGAACTGGGGGCATAAACTGAGCAAAATCCAAGAAGATTGCCTTGTACAAGAATGGTTGCCCAAACATTGCAGTTGTAAGGATCAGATCCAAAGGCCACTATCGATTTAGCAAGCCAAGGAACAAAACCCAACACAGCTCCACCATAACCCTCAAGGTGTTTAGTGTGGAGGAAATGTGCTTCTTTCCAAATAGCAGAAAGGGAGGCAACAAGCCTAACATCATTCAATTTCACTTCCTGCAACATAAGAATATCTGGGCAATTATTCTGTATAGACTCCTTAACATGATATTTTTGGGATGGGATTTTTAATCCCCTAACGTTCTATGATTGAATGCGATGGATCATTGAGAATCAATAATGTCCTCATTAGTGAGGAGGGCTTCAAACTGATTTGTCGAACTAAGCGCTTGTGGTCCAAGACAATGATCTATAGGGGGGATCTCCCTAGAGGTGGACCGTGATCGAGCTCTCACGGGGCTTGTTAGTGAGGTTCTCATTGGGCTAGCTGGACGTGAGGAGGATCTCATGGGGCTACTAGGAGCGGTTCCCATAGGATTAGCAGAAAGAGGTGAAGCAATAGAAGGGAAGTTGTTGGAATTTTGAGGATAATTAGATTCTTTCCTTTTCTTGGGAATTCTTTGCTCACTCCCCGAAACCACTTCTTTGAAGGTTAATAAACCAGAGGGGGATGTAGAAAGTGGAGAGGATGATTTAGGGGGAGAAGAAATCATGGAGGCAGGTAGTAAAGTGGATGGATGTGGGGAAGGAGTGGAGGCTGGGGATTTTGATGGTTTGCTAACCGGGGGATTATGCACGAGGGAAGCATTAGAAGCGTTTGACTGTGGACATGGTTTGCGGAATGGACACTCGCGAATGAGGTGCCCCTCTCTATAATAGTAAAAGCAAGCATTTGGTTTGTCGAGATAATTAAGTCTTTGGTTAAATTCAAATCCAGGGCCCACTAATTTAATGGTTTCACGGAGTGGCTGAGTCAAGTCCATTTCTATACCCACCTTAGGTTGAACTTTCAGATTGGCCCATTTATTAGAGTTTTGCTTGCACCAAAGAACCCTTTCCAGTTGTGAGATGATCTCATGTAGAATGGTGCAAAAAACAAGGTTGAAAAAGGGAAGTTCAACCCACATCAGATATTTTTAAATATTCCTTCTGGATGAAATTCAAAGTCTTAAGCCTATAGGTAACATGTTTGTCCACAAATAATACACAACCCATAATGAAGGGCAGCTTTGGCATGATTTGGATTCAACAAAGTATATGCGACATATCCCCTACCTAAACCCCTGAAAGATTCAATTGCCCATCCCTTATTTTCCTAGTTTGCACGGATCCATTTAAAAAAATCTTGCTCAGAAGGAACTCCTTTCAGGAAAAAAGGATAACAATTCTTGTTTTATAATCTGCTGTCATGTCTACTATATCATCTGGAAGCTCAAAGGATATGGTCTTACCTCTAGCAGGGACAGTTGTTGGAGAATGATTAGAGGGTGTTGCGAATCTCAATAGGCTGACCTCCACTGTTTTCACTATGCTGACTGTGTCCAAATATAAAAAACAATTTAGGATTTTTCGTACGAGAATCTGCCGCTAGTGTTTTCACTACTTTAGCATTGTTTTCCTGTTCCATTTGAGGAGGGTACGAATAATCCCCTAAGATATCTGCTTCGAACTGTTTGGCAGCATTAGACTCCTCAAGTGCTCCTTTTTCTCTTGCCTTTTCCTTCATGGATGCTGCACGTGGGTTAGGTGCTGACTGGGCCCCTATCTGATCCTGCTTGGAGGCTTGTGGGTCTTTGGAACGCACCATCACAGGTAAAATGCAGTCAAAAATAGGTTAGGGTATATACGTCGTTTGCTCAATATTATAGATTAGGGTTCATTCTGTTATGCATTCTTTCGTAAAGGGTTTTTTTTTTGGAAGGGACTCAACCTTTTTACAATTAAAAAAAATTTGACCAATAAATTCAGGAAAAACAATCAAATCTTTCAAAAGAAAGAATACATGTGAGAACAATAACGAAGTAAAACTTTAACAACAAAGGCTCAAGCAACAAAGTAAGCAACCAACGAATAAAATCTAATACTAACAAAAGTTTTAAGGCTTAGCAAAGACAAGGTCAAAACAAACTCACTTCCAGCTAGCAACCAACAAAACCAACAAAGGATTAATACGATAAATTAGTCAAGAAGACTACTCCAAAGCAGAAAAAGCTCAAAAGACAACTTGAAAAATAAATTATAGATTTTAACCAATCTTCATCATCATCGAGGAATAAGGTCATCCATAGTCTATTGTACGCTATCGCATACCGCATTCTCTGCTTCTATTCTCAACAATTCTGCTTCAGACCTACGACCCCTCTTTTTAGACGCAGTGTCTACGTTAACAGAAATTTTTGAAAAAAAAAGTCCTAAGAGAGAAAGAAGTGTCCACAACAAAATTGAATTAAATTAAATTATAAGCTTTTAAAAAGCATGTTTCACACTAATCAATAGTTTTTAATTTTAATGAAGATACCATAAAAATTAATATCAACATGTCCTCATCTTAGTAATCTACGTATATAGATTAGTCCCACTCCCACATAACTCTACAACTACTTATAACATGTTGCACTCTATCATAGAAGTCTTTTTCTCTCTCTCTCTTTTTCAAAAACAACATTTATATTTATCTATCAAACTTTCTACAATATGCAATCCAACTACATGTGATTCAAAATTGATCAAATTATATATTGTGACTGTAAAAATTGACCAGATTCTATATTGTCCACAACAAAATTGAATTAAATTAAATTAAAAGCTTTTAAGAAGCATATGTTTCACACTAATCAATATTTTTTAATTTCAATGAAGATGCCATAAAAATTAATATCAACATGTCCTCATCTTAGTAGTCTACATATATAGATTAGTCCCACTCCCACATAACTATACAACTACTTATAACATGTTGCACTCTATCATAGATTTTTTTTTCTCTCTCTCTTTTTTTTTCAAAAACAATGTTTATATTTATCTATCAAACTTTCTACAATATGTAATCCAACTACATGTTGTGATTTAAAATTGATCAAATTATATATTGTGACTAAAAAAATTGACCAATTTTATATTATCTACCAAAATTGAATTAAATTAAATTACAAGCTTTTAAGAAGCATGTTTCACACTAATCAATATTTTTTATATTTCAATGAAGATATCATAAAAATTAATATCAACATGTCCTCATCTTATTAGTCTACGTATATAGATTAGTCCCACTCCCACATAACTATACAACTACTTATAACATGTTGCACTCTATCATAATTTTTTTTTTTCTCCTTTTTTTTTTTTTTTTTCCCCAAAAACAACGTTTATGTTTATCTATCAAACTTTCTACAATATGTAATCCAACTACATATTTTGATTTAAAATTGATTAGATTATATATTGTGACTGTAAAAATTGACTAGATTCTATATTATTTATTCATTCTCACCATTTTAAAAACTTCTTCGACATTCGATTGACTTTAAACTTATGCTAAGTGGAGTCTTGACCATTACCTTTAAAAATGCCATCCTAAAATGTTATATTTTTAGTTCCTTCTTCTACTATGAATTATATTAGCATTTGAAAATTAATGTTAAATAATTATCATAAAAAACAATCATGAGAAATAGAGTCAACTATGAAATTTATTCTTTGATAGTGGTACTGGAAAATGTATTGGTGACCACCAATTCAAGGGGCAAGTTAGACTACCGAACAAGAATGATTTCTTGGATAGCTTTCAAATCACTAACAAATTTAGCAACTAGTAACTTCCTTTACCCTGACACAACCACTGCACATGAAGTTGGATTTAAGAGCCCCAAAATGCGGACCAGTTATACCAATTACAAGTATTTCCTCTTAAAGGACATAAAAATTTAAAATTTAAAATTTATTGGTTACTAATAAATATTATCAATGCTGAGAAAATTAACCACATGGTCCAGTGAATTTTGTTATCATAGCTTATTTATAGTTTAAAAATAAATATTATTAGTGTTAGGCAACTCAATCACATTGTCTAGCTAAGATATGTACCATGGAACCTTGAAAGGGACATTTGGCATGTCAAGTACGTGTATAAACTAGATTCAATTAAATAAATTCTCTACAATTCAATAGAAAACATTTAATGGAAAGAATAACAAGTTTAGTCGTTAGGAGCTTCCTTTGCCTTGACACAACTGTCACACATGACATAAGAATTAAGAGCTCCAAACTACATCAATTATCTTTTTGTATATTAAAGCTATTTAGGCCTAAGTTATGTCAATAGAAAAAATGTCTAAATACATAGATATTAAGGGCTATTGAAGTTGAGTGAATGAACCATTGCATTGTATAGCTTGTAATAGGCTTTATTATGAAATTTGAGCTTAGTCTTGTTTCATACCAACACATTCACAATTTTTAAATGACCAAACTTATTAAATTCGTAACAAAAACATGGATATTTTTTTCCTTTCATATGTTTCTGTAAATTGTCTACTACATGGATATCTCATGAACCACATCATTAAAATTTTAAAAATAATGACAAAAACATGTTATGCAAGTTCAAACATCTTTTCAGACCAAAAAAATACAATACATACTTTCTTAATGCATGGAAGCCATTATTTGTGCTAGGTTATTCATATTGAAAACCATCACTATGACTTAAGATGCATGGATTTTGTGGAGCTAAAATACAATAAAATGCAAACTTTACCCTCTAACACATCTTCACATGAAGGCAATTTTGCTTTAGATCATTGCAAAGAGTGACCATGTGTGTAACACTAGAATTGACCACACATGTCAAATAATAGTGGTCACAGAGTCACAAACTCTAAGAATTCAAAGCTTGAGAGAAAGTATTCCTCAATTTCACTAACCAAAAAACTCTTTGCCAAATGTCACAATCTTTATCAATGAAAACTACTTTTATGATACAACTCTAAAATTGTCAAAACTATTTCACTCTAAACATTCATGTAAATAACAAGTATCAAATCCATATCATGGATTTTCTTACACTTTATTTAAAATATTCACATTGGTATACTCTACTTATTATATGAAAAATGTTAATATTTTATACTATTATACATCGTCCTCATTATTAAAACAACTTTAAGTGACAATTCTCACACCACCTTAAACACTTCCACATAATTTTATCTTAACAAATATAATTATACAACCCTTATTTTCTTAACCTTTGAGAGGGAATTCCTAAATATACAGTCTAAAACAACTAACTTAATGTGCTTTAGACATTTAACCTAACTTTTGCTAAAGATTAGGCCATAAAAAAATTTATAAGTGCCCCAAATGTAAGAACGAAATGGCTAGAGATTAAAACCATTATATTCAACTTTCTTAGGAAAAAAATAATTGAAAAACACATGAATAAAAATATACGAACAAAACAATAAGGCAATGAAAGTTAAATATTAAAAAACACAAAGAATTTAATGGTAAGTATCCGTAATAAAAGTTCAATATTTGAACCGTTAATGGAATTTAATGATAAGTATCCTATAATTAAAGCTTAATATTTGAACCAGTAATGAAATTTAATGGTCAATATTTTTTAACAAAAGTTTAATATTTGAACCGCCAACAAAATTTAATGGTAAATATTTCATAATAAAAATTCAATATTTGAACTATTAATGAAATTTAATGATAAATAGATATTATATAAGAGTTTGTAAAGTAGATGAAGGAGACAATTTTATAGATTGATGAGAAATTGTATGTTGTAATTCGAAATGTCACGATATTTTTCAAAACCCTTCTTCTAATTTTATGAACTGCAAAACCTATATATATATATATATAAATATATAGAACAATGACAAAAAAGGGGATCAACCCATTTTAACATTTGTAAGTGTGGCCCATCTTGGACCATTTTAAAAATAAATGGACTTCATAAATAATAAATGAATTCTAATCAAATTGAAATATGAATACTCATACACATTTCACTAAGTCTAAAATAGATGTAAAACAAAAAAATTAAACTTGATTAATATTAATTAGACTCATTAATCAAATTTTAATACAAATATTTATAGTGTAAGGTTTACATTTTAATACAAATACTTATAAGTATAAGGTTTATGAATTAAAAAAATTGTTAATGTATAATGGTGAAAACTAGATTTTTTTTGGAAGGCAACAAGAACCATGAAATTCATGATGAATAGAGGAACTTACCAAATTGTCAATTTACACTTCAAGGGATGTCTAAACTATAAATTTTAGGGATGTCCAAACCTTCAAGTTTAATTTATGAGAAGTGTCAAATAAGAAAAAATTATTTAAATGGTAGCTTTTCTGTAGTGGATCAAATTATAGATATGAATTTGGGATTCAAATATGTAGTTTTGAGTCAATCTATGTCGATTCATATTTTAATGAGTAGTGGTTTACAAGAACCCATCTCTCATGAGTATGAATGGTCTACTGATCACTCATTGCATCTAGGTGATGCTCACTAGGAATTCTCAGGAGATCACCCGTCCCTATCCTACTCTGACTTAAACAAAATTAATAATGGAGTTTCCCCCAAAATCAATCACACTTATCTTGCAACCTCATTTATAAAACCTAGTGGTGTGCCTTATGAACCATTTATTATAGTGTGTGTGTGCTAGATATTTAAATTTATATACATGGTAATTATTCTACATTACATCAAAATATGGATATGATGTATGGATTCATCTATGTAGTTTCAATTCAAACTATGTTGACCCATATATCAGGAGTAGTGGTTCACAATAACCCATCTCTCAAAAGTATGAATGGTCTACTTAGTGTATACAAGGAAAAGTGAAGCTAATCTACAAATCAATCCTAGTTCAAACAAGATAAATCACACTAGCCCTTCCGATTGTTGGTATATTTAGACAATTAGGGTCATGACCAATATGGATATGCTAGACCTAACTAAGGGGTCTCTTACCACATAATATTACTATAGAGGGTTTCAAAGCCTCTAGTTAAGTAATACCACACAATAACCCTAGCTAGGTCCTATGTTTTCTTATAAAAGTAAATGATAAAGTAAAGTAAATATAATCTAGTGCTCACCAAAACATGTGGCACAAAATGGGAGTAGTAAACATAAAAGTAAACATGTAAAGAACTCTACTCAAGTCAATGTAGAGGTAATCCTAATGGATGGAGAGAAAAACATATACATAAGCGAACAAATGCAAATCTATCTACTTAATAAAGAGAAGCAAGAGTTAGGAATACTTATCTTGAAGACAAACTCATCAAGTCTCAATCTCTCCTTTAGCCAATGGTGTTTTGTAGGAGATTGTTGTGGTTTATAAGGACAACAAACATAAGTCAAATTTAGGCTACACGATTTCTCCTATGCATCCAAAAGACTTCTCCCACAAGACAATATTAGTCTCTTCAAATGTAGTATGAAACTCTAAGCAATGTCTCCTCAAGTAGAATAATGGATGAGTAGATGCCCAAATGGATGATTAAGTCTATCTCTCTCTAATGAAAATGGAAAAATGGATATGTTTATATAGCTAGATCTAACCCTAAACTCTTCCAAAGTTTTAATTGATAGAGTCATCCCAATTGATCTTATTCTTTAATAAATAAAGTAGTTAGGTCCTAGACTAGGTTGTTTAAGGCCGACCTTCTATCTAATGTGCTTATATTTTAAGAACACGGTTAGCTCAGGTTGACTTTGTTTGTTAAATGGAAAAAGAGGTTTTGGCTTAGGTGGGGGCTATTTAAAGTAGTGAATTGTTTGGAGGAGTGTGTAAGGGAGGTGCTAAAGATTAAGGAAATGTATAGGAGAGGTTTGTGTAGGTTTCAATTTGTGACATAGGGAATAACAATCTTGCAAAGCACTTATGGTATGCCCACCCCTTTCTCAGTGCACCCTTTAAGGTGTGAACTCAGAGAGATTGAGACTCGATAGGTTCTTGCAAGAGAGAGAGCATCGGTAACTGATAAATTTTAAAAATATTATGTATATACATATGCCGCATTTGAAACTCATTATGCATCATGTAGTTGCAACATGAGATGGTGCTTCAAGAAAAGAACATAGCAACACACAATTCTAAGCTAAATAAATTTTAGTAAGAAGCAAATAAGATAAATGAAAGAACAAAATTAAAAAATCTATACTATTACTTACATTAGTGCTGTAGAAGAGGAAGGAAGTAAGAGAAATGTCAAGGTGTCGAATGTAAGGAACATTAGGTGAACCTATAAAATGAGCAAAAAATTAAAATTTGTGTAAAATATACATGTAATATGTGGAAAAACTCTCTATAATGTCATAATTCTAGAACATCTTTTAGTTCAGAAAAGAGTTAGTAAAAATAGAGTTATGGGTGAAAAATAAAATGTGATGGTAAATAATTTTGAATAGTAAATATAAATAGGGTGAAAATAATTCATTTGTTATTTTTACTATTTTGATAAAATATTTCTTTGAGAGACCTAGTTGAGCCCCAAGAGCGATCATGGTGAGGAGATGACAACTTTGATGTGGAGGACGCTTAGCAGGTGCAACCATTGTAACTTAGGTAAGTGATGCATTAATTTTAATTTTATTGGTAATTTTATCTAAAATTAAGCTAGATATAGGAAAAATGATATTAGGAAAAATGTAGATACCAAAAATGACCCTATGAATTTTTTAGGTAGACTAATGATAGAACAAGATATTGGGTAGGAAAGAATCAGACCAATAAATGCCTAAGATATTTATGGTAAATGGTTGAAAATTTGTCGTAAACTAAGAATAGATTTAGCCCTATCGATTGATTTGAAAAAAGCAAGAGAATTTAAGGGGGTAGACTACGTAGTAGTGGGTTGACTGAGTATCGCTAGGGGTGGCTAACTATATAGTAGAGGTCTGACCCAATTAGAAAAATAGATATGGATGATAGTAACTTTTGGCTGAAGTAATATGTAGTATGTGGCTACATAGTCTGTTAAAGTAGGTCGATTACATGGAAGAGGGTTGATATAGTATACAACGGATGGGAAAGTGCTGATTTAGTATCAAAAAGGCCAATTGTGTCTGTAAGAATGGGTTGACTGTGTAGCAGTGGGTTGACTTAGTATGGAAAATAAGTGATAGGGCCGATTTAGTATCAAAAGGATCGACTATGTAGGAAAAAAGATAAATATTAAAAATAAGTTGATGAAGTAGTTAATTTTTTGTATTTTGAGAATGTTTAAGAATGTATTTTATTATTATTACATCGAGATCTAATACATTCTCTAGTGTTTGATATTTTGTAGAGGTGATGGAGATTTTAGCACCTAGTTGATGCATCATGGCTACTAGATTTGTTGGGGTGGTTGTTAGACATAGATCTAGCTTGATTGATTATCTTTGGATTTAGAGGCATCATGGAGATGAGGAGGATCCCACTTAGTGTTGATCTAGTCATCATGTTCCTAGGAACATGGGAACAACTGACCAATACTTTCCAATGGGAGGTGGAGGGGGATATAATAGAGGTGGGCATCACCTTTGAGGATATCCACACCTCTTTTGGACTTCCCATTGTTGGGATTCCATTCATATATGATGCATTAGATATGGAGGATGAGAGGCGAGCCCTAACCCATTAGGTGATAGGCTCAAAGAGGATTTACCTTGGGTTACAGGTTAATTTGTTTAATGTGTACATCATAGCCATTCTAGATATCTAGAAGGCCTTGATAAGAATTATGACAACACAAGTGATATGTCACAAGTCGGATGGAAAGGTGCCACTGTACGTAGTAGCCTTATGTCAGTCCATCCTAGAGTAGGGTGCATTGTATGATCTAGGATCTATCATTTGGGTACATCTCATGCATAATATGTATGGGATGTTGACTTGGGAGTAGAAGATGATGGACCTTGTTATTTTTTTGGGTGCATAGATCTATGAGAGATTCCCTATGTATCGATCGACTAGATCTATTTTGTTATTTCTTGGTCTATGATTTTGGTTCAAGGTTCAATGATTCATCTTCTTCCTTAGAATATTTTATTTTTTTTAAGTCTCTCGAGCTTTGAAAGAGTCCGTAGAACATGTCTGCAGAGTCCGTAGTTTTCTCTAAGTCTCTTGAGCTTTGAAAGAGTTCATAGAATCCAGCTTGTGGAGTCCGTATAAACATGTCTACAGATTCCGTAGAAACATTCCTTCAGAGTCCATAGAAATAGGCCTTTAGAGTCCATAGATTCAAGCCTACAGAGTTTGTAAAAATTAGTTTGTAGAAATGGGTCTGCAGAGTCTGTAGAAACGAGTCCGTAGAAACACTCCTTTGGCTTAATGTCTTTGGAACCTTCTGAAAGGAAGGTGTCCTTTCGGGCCTTGAGAAAGTCTATTTATTGGTCGCCAAGAGCCTCCCACAAGGGTACCTACCCTTCGAGCGGTCTTCACTTCAATTCCTTCAGACAAAATGTCTGAAGGAAATCTTCTCTTGCCTTAGCCGCTTTTCATCAGGCTTTTGATCATTCCTTCAAAAAAAATGTCCAAAGGAATTCCTTCAGACATTTTGTCTGAAGGATTGGCCTTATAAAATTTGCCACGAAAAAACTTTTTGAAGGATATCTCTTGTCCCGCTTTTGCTCACTGCCCTCCGCAAGGGCACTTGGTCTTTTGTTCACTGCCCTCCACAAGGGCACTTGGCCTTTGGGATTTGGGGCACTCCTTTGAACCTTTCGATTGAATCGACTGATTGAACCAACTTTGGTTCAACGGTTCAATCTTTTGTTCCACTCATTCAATTGACCACTTGAACCAATCGCTTTGAACCAATCTCGTTAAACCTTTGAACCTTTTTTGGTTTAAGGTTCAACGGTTCAATCTTTCTTCTTTTCGCTAAGTCTTTTGAAGCCGTTGAACTTGCTGAAGCACTTAGCTCTTTAAGCTTGCTGATGTCGTTGAACCTTTGAACCTGTTGAACCTTTTGGAAGCGGGGTTCAATGGTTCAATGGTTTAATCTTTTGTTTGAAGCTTGGCATTGAACCAACTTTGAAATTGCTTGAGTGTTGGGAACTTGTTCCTTTGTAAGAGCTCGCCTGTTGAAGTTGTTGAACCTGTTGAACCTGATAGTCCCTTAACTAAAAAAGCTTGAATAATGAAGAATTTGAATGCTTAGAACAATTTTTGAGAAGGAAAGAAAGAATTTTGGCCTGCAGGACCAAAAATGGTTCATATGTTGTCCCAAAAATGAGTGACAGATTTTAGGAACAACAGCTGGCTCCAGTTGGGGAACTTCCTTCAATTGAAATTTAGAACAACTGAGGGGAGTAGAAACCAAAATCTCAAGTGCCTTCAAGTATGCCATTGGGCTATGGAGTCGTGCCAACCAAAAAAAAAGAAAAGCACCAAAAATGAAAACAAAAAACACAAAATAGAACTAAAGACTATATAAATATACATATGTACAGGTGATCTTATCTGATACTTCAAGAATTGAAGTGCTTCAGATGCTGCCCATTATGAGGCAAAGAAAAAGGTGTGCCATCTTGGTACTTCAACAGAAAACTATTTTCACCGTTCATCTCATGGATAATAAACGGGCCTCTCCACAGGGAATCAAACTTCCCATGCATTCCCTTTGGTTCTCTTCTCTTGTCCCATAACATGACTTGATCTCCAATCTAGAAAACACAATTTTTTGCTTTCTAGTCGAAGAGCTTCTTCACCAAACTTTGATGCGCAGCAATCTGGTCTACCACCATAGTTTGCTACTCATCCAACTCAGTTAAGCGAATGATCCTTTTGTCAATGAAGCTTTCATATGTTTGATCTTTGATTGCCTTTGCCAATTTCAACACTGGCAACTCCAGGGTGATTGGTATCTCTGCATTGAGACCATATAAAAGTTAAAAAGGTGACATACCTATCACACTTTTAGGTGTAATTTTGTCTGCCCATAAAGCATCAACTAATGCTTTATGCCATGTTCATTGGTTGTCATCCACCAGCTTCTTAACGATGGTCACCAGGTTCTTGTTGCTCAATTCTGCTTGGCCATTCCCTTGTGTAAAATAATCATAAGAGTGGGAGAGGGTAATTCAATAATAAAAATAGAAATGAGTGATCTCATGAGAAGAGAAATTGGCTGCATTATCTATGACAATCTTGGTTGGGACCCCAAACCTAGAAATGATGTTTTCCTTGAGGAAATCGCATACTACTTCTGAAGTAGCATGCTTTGTTGGAATTACTTCTACCCATTTTGTGAAGTAACCTATGGCTATGAGGACATAATCATGTCCAAAAATTAAAGATGGGTTTACAGCTCTAATGAAATTGATTCCCCATTGCTGAAATGGCTCTTTTATCACCACTGGGTTAAGAGGCAGAGCAGCTAACTTGGGTCTTCCAACGAACTGTTGGCACAATTCACATCTTCGTACCCATTTGTATGCATCTTCAAACAAGGTAGGCTAGTAATACCTAGCTCTCATAATCTTATGGGTAGTTATAGGAGCAAAAAAATGTCCTCCATAGGCCAAATTATGGAAGGACTTCAAAAGTTGGTTCTACTGCTCCTTATCCACGCAACAAAGGAACACTCCATCAAGGCTCCTCTTATACAGGCCATTGTCTCAGAGGACAAAATTTGCAACTTTCAATTTAACAGTCCTCCTTTATTTATGAGGCAGGTGAGCAGGACACTCACCATAGGTAAGGAAATGAGCAATATTCGAATACCATTCATTCGTGGTGGAGACAAAGAGGACTGTTGGCGTGTCTTCTACTTCTATTTTTTCATACCTTGTTTTTTTGGGTCTGTTGTCAACAATCAATTGGCAGAGACCTCTTCCCTATACAAGCTTTTTTGGTTTGATAATGAGATCAAACTCCTAGATTTTAGCAATCCAATTGCCCCTTTTGGTTCCAAACTCCTACTAAGTTAATATGGATTTAATTGTGGTATCAGGAACCATGGCAGTAGTGTGAGAATTCATAATATAAAAATGGAAATGCTTTACTGCCTTTACCACTGCATAAGCATGCTTCTCCATGTTTGAATACTTTAGTTTATGAGCTTTGAGAGGAAAGCTCATGAAGGATATAGGAGATTCCACATCTTCTTCATTCTGTTGAATTAGAATTGTTGAAAGTGTGTGCTCAAAAGCATAACTATACATTGTGAAATCCTTGGTATAATTTGGATAAACTAGAATTGGGGCGTGGGCAATAGCTGTCTTGATGTCCTAGAATGCCAATTTTCCTTCTTCAGTCTAGCTGAAGGTGGCCTTTTATTTCATCATATTTACTATATGGCGGGTCTTCTCAGCAAACTTGAGAATGAACTTTCGTAAAAAATTCATCTTTCCAAAGAAAGAGTGAATTGCTGTCTTGCTTGTGGACAGGGTAAGCTCCTAGATGGACTTGACTCTGTCTAAGTCAACCTTTATGCCTTCTTGAGATACAATGTGTCCGAGAAGCTTCCCTTATGTTACTCCAAAAATAGACTTCTTGGGATTTAGAAAAATGCCATTCTGGCGGTAGCATTCCAACACTTGTTACAAATGGCACACATGATCAGGGCGATTCTTGGAAAAGATGGTCAAGTCATCAAGGTATACCATAATGAACTTACCCATTTCATCTTTGAAAGCAAGGTCCATTGCTCTTTAGAAAGTGGCACCAGCATTTATCAATCCAAATGGCATTCTTCGATATGCAAAGGTGCCCTAAGGTGTGGTGAAGGCAGTCTTGTGCTGGTGTGCTTCACTGACTTCTACTTGATTGTACCCTAAGAATCCATCTAGCATTGATAACATCTCTGAACCAGTCACTATTTGAAGCACTTGGTCCATGATGGGCAGAGGATAGTTATCCTTTAAGGATGACTGATTCAAATTCCTAAAGTCCATGCAGTGGCAAATTTCACCATTCTTTTTTTTCACAGGTACTATATTAGCAATCCATGTGGAATGATGGATTGGAAAAATTATTCTAGCATTCAACATCTTCTGTATTTCAAATAGAACAGTACCTAATATCTTTGGATTGTACTGCCTAGATTTTTGCTTGTAAGGCATGAAATCAATCTTGAGAGGAATTTCATGGTGAATTTTTTCAAGCCTGAGTGACTTTAGATCATCATAGGAGTAAGCTAGGACATCCATGTACTAGTAGAGAAGAGCAGCAAATTTGAACTTCTTTTATAGAGTACAACACTTCTCAATGTTCACCATTTTGGGATTTTCCTTGGTACCCAAATTTATCTGATCATATTGCTGTTTGACGAACCTGTCATGTTTTACAAACAACTTCTCAAGGGAAACCAGGCCTTTTAGGATTTTATTCCCTTTAAGTTGAAAGAATTCTCCACCTACATTTGAACTTGATTCAGGGGTTGGTTCAAGCTTTTGAGGCTCACTACCTTCAAAGTGAAGCTGTTCAAAGCTATCTTTTTATTCTAGGAAGGTAATGATTTAGTTGTCACCATTGAACACTTACTAATGATTGGTATTATCAGGCACACTTTGTTGAAAAATTAGTTTGATAGTGTACTTGTCTCCTTTAAAATCTGAGTGAGAAACTAAAAGAGTTACTGAAATAGCCAAAGAATCAGCTCGGTCATTGAATTCCCTAGAAACTATAAAGATACTAAAATCATCAAAGCTTTCAATTTGATCTCAAACCAGATTGTGATAATGATGCAATCTCTCATTTTTGGTTTGGTACAGGTTCCTCACCTAACAAACCACTAGCTCAACATCTCCTTTGGCATGAAGGAGCTTGACGCCCTTGTCTTGAGCAGCCTTCAATCCAAGTAGCATCAATTCATATTCAGCAGTATTATTAGTATTGCTGAACTGTAATTTGTATGATGAAAGAAAAATATCTCTTTGAGGAGATATCAATACAATCTCAGCTCCTAAACCGATAAAGGAATAGCTGCCATCAAAATCTAGTATCCATACCTCATCAGAAGCTGACCTTACCTTATATTTTTCTTTATTTGGAGGGGAGGATTCCATTAGGCTTGCACTATGCTCTCTCATGTCTTTTGCTATTTTGTTTGAACTAATTTTCAGACTGTCATTTTCAAAAGTTTCATCAGTTGAAACATGAACATCCTCTGTAGTTAGGAAGTAATTACCCATGCCTAAAAACTCAAATAGAATTTGAGCTTCAAGCGCTGATGTTTGAGTGACCACATATTTTGCTTCCTTCTCAGGGATTAATCTCTACGTAATGCCTTTGGCTGGGATCCTTGCCTTAGACAGGTCCATTCTCAATTTGACACCAACATCTTTACATAAATTTCACCCAAAAAGGATGCCATATGAGGCTGGAATGTTAGCCACCAGGACTGTCATTTTGATTCTCTTTTCCAGGAATGCTGCAAATGCAAATTAGGCATCCTTGATTTGTCCCAGCAGTGGCACTTATTTATTCTCCATGGAGAAACATCTCCCAAATGTCTTGGTCAGTGTGAGACCAAGGGATTCAGCTACTTTGGTAGGCATGACATTGTTAGACGCACCTGAGTCTATGATGCAATTATTTAGCTGATGTCCATTTATCAGTAGGGAGACATAAAATGGTCCAGTCTTTTTGAGAGCAGCAGGAGGAGTAATCACAAGGTTATTTTGGGTAGATGTGGGAGTTACCTTTGGAATAAATAGTTCTATAGGGACACTTTAGTTTTTCACACATTGAACCAACTTATCTAACTGCTCAGGGTTGGATTGTAGGAATTAAAATTCAGACATTTGAATCTTGGTTTTTTTGACATGGTCGACTATGTCAAATATCTAAAATGAATTATGAAGAGGGGAAGGGGGTTCATCCTTCTTGTTTTTAGGGGGAAAGGACTGATCTGTGAAATTGAAGTTGATGGTGAAAGCCAGTTTAGAGTACTTAATTTTTTAGCAATCACTGAATCTTTTGGCTGAAAAGGTAGAGAAGTTCCTCATTTGGCAATTGAAATTGTAGGTTGAGGTCACTCCTCTATTTTTTCTTTATCAGCTTGCTGGGCTGACTAATTCTTGGACCGGGTGAACACAACATATGATCCCTCAACTGCTTTACCTTCACTTCTAGGTTCATCTTGGTAATTTATGAAATCAATGTTGGAGTCACTAACTAATTCTTCTTCTTCTTCTTCTGTGAAGAGATTAACATCATCTTCTGGGTTTAACTCAGGCTAGAAGGTCAAATCTGATTCTACCTCAAGATATCTAACTGTTGAATTGGTTGGAGGAGCTTCAATGGCTAATTTTCCCTGAGTGGGAGGAAGGTGATTTGGCTGCCCTTGATTCCTAACAACATTGCCTTGATATGACTAATTGGGGAATGTCCTCCTTGGTATATCTCTGTATAAAGGAGTGGATGACATCCCTTATGCCATTTGCTTTCTAAGAAAAAATAACTCATTTGCCAACTTCTGCACCACTGGATCAGTGGTGCCTGTAGATGGGTATTCAAAAGATGAAGAGGATTTACCTCTGTTATGATCTCTCCTTATCTTTCTTGCCAATATAAGGTCATCTTCCACCTCAGTAGCTAAGTCTTGAGTAGCAGCAAGGTCTATGTGGCTAGCTCATCTCAATAGAAAACTCACTTCAAGCAGCTGAGAATTGATGAAAAACTATTTGAGATTCTCAGGTGTTGGTTGAGCAATCATGGGAATCCTGTTCCTCAGCTTGTCAAAATTGGCAATGAAGTTCCTCATAGGTTCATGAGGTTCTTTCTTCACCTGTGTGAGTTGGGCTAGTAGGGCATGCACATCTTCTGTAGGCTTGAACCTTACTTCGAACTTAGCTTTGAGGGTGTTCTAGTTAGTCACAGTCTGGACTTGTAGATGATAGAACCAGTCTATAGTAGTACCTTGCAATGTTTCCACAAATAGCCTGACTGCCACGTCTTCATACTCCATGCCTATCACACTGTAGGCTATGCTGAAAGCCGCAATATGTTCATCAAGATGAACTCTCCCATCACCAAAGAATTTGAGTAAATTCTTCCTTGAACTACGTGGAAGCTCATGTAGGGGTGGAGTTAGATTGAGTGGGCCAAAAGAGTTACCCCAGGGGCCTTGAACTGTCATGATTTGATTATGAAAAGTGGGGATAACAAATTTGGGTAGAGTATGTATAGGCAAAGCTCTGCTAACAATAGAAAAAGAAGCTCTACCTTGTATTGGTGACCTGATTGGTAGAAGGAAGACTCCTAGTTCGTTGAACTTGAAGTTGTGGAGGAAACAAATCAAAATTGCCCTGCTACACCAACTCAAAAATAGGGTCAACAACACCTCAGGTTCTCTAGCTTCTTGTATAGCATGGAGTTGCCAGATTGTAGAATGAAAATGGAAAAGAACTGGCCCTGCTTCAGCTTAAAGCTTGAGGCTTCAAACTGTGCATTCTTCCCTAGCAGCTCTAGTTTGCAGACCATATTATATAACGAAAATGGATAAGGCTATAATGATAATGGATAAGACACAAGTGATGCTTCAATCTGAAGCTTGAGACTTCAAATTACACAAAATTGTTGTGTTCCTAGCAGATAGAAAATGGAAATGGATAAGGATAGGAACTGCTTCAATTTGAAGCTTGAGGCTTTAGACTACACATAACATCCCCAACGGAGTCACCAAAAACTGTTGGCGTGAAGATGGCAGTGTTCTCTCCTACTTCACATTGTTCCCCAACGACATGAAATGCTTTAATATGAATGGACTGGAAAAGAACTGAAACTGTTCATTCTTCCCCAGCGGAGTCACCAAAAATTGTTGGGCGAATATTTTGTCACCAGATAACTGATGGGAAAAATAGGTTACTTCAACCACAACATAGGGAGATTGGTCGGCCAGATGTGTAGGTTTACCACATCAAAAGGGAACAAATCTCTCCTCTCATCAAGGGGAGGTTCCCTAATAACTATGAGGAGCTATATACTATATATATATGTAGAAAATAACACTTAGGGGTAGAATAACACCATCCATCTCTCTTTTTTTAGAGATGATGTTCACAAACAAAGGAGAAATCTAGGTGAAAACACTAAAGACACTTCTCTTCTTTCAGAAGTGGTCTGGCAGCAAATAGCTAGAGTTCTTTCAGGTAGGTAACAAGTAACTGGTAATAAGGGGTGTAGTAACCAGTAGACTGAGATGTAGCACAAAGTCTCCATCTCAACTACCCAAGAGTGAGATACGAAGGACAATGAGGGCACAAAGTCATCCCAAGGTCCTTTAAATAGAAATAGAAAATAGACAAACACACTAAAGACAATTGTGGGGGCATAAGGTCTCTCCACAGTTGGCTCCAGGACACCTTCCTGATTACTTCCATTAGTTCTACTTATTTCATTAAAATGGACAAGAACACATTCAGAAAATAGACATAATAACAATCTCCAAAAATGACACAAGCTATAACAACACAAAGTCTGAAAGTAACCTACTTTCTCATTCAAACAAAGAAATATGATCAACAATCTGAGCTCAAAGTCTCAGTAATCGCCTTTCAATTTTGGCAGAGTTTTTTTTCTATATCAGAGAGATCTCTTTTGCCCAAAATAAGAGATTACAATATATATTAGCCAAGAAAGGCTTGGCACTTTGTTTCATGTAACGACCCATGCTACATTTAATGCCTTGAATGCATTTTTAGTTTTGTCAAAGAGGGCCATACTAGAACATGACATCTGCCTTAACTGTGGCATGTTGATTCATCTCAAATGTCTTTTCTTGGGCCTGGGTCATCTGGTCCTTTTCCTGATGTCTGTGTAGCTATCCACTTCACCTTTACTCCAAGGGAGAAAAACAGGCCATGCTTTCAATGCTTGCAAGCTCAAATATCTACTTGGTGGACTATTCCACCTATTGGAATAACTCTTGTGCAGATATTTTTGGTCTTTCCCTCTTTATTATTGCAATTTGAGCTCTCAGGCTATCTTTTCCCTTTTTTTTGGCTCCTTCAACTCCTTCTTCAGATGGTCATTGAGTTTGTTTTCAAGTTCTGTGCCACATTTGAAAATCAACAAATATTTCATTACCCTAAATTTGACGTCCATAGGGACGTCATTGGTTCACTATTTCAACAGTTCAGGTGGCCTTCTTGGCTCCTTGATTCCATCACTTCTTTGGTTTAATCGCTTGAACCTTCCCCTTGAACTGGTCTCTAGAATCTTCCACTTCTTTCCTTTGCTCAGAGCTTTCTTTGTACCGTTGAACCCATTGAACCCATTGAACCATTTTGGTTCAAGGTTCAATGATTCATCTTCTTACTTAGAAGCTTTTGTTTTCTCTAAGTCTTTAGAGCTTTGAAAGAGTCCATAGAAACATGTCTGCAGAGTCCGTAGTTTTCTCTAAGTCTCTCGAGCTTTGAAAGAGTTCATAGAATCTAGCCTGCGGAGTCCATAGAAACATGTCTGCAGAGTCTATAGAAACATTCCTTCAGAGTCCATAGAAATAGGCTTTTGGAGTCCATAGATTCAAGCCTGCAGAGTCCGTAGAAATCAGTTCATAAAAATGGGTCTGTAAAGTCCATAAAAATGAGTCTGTAGAAACATTCCTTTGATTTAATGTCTTTAGAACCTTTCGAAGGGAAGGTGTCCCTTCGGGCCTTGAGAAGGTCCATTTCCTGGTCGCTAAGAGCCCCCCACAAGGGTACCTACCCTTCGGGGTCCTTCCGGTGGTCTTCACTTCAATTCCTTCGGACAAAATGTCTAAAGAAAATCTTCTCTTGCCTTAGCCGCTTTTCGTCGGGCTTTTGATCATTCCTTTAGACAAAATGTCTGAAGGATTGGCCTTGTAAAATTTTCCACAAAAAATCTTTTTGAAGGATATATCTTGTCCCGCTTTTGCTCACTGCCCTCCACAAGGGCACTTGGTCTTTTGTTCACTGCCCTCTACAAGGGCACTTGGCCTTTGGGCTTTGGGGCACTCCTTTGAACCTTCCAATTGAACTGACCGATTGAACCAACTTTGGTTCAACGGTTCAATCTTTTATTTCACTCATTCAATTGACCACTTGAACCAATCGCTTTGAACCAATCTCGTTGAATGAACCTTTTTTGGTTCAAGGTTCAAGGTTCAACGGTTCAATCTTCCTTCTTTTCGCTAAGTCTTTTGAAGCCATTGAACTTGCTGAAGTGATTAACTCTTTAAGCTTGCCGATATCATTAAACCTTTGAACCCATTGAACCTTCGAACCTTTTGGAAGTGGGGTTTAATAGTTAAATGGTTTAATCTTTTGTTTGAAGCTTGGCGTTGAACCAACCTTGTAATTGCCTAAGTGTTGGGAACTTGTTCCTTTGTGAGAGCTCCCCTGTTGAAGTTGTTGAACCTATTGAACCTGCTAGTCCCTTAACTAAAAAAGATTGAATAATGAAGAATT
Organism: Torreya grandis; assembly: GCA_037957365.1. Taxonomy (NCBI): domain Eukaryota; kingdom Viridiplantae; phylum Streptophyta; class Pinopsida; order Cupressales; family Taxaceae; genus Torreya; species Torreya grandis. The sequence continues at coordinate 1,894,174 of JARHVA010002253.1, read as the reverse complement.
CGAATGCTTAGAACAATTTTTGAGAAGGGAATAAAGAATTTTGGCCTGTAGCACCAAACATGGTTCATATGTTGTCCCAAAAATGAGTGACAGATTTTGGGAACAACACACTACAAATCACAAAGGGAACACCAATGAGGTGGATATAAATGTGGGAATAATTTAAATATGTTTTAATGTGGTAATTTGTGAGGAGAGCATGGTCCTATCCATGGTCTTACACTGCAACTCATAAGGTGAACACCAATGAAGTGAATGGTAATAAAGTGAAAAACAAGGAAATGTTTTTTGACGAATGTCTAGTCTTATTCAAGGTCTTACAATATAACTCATAAAGGGAAACCCTAGAGGGTATGACCAATTAAAAAAACAAATATTAATGAATGGAAAATATTAGGATTTTTTTAATGAAAATAGAGAATGTAAAAATCATGACATAGGTATTTATGAGAAAGCTTTAGTAAACATGAGGCATACTATGTAAGAAAGATAGGGACTAAGAGTCTAGTGACCATCAAAATACAAAGGATACTTGCTCACAATAAGCACAAAGTTGTATAGGCATATAGGTGAGATACTAAGATCAACTCATGAAGTTTATATGAATAAGTAAAATGGACGTACCTTCCCACAACATGTTACACGTTCCTTAGGACCTGTTATAGAGCCATCAGTACACTGTGAAGGTTGGTTACTTGTGTGAAAAAGTAAGTAGCACTTATAGATTTTTTTGTTCTCCTATCCCAATCTACTGGCCTACCACACCCCAATGGACCTTGGCTCTATCACATGGCTAACTTCGGAGTTTTAGCTTCGATTAGAAATAAGAGATGTGCTAAATATAGTAAATCACATATTTTTGTGTGATTAGACTTTTGAATTGTATGTTTCCTTTTGAATCATTTCTTTTTGTTCAAATGATTTGCCTTTTATCTTTTTTATGGATTTTATGATTCTTCTTCCATACAAATTTTTAATAACCAACGTGAGTGATAAAAGCGATACACACAAATGAGCTTTAGACTTTGGTTAAAAGAGACTGTTAATATTTTTATCCCAAAAATATCATTACATCTAATACCCTAAGGGATAACCCCTTTGTTTTTTAATAAAGACCCATCTTTCCCTTTTTTATTTTTAGAAACCAAAACTCTAGATGTAATTTGCACTTGTGCAAATTGCTTTATGGGTTCTATATCTAGCTAAGCACCCATATCCAAAACCATGGAATCTATAACTCACCATGTAATTTGCATATTTTCATAATGTGAAAAATGCATGGTGGGCTCTGGATCTTTCCATGCACCCAAGCCAATAGAATATAGAACTCAACATGCACTTTGCACATTTTCACAACATGCAAAGTGCATGACCTACCACCCCCTCCTGCAGAACCCAAAAACCCTGATGCATATTGCACATTATGAAACATGCAAAGTAAACGATCATCTCCACCTTTCACCAAACCCAAACTATAAAACCCAAAGCTTTAGGTGCACTTTGCATGTTGTAAATGTGAAAAAGTGCCTTGTGTGTTCTGCCTTCCATCGATCCTATCATTCATTCCCATAGAGAGTGGACTTGATTCAAGTAGGTCTAACCTCTACCACCAACCACCATATCTACAATTAATGTAGGGGTTTTCCTATAAAAACTAGGTCATTTTATGAATTATTTATCATTTGGAAAATAATTATGTGCATCCTAAGAATCCAGTAAAATCTTAAGCCTTCGTAGGGAGTAGACGTGTCTCAAGCACCTTTTACTTCCATCAGATATCTAACATGCCTCAAGCACCTTCGACCCCAATAGACTTCTAGCACTCCTTGGAAAGTGGACATGTTTCAAGCACCTTCCACTTCCATCAGATACCTGATGTGGTTCAAGCACCATGGAGACTTGACATACTCTGAGCACCTTCAAGTTCCACTGGAGAGTATAAGTGCTCTAGACACCTGTAGATTTTACCAAAGTCTCCATACCTCCTAAAGATATGAAATTCAAATCCAAGGGCAATAAAGTTATTGCAGCAGTGATGGAACATTATGGAATCATTAGAGACAAAAAAAAAATCTTGAAGGAATAGATTAATAAATATGAAGGAGAGAACTATTCAATGTTTAAGTAGATTGTGCTGTGTCCAATATCTACTCTTATAGGCTAGATCTAGAATGAATACAAGATATTTTCAAAGTTGAAGAAGTTCTGGATATTGATTAATCTTTCCTCTCTGTTGAATGTTTTAAAATGAAACATTGTAAGTTGTAATTTCATTACAAAGGTAAAACTATATTTTTTATAACTCTTTTTAAGAAAGATAAAAACATATTTTACACTTTATATTTTTGATAATGTGAAACTTGTAAAAATCACAAGTGCAAATTGCACTTTCCATTTTGACAAGTATGAATTGATAAAAGTGTAAAAGCATGAGGTGTAAATTGCATGGTTCATTTTTGCAAAAGTGATAAAGACTTAAAAGTTATTAAAGTCTCAATTAAGTTTTGCACATAGAGTTTTGCATAGAAAAGTAACTTGAATTGTTGAAAGACTAGTTCTATTTTAGGCAACTCTTTTCGCATGAAGAACTATTTTTAGCCACTACCAGATGAAAAAGCATTGCATGGAAATCTTTAGTTCCAACCATGCCATACCATACCATGCTATTCCAAAGATCACGCCTAATTTGTGCATGTAATTTTCCAAACATTTCACAAGTCTAAGACTCTAGAAATAGAGAAACTCACCTCTTTTTGCATGAGGGTTTTCAGATCTACATGATCTTATTTACTAGGCATTTAAGTTTCAACAACTACATGTCTTCTATGACATATTTTCTATAAAAATGGGCAAACCCCATGGCCCAGTCTATCTTTTATATTTTCTACATTTTGAACATATTTACTACAAGATGTACCCTTTAGAGCAAAATAAAGTTGAAGATTTACCTCTCTTGTGTTGAGAAATATCTTTGTGCATGAGTTATTTGATTATCTATGGAATCTTTGTCTCTTTGTTTCAGTCTCAAGAATTTCATCTATGGTATTTTTACCCTTTTGAAAATAGTGTTTGGAATAAAGATCCTTTTACCTTTTGTGAAAAATAGCTAAAATATTGCCTTTGATTTGTCATCTGCATAAGTTTGTGCTGAAATAAATTCAATATAATTTTTGCTCTATTGTGTTTATCTAGAAAAAATTAAGATCCACTATAAAATATTTGGTGCAATCACCATATTTTGAGTTTTTTGAAAATTTCAATTCTTTAACCCTTTTTCCAGTCAAAATCCTAGTTTAGGATTCAAAATCACTAAAGAGTGAGATTTCCACAAAACTGGTATTTTATCAGTTTGTATCAGATTTAGTGAAAGGAAGCCAACCTTCTCTAGAGATTAACCTCAATTTTCCAAGGTCCCACAACTTTGAAGGTTTTTCCATTATATCATTAGGCACTTGCATAACAAACTACAAAATCAAGATAGGTACACTCCTATGTGATAATAGAGACCAAGTAACCAAATATATGACTGAATAAATAACTTAGGCTTACCTATGAACCAATATGTAATCTCAAGTTTTAATCGTATGTATGATTAGTATGTGAAAGGGTAATAAGGGAAGAAGGAAGATCAAAATAGATAGGTATATAGTAGTACAATGAGAAGTATTATTTTCTAACTGATCATATGGTAGATAAAAAATACTAAGGGAATCAGAGTTGTATAACAAAGTCACAATAATAATTATCTTTATTTGAGTGTAAAAGATAGCAAAAAATCATTATAGAGAAAATAAAGAAATCCATGAGAGAAGTGAAATCATAAACATAAGTTTACATTCATGAAAAGAATGAGAATAAGCCATAAGAAAAAGTGAAATAGAATGAAACCATATAAAACACATAAAACAATACTATCCTAATAGACACTAATGAATAAAGGAGGATCATCCACATAAAGAAATATCTAATCAGGAATCATAGAATAGATAAGTAACTTAAGTGAGAGGGAAATTTCCATGGTTTCATCAACATGGATGGACATCTCTTCACATTATTGAAGTATGATATCTATGGATCCAGATAAGTCAATTTCTTGTCCTATAGGGGGTGGATGAGGGATGTTCATTTTGAATAATAATTGCATTAGGTGGTTACAATGGTGAGGGGAAGTTCTCATTAGATATAAGAAGGGGATTTGAGATGGGAGATGTGAAATTTTTTCAATAGGATCCCATTCATCATAAACCGTGAGAGGATTGTTATATATAGGTGCATAGTGTTACAAGAGATCTTGGGAAGGAGGGTTGGATGTAAAATTAAACTTGTGTTGATAGGGTATGGTTGGTTTAGGTTGGTTGTAAGTGGGTTGAGTGACTTTAGGTGATGTGATGGTTGGTTGAGGTATTTATTATTGTTTATTAAAATAAATACTATTGGAAGTTTGAGGTATGTTTTCTTATGGTATGGAATTTGGGGAAAAATTAGAAGTTATATCAATGGTATGAGAGGTATGATAAATTTGTGTGGTTAGAAGTGGTGCTTGTATGGGTATTGGTTCTTCTTTCCCTAATTCCATGAGAGGGGATGGGGAAGTGTCTTGAATGACATGGAATTTTGGAGAGGTGTGATGTGTAGGTGTTGGATTTTAATCAATAAAATAAAAAACTCTTCTCATATTAGTCATATTAACCACATTTTAATCATTGGTGTTAAGGTCTATAAGACTTTCAATGTTTTTAGTAGTAGGAGTAGGTTGGTCAATGTTGTCTTGGTGGTTAGGAAGGGGATCCTTTTAGATGGATAAATGAGCATTAGCTTGGTTTAATTATTTATTTCTATTTTGAGTCTCATGAGATTTAAGCACTATGCCATAAGTTTATTAACATTTACAAATAAGGGATTCATGGTCAAAGTTAGGAACAAGAAGAAAATCCATATCAAGATTTATTTATTGTCTACAAGTCTCATGATAATGGCCCCAACTTGCATGAAACCACCAAAATGTATTTGCATCATACCATGATTTCATAGGATGAATGGGGTCAATATCTCATAGTAGAGGTCTTGGAAGACATTTTTGAATTTATGCTAGGGATAATGGTTTATGCACATTAATATGGTTGTGTTGATAAAATGTGGGAGTATGATTAGAATTATTGTTAGGGGGAGGAACATACTCCATGGTGTTGTTTGGAGTAATAGCTTAGATGGTATATATGGTGTCATAAGTGTCGGTGACACCATCATTATTTGCATGATAGATTTTATTTTTGATGAGCATGTGAGTGCCTGTTGTAGGTTGAGTTCATTCAAATTGATGCATGAGGAACTCTTATCATTTGGCTTGGTCAAGAGCTTCTTCCAACATTTGTGGAGAAAGGGTTCTAACATGATATTGTAATTTAGGGTGGAGAGCATTGGTAAATAAGTAGAAGAGGTTATCATCCACCATATTATGTTCATATTTGTTAGACAAAATTTTCCATCATTTGACGAAGACTTGTGCCATTTCAGTTTCAAGTTGTGTGAAATTTATAAAATGAGTTAAGTTATTTTTAGGAAGATCACTAGTTTGGAATTCTTGAAATAGTGAATTAACCAAGTCTTCTAAGCTAGTGATTGAGTGGGGTTTTAATTGATTGTACCAATCTAAAGCATCTCCTAAAAGTGTTTTAGCCAATATTTTAGTGGAAATAAAAGTATTAATTTTAACCCAATATTTATAAATGTTGTCAAATGTTTTTAGATTCAAGGTAGGATTTGTAGATCCATTATAAGTGATGGTGGGGGTGATACCTCCTATATCAATATTGAAAATTTGAGGTATTAGAGGTTCATTTTGTAAATTTTTGATGGTTTTGTTGATAAGTGGAGGTTATGGTATGAGGTTATTGTTTTCACTTAGATTTTCACCCTTTGAGGAGATGCAAAGCTCTCCTCATCCAAGTGGCACAATGGAATCACCTCTAGGTTTGTGGGCAGCCTAGGGAATGAGGTGAATCTCTAGATATGGTTATCTCCCTTGATGTAAAATTTGAATAATAATTCTAATAATAAATTTTGGGGGTTAAAAAATTGAAGGATAACTGAAATCAAACTACTCTAATGGAGGTGATACACCAGATATGTTGATGACATCCTGAAAACCACCCTTCCATGCACCTTGCACATTTGGCTTCCAAATTGGATTAATTTTTCCATGGAAATTAATGAGAGGGAGTGAATTAAAATTTTTAATACCCTCTATGTCCTTAGAATCATAAAATAAGCTTTAAAATCAGTTCAAGTGAAGCTTTTCACCCTTCTCTCTAGCTTGCACAATATGCCAAATTTGACTGGCTAAGTTGAAGGAACTATTTGAGGAAATTATGGATGTTTTCAAGGCATTAAAATCACATGGAGAGTTAATTTAAGTCTAAATATTTCCATCCATGTGTCTTTCATCTCTTGGAACTTCATACAACCTATAAAACACATAAAATAGTGAGACAAAGCTTGTTTTTGCCTCCATCCTTACAAGTCTGTACAACTAGCTAGCATGGGAAGAATATTGGGTGAGTAATATTAAACATACAATATGTTTCATGAGAAAAATATTCCATTTTATCAGCTAACCAACTCCATTTTCATAAACTGGTCTTGGCTGAGGGTTTAATAGGGTTTTAGGCCTATTTTTGGTCTTAACGATTGTTTAGAAAGTTAGGATGTCTAACCTAAGAAAAAATCACACAAATATATTATATAGGAACCATTATAAAATCCAATAACTACTTTGGATCCCATGCATAGCTTCATGAAATTTGTGAGCATCAAAAGATGGCCTATCGAGCTTGGTTTCCTCTTATTGCATAAGTCTAAGTTGGTTTTGGACCAAAAATGGTTTCTCTTTGGTTTTATATAAAATATGAAGGATTAAAAACTTATGTTTAGGCTCAAAAATAATTATTCAAAAATTTTCAAAACATATCCAAAGCTATAAATGAATATGACCCTTCCTTGGACATTAAGCTTCAACTTGCTTAGTAGAATTGATCGCAATGTTTGATGCTTTAGACCTTCTTGTTAGTTTTATTGTATTATAAAAGATATAACACATTTTATATGGACATATTTTCATAATCTAATCCATTATAATGTTCACTTAGAGCTATAAATGGCATTTGTACTCATCTGGTTTCTAGGCCTTAGACCTTGCTTTCAGGCTTGGCCTGTAAACTTTGGTGTCTACATCACTTCACTTGGTTTCATCCTTATATTATTTTTTCCTTATTATTTTATATTTTATTTTTCAATTTTATACACATTATTTCCAAGTTCCTTCAAATTTTGGTTCAACTCCCATGCCTTTTCTCCTAAACTTGTAAGGTTTATACAAGGGAAAAGTGCCCCCTGTCTGAGACAAAATAGGGGGAACTTTCCATATTTTTTCATTGAAAATAGGTATTTGAGGGGGTATTACAAGTTTAATTTATTCCTTTTACAAAAAATTATCCCTCCACTAGGTTCTTTGACCCTCTAAAGACCTCAAACTTCAAGGTAGACTAGTCAGGTGATGATCGTGTGTGGATTTTTTCTACGTGAATTGTATATGCACCATGAGAACCCTTCTATCTAACCTTTCTCCTCATCATTAAGGTGTAAAAAAGTAATCATCATCATTTTTTAGTTTTTTATCATGCTAATAAACATTTATCAACCATATATGCATCTTAGACTATGTTTTTACTTAGTTAGGCCTGAGTATGTTACCCTATCTGCTTAGGAAAATTAGTTTATGAATAGTGTTTTTATACATGAAACTTAGACCTCAAGTCCATTGGAAATTTGACACTAATATTGAACCATAATTTTACCCTAATTGACTCTATCTCACCACTTAAACACACTTGGAACCTACCCAACTGAGCTCTTTGTACTGATTGTGACAACCCCTTCTAGACCCTATTGTAGATGACTTTGTGTTTTTTGGTCTTGAAAATCAAATCCACAAGACCTTATTATTATTATTTTCATCAACCATTGTCTTATACATACACGTCATACTATTCATTTTCAACCTTAAAGTCTCGATCCCTTACTCACTACTTGTTGACTGTGTCTTTACTATCAGGGTATTATTCCTATAGGTATTCGTGCTTAGTCTAGGTTTAGAAATAGTACATAAGGTTCACTCATACCTTAAAAGATCATTTTTTATGTACCTGCATCTACTTTTTTACATTGCCTAGCTTTTCTATCACCTTAAACCTAATCAAGACAACTCAAACATGCTCATTGTATAACATAGTTAGAAAGATTTGGTTGTAAATAGATATTGAGGGTTTGAGGGGTTGTATGAGCTTGTTCACCTTAATAATAATTCATGGAAATAATCATGACTCTAGGGTAGTGATTATAGGTAGTTTTGACATATTAACTATACTTTTATTCTATTCTCAAGCCCTTTAGTCTAAAAAATGAGTCTCATCCTTCTTGACTGAGACACCCTTGTTCTTTTCACCTATAGGTGCCTATTCTCACTTAAAACTTGTTCATGATGATTTATATACTTTAAAAAATTCACTTGGAATTTTTTTATAGTTTTTCACTATGAAGGGGGTAAAACATCCCATGATTATTATGCCCTTGCCACTGTATGCTCATTATCATAGCTGACTGTGTTCTTTTCTGCCCTACATGTAGGTTATATCTATTCCATGAAACCTTAGTTATGGTGTCTAGTATTCAATTAAACCCCCTTAAGGTCATAATTATCATTATACTCATCTTGGATTCCTCTACATGCTCTTAATGAACACAAACTATGATCTCTTGCTTTGACTAAAACATTTCTTACTTGACCCCTGTCTGACTGGACTAGGACATTTCCTAGGCCTATTATAGGTTATCATGAGCTCATTTAGACTTGGAAAATATGTGAATAGACCCACATTGAAACTCAAAATTCACTAACATAGTTAGAGACATTTATTTACTTTGAAAGGGCTTAGAACATCCATCAAAATCTCATGTCAATTCAGCTGTTAGTGTACCCTATTATAGGTACAATTAGCCTTATGTATGGAATGGGAGGTGTATGGGTCTAAACACAACTCATTATCTCACTATTGGTGATCCTTTTAGTCCATGGATACCACTTAAATCATTTGGAATCATTCATATATAGAACATAGACCTTATTTACAACTTGGGGTGCTGAAGCTACTTTGTGATTCAAACCCCGTATAGTTTACTGCCTATTTTTAGTGTTTTCAAGAACAACTTTGGACCTCTAAAAACTACTCTCCATTCATATTCTAGAGCTCATCTTTGGCATAGGATTTGACCTATATAATGAATACATAATCCAAACCTCAATATTTATTGGGTCACTTAAGAGGCATGCTTGTTGAGGTCACCAAAAACCCATTGGGCCTTTGTTTGATCAAAATAGGGATGAGAGCCCTGAACCATGCCATGTCATGTTTTAGAAGCTTTTTACCTCAAAATTCTCAATTTATACCTCATTCAAGGTCTACCATGGTGGGATAACACAAGTGAAATTTATATAAGCTTTTGTCATGCTCCAAATCTCTAATCAAAATTTCTCATTCTCTGCTAGGAACACATATAGATGCTCATTTCTTAGTGCAGACAACAAGTGAAAGCAAACTAGTAAGGTGAGTATGTAATTTACTCTTAAAATAATTAAAACTATTAAAAATCCTTTAAAATTCATATTAATAACTATGGGATTATTAAAACATGCTTCAACATCTTCTTCCATCCTAAACATCACTTACAAATATGTGGAACAAGGTAGGTAGAGTGTTGAATGACTCTTCTAGCATGGAGAATGAGCTTGAAACTATGAGAATAAAGTGGAATTGGATGAAATGTGAAAAAAAGAGACAAAAATACTTTTAAAACATGAATATTAATCTAACACAACCCTCTGAAACTAATGATAAAGCATGAAAACTCTTACAAAGGTGAAAACTACCAATAACACCAAATGGTGCATCCTCCTACAAAGTGAGCACATTAGACCATCCAAACACCTTGAAAGTTAAAAAAAATAATGGGAAGAATAAGGTTACATATCCAAAATAATTTGTATGAACTTGCTCAGAATGAAGCAAAACCTGCAGGGTTCACAGATTTGTAAGTAGATTTGCACAATCCACTTAAAATGGATGGTTCATGAAGCACATTTATCCATTTATAAAAATTATTATATTAATTTTAATTTATCTAAGTGTATAATAATATTTCAAAATAATTTTTTCTGAAACTACCTTTTATGTTCATACCGATAAAAAACTTGCAAGTCACTTTAGTCTACCAAGAAGAGCAAGAAATATGTAGAATGGTTTTTAGAAATAAATGTCAGTTTAAGATTTAAAAAAAAAGTGTATTTATGCATGGTGAAGGTGAAGAGTAATATTTACATGTTCTTCAAGTGGCACACTTCCCAAAGAGGCCATAGAAGTGCCAAACTCACTCTTTCTTTTCCAAGAAAACTGACTTTCTTTTGAAGCACCTACCAATTTTCAGTTAGTGATAGTTACTTAAGACCTTTTTGGATATATGGGGAATTAAATAACCCATTTACACTTGCACATTTCCTAATAAACGCGTATAAAGCATTAAATGCACCATTTAGACCCTTGAAATGACCCCAAATGACATGATAGACTAATGAAATGAGTGACCAAGGTTAATATAACATTGAGAGGCATGAAATGACCTTTAAAACACATTATGACAATATATTATACCCCCTTATAGGTCTAAAAATCAAGTTTTTTTTTACTAGGGGTTCCCTATTGTGACCTAAAAGTCAAAATTGGTCAATAGTTACTATGGGAATCCCTAAGGGGGGGCTGGGGGGCCATTAAAATTTTGCCCTCCCCATGGAACATGGTGAAGTTGGTTTTGGAGATGTATGAGATGGTTTTGCATTTAAATCATCTGATTTGCATTATTAGCTTGAAAAGTATGCATTTAGTTAAGCATTTGTAATAGAAGTTGATTAGTTTGAGGAACTTTTTGGCTAGTGGACACAACATGTGATACATTAGTATTATGTGAGCTAGTAGGAGCTTGAGATGCACTATGAGTGTGTGAGGAGGTATTATCATACACCACACTAGTGGCATGAGTAGCATTGGTAGCAAAAGAAGCATTGGTAGCAAAAAAAGAATTGGTAGCATGGTTAAGGATGTGGCTGTTTTGAAGAACCCCATTATAAGTTGAACCTACCATGTTGGTAGAAATACTTGGAGTGGAGGTTGAAGAAGACATATAAGATGATATCATGGTGTCTAAAGGAGACATTATAAAGGGGAAATATTAGGATGAAAATAAAGGCCTTCCCCTATATCCTTGGGAAAAGGTAGGGGAAGGTGAAAGGGGTTCTCCTATATGAGGTGCCATCATGATATTATAAATGGTTGTAGTATCTTTTCCTCTATTTTGAGGGTTTTCATTGATGAAAAAGAGAATTTACATTGTGTATTAAATATCATGTTCATATTCTAATGAAAATAAGGGGTTAAATGTTGAGTAAGAATGGGGAGGAGTCCCATAGTTGGTAGTGGAGGTGGCAACATAGACATTGCTTTGATCCATAGTGGGTGACACAAGATGTGTCTTAGGAAACCTATTGGGATTTATAAAAATAATCATGTTTGTTTGATTCATTTTTGTATTATCCTTAAGCAAGAAATTTATGATGGATGGAAACTAAAATCTTGGTAAAAATTAAGGTCAATTGGCAGGATGCTAGGTCAAACAAGTTGGTACTATCTTTTAAGACAATAGACATGATAAACTGTAAAAGACACATTTGAATTGGTCGACTGTGTTCTGTACATGGTGAAATTGAGGGAGTCTTAAAGGCACATAGCTAGATAGGTTGACTTTGTGTTGAAGGCAAATAGAAAAAGTAGTATGTAAGAGACTAACTCGAACAAAGCGACTGTGTTATGTGGGAAAACATAGACTGTAGGAGACACAATAGAGAAAATCAACTATGTTCTAAAGGTAGATATAGGATTTGATAGTTATTATTGTAGATTATCTATTGTTATTTGCAAAATATTTAAAATAAACACACAAATAACTATATTGATCCAGTCGCTCTAGTTGTGGCACACAACACAAACCTTGCACCAACATTGATTGATACAAGTTTTGCAATACAACATATAATTATCAGAGAGAGAGCAATAAAAATAGAAATGTTAATCTATGTGGTTATTTTTAAATGTTTTAAATTATAATAATTTTATAAATAAATGTGATAGAGAGTTTGATATAAATAAGGAACTAGAAAAGCAATCTAAAGATGCTTTTAGGTAGATAAAGCTGAAAGGGATCTATATTGGTGATGGTATTGGATTGGTATTGGGGCCTACCCCCTCACTTCATAATTCTGTAGTGATAAGGGTGTTAGGTAATTTGTCAATATACCATCAACCACATATTTGTAATTGGCTAGAAAATCAATTCAACTTCCTCTTTGGTGATGAAATCCATGTAGGTAGACCTTGGGTAGAATTTTTTTAATGCTTTTTGATGTTATGTGGTTTGGAACTGTGTGAAAAATATAAATAGTGTGACTAAATCAATAAATTAAAATTTCCTACTTAGTCTATGTGTGTTACTCTAAGTAAGCAAGCAACAAAAATAAAAAGTGAATTAATTACTATTAAGATGATTTAATTCCTTTGCTTGAAGAGCATAGGGTCAGTTCAGATGATCAAGTATGCAAAAAGTACACAATAAAATCAATTGGGTTGATTATATTTATTGAAGCAATACCTAGAAGAACACAATCGATTGAGTCTTTTAGGCAAGAAAGCAAGCTACAAAATTATGTCAATACACTCAACCTAGTTTTCTATAGAGTTACAATTTAATAGACTAAAAACTATGAAAAAAGGACTATAATGAATAACAAAAACAACTAAGATGCTAAAAATGAACCTGATAATTTTGAAAATATTGAAATTGCTATTTTTTTATACTATGTTGTTTAGATGATGATTTTTATCATGTCAAAATAGTTGAATGATTTTGAAAACCTGTATGTAAAGTAGTGAACTAAGTTTATCTAATCAATCTAGTTTTTTGTGGTTGAATATGACCTGCACATAGAAATATAGATTCAATCGAAGTGACTATGTGTTAAACCTATCCACAAAATGTTAGGTTGAGTCAATAGATTTGATCCAGTACTGTAAAAATGAAATAAACAAATGATAATAAATGAAGGCATGAAGGAAAAATCTACAAGGGTTAGTTCATGTCAGGTTTATCAGAATGTATACAAGGGAAAGTGAAGTTGATCTACAAATTAATCCTATCTTAGAGAAGATAAATCACACTAGCCCTTCTGCTTGTTGGTACATTTATATAATCAAGATCATGACCAATATGGATCTAACATACCTAACTAAGGGGTCTTTTACCACACAATATCACTAGAGAGGGTTCTAAAGCCTCTAGTCAAGCAATACCACATAATAACCCTAGCTAGGTCCTATGTTTTCTTATCAAAGTAAATGACAAAGTAAAGTAAATCTAATCTAATGCTCACCAAAGCATGTGGCACAAAATGGGGATAATAAACATAAAAATAAACATGCAAAGAAGAAATCTACTCAAGTCAATGTATAGGTAATCCTAAAACATTGATAGAGAAACATATTCATAAGCTAATAAATGCAAATCTATCTACTTAATAAAGAGGAGTAAGAGTTAGGAATATTTACCTTGAAGACAAATCTGTCAAGTCTTAATATTTCCCTTGGCCAATGGTGTTTTGGAAGAGATTGTTGTGGTTTGTAAGGAAAATAAAAATAGGTCAGATCTAGGCTATATGACTTCTCTTATGCATCCAAAATACTTCTCCCACAAGATAAGATTCTTCTCTCCAAGTGTACTATGAAACCTTAAGCAATGGCTCCTCAAGTAGAATGGTTGATAAGAAAATGTGCAAATAGATGATTAAATCTATCTCTCTCTAATTAAAATGGAAAAAGGGATGTGTTTATATAGTTAGATCTTGTAGACACCCCATTTTGGCCACAACTGTGTTCCAACTCGACTTTAGGTTGATTGCTACCAAATAATGTAAATTAAGCTTCAAAATTATTGAATGCCCTAATTTCATCCACACATTAGACATTAGTTGTTAGAATCGTATTGAGTCATCCTTATTTGGGGTATTATTCTATACACAGTAGTAACCTCTCATGGATTCATCTCTAGTCAACTTGTGACCTATCAAATTGGTAGTTGGGCATTTGGACCCATTAAGCGGGGCACTTAAATAATTCTTAAAGTAAAAAAATGCTAAGCATAATGTATTAACTAAGCAAATCAAATTAAATGCTTAAGTGAAATTTACATGTGCAATTAGTGAAAATGAATTTTTGTAAAAAGGAAATTTCAATAAAAATGAGGTTATGATGATGTCATCATCCTCAAAGTCAAGGAATTGAAAATATCTCCCCCAAAGCCTTAAATTTAGTAATAGAGAGCCATAATTAATAAATGGGATCTCTCTACTAAATATTAATTGCTTGCCTTTTCCTTAACTCAACTAGGGTTAATCTAAAACTAACTATGGTTAAATCTAACCTAATTGCTTTTGGGTTAGAGTTAGTTTGGAAGGCTATAAATATAAGGCTTCACCCATTATTCGACAAACTATTTTGGTGTAATGTTAAGATGCAAAAATACCTTCAAATACCCTTGTTATGTAGTGTTATAATTCTCATTTGTTGAGAGAGCCAAGCCAAAGCTAAGGCCAACATTGCCAAGGTGACAAGGAGAGATGATGCAAGGATCACCATTGCCAAATATTATTTGATCACATGACCAAGCACATTCTTCCATGGCCAACATACAACTTTTGATCTCAAAGAAGGTAAATAATGGTTGTTTTATCTTATATTGATAGTTATTTTTATTATTCTCTTTCTCCTTGAGTGTCTAGGATTGAGGTGTTAGCTTTATTAGTGTATTTTTTTTCATTTTATTCATACTAAATCAAGACTAATATCCCCTCTTTGATTCCTATTGATCACATAATGAAATGTTTAGTGGGACCTGCACCCCACAAAGCTCTTTTAGCTACTTCTTATAATGTTTTTCTAACCATTTTTATGCCAAGTTTTTGATTTAATTGCAAAAAATGTGAATAAATTTGAGCTCTCGATCAAGCCACAGAGATTAGTGATGATTGTAATAAATTGTGGTTGATCAGTGTTGATTAAAGGAATCATCAACGATCTCTATGTAAAAAATATAGCCAAACCAAAAACATAGTAAAAATCAACATTTTTATTTTTTTTGGTGCCTAACAATTATTTATTGCCTATCTAAACTTTCTTCTTGTAGGGTAGTAAGGAGTTTTGAGTTTGAAACATTATTTATCAATTTTTTTCTTTAAAAATACGTGTCTTTGGTATGATTACATAAATTAATGATGATAGTAATTAAATGAACTTTGATCACAAAAATTGATTATAATCCCTACAATAATCGTCAATGATTTATCTACATTTTTCTTTTTTAGAAACCTGAGAGTTAAATTTTGTGTTTTTATTGAGATAAATTTTAGGAGCATCACTTTGGCTTAAGCACAAATTAATCTACTAAGTTTTTTGCAAAGAATTAAGCTAAAAATAAGAAGATTGGGTGCCTTTTAATTAATTTTTCATTTTGTAAAGTCAAATTTTATAATGGTTAAAACACATTCACATTTGGTTAAGGTGTTTAAACTTCACCTAATAATTTGTATTTTATCATTTTACAAGATTTTATAAGTGAAAACACGACTAAGTGGCCAAAAATTTCAAACACATTTTAATTTGGTGTTAGTAAAAATAACTTACATCTTTAGTTAGATCTCATAAGGGCTTTTTTGAGCTTTTTTTGTTCTTTAGACTAGTTTCAATTTACCTAGAATAAATTTTCTTGTTTTTTGTCAAAAAGAAACTTTAGCATGTATGCTCTTCCCCCATCCCCTTTAGGGAACTTAGGTGACCAAAAATGCCTGGTTTATTGTCATTGTTTGTAGATTTATGTCAGAAAAAATGTCATGTATTCTCTACCCAAGCTCTGAGTGACCTGGGTGAATCAAAAGTAACCTCTAAAGTCTTTCTATTTTTCATTTATTTATTTTTATGCATTTGGCTTATGTGTGGGAGTTCATCACCTCCGCATAAATTCTTTAGGGGTGCATTGACCTGGGGATTCATCTCCCAACATCATACCAACCCCATTCCATGATGGGGTATGTAAATTGGGCAAAATATTAGATGGAATAGTGGTGAGGGGTTAGCCTAACCATCCTAAGGGGTACCTGGGCCATGTGGTAGCCAAACATCAAAATTCACTAAGAAGTACACATACAATTTCATTATGCAAAGGACTATACCATTGCATAACAAGTTAGGTAGTTTGGATTCAATTAACATGATTGTGCTCTTGTATTAGCCACACTTGGGACTATCTAGTACATTTGGAACTTATAGATTTTTAGTCAAACCCCATTTGCTATAGAATTTCATGCCAAATGTTGAGTGTTCCTCACTCTAGGTTTGTGCCATGTACCAATGCTTGAGAGATAGAGGGGAACATAAAAAATATACCTACACCTGTAATTTAATTTTTTGATTAACACTTAATTCCTCATAAGGATTAGTATATCTGTGGAAACTCTGGTTGAATCTACGCACACCCATGTCAGTTATAGGGATAGGATGAGCCATTTATGCTACTTCTATTTTATTTGATTTACATGCATGTTTTGAGACTAAAAATTATGTGTTTGTTCAAAATGAGTCATAACCATTGCATGTTTTTACACCACTTTAGCCTAAGACGTGTTATTATGTCTGTTTGATGTCACACTTTTGCCTTATTTTTTTTTAACATTTGGGTGTGTCACTTGTTTAAATGAGGTGTCATTACACTTCCAGTTTCATCCCAAGAAATTTCCTTGGAGTTTTGAGTCAAAAACCATTATCATACCTTTTGATTGAAAGAGCATCATTACGCTACTCATGTTATTCCAAAAACTTTACCTTGTTTCAAAGTGAGTTCAAAACCATGTGTGGCTTTGGTCTACAATTAGTGTTGCTATGTTGTCTATTTAGGTCTAGGATGTTATCCATTTGAAAAATCCAAGTATTTTAAATCAAGTTCATAATCGATCTTGTGAAATTCAGATTCAAAATTAATCAATCTATACCTATGTCTTACTTAATTTTATCTTGGATGATTACCTCTTACCTCTGACTTGTGCAACTTGGACTAAATCCTTGCTTGATTTGAAGACCCTTTTTCCTATATCTAGGAAGTGGTCTATTTATTTGTGCCTCAAGTTGATTTTTCACCTTTAATTAAGGTCAAAACTATCTTTTCAAATATAAACTTAAACATGGTTAGTTTATATTGGATACTTGCTTATCACTTGGGCTTGAATGCTTTACTCATCACTCATATTTTACTTAGGATTAAATTTCACAATTAGTTTTAGGTGAGTGCCTAAATAAAATGTATTGTACCAAGGTCAAGTTTGTTTTAAAATCCATGTGCCATGATTGATTCAAAGTGTTTCAATTTATTTGCCTTATAGTTAGATTAATTGTAATTTTTATTTCGACCTAGTGTGTCTTAAAAGTCTATCTTTGTGACTTTTTACCAAAGACCTAGCATTACCTTACAGTTTTAAGAAATAATTTGTTTTAATGTCTAACTTTGTGAATTTTTACCAAATACCTAACATTTGCCTCAATTTTTAGATTTAATTCATGCCTTTTGAGTCTAGCTTTGTGACTTATTTCTAAAGAGCTACCACCATTTTTGTTTTAGACCTAGATTAGATTTGTTCAAAATGCTTTGCCAAAATTAGGATTTAAATTTGACTTTCATTTTACCATTTATTCAAGACCTTAGACCTTGGATATATTTGATATGAAGCTTACCATTGAGTATTTTGAAAAAGAGCTCCATTTTAGGCCAAGTTTAAACTATTTTCAACAGTAGACCAAGTTTTCCATTTAGACCAAGTTTCAAGACATACCAAGAATCGACCAATATTTTTAGACTGCATTTCAAGAGTTTTGTGAACTCTATACCTTTTCTTCATTATATTTTAGTCATGGGTTTAGATATGACTCACTACACATGTAGTAGGACCAGGTACAATTTGGAGTATGGAAACATAGACATGAATGATGCCTTTATTCAAGACCCATACGGTGATTATGTAGTTTTTGAGCCAGATCCATATCCCCATTACATTAATAAATATGTAAAACAAGGCCAAGATACATTAGCATGCTACCTAATTAATACACCTCCTTATCTAGGTTAGGAACAAGATTAAATAGCTCAATACCTTACTAGTGTCATATTTTATCGAACAAGACCAAAAATAACCTTATTATATTACCATGCCATTGACCTATAACCCCTAATTATTTGATTATCACTTGATTTAAAATAAGGATGAATTTTTAGTTAGAGCCATAGAGGTATGGGCCAAATTTCTAGAAGACTTTCCCCATGAAATCCTACCTAGTCTAGTTAGAGTAACTCAAAATGTACCTTATACTAGCCCCATAATATAGACCTCTACTAGTTACCCTTAGGCACTCATGCCAATGAAAAACCAATATATAAATATGTTTGTAAAGGGAAAAGGCCCCATGGTAGACAAATTCATGAAAATACAATAATCATATCAAACTTATCTTAATTTAGCACAAAATTTCAATGCTATGGCCATATCAAATACCCTACTTATAGAGTTAACTCCTTCAATAGGAGTGCCAATTGATTCATTGGGTCATGATAATATATGTGTGGACCCATTTTCCCAAAGTACTTTAGTAGATGACATGTTCAATGTCCCATTAATTGAAGAAGTGACTGTGGCTTCTACTTAGGGCCATGTGTCAAATATAGTGGATAACATGCAAGTGTATTCCAATTCAAACCAAGGTGGGTTAAACACACCACAAAATAATCCCCAAAAATAAGTACTTACTTCCAATACGATGAGTGGTTCATAACAACATGGGGTAAGAATTCTTAGTTCCCAACTACAATAGGTTACTCCCACTCAATTAACTACTTCTTCAAGCACACATCAATAGGGTATAAGTAATTAGGCACTAGCCAATGTTTTAACTCAACAAGTGATGAATGTTATCCCACCTCAATCAATTATGGGTAATATTCTATGGCCATAGGCACAAACTAATTTACCACCTCAACAAAGGCATAACATTACACTACATTAACAGGTGGCAACAAAAGTTCCACCTCAATACGTAGAAATAAATGTTCCACTTCAATAGTTACAGACCAATGTACCTCAATAATCATAGACATTGTATAATCAATAATGTGTTCTTATTGGTAAAAGGCAAATACCAAACACCCAACAAGCATCTAATTCATAATAACTATTTTTTAAACAAAGAGGTTCTAATGTCCAACAAGTACCTATTAGGCAACTGTTACCTTTTACCCAACACGTGCCACATATTCAAAGACATGGATTTAGTCAATAAGAAGTATTTTTTATTTATCTAGGTTTGACTAGTCAATAACAAGTTCTTACTCAAACTCAATAAGCACAGTGCATTTTAAAAATACACATACTTCCATCACAATCTCAATTCCCTCAGACCCAAGGCCATATTCTAAATCAAAACCAAAATATTTACCAATAATGCATGTAGTATCAACAACCTTATCCCAAAGCATAGATGCATATTCATGGTCAATTGGTCCATCAGACTAACATTCCATAATAATTCATTCCTCTATTGTACCCTGGTCAAGGTAATCCATCTTTGACTACCCAACCACAACCACAACCAATTGTGCCATCAAGTTTCTTAGCCCAAGAACTACAATAAATGAAAGATGCAATTAAAACCATTCAGATAGGAAAAAAATAAGAAGTTTAAATTGGATGGCATATGTTCATACCTATTTAATATGGATTATCTACAAATAAAAGGGTAAAGGAGAACCTAGAGAGCATCTAAAGGAGTTTTTGTCACTTTCTAGCTAGTGGCCTATAGTGACATATACCTACTTCATATTTTTCCTTGAAGTCTAGTTGGATAGGCTTTGGAGTGGCTTATTAAGCTGCCAAAGAACTTAATATATGAATTTGATGATTTTTTAGATAAATTTGTGCAACCAATAATAACCAGGGATTACCATCTCATGACCTTATGCTGGTATCTCTTCATTTCCCCATGACCGCATCCAAGTGCACCAGAAATTGAGAATTATTCTCTCTAGCCCCTCTCCATCATTTTATAGTTATGACAGTCTTGTACCCAATCTGGATTATGATATCACAACTCGAAGGTCTAAAATCACCATTCCATTCCTGCAAACCCCTACCAATGAGTTGATCTAACCCACCATGTCAGCTAGGAGTAAGCTAATTACCATTGTTAAGGAAAATATGTATGATATTATGGAACAACTCTAAAAGACACCTGCACAAATCTCTATTTTGGATTTATTGCATATGTCTACCATCTAAAATAATATCCTTATATAACTCTGAGGCCAATCTCAAGTGCTAAATGACATCACACTAGATAAATTTCAAGCTTTGGTTGGACATCTAGCCCCAGGCCAACAATTGACCTTCAACCAAAGTGACATGTTATCCCTTGGACCTCTCCATAATAACCCATTATACATGAAAGTTGTCATCACATGACACAAGGTTAAACATGCCCTCATATACAATAGATTGGGCCTAAATATTATTAATTTGAAGCTAATCAAATATTTAGGATAGACAATATCTAAACTTCATCCGGATACTATTACTATCAAGGCCTATAAAAATAAAGAGCAAGAATCATAAGGAACTATTAGTTTTCTAGTGATTGTAGAACCTTTGACCCACGATACACTTTGCCATGTGCTAGACTTGGATTTATCATATAATTTACTTTTTGGTAGACCATGGATACATGAAATTTATACAACCCCTTCCAAATTACACCAATGTATCAATTTTCCTCTCTCAAGGATGGAGGTAACTATCCATGGAGATTTACAACCATATAAACACTACAAGCATTTGGAGGCTGCATATGAA
Source organism: Torreya grandis (assembly GCA_037957365.1). NCBI lineage: Eukaryota > Viridiplantae > Streptophyta > Pinopsida > Cupressales > Taxaceae > Torreya > Torreya grandis. The sequence continues at coordinate 1,873,026 of JARHVA010002253.1, read as the reverse complement.
AGCTAGAATTATTGTTTTGGTCTAGACCTAGTACCAAAAAAGGACATTGATAAATAAATACTTATTAAATTACCATAGGATAATTACATAGACCATGAAAGCCTTGTCTCATATTCACATATGCCTCCTATTGTAATATCTAATCATTTTACTGTTTCGTAAAATGGTCTAGGATAATATTTTACCCATGACATGTTTCATGTAGACAAGATTCCACATAATCCTAAGACCTATGGAAGGTCCAAAGCTAATCCAATTTTCATGGAATGGTGATGAAAAAGAAAAGGAAAGATTTATATCCCAATGCATATTATTTCCACACTGACCACTAACCATGAATATGACCCACTTGCCAATGATGATTCCTAGTTGTACAATGACAAATTGGTTGATTGCTTTTGAAGTCCAAAGTATCCCTTCCCTAAAAAGATCATTGATAACCAAGCCTATAAAGGTATAGGCCTAAGGGTAAATCAACATGGTACTTTTGAGCCCATTTCTATGACTAGATATAAAGGATCTCATGGTCTTGAATTTAAACTGCCTTGGGGTAACCCCACATATCTTATCATTTTCAATGCCAATGACTAGTGGTGATGATGTTGATAGTGAAGCAGAGTTCAATCATAGCATATACAAAGACCTTTCCTATACCAATTTATTTGACCCACATACTATTTACATCATCATGCCAGTAATTTGACATTCCTTGCTCACCCTTTATCATCTTCAACTAATAAACTGTTAGAGTGTGGAGCTAAAAGCTTCAACTGTTGCAGACATGGAGAGGTTGTTGAGTTCCAGAGCACCGGCATTAGAATCATGACTGACGTCAGTCATTACCAGTGCAGTAGGCAACCGGTGATGACAGGAAGTCGGCCGATGTCGGCAGCACCAGGCAAGCAGGGACCGGCGTCGGTCGCCTGTGTGTTCTAGAACTGTTCGTTGCACGAATAATTAATTGAACTGAGTGTTTACATGTTAAGGAGATAATTATATTCTCGAGCTGCGTGTCTAATTATTGTAATTAGAGTTCTATTTTTGTATGCATGGGATTCTATTTAAAGACCCATGAGGCATGTATTGTAATTATCAAGAAGGCAAGTAAAGCATTGAAGCATTGAAGCAAGGTCAAGGAGATCTACAAGCAAGTAAGGTCAAGGAGATCAGCTGAAGCATTCAAGGAGGGGATAACAACTCAGGTTGTCTGAGTTGGTTTTGGTTGAGCAAGAGAGAGAGGGAAGAAGGTCTTGAGGTGTGGCAAGCCTTTGAGGTGGAGGAAGAAGTGGCATCTTCCTTAGTGTATTTTCTTCTAGTAATATTTAATACAAGAGTGTGTATTGTCTCTCAAATTCTTTACTGTCTTAAGTTTCTAGTTACTTAATCATTCTGGTATAATTCCATGTTTAATTGCTTATAAGAAAGTAATCAATTGTGCTTCCGTTGGATAAGGGGTTCCTAACATAAACTGGGACCAATAAGAATCCATGGTACCTTTAGATGAGTTTGAGAATGATGAGGCCTTTTGTGATTTCTGGCTACCTATTTTTAAGATTGGGTGAACACCCTTGGACGAAAACAATAGATAAAATATTGAGGTACCAAAGTGAAAACCTCTTTGAAGCACTTTTGGACCAGGGTAAAAATAAAGAAATAGGCCAATCTCTTGGTGAAAACTTGTTTCTAGTGCCACTAGATGAAGATGTTTACCCTTTTTTGAATGAAGCTTAGGAGACCACCAACAAAAAATTTGATTTTAGATCTAAGCTTAGTATAGAGGAACATCATGCCTTTAATCAAATTGTCCAAAAATGTCCTACAATGTTTGTTACATGACCATTACTACCATTAGGTTATTCAAATTCATCTTGCTTAGGAGAACTTGAAGAACCAATCTGACCAGAGAAATTTGCCTTTGTTGGCTAATTTACATTTTTACCAACTATTTTGGAATATGGTTCAACTCTTCTTGTAGAAGATACTACATAAGTCAATATTGGGACTCTATAAGACCCAAGTGAATCAAACTAGGCACATTCCTTAGTGAGGAGGAACATGAAGTTTGTACAACCCTTTTGAGGGAGTTTTTTCACATATTTGCATGGGCCTATTTAGACATGCCAGGTTTGGACCTCACCTTGGTTGTACACCATGTTTTTGTACATCTTGATGCCAAACCCATTAATAAAAAATTACATAAAATGAATCCTTGTATTGGTGTATTAGTTAAGAAAGAGTTGGAGAAAACTATTGAAAGCGAGATGCATCTGATCAATCGACTATTCAAAGTGGATATTAAATATTATGCCTATCAGTAAAAACCTAGAAGAGATCAAAATTTGCATAATTTTAGAGACATCAATAAGGCTTGCCTAAAGGATGACTTTCTTCTACTGAATATTGACGTGATAGTTGCCTCCACATCCAGGTATGAAATTCTTTCCCTTATTTGTGGAAATAGTAGGTGAAGCCTACAATTTCCATGGGTAATCCTATAGTGGCTATAGGAAGCCTATAGATAGATCTTATAATTGTTATGGGTAATCCTATAGTGGTTATCAGTAGCTTGTATGTGGATCTTACAGTTGCTATGGGTAATCCTAATATAAACAGATCAAGATTGTGTCAAAAGACAAACACAAAACAACATTCACCACTCCTTGGGAAATGGTTTGTTATCAAGCTATGATATCTGAACTCAAGAATGTTGGGGCAACATACCAAAGGGCTATGACCATTATATTCCATGACACGATGCATGATATTATTGAATACTATGTTGATGACATATTAGGTAAATCCAAGACCCGTGCAGATCATCCAACCATACTACAAAGGATATTTGAAAGGATTTATGAGTATAAGGTTTGACTCAATCCCAAGAAGTGCATCTTTCGTGTCACTTTTGGAAAATTATTAAGCTTTATTATCTCTCACTAAATCATTGAAGTTAATCCTTCCAAGGTATAAACCATTACCGTGATGTCACCACCTTCTACTTTGAAGCAACTCTATAGTTTACAGGGTAAAATCTAGTCTATCAGATGCCTTATTTCATAGTTGGATGATAAATACCATCCTTTCACTCATTTATTTAAAAAAGGTGTTTCATTTATTTGGGATGAAGAATGTTAAAAACCCTTTGAGCATCTGAAAGAATACCTAATTAGTCCACCTTTTCTATTACCACCAATGCTAGGAAGGTTGTTCTTATTGTACTTATCTGCCACTAACAATGCCTTGGGGGTACTGTTATCTCAGCATGATAAACATGGGAAGGAGCATGTCGTGTATTATTTAATTTTTACCCTAGTAGAATATGAACATATCTATATGCCACTAAAAAAAATATTGTTTACATATGGTCTTTACATCCTAAAAGCTACATCATTACATACTTAACAACAAGACCATACTCATTGCCAAAGTAGATCCACTCAAGTATCTACTATCAAAAATATATTTACAAGACCAAATGACTAAGTTGATCATGCTTTTGAGTGAGTTTGAGATTGATTATGTCAATCCAAAGGAAATAAAGGGACAAATACTTACATATCAGCATGTTGAAGCCCCCTTTTAGATACTTAACCTCTCACTTTTGCATTCCCAAACGAGTCCATCATGACCATCATATAAACACCTCCTAATGAGTAGCACTAGAAGCTATATTTTTATGGGTCCTTCACATCTCATGGATCAAGAGTAGGCATATTATTTATTACACCATAGGAGGATCTCATTCCCAAATCATTTTGTATCAGCTTTCCTTTTACCAATAAAATGATTGAATATGAATCACTCATTAGAGGGATTCATCAATTTGTAAAATGGAACATTAAACATCTCTTGGTTCATAGTGATTCTCAACTAATCATCAATCAGGTTACAAACTAGTTTCAGACCTAAGATGATAAATTGGTACCATATAAGGCCATGGTTGTCATTGTCAAGCAACATATTTCCCACATTTAGTTTGAACACATACTATAGGCTAATAACAAAACAATAGATGCCATGGATACCATTAATTATTTGATCTATAACATAGATAAGGTAAAAGACTATCAGTTCATCATTGTACATCTTCTAACACCTACTCATGAACTTACAACCATTGAAATGGTTTGTGATATCATTGGTCCCTATTCTATTTGGTATTTAGACTTATATAACTACCTTCATGACCAAATCCTTCCATTAGGCCTTTCATGAAAATAAAAAAAAACTTTCACACACTAAGCCTCTTGATATACCCTACTCGACCTAACCCTTTACTACAGAAGCTTTGATGGAACTCTACTTCATTGTTTGAATTCAATAGAATCCACATTAGCATTGAGAGAAGTTCATGGAGTTTTTGGATCCCACACTAGTGGGGTTTTCCTTGCCAAAAAGATCCTATGCACTGGTTATTATTGGCCAATCATGAAATCAAATACAACTACTTATGTAAAATTATGTAACAAATGTCAAAGGCATGCAAATTTGATTCATGCTCTAACCCGAACACTCAAACCAATGACCACAACATGGATGTTTTCAATGTGGGACTTAATATCATTAGGAAGATTAACCCCACCTCCTCATATGGCCATAAACATATCATTACTACCACCAAATATTTCACTAAGTGGATTGAATCTATACCTCTCACTTACATGACTAGAAAATAAATTTTCAAATTCATCTTCAACCATCTCATCTGCGATTATGGTATCTCATCCAACATTATATATGATAATGGTGGATAGTTTAAAAATAAGAATATCAAATCACTCAATGCCTAGGTTAACATCACCCAACATTTTTCCATTGTATATTACCCACAAGGTAATGGCAAATTAGAGGCATCTAACAATACCATTTTCAATATTATCAAATTTTTTTTAATGATGATAACCATGATTGGAACTTTCAAATATTTTGTGCCCTATGTGATTACCATACTAATTACTGTACTCCAATAAGAGCCACACCATATGCCCTTGTCTATGACACTGAGGCCATTATTCCCATCGAGGTCAAGTTTCTTGATTTTGTATCTCATTTAAACACATCCTTGATGAAGAATATTATAGAGTCACTCACTTGTAAGAGTTAGAGTTACTAGACAAAAAATACATAGATGGTGTAAATAGCCTTCAAGCATATAAGAACTAGTTAAGTGGTTAGTATAACCAACATGTCAAGCACAAAGAGTTCAATCTAGGTGATCTTGTCCTTAAATAAAACCATAATAACACCACGACTGATAAAAAGAAGAAAGACAAGTTCAATCCTAATTGGATAGGACCTTATGTCATTGTTGCTAATTATGGCTTTGGAGCTTACAGGTTAGCTACACTAGAAGGAGATGAATTTGATGAGCCCATAAACATAATACATCTCATGTGTTATTTCACTTGAGAGACTCAAGGTATTGTCTATGAGGATTGTTTACATTGAACCACAATCTCACCTTCCTTATACAATACCATATATCATTCCTCCCATACTTTCCCTATTTGGCCAAAGTTGTTTTACCCTCCCTTACCCACCCTTTTTGGGCCTTGCTTCCTATCCATTAGTTCTTTGGTCACCTTGAACAAGGGGTTTAGATTAATTTTTAGTAGTTGATTTATTATTTCAAAAAGAGACAGTATCCTGGGGCAGTATGATAGTGGTTTGGCAATTGTATTCTTCATTGTTGTCACATTCTATCTCATTCCTGGTGCTACTAATTATAACCACCTTTGGGAAAATTAGTATCATTGGTCTATGTCATTATTTCCTCATTATAACTACCTATGGTAAACTTAGGAACAACCCTATTTTTATCCAGATTACCACATCCCTATGCTATATTATGCCATTTACCTCATTCATTAACTTGCTTCTACCTAGTCGGATTCTTTCATTGCATAATGGAACTATAGTGACTTGAGGTATCATTTGGGACTATGTAGGTAGTGTTAAATTCATGTTGGGGTTAGATCAATCACCCCTTTACCATGCTCTCACTATTTTATGAGAAATTTAATTTTGAATTCTCTCTCCATTTTGCAAGCATCTTTAAGCCAGGCTCTCATCATTTTGTGAGTTAGACCATTTTATATCTTGTATTCTCAATTGAGTTGAGATGCCTAAAAAATTCTAAAATCATTTGAAAAAATATGGAAATTCATAAAAATCATAAAATCATGAAAATTGGATTAGAATTTCCATGTGATAAATAAATCCCTCAAAATTTTCTCAGATGCGCCATCTTATTTGTTCAGTTTTATTTCTAGACCATCTTGGTCTTTTTCTTCCCATTTCTAGGATAACTACATGGGTGAGTCAAGTCTACATGGACTATGTAAGTAGTGTTGGGGATCAACCAACAATGGATTACACTTATGAAAGCAATCAATGTGGAAATAAATCAGATAGATAAGTAACTGAAATGATAAATAGAACAGAACAAGATATACAAGAAAACACCCTGAAAACTTGTATTAAAAACTCTTTACAATAGGAATACAAATGAAGAACTTTGTTCTTCCACACCTCTCTCAGATGCACACAAGATCTCTCACTAGATCTCTATTCCTCAAGAGTTCTCTCTAAAGTACAGTCCTTCAAACATTCACAATGTTCTACTCGTACTCTATTACACTCTCTCATTCATCATCATACAATAGCTTAGAAGATCTCTCCTACATATAGAAAATAGGAAACTTAAGCATGCTCTTACAACAAACAGTTAAGCCTCTTCAACAAGGGCTCTAAAAATAATATTGCTAACAATAGAGACGCGAGCATGAGTCTACAACTCAAACTCATCATGCAAACACTCGCTTCTATCCTCGAAAATAGCTTTCTGGACACGCAGGTAACCGACGTCGGTTCCTGTCTGTTCGCCTGTGACCGTCGCCGGCCGACCATACTGCCGACGTCGGCGCCTCTGAACTGCAACTGACCGACGTCGGTCGCTCCTGACCGATGCCGGCGTCTGTGTAGACCCGAACCTGTTTGTCTATGCTCCATGGTGAAGCTTTTAGCTCCACATACCTAACAATCTCCCACTTGGAGATAAACCAGCTGCACCAATACCTGTACAGCAAGATCTTCTAGCTCCTCCATCTTCAACTCAATCGTGAAGACCAACAGAAGTTGAATGAAGATTCAACTTCTCCTTAGTAACCAGCTTTGTTAGCATATCCGCAGGATTTATGTCTGTATGGATCTTCTCCAGCTTCAACTCACCATCTTCCACTACCTGCCGTATGAAGTGGTACCTTAGCTGTATGTGCTTGGTTCTAGAATGGAAAGCTGAGTTCTTAGCCAAATGGATTGCGCTTTGACTGTCACTATGCAATCTGCAACTCCCATGCTCCCTTCCAAGCTCTTCCATGAACCGTGTCATCCATATCATTTCCTTGCTAGCTTCTGTAGCTGCAATATATTCTGCTTCTGTAGTTGATAAGGCTACAACCTTCTGCAACTTAGAAATCCAACTAACTGCCGTTCCACCTACAGTAAAAACATAACCTGTAGTGCTCCTCCTGCCATCCAAATCCCCTGCCATATCTGAATCTACATAGCCATGTAGAGATGTATCTGAACCTCCATAGCATAAGTGTCTGCTGCTGGTTCCTCTCAGATATCTAAGGATCCATTGTACTGCTTTCCAATGTTCCTTTCCTGGATTGGCCATATACCTGCTTACTACTCCCACTGCTTGGGCAATATCTGGTCTAGTACACACCATTGCATACATCAAACTTCCTACCGCGGAAGAATATGGAACCTTGTTCATGTACTCTACCTCATCATGTGAATTGGGACATTGTTCTTTGCTTAACTTGAAATGTCCTGCCAAAGGTGTGCTTACCGGTTTCGCATCCTGCATGTTGAACCGTTTCAACACCTTGTCCACATAATCTTCTTGAGACAATATCAACCTGTGATTTTCTCTGTCTCTCTTGATGCTCATGCCAAGGATTTTCTTAGCTGCTCCCAAATCCTTCATGGCAAACGTTTGAGCTAACTTCTCCTTAAGCTCTGAGATGTCCTGCATGTGAGACCCTGCAACCAGCATGTCATCTACATACAACAATAGAATAATGTATCTACCGTTATCGAATCTCTTAAAGTATACACAATGGTCTGATTGACACCTACTGAAACCATGCTCAGTCATAAACCTGTCAAATTTCAAGTACCATTGCCTTGGAGCTTGCTTGAGGCCATACAAGCTTTTCTTTAACCTGCACACTAGTTTCTCCTTACCCTTGACTTCGAAACCTTCTGGCTGTTCCATGTAAATTTCCTCATCTAAATCTCCATGAAGAAATGCTGTTTTAACATCTAGCTGCTCGAGATGCAAATCCTCAAAAGCAACCAAAGACAATACAACCCTTATAGAAGTCATCTTAACAACTGGAGAAAAAATTTCGCCAAAGTCAATACCTGGCTTTTGTGCAAACCCTTTTACAACCAATCTGGCCTTGTATCTCATCTGACCATCCTCACCTTCCTTCAACCTGTAAGTCCACCTGTTCTTCAGTGTTCTCTTACCAGCTGGCAATTCAACCAAATCCCATGTTTGGTTCTCTCTTAAGGACTCCATCTCCTCAAGCATGCCATGCTCCCACTTACTCCTGGACTCCACCTGTAAAGCTTCTTCAAAACTTTCTGGTTTTCCACCATCGGTTAGCAATAAATAATATAAAGAAGGAGAGTATCTAATTGGAGGCTTACTTACCCTTTCAGACCTCCTGATTGGTGTCTTGGACTCGTTTTCCACAATCTGTCCACCCAAATTTTCTGACAGTGACCGACCTCGGCCACCTGTAGACCTGTTACTGGCCGACGCCGGTTCCTCCTGGCCGACGCCGGTGCCTGGTCTGCCGACGTCGGTCTCTGTATGACCGACATCGGTTTCTGTATTGCCGACGCCGGTGCCAAACCTGCCGACGTCGGTCTCTGTGTTTTCCTGTAAGTGATTATTTCTTTTTCCCGCGAGCTCATTTTGGACCATAACTTCGTCCAACTCATTATTGCTCTGCCCAACTTGATCTAGCTTCCTTGTCTGATCACTGTACATCACCCTTTCATTGAAAACAACATCACGGCTCCTGATTACCTTGTTAGTTCCTAGATTCCAAAATCTGAAACCAAAATCATCTGAGCCATAGCCTATAAACGTGCACCTCATAGACTTAGCATCAAGCTTCTTTCTATTTTCCTTATCTATGTGCACAAAGGCTTCACAACCAAAAACTTTGAGATATGAAAGATCAACCTTTTTACCTGTCCATGCCTCTTCTGGAATTCCACCATCCAGAGCTGTAGAGGGTCCTCTGTTGATCAGGTACACTGCGGTGTCAACTGCTTCTGCCCAAAACTCTAAGGGCAACCCTGCATGCAATCTCATACATCTTGCACGCTCCATAATAGTCCTGTTCATCCTTTCAGCAATACCATTCTGCTGAGGTGTCCTTGGAACCGTCCTTTACCTACGGATTCCATTTATGTAACAATACAATTTGAACTTAAGACTGCAGAACTCACCACCATTATCGGATCTCAAGCACTTTAATCTTTTGCCTGTTTCATTCTCAACCATGGCTTTCCATATCTTAAAGGTCTCAAAAACATCAGATTTCTTTTTAATACAGTAGATCCATACCTTTCTTGTGGCGTCATCTATGAATGTAACATAGTACTGTGATCCGCCAATAGAGGCTACATGAGCCGGTCCCCACACGTCTGTGTGAACAAGCTGCAACTTCTGCCTTTTCTTAGTAGACCCAGTCTTTAGAAAACTAACCCTTTTCTGTTTTCCAAACACACAATGCTCACAAAATTCTAGATCCATACTTTTCAAATCTGAAAGCATACCTTTAGACTTAAGGATAGACATCCCCTTCTCACTCATGTGGCCAAGCCTTGAGTGCCACAATTTAGCATCCACATCTGAAGTAGATAAAACTGAAGGAGATTTGTTAGTAATACAATTACACAAATAGAGAGTACCTTCTCTCTTACCTCTGGCCATAACAAGTGCACCCTTGGTCACTTTCCAAGAATCTGCTGTGAGTGTTACTGTACAACCCTCATCACCAAGCTTACCTGCAGAAATCAGATTTCTCTTCAAACTAGGAACATGCATCACATCCCTCAACACCCATGTGTTGCCATTCTGCATCTTTAGCTGCACTTTACCTTTGCCAATAATCTTGCAAGGCTCATCATCCCCTAAGTATACTATTCCAAAATCTCCATGGACATAGTCACTGAAATATTCTCTGTTAGGGGTAGCATGGAAAGATGCACCAGAATCTAATACCCAAGATTCTATGTTATTATGCAAAGAGAAAATAAGAGCATCCTGTGCAATACCTGCAACCTTTGTCTCTTCCTTTCCTTCGTGCTGATTGTCCTCCTTAGGCTTTGACCAGCAATCTCTGCTTATGTGCCCCAACTTTCCACAGTTCCAGCATTGTGGCCTTCTGCCATTCCTGGATTTGGATCTGCCTCTTCCCTTAGACTTAGATCTTGATCTCCTCTTGCTCCTTTCTTTTTGCCTTCCTCTGCTCTCGAAATTTAAAGCGTTCCCGGATGTCCCAGAAGTCTCTTCTGTGCTTTTCCTGCGTATTTCCTCATTCAAAATAACACTAACCACATCCTCTACTTTTAAAATATTCGAAGCAGAAGCAGTATTAGAAACTGCCATTACCAAGCCATGCCAGCTTTCAGGCAAAGAACATAAAATTAAAAGAGCCTTTATTTCATCTTCAAATGAAATATTAACAGAACTTAACTGATTAACAATACCATGGAAATCATTCAGGTGATTAGAAACAGATCCACCTTCTTGCATATGCAAATTAAATAACTGCTTCATCAAATATACCTTGTTTGAAGCGGAGGGTTTTTCATACAAATTAGCTAACGTGGTCATTAACTCTACCGTAGTTTTTGCCTGTGACAAATTAGATATCACAGTGGAGGCCAGACTCAGTCTTATAGAACCAAGAGCCTTTCTGTCAAGAACTTCCCATTCTTCGTCCTCCATGTCCTTGGGCTTCTTTGCTATCCCACCTAACGGTAAGTAAAGATCCTTCTGATACAGATAGTCCTCTATCTGCATTCTCCAGTGCTGATAGTTCTTGCCATTAAACTTTTCCATTCTCAACTTTCTTTCCTCTGCCATTGCTTCTCCCACTCAAACAGAAATCCCTGTGAGCAACCTGTAATCCGAACACACTACACAGATCTGAATCACCTGTTAGTGAACCTGAGCTCTGATACCACTTGTTGGGGATCAACCAACAATGGATTACACTTATGAAAGCAATCAATGCGGAAATAAATCAGATAGATAAGTAACTGAAATGATAAATAGCATAGAACAAGATATACAAGAAAACACCCTGAAAACTTGTATTAAAAACTCTTTACAATAGGAATACAAATGAATAACTTTGTTCTTCCACACCTCTCTCAGATGCACACAAGATCTCTCACTAGATCTCTATTCCTCAAGAGTTCTCTCTAAAGTACAGTCCTTCAAACATTCACAATGTTCTACTCGTACTCTATTACACTCTCTCATTCATCATCATACAATAGCTTAGAAGATCTCTCCTACATATAGAAAATAGGAAACTTAAGCATGCTCTTACAACAAACAGTTAAGCCTCTTCAACAAGGGCTCTAAAAATAATATTGCTAACAATAGAGACGCGAGCATGAGTCTACAACTCAAACTCATCATGCAAACACTCGCTTCTGTCCTCGGAAATAGCTTTCTGGACACGCAGGTAACCGACGTCGGTTCCTGTCTGTTCGCCTGTGACCGTCGCCGGCCGACCATACTGCCGACGTCGGCGCCTCTGAACTGCAACTAACCGACGTCGGTCGCTCCTGACCGACGCCGGCGTCTGTGTAGACCCGAACCTGTTTGTCTATGCTCCATGGTGAAGCTTTTAGCTCCACATACCTAACAAGTAGCACTTGGATACATGGGGTATCTCAAGTTAGCTTGGCTATACCTTTCTTTTTCAACCACTTTTTTACCTTAAGGATTTTGGGAATCCTAGCTATTTCACAAGTAACCACTTGTTCTTTAGTTTCTCCATCCTTATTGGCCTTAGCCATACACTTTCGCTATTTTATGAGTTTATATTATGAACATTATGCATTAAAATTTGATTTATTAATGCCTACCTAGATTTTCTTATGCTCTCACCATTTTATGAGTTATTTATGCTCTCACCATATTTCAAGCTTATTTTCATTCTCATCCTTAGATGTAGTAGACACTATGAATTACCCATTCAATTCATTTTTGGATAATTATCTTTTATATTATAGTGTGGTTTCATCTTAAACCATATTCTATCACTTGTGCATTTTGTTTATGTTGATGCTTTCAAGATTGTGAATGTCATCCCTCTCTCTTTATATGCGCTCACCATTTTGCAAGACCATTCCAATTTTCTTCTAAAAAATAATCATGTTTTATTATAATTAGTTTTATTTTATCCGATATCTTAGGAGAACGACATTTGGCCTAATGTTCATGTTAGATCTTGCATCCATGGAACTATGCAGGCAACATCCACTTACCTAATGTGTTTGGATTCAGCTTGGTTACCCCTTCCTATTCTTCTATTCCCCCCATTTCATTTTTGTGTGTTGTTGTTCCCTATAGTCTAGGGGACACTTTGTTATTATTTTGTTCCTACATTGTTATACCTATATAATTTATATATAACTTAGGGGTCACCCTGTCACCAAGAGTAAAACCTCTATTACACATGCACAAATAATTTATATTTTGTTTGCACTAACATTATGATTAACCATTGTTTATTTTTTGCCTTTGTATATTTAGAATAGTTTGTTTATTGCATTTTTCTTTACTTTGGATTGTTTATTTCTTTTATTTTTGTTGTTTTTTTGGTTTGTGGTCATAAGTGTTTATTTTTATTTATTGGTGTTTTGTTGTGTATTTATTTCTATTTCTTGGTGTTTTGTTGTTTGTTTCATTTTGTTTCTTGGTGTTTTGTTGTTCTTATTTTATTTTTATTTGTCTTTTTGACTTTTTATTTCTCAATTTTTGTAGGATTCTTACAATTTATTTACACTTGCGTCTTGATTACCTATATCTTGTACTTAAATTGTGAATTAGTGTACATTCCTTCACTTAGTTTATTACAGTATATTCACTTGGGATTTGATTGTTCATATCATATGCCTAAGTGATTTATACTTGTATTTAAATTGATTTTTACCTAATTTAGATACACATTGTTATTATAGTTGTCTATAAATATGATATATAATATCCCAAGCTATGAAAAAAATCAGTTCGATGGAGCTTACAAGCAATAGTGCTGCAAAAACTTTTCCTTGTTCACACTGGGCAAAATTCCTAACCTACCCTAACACTACCTAAATGTAGAGTAATTAAATCATAAATGAATAATAATCATTGTTAGTTAAGATGGGCATCTTCATACTAGTAGGTAGCCCAAATTCATGTTTATCATCTATGTCGACTTACTCTTACTTTGTGAGTACAAATTCAGTACATAAGCCCCCTTTCCTGATTTACCATACCAAGGAAAATCATGTAGACCTTTCCTAATCATATCCTCCCTACTAGGTGTTAGGATCCTCCTTAGAGTACAATTGATTACCTTTGTATAAGCAACTAAACACAGAATTAAACCAAAAGTAATAGGTAACTAGAAATCAGAAACAACAAAGAATAGGAGATATGAGAAACAATACAATCTGTATTCAACTCTTCCAGAAGGAAATACAATGAAGAAATATCTCTCTCTTCCCCACACCTCTTGGGTGTGCAGTAATTCTCCCTCAAGAGTTCTCTCTCTCTCTCAATCAATTACAAACATAATCAACTCAATAGCCGAGTTGTTGTTCCCTCCTCCAGCAGATCTCCTTAATCTTGCCCCTTGCAGATCTAACTGATCTTGTTTACTCCTTGTTGTGTTGTAGATATTATTGATCTTGCTACCCCACAGATCTAACTGATCTTGCACACAAACACACCCATAGATCTACTTGATCTTGCACACCTTACAGATCAACTGACCTTGCTTACTCTTTCAGTGACAATCAACCCAATTGTTGTTGCCTACTTACTTGATTATAATACAACCCCATGGGTCTCTTAAATAGATCCCAAACCAAACAATAATTAGAAACACAGAACTCAAGACTAAAATTAGTCTTTACATGCAAACTAACTATTCATCTAAAATTAGAACAACAGTTCTGGAAACACACAGGTGATCGACGTCGGTTCCTATCTGACCGATGTTGACTGACCATAACTGATGCCGGTTACTGTGTAGTTGAAGATAACCGATGTCGGTTGGCCTGACCGATGTCAATTACTATGTAACCTAAAAACCTCCACATTTGCATACCTATGAAGCTTTTAGCTCCACAACTTAACAATCTCTCTCTTGGAGATAAACAGTTGCACCTGTACCTGTACCTGTACAGCAACATCCTCTAATTTGTTTTTGGCTTGTATCTCCATCTTCAAGTTCAATCTTGAAGACCAACGAAATTTGAATGAAGATTCAACTTCTCTTTTGTTACCGACTTTGTTAACATATCAGTAGGGTTCTTATCCTTGCTAGCCACTGTGACTGCAACAACCTTCTGCAGCTCTGATACCAACTGTCAGGATCTTCCTTAGAGTACAATTGATTACCTTTGTATAAGCAACTAAACACGTACTTTTCTTGTAGCATAAAACTGTGATCCTTCAATAGAAGCTACCTGAGTTGATCCCCACACGTCTGTGTGAACAAGCTCCAACTTGTGCTTCTACTGCAAATTTCTTCATTCAAGATTACACTAACAACATCATCAACTTTCAAGATATTTAAAGCAGACATAGTATTACTAACTTCCATTACCAAACTATTCCAACTTTTAGGTAAAGAGCATAAGATTAAGAGAGCCTTAATTTCATCATCAAAAACTATTTTGACTAAAATTAACTGATTTAATAATCCATGGAAATCACTAAGATGACTATATACCGATCCACCTTCCTGCATTTGCAAATTAAATAATTGATTCATAAGAAATACCTTATTCGAAGCTGAGGTTTTTTCATATAAATTTGCCAAAGATTCTATTAACTCTACCGTTGTCTTTTCCTGTGATAAGTTGGAAATCACAGACGATGCCAAGCTCAACCTTATAGATCCCAGAGCCTTTTTATCAAGAACATTCCATTCTTCATCTTGCATATCTATGGGCTTACTTGAAACCCCACCCAATGGTAAGTACAAATCTTTCTAATATAGATAATCTTCTATCTGCATCCTCCATAATTGATAATTCTTGCCATTGAATTTCTCCATTCTTAGTCTACTTTCTTCTGCCATTGCTTTACTCCCACTCAAACAAAAACCCCTGTGAGTGAACCTATAATCAACAAACACTAACCTGTTCTACCACTTGTTAGTGAACCAAGATTTTATACCAACTATTAGGATCCTCCTTAGAGTACAATTAATTAATTTTGTATAAGCAACTAAACACGAAATTAAACTAGAAGTAATAAGTAACTAGAAATCAAAAACAATAAAGAATAGAAGATACAAGAAACAATATAATCTATATTCAACTCTTTCAGAAGGAAATACAATGAAGAAATCTCTCTCTCTTCCTCACACCTCTTGGGTGTACAGTAATTCTCCCTCAAGAGTTCTCTCTCTCTCAATCAATTACAAACACAATCAACTCAATAACCAAGTTGTTGTTCCCTCCTCCAGCAGATCTCCTTGATCTTGCACCTTGCAGATCTAACTAATCTTGCTTACTCCTTATTGTGTTGTAGATATTCTTGATCTTGCTACCCCACAGATCTAACTGATCTTGCACACACACACACCCGCAGATCTACTTGATCTTGCACACCCTGTAGATCAACTGACCTTGCTTACTCTTTCAGTGACAATCAACCCAATTGTTGTTGCCTACTTACTTGATTACAATACAGCCCCATGGGTCTCTTAAATAGATCCCAAACCAAACAATAATTAGAAACATAGACTCAAGACTAAAATTAGTCTTTACATGCAAACTAATTGTTCATCTAAAATTAGAACAACAGTGCTGGAAACACACAGGTGACCGATGTCGGTTCTTATCTGACTGATGCCGACCGACCATAACCGATGCCGATTATTGTGTAGCTGAAGATAACTGATGTCAGTTGGCCTGACTGATGTCAGTTACTATGTAACCCAGCAACCTCCACATTTGCATACCTGTGAAGCTTTTAGCTCCACAACTTAACACTAGGGCCAAGATGAATTGTATCATGTTTCCATCTACCTTATTGGGGAAAACCCTTGTGCCAATGATTATAACCACCTTTGGGCAAATCATTATTTTTAGATTTATCTTCCCTACTGGGGCATTTTCATTATGTTAATGATTATAACTACCTTTGGGCAAATCATTATTTTTACCCCCTTCCCTAATGGGGTACCTCACTATGTCAATAATTATAACTACCATTGGGAAAATAATTCTTTGGACCTCACTATGCGACTAATTATAACTGTGTTTGGGTAAATTAGTACTTTCACCCCCATTACCTATAGGTTGCATTATGTCCTTCTTTTCAAGGGAATATTTGCTGACCTTTTTTGCCACCCATTCCCTCGAGAGGGAATCCATGGCTCATCCATCGCCTTATGGGGCATTAGCTAAGTAATTAATGACTTTTTCATTCTTTGAAAAGATGTTATTGTGCCTTTATCTTTCTACATCATCCCAAAAAGGGGCAAACTGTAGATATCTTATTTTAGCCATAAGTGTGTTCTAATTGGACTTCAAATTGCTTTCTACCAAATAGTGTAAATTAAGCCTAAGAATCACTAAATGTCTGAATTTCATCTATACATTAGACATTAATGTTTAGAATCATATTGAGGCATCCTCATTTAGGGTATTATCTTGTACACAATAATAACCTCTCACAGATTCATCTCTAGTCAACTTGTGACCTAGAAAATTGATAGTTTGACCTTTAGACTAATTAAGTGGGGCACTTAAACAATTCCTAAAATGCAAAAATGCTAAGCAGAATGAATTAACTAAGCAAATAAAATTAAATGCTTAAATGAAATTTCTATTTGCAATTTGTGAAAATGAATTTTGTAAAAAACAAATTTCAATAAAAATGAGGTCATGATGTTGTCATCATCTTCAAAGTCAAGGAATTAAAAATATCTCCTTTAACGTATTAAATTTATAAATAGATAGCCATTTTAATAAATGGGATATCTATCCCAAATATTAATTTCTTGTCCTTTCCTTAAATCAACCCTAGTTAATCTAAACCTAACCATAGTTAACTCTAACCTAACTGCACTTAGATTATAGTTAGTTTGGAAGGCTATAAATACAAGGCTTTACCCATTGTTTAACAAGCTATTTTGGTGAAATGTTATGATGCAAAAATAATTTCAAATACCCTTTTTATGTAGTTTTATAATGCTCATTTATTGAGAAAGCCAAAGCAAAATCCAAAGCCAAGTCCAATATTACCACGATGACAAGGAGATATCATGCAAGGAACACCATTTAAAAACATTCTTTGATCACACAACTGAGCACATTCCTCCATGTCTAACATAAAAATCTTGCTCTCAAGGAAGGTAAATAATATTTTTCTCTTTTATTGATAGTTACTTGTATTGATCTCTTGTTTTTTGAGTGTCTAGGCTTGAAGTGTTAGCTTTATTAGTGTTTTTTTTTAATCATACTAACACAATATTAATCTACCCTCTTGGGTTCCTATTGATCATAGATATAACCCTAAACTCTTCCAAAGTTTTAGATGATCGAGTTCGCCTAAATAAAGTAGTTATGTGCTAGACTAGGATGGTTGGGGTTGACTTTGTTCGATAAATGGAAAAAAGAGGTATTGGCTTAGGTGAGGGTTGTTTAAGGTAGTGAATTGATTGTAGGAGTGTGTAAGGGAGGTGTAACAGCCTAGGTAAATGTATATGATATTTTTGTGTAGGTTTCAAGTGGTGGTATAGGGAATAATAGTCTTATGAAACACTGATTGTCTACCTACCCCTTTTGCAATGCATCCTTTAAGATGTGTACTTAGAGAGATTGAGACTCGATGGGTTATTACAAGAGAGAAAGCATTAATAATTGATAAAGTATAGAAATATTGTGTGTATACACTTATCACTCATTGCATATATGTAATACTCATATGGGTGAAGTAATGTGACTTCCTAGGATGTCATCCATCCTAGTACTACTTTGGATCAAGTACACTCGATTATGGAATTTCCACCAAAATAAATCATACTTAATTTATAACATAAATTTTAAAATATTCAATAAGTGTAGTGGTTCTCCTAGATGCTATGAGTTTGAACATAGGTTGACTTGAAACTATGTAGCTGAATCCTGAAATCATATATAATAAAAATAATTTTTAATGGTCACTATGTTCATCAGATCTAGGTTATCACTTGAAAAAATAACTTCTTGTCCTTACCCTAATAAGGCATCAAGATCTAAAAACCATTATAAAATAACATATGTTTTGGTTCCAATGTTATACTAAAGAATAATGAGCTACACTTTTATATTTAGAACACTCACTAAAGTACAATATCAAAAACTACCTTCTAATAATTACATTAATTTATTAGCCAAATTAACTAATGTCAGGGAAAGTGTTGTTGACATGAATTTTAGTGTTATAATGTTTTATCTAAATATTTATTTAATTCTCTAAATTCTTATAAATGTTCAATAGATTCTTATGAGCGACAATGAATTCTTAAAAAAAAAGATTCTTTTTCAAAAGATCTCTAGATGCTTAAATGTAGAAGGGTACTTGTATATTTATAGATGAATTGAATACAAATTAGGCCTTGTTTGGCATACAAATTTTCATCCAAATAAATTGAATAAAAATTAGGCCTATTTTGCATACAAATTGATGTCCTTATTTCAAAAACACCATATGACATGTTGTCATATCAAGTTTATAGGAAGAAAACCCACACTAATCTATATCTTCAAGCTGATTCACACCATCATTTGTATCATAAAATTATTGTCTTCTACTCTTTGGATTCAAGGGCACTTAAGATTTCAAACCTAGAGAATCTTCAAAATAAAAATATTACCTCACAAAATCCTTAATGGAGAATGATTATAAGCATTGGGAAATAAAAAGAGCTTTTCAAAAAATAAGCACTCAAAGACATAGTGATAATGACTTGAGTTTAGATGTTCCTAGGATTACCATCCCTTATATTAAAGTAATTTTTGATAAAATGTCATGAATCATGATTAAAGTTGGTATAAAATCTAATTTCAAGCCACATATACTCTTAGAACATCTCTAGACTTTACGAAAGATTTGGTGAATCCCAAAGCACAAAAAGGTGTTTACATAATTCCTTGCTTATGTAGTGTGCCTTACATTGGATAAATTATTGGGTCACTATAAACTAGACTCAAAGAGCTTTCAAGGACATTAATTATTCACAGTTTGAGAGTTCCACACTTGCAGAGCACTCAAATCTCACAAAACACCATATTTTTTTAGATCAAGCTAAGATTGTAATAAGAGAATAGGAGTATTAGAAAAGAAAGATTCATGCAATTATTGAAATCAAAAAAGGAAAAAATACCTAAATAAAGATGATGGATTTTACATGGGGGAGTCTTGGTGGCTTAATATAAATTATTTAAAAAATCATGACAGTTCGCATGGTGCATAAAGGATTTTGATGCTATGTTTTTCTTGTCTTTTATTGTGAGGAATTAATGTTTTAAATGATTAGATTTTATTTTATTTTAGGATATAGGCCAACCACCACTTTACACTCTTCATATTTATTATTTATATGTGGGGGTGTGTTTTTTTAAACTCAAGCAATCAAATTTCTATTTCTTTCTAGAAGATGGACACACATATCATGTCTAAAATGTCAATGCAACAAAAAGTCACATGATGAATCCAAAAGCTATTTTTTCAAACTCACAACATCATGAAAGTCTGAATAACATCAAATTGACATCCAATAGTTAAAAATGATAAAATTATGGAAAAAAGGTCACCTGGGCCAATTTTGGGAGGAAATGGAACATATTTGTTCAAAGTGTGATTTTTTGCATAAGCATGCAGTTTCCCTAAAAGCATGCAATTGCGCTTTGGTCACTGGTGCACTCTTTTGGATAAATTATAAAAATGACACAAAAACTTAGTATTGGAGTATATTAAATGATGTAAGTCAAGATAAGGTTTAAATTCCATCATAAAATAAAACATGGGAATACTTTGTAATTTAAAAATTGATAGGTACACAAACATCCTAGAAACATGCATTTTAATGATTAAAGAGTTCTTAGAGGGAATTTTTCGGTGTCTACATTTAACTCCACTTTGATATTTTAGTACATACATATAAAATTAAATGAGAAATGATATGGATAATATATTTTTTTACTCATAAAACAAACTAAAAGCTATGTGGGAAGCTTGAAAAAATGTTATTTCTTTTTTTACAGGTACATGGCCGAGTGTTTTTCTATACATGCATGGGTGAGTGTTTATATTAATAAGGCTATTAAATATAAAAAAATAAAAATGATATACATTTTTAATTAAATATGTGTATAATGTTCATGTAAGACTTCATGCCTTTAAATATATGATCCATCCTGAACATGTTTGCAAGTACATTTTTTAGTGATAAAAACAAAGTTACACCAAAATTTTGAGTAGTATTATAAATGGAAATAGATACAATATTGATTAAAATAATACATAAATTTGATGTAATATTAATTTTAGGTGGATTAAAAACCCCTTATAATAAATAGGTCTCCACATTTTAGTAAAATTTGAATCCCTAGAAATTGGAATTAGATGCCTTGTCAATTCCAGGTTTGTAAGTCCTGTTAGAGTGGGCCACAATCAAGGATCAGTCTAGATAGGATCAAATGCATGAAGAAAACCTATATAGTGTAGTGAAATACAAAAACCAACTCAAAAATAATAAGTTTGTCTTCATAATAAAGAAATTAGATTAGCAACATTTACTCATTTGCTCATTATCAATTAGATCTTTAGGAAGGTACATTATATAGGTGAAAGATAAACATGTATTCACATCCTAATAAATTTAGGATTATATTTCAAAATTAACTTTATTAAACACCTAATTAACACCTAAGCAAGCTAATTAAACATGTGTAGGGAAAACCCATTAAATGTAATAAAAACCTACACTAACACCCCCCTTAAGCATAGCTTAGGTAGGTAGTGGAATTGGGTCATTGAAATTGGACTCCAAACATAGTGAGAATCTTTGAATCCAAAGAGCCTTAGTGGAAACATTAAAAAATCCTATGTATTCTAACTATGTAGAAGATAAAGTAATAGTATTATGCTTTTTTATTGACCAACTAATCGTACCTAAACCAAGGGAGAAAGTATAACTTGAAGTAGACTTACGATTCTAAATATCGCTAGCCCAATCTAAATATATATAACCAATTAAGTCAACATCGATGTTTGCTCCATTATGAATCCTAAAACTATATGTACCTTGAATGTAATAGATAATCCACTTAGCAACTTTCCAGTGTAGCTCATGTTTTTTTTACATAAATCTAGAGACCATGCCCACTGCATATGAAATATCAGGTTAAGTGTGCATAAGGTAGATGAGACTACCAACAAGTTTTCAATATGAGGTAACATCAACCAAAGAAGATGGACAATCAACCTTAATCTTCATAGTAGATAGAAAAGGAGTCATAACTAGCTTATAATCAACCAAGTTAAACCATACAAGTAAATCAATAGCATATTTGGCTGGTGTAATAGTGATCTCAGAGTCAGATTGAGAGATTTTAATCTTGAGGAATTAATGTGACAATCATAAGTCAGTCATTGAGAACTTGTTAGATAGAATAATTTTCACTGCTATGATGGTGGATGAATAACTCCATGTGATTAAAAGGTCATTCATATAGATAATCAAAATCAATAGTGAATCATCCTATGGTAAACCCAAATGAAAGAATGAAAGAGTCCACTTGGCATAATAAGATCAAGGAGATTTTTTGAGGACATAGGTTTTCAAAGTTTGTAAACTAAAGAGGAATCTTCAACAAATCTTTCTGGTTTATCGATGTATATTTTTTATTTGAGGTCATGTGAAGAAAGGCACTCTTTACATCTATCTGATGAACATCCCAAAAGTGTGTTGTGGCTATAGTAAGAGTGAGTCAGATTGATTTCATATTATAAATTGGGGTATATGTCTTGGTATAGTTAATGCTAGGTACCTGAGAAAAATCCTTTACTACCAAACATGCTTTGAAATTTTCTACGAACCTATCTAATGTAAATTTTGTTTGGTAGATCCACCTACATCAAACAAGTTTTCTTCCCTTAGGAAGAGGGACTAAATCCCAAGTGTTTTTCCTCAACAAGGAACCATACTCCTCTTCCATAGTAGTATCCCACTTAAGAGTGCCTGATGCATCATGAAATGATTACATATCAAAAGTAGATGTAATGAAATCATGTTGGGCATCCTATAATTATGAATGAGTTTTATTATTGTCTAACAGATCTCTAACCCATTGGCTAACACTTTGTAGTGTTTGTCTAAACCAAAGAGCACCAGTGTTCAAAGAGTCAGGAGGAGATTCCATATCCTTTGATGATATTTTGTGAGAATGATAAAGTGAGTCCTTATCAATTTTCTCATCATTAGAGCTATAATAAGAATTTTGATCATCAGGGAGCTACTCAAGTAGATCTAAATCATCAAAAATGTCATAAAATTCTACTACATCTAAGGAAGGTGGAGAGGTTTTGAGTGTGGAGTTTTAAGGACCCTCTTGAAAATGAAGACTCCTCTTAATGAAAAACTCATTAGTGGTGGGATGGATAAACCTATATCCCTTAATACCCTCATTATATCTAATGAATATGTAAGGTTGACTATGAGGTTCCATTGCCTTATGTTTCTTCTTTAGAATGTAATCCATCATAGGAGATCCAAAAAATTATAAGTGATTCATTATGGGTTTTTAACCACTCTAAGATTTGAAAGGAGTGAATCCCTTCAATTATTTATAAGGAACTTAGTTATGGATATAACAATCACAATTGATGTCCTCAACCCAATACTGAGGTGTAAGAGACTTGGAGTGTGGCATATAGTTGGCCATTTTCTTTAAGGACCTATTATTATGCTCTATAACACCATTATACTTAGGAAAATATGAAACTATACATTATAGTTTAATACCCTTTGATGTGCATAATTACTCAAAGTGGTTATTGACATACTCACCACCATTATCAATGTGCAAATTATTAATGGCTTAACTTGAATATATTTCTACAATCACTTTGAAGTCTTGAAAATTATCAAAGACCTCAAATTTGTGCTTAATAAATTACACCCAAGAATATATCAAAAAGTCATCGATGAAAGTAAGCATGTATTTAGTCTTATTAAATGAAGGAGCTAGAAATGGTTTGACAATGTCATTGTGAACTAGTTCCAATGTCTGAGCAGCTCTTCAAGATTTTCCTTTGTCATAATTATCTTTAGGATGCTTACCAAGTATGTAACCCTAGTAAATTCCATCATAAAACTTGACTTATGGCAACCCTAAAAACATTTAGTGACAAATGATTTTCTCCAGTTAGTGATCATTGAGATGGCTAAATTGCTCATGCCATAATTTACTCATCCCATCTAAATGAGTGAGTAGTGCAGTAGAGGGTTGATCAGGATTAAAATGTGAGAAAGTATACAATCATGATTGGTGATCTACTTTCACAAATACAATAATGGATTCACTATCTACTTCCCTAATAACTACTAGAATAGGTGTGAACTCAACTATCTTGCCCAAACTGATGTGAGTGATCTAATAAATAGATATGAGATTGGTGGATAAAGAGAGAACACATAGAATATCACAATATTTCCCATAATTCACTTCAATATATCCTCTCCCACATAATTATGTGGAAGTATCATCACCCAACAAAATAGAAGGCATAGAATAAGGCTTAAAGGATGAGAACATATCTTGAGATGAATCCATGTGGTGTGAAGCACCTAAATCAATTAATCATGTGGAAGGCGAGGACACATTACAATAAGTGCTTTTCCCTTATATTTTCCTCTTTTTACTATCTTTGGCCTTATAAGACTCCTATTCTGATGAAATCTAATTGGCTGAATCAAAACCATTGATATTATGCTTCTCAAGCATCTTAGTCAGTTAGCCAATCTACTTCTTCATGCATTTGGATTAATCACGCCTATATTTCTTATAATAGGCACATTTGAGTCACTCTTTCTTGGGTTTCCCATTTGAAGAGGACTCTTTTGATGATTTTGACTTAGTGTCACATTTTTTACCCTTCCTTTGTTTTGGGTCCTTTCTCTGTTTCCTTTCCTTACTACTAGAAGCCTTTTGTTTGTCATGACTCATAATTAAGACATGTGATTTATATGATTCAATTTAACCATTTGAATAAGATTTTCTTGCTCCTAAGTCATGTCAATAGAAAATTCATCTAAGGAAGACATGGTCCATGTAGC
Organism: Torreya grandis; assembly: GCA_037957365.1. Classification (NCBI taxonomy): domain Eukaryota; kingdom Viridiplantae; phylum Streptophyta; class Pinopsida; order Cupressales; family Taxaceae; genus Torreya; species Torreya grandis. The sequence continues at coordinate 1,848,358 of JARHVA010002253.1, read as the reverse complement.
TCCAAGGACACACTTGGTGGTGTGGAAGGTAGAATAGAAGACATAATAGTCGAATCCCAATTTGAAAATAATGGAAAGAATCAATTTGATCATCCTTTTTTTCAATGCCACACAATTTCAACTAGCCTAAGTGATTTTAACTTTATAAAGAATTCATGTATAGTGTCAAGTCACCTGGGCTCAAACTAATGAGATCATTCTCCAACTCATGGCCTCTCATTATGTCATTATTCCCAAAGAGTTTTTATAATGTGGTTTATAATTCATTATGAGTATCTATAAATTCAATATAAAATATTAGGTTGGGAGACATAAACAGGCATAGAAGATCGTAGGCTTTGTCATTTATGTTAAACCACCTCACCTTCTCTGCATAAAGTTCCAATGTTTTTCTATACCCATCATGATTCAATGTAAGAATTTACTCTTCAAGAGTATTTTCATGTTAAATTTCCACTCGTGATAGTTGAGTGGTGCAAGAAGCTGAAATGAACTCTATTCCATGGTGCAAAAAAGAAGTATGTGCTGAGGTGTGTGTGGTGAAAGACTAGGAATGTGAAACCCATTGAATATATAGAGGTTAAATTTTAAAATAAATGAAAATATCATCAATTCAAAGAGATAAAAAAATCACACTTTCAAAAAAAATGGCACCAAAAAAAGAGTTATTCGCTGAAAGTTATGGAAGTTTGAATGTTTCTTGCTCATAAAAAAATAATGATCTCCACTTTGCATAAATTGTTTTTAGGTTTACAAAAGATTGGCTAAAATTTTTGAGGAAAAATTAATCCCACTTGAGTTAGTTTTTACCAAGGGATAAAAGCTAGGATTAGTGTCCCCTTGATTGATTTGATTTATGGGGGAATTATGTCACCCTAAAATTACCTCTAATTTGCTAATGAATAGTGTCACATGACACTAGCTTAAATTTGATAGTTGGATGGATGTCATGTCTGACTATGGGCATAAATATTCGTGTAGACATGAATATATAGGATACATGAAAATTCATGGTGAGGTTTATTTATGGATGTGGTTATGTTTGGGTAGACACAAGTGGTGGACATGTCAGGCCAAGGGACATGGGCATGGGCAGGCATGACATCATGAGCTCAATAAGCATGTAGACATGGGAGATGCACATTAAAAGGCACGTATGAATGAATACATATATATGATACGATGGTGGATAAATTAATGATGAGGGCACATGTTTGTGGTCATGTGGGCATGAAGGCTTTGGGGCATTGGCACATCGACATAGATGCAAGTCATGTTAACATGAATGGTAGGGATGTGTGGGAATGGGTCATGTTAGCGTGGGTGGTATATATGAAAATGAATGAAATTAAAGGACATGGGGGAAATTTTTGAGTCTACATTTTTTCTATAAGTCATTGCACCAGTAGAAATGGCATGAAACTAGCAAGGAAAAACTTGGACTTTGAAAAATCTATATGGTTTCCTCAAAAAATACCAAAGACCCACTTCATATTTCAAAAAACTTATAAAAACATATGAATATTTTTATAATTCAAGTATCAATTGGTATGTAATTTTTATATTTCAAAAAATGCCCTTCAAACCCTCTAAAAATATTTTAAAATGACAATTAGGAAACTAGATTGTGTTTATAGCCAATCTTAGGGTTCTAACACCTTATGAATCCAAAAAAATTGTTTATTTTTCATTTGAATACATAGAAAATATATATTTTCATTTTTTTAAAACCTTAACAAACCCTTGAAAACCAGAATCAATGAAAAAAACCCTGAACAAGCTAGAATACTAGATGGCACAACAGGAACAATGACATTTAGCTACCAAAAAAGGATCTGATACCATGTTAGGGTAGGTCACAATCGAGGATTGATATATATAGGATCGAATACATGAATAAAATATTTGGAGTTTTAAAATATATAAAAAACTCAAAATGAAAACACTTGTCTCCATAATAAATAAATTGTATTAGCAACATTTACTTATTTTCTCATTAGCCATAAAATATTTAGGAAGGTATATTATATAGGTGAAAGATAAACATATCCTCACACCCTCATAAATGTGGGATTATCTTTCACAATGAACTTTATTAAAAACCTAAGTGATGCCTAAACAATCTAACTAAACATGTGCATGGAAAAACCATTAAATGGAACAAAAACCTATACTAACAAATCCATCTTGTTAAATATGGTAGTACATGTGACCAAATAACATGTATATAAATATGATGGGTGGAATGTATGCCCTATTTTAAGATTTGGGATAAACTTATGAAGAACATATCTCATAGGAAAAAGGATTACACTCATCACATGTAAGATAACAGATAAATCCATTGACGCCTAACATATATAAAAATGTAATATTAGAATCATGTATAAATAATTTAACCCATGATAGTCTATGATATAACTAATATAAATGCATGAATAGTTTTTCCTATATGCATGAAATGCAACCAATGTAGGATCAAAGAAATACCCAATGTAAGAATAAAATATGAGCATATAATATTAATGTTATATGTTATAGTAATCTAAAGCATAAATATGCTTCCATTCTATTAATAGATTCACAAGAGGAATCATTTTAACATGTGCAATTTATTAATATAAAAATGTGCACCATAGCCTAGTCAAAATGTACATTCATCTTGTAATAATTTGATAAAAAAAAAAATGAAATCATAACATATAATTGTAGACACCTAAATTTGGTATCAAACACTTGGAAATATTATTTTTCACATATTTTTGACATACATGACTTGTGTTTACACATTTCACTTTTGTGCACACTTTCTCCTATCTCTTTATCTATATATTGACTTTTCTAACACAATTTTATATCACTCATATTTAGAATCTCATTATATTGTGCCAAAATGATCTATAATCCTAATTAGACTATCTCCATATTCTAGACCCCTAATTTTTAATTTCTATATAGAGCTCAAAATAGTTAGACTCTTTCAATTACCACAAATGTCTACATTCAATGATAGTGTCTGAGTATCCTTAACAGCTTTATTTCAAACTAAAATTTATCCCTAGGTCATCCTAAGCATGTCCATGTTAGTTATGGGGGTAAATATAAAAGAGTCATATATAAATACAAATCAAACTTAAGGCTATACCTATTTAACATCTATCTAGCACTCATCTTGACAAATCTTAAAAAATACATTTGCACACCTTTGAGACATGATCCAAAAGAATTTAAATATGATAACCCACCAAATGATCAACCCTAAATCCAAGTCTAAATACAAACATAGGTCAAAGTTACATGTTTTTAAGTGTTGAAATCTAAAGCATTGTATTGAATTCTAGTGAATCATAATTGAGCTCACACACACCTAGGTAGGAGAGCTATGTGCAATTTGAGGCATATTTGGAGTATGTGAACATTGGAAACACTAAAAACTAAACATGGAGTGGTTAGGGTTGTCCAACCCATTTTTATAACCATTTTTCCAAGTCTATCTTATGTCAAAATTGAAGATAGCATTTTAAGGCATCGAGAAACAAAATCATAATATACACACAAGACCAAGGTCAAAATGTATAAAAAAACCATCTAGACATGCAAGTTAAATGATCTATTTTATAATATACTAAAAAAATTACTCTATATAGTGTGAATAGATAGTGGATGGTACTAGTTTTCATAGGTGTCTGGGCTTTGTCATTAGTGTTGGCATAGGTTTTGATAGTTTGTAGCCTGAGTTGAGTAATCAGAAATCTATTACAAATTTATTTGGTGGACTATGACATAGGTAGTGAGCAATACAAAACATAATATGATACAAGTTCCTTCTCTTACCTCTTTGCTTAGTCATTTTTATATTTAGTAAATGCAGTCAATCTCTCTATTGCATTCAAATTTATGTAGTTTTTTTTCATATTTTATGTAATTTAAATTTCAATAATTTAATATTATTTAGGTCACCTAAATCAAAATAAGTTAAAACACTATGGTGAACCCTATATTTTTTTTAGAGCTCAATAAACCTTAGATATTATCCCTCAGGATTTCATATTCCTTCTTAGGGTTTCATGTTTTTGTATTAAGGTTTGATTTCTGATTTCCACTTCATTTATCTTTACTTATTTTAAGGTTTCAATAGTTAGTATATAATATTGCAAACCCTATATTCTTATGTTTTGCCTTATAGGATTAGATATTTTTCTTGTGATCCTTGTCATCATAGGGTTTTATAAGTTTTCCATGGTGTTCATCCATCAAATCGTACTATGGTGTATATTATGGTTCCTTATTTTCTACCCATAATGTGTCTTATAGTTTACAAATGAGTAGATAAAAGTGGATGTAGATACTCCTAATTTTGTGTCTAATGATAGATCTTGTGTGAATTATAATCATGCTTATATGAATGACAGTAATAAATATATTGATTATGATTATGGGCATGATGATGTAGAGGATTGGTATTCTAGTGATGTATATTTTTAAAATAGTAATTAAGGAGAAGCAAGAAAAATCAATCATATAATTTAAGAAATTGACCCTCTTTTCCCTTCCTTAGATCTTTCCTCTAGTCATGAAGTAGAACAAGAAGAAATTAAAATGAATTAACTAACATACTTATTTATCCTACTAAGCTTTTAATTAAGAAATTTGATACATTAAATAAATGGATAGATGATATACATATTTCCTCTCATGATGTTATAATTAGTAATGATGTTTCTAAATATAATGATTCTTCTAGTGACACGAAATTTTATTATACTCCTTTATTTGAACTCTAAACCACACAATATATCTCTATTGAAATTTATTGTGTTACAATTTTTAATAAAATCAATGATATTAATGTTTGTGATGAATCTTGCACACCTATGTACAATATAGATGGCGAGATGAAACCAATGAATGGATATTTAAAAACCCTCACCAAACTTACTAGCCATCTAGTGTCCTTGATCCATGAAATAGGTGAGCTTAAAAATAAATTTGTTAGATTAACTATAGAATCTAAATCATATAATGCTCATTTTCATGATAATATCATACTATGCCAACCTATTGTATGAATGATACTCAATCCTCCTATCCATAAGTATTTATTATGCCTACATTTAATTTATTTGATGGATATGGAGATCATCACATACCCATATTGCATAATTTATTTCTTTTTTTGGAGGTTTTTCATGTGATTGGGTGATATTATTAAAATATATATATCAAATTTTAATAGGTGAAACCTTAGATTGATTATACAATTTACCTAGTGGGTCTATGTATTTTTTTCTTAAAGCTAGAAGAGGCTTTCCTATCTCATTTAAACAAGAATAAAGGCCCATAGTTAAAATTGGAACACCTCAAAAATCTTCAACAAGGTTATGATGAATCCATAAAAGATCACATTTTAAGATTTAAAAATACATTACATTACTTGATATATAAACCCATCGATTTAGAGCATAAATCATCTTTAGCAAAGGGATTTTATAGTTATTTAAAGAAAAGGCACTATTTCATGCCTATAGTTATTTTTAGCAACTTTAATATGAGATCCTTTATTATGAAAGTGATATATTTCAAATACATACTCTCTTTAATAAATCTAAAAATTCCCAAAATTCAACAACTTCAAGGATTAAAAGTGAATCTTCACCTGATAAGGAAGTTAAAAATAAGCTATTTCATAAGATGATGAGTCACATGAGTCCTAATTTTATAGATGTGCATTAAACTATCTAATTTCATTCTAATCAAAATCAAGTGTTATTTTATGAAGATTCCTTGATAGGAGCTTGATCATATTTCATTCTAATCAAAATCACCCTACATATCATTTAAAATGAGTGGGGAAAGATCATTTTGTAACGATCATTGTATCAATGGGCATAGACATAATAATTTTTATGCATTGTAAAATAGAATTGAATAAATTCTGGATAGCAGTGTTATTACATTTGAAATAAATTGACAATACTCCCAAAAATTTGGCTTCTCCATCTTCTTATACTTCACACTCTACTAAGGATGATATATGCCAAGATGTTCCTAGAAAGGAACCAATCGTCATTCAAGCTCTTATTGTAGGTAAACATAGAAAATGTATTTACATTTAGGATAATGTACAATGCAATGCATACACAATTTATTTTCTTAGATAATTTAAATATGTTGAAAGTTATAGCATATGAGATCTTATGAGGATGAAATAGGAAATATTATTATACCAATTTCTCGTAGGCCTAAGACAGTTGATACATTATTTTATGTGAAGCTTGTTATTACATATTAAACAATTCAATGAAATACTTGGGAAAACATGGATACAATAAATGGAAAAAACATTGGGTACTATTAATATGAATATTTCATTCGATTTCCAAGGTAGTTTTCTTACTTATCAAAGAGAGAAAATTTGGAAATAATATTCTTACCAAGAATATAGTTACATATTAAAACATGCAAATATGAATGCCAAATCAAAGTAAACAAAGTATAAATCAAGAAATTAAGTAAGTAGTGAATAATCCTACTCCACGTGAAGAGCAAGAAAGGAAAAAACCTCAATCTCTTATCATTGGTCAAGAAATAATACATGCATATTTAACAAAGATATTAAATACAAATGCAATTATTCTAGAGAGATTAATGTTAGATGTGAATTTCCATGATCCACTTACTTTTGAGTTACATCAACTCACTCCACATAAGCTAGTGTGTGAAGAATATCCATTTAGCACACATACATTTCCATAACAATTCATCTCACTCAATGTTATTTAATATAAGGACATATGAAATGAATACCAATTGATGAAGACCATAAGAAATCCAACAAATCATTCCAAAAATATGATGTGTTTGGTTATACATATCCCACAATAAATATACAAGAATGATTGGAATGATGAGTCCAAAATAGTAGATTACAACATATATAAGATAAGACATACATACCACTATGAAATTGAGGGGATCATTGGTTATAAGGAACATAATTCATTGCAAATAAATAAAAAATTAAAAAAATTAAAATATTCCAAGAAGTCAAAATCATGACCCATGCATGATATACCTTGTCAATTATATGATTGATTGAAGTTATTCATAATATACATGGTGAATTACATATCTATTCTCTTTGCATATTCATTTCATAGTATAAATGACTAGGATGTAGGCATAAAAATTGCATGTGGTACATAGACATACAAAATAATGATTCTTTACACCCATGGACTACCTTTATATGTTTAGGGCATGCATATTTTGGGGTCATATTTGCACACTTATGAGGTTATATATTTATTTATTATTCCACTAATCATATTAAATTATCATATATTAATTTATCTTGATAATAGTTTCTAGAGTATTATTTCCTTTAGGTATTGTGATTTAATATACTATATGATGACATTGATTGATTATGTAGACTAGAATTTACTATTTTGTGTGTGTTGATGATGTTTATTGTTACATTGTGTGATGATTAATGTGTGCTATATTGCATGTTATATGTGTTCATTAATTTTTTTTCATGTCATGCGTCAATTGTGTGGAGGATCCTTTAGTCCATGTTGTATGTGTTAGGTTAGAGTCAAGTCAGATTCGAGTTATGTTTTGAGTGTTTGTGTGTTTCATGATCATGATGTAGTTTTTTTTTGTGTGTATTATTTTGGATACATACATGAATGTTTATGATCTCAGTGTCATGATCTATATCACATGTGCTTATATTGAGAGAGATTTCATGATTTATATCATACATCTATCTACGATGCTTATTATTGTAATGATTACAATTATGTGCCTAATTCATATATGTCCTTGACATGATACTTGTATACCCAATTAATTGGATTAAATATTTCATGGGTGTGTTGATGATCAAATATTTATAAGATGACATATCTAATCATGTTTGTACATGTTGTCCCCCAAAAATATCACTCATTTTTGGGACAACATTTGAACTATTTTGGTCCTATAGACCAAATTCCTCTCTTCCCCTTTCAAAAATTATTCTGAGCATTTAGGTTCTTCATTTTTCAAAGCTTTCTCAAAAATTGATGAAATCTATAGGCTTGAATCTACAGACTCTGCGGGAAGAAATCTATGGACTATGCAGGCTTAAAACTATGGACTATGCAGGCTTAAAACTATGGACTCTGCAGGCTCATTTCTATAGACTCTTTCAAGGCTCAAGATAAAACTTAGATAAAACTACAGACTTCACAGGTTGATTTCTACGGACTCTATAGGAAAGAAGCAAGCTCTCAACACTTCAGCGATTTCAAGGTTGGTTTAACGACAAGGTTCAACCAAAATGTCCATCGGCAATCTTCTAAGCAAGGATTGAAGCATTGAATCATTGAACCGTTGAACCTTGAACCATTTTGGTTCAATGGGTTCAAAGGTTCAACATCATCAGCAAGAGTTAAGCGCATTTGTCAAGGTTCAAAGTTTAACCGCTTCAAGGTTCAACAGCTGCAAAACACTTATCAAAGAGAAGAAGGCTTGAACCATTGAACCACTTTGGTTCAAAGGTTCAATGGTTCAATAGGTTCAACGACCAAATGGTTCAATGCATTTGGTTCAAAAAGATCAAAAGGACTTAGCCAAATAAAAATAATGAACCGATTGAACTGTTGAACCTTGAACCAAAAGGTTCAACGAGTTCACAGGTTCAACCAGTATGATGAATATCAAAGAGATTAGAAAGAAAAAGTGACGAACAAAGGATGAACCAATGAACTAATTAAACCTTGAACTGAAAGAGTTCAATGGCTCATGGGTTCAAAGGCGGCCTCAGTCAAGGAAAGAAGCAACAAACATGTGGTTCAATGGATGGTTCAACCAAGGAGCGGGAAAGTGATTGAACTAGGAAGCAATGGAACAAAAGAGGCAGAATGAACCAATGAACTAATGAACCAATGTACTTTTAGTGGGTTCAAAGGTTTAAGGTTCAACATGGTTCAAAGCGGCTAGCTGAAAAGAAGAACTTCAATCAAATTTAAAGTAAGGGAATATCTGTTGAAATTCAAATAAAGCGCAAAACTTGAAGGAAGAACCAAGCGACTAGCTGAAAAGATAGCTCAGGAGCTTAAATTCTAGGAAGAGACAAAGCTGGAAAGGACAAAAGTGGAAAGAGGGAAAAGCCTAAAATATCTACATAGAATTTATTCTGGTAGCTGGAACAGTCTGTAGAATAGATTTCGAGCTTGCAAACATTGAAGGCATGATCTGTTAGTCTCTTTTGGAGTAAAGATAAAATGAACAGCTGTGCAGACATCAAAGGGGACAAACTAGATGATCAAGACCCAGGAAAAGACATATTAGATGAATAGACACGCCATAGTTAAGGCAACACACTATTTCAGGCATGGTCCCTCTAGATAGAACTGAAGGTGCATTGAAGGTATTGACTATAGCATAGGCCATCCCATGGGAGAGAGCACCAAACCTTACTTGGTGGCTATATATTGTAATCTCTTTTATTTTTTTAAGGAGATATTTCCGTTACTAGAAGCAAAACTCTGCCTAAATTGAAAGGCGAAATCTGAGACTTTGAGCTCAGATTGTTGTTCATATCATTTTATCTGAATGAGAAAGTAAGTTGTTTGAAGACTTTGTGCTGTCATAGCTTGTATCATTTTAGGAGATTTTTCTTATGTCTGTCTTCTGAATGTGTTCTTGTGTATTTAATTTGGCAAGTAGAACTAGTGGAAGTAATCAGGAAGGTGTCCTAAAGCCAACTACTTGCAGACTTTGTGTTGTCATAGTTGTCTTCAGCGTGTGTTTATTTTCTGTTCCTATGTAAAGGACCTTGGGATGACTTTGTGCCCCCATTGTTCTTCATATTTTACTCTTTGGGTAGTTGAGGTGGAAACTTTGCATTCTATTTCATCTTGCTGGTTACTGTGCTTGTGTTACTAGTTTCTTGTCTTACCTGAAAGAACTCCTGCTATTTCCTGTAAGAACAATTCTGAAAGAAGAGAAGTGCCTTCAGTATTCTCACTAGGATTTTCTCCTTTGTTTGTGAGCATCATCTTTGAAATAAGAGAGATGGATGGTGTATCCTACCCCTAAGTGTTATTTTCTACTTATATATATAATATATAACACCTTTATACCTATAGGGAACCTCCCCTTGATGAGTGAGAGATTTGTCCCCTTTAGATGTGGTAAACTTGAAACTTTGGATGACCAATCTCCCTATGCTGTGGTTGAAGAGACCTATTTTTCTCACCAGTTAGCTGGTTGAAAAAATATTCATCCAACAGTTTTTGGTGACTCCACTGGGGATGAACATGCAGCCTGAAGCCTCAAGTTTCAGATTGAAGTAGTCCCTGCCCTTATCCATTATAGAATCTGGCGACTCCATTCTGTGTCTTACCCATTATCATTATAGCCTTACCATTTTCCTCCATCTCCATTATTTTATCTAGTCTACAAAACTAGAGCTACTGGGAAAAAGTGCACAGTTTGAAGCCTCAAGCCTCAAGCTGAAGCAGGGCCAATTCTTTTTCATTTTTGTTCTACAATCTAGCCACTCCACCCAGATTTGTTATCCCTATTTTTCATAATTAAATCATGGTATTTTAAGGCCCCTGGGGTAACTCATTTGGCCCATTCAACTTGACTCCACCTTTTCATGAACTTCCACATAGCTCAAGAAAGAACTTCCCCAAATTCTTTGGAGATAGGAAAGTTCACCCTGATGAACACATTGCAGTCTTCAGCATAGCTTGTGGTGTGATAGGGGTAGAATTTGAAGATGTGGCAGTCAAGATTTTTGTGGAGACCCTACAAGGTGCTACTATAGAATGGTTCTACCATCTGCAGGCTCAATTAGTGATAGACTGGAACACCCTAAAATCCAAGTTCGAAGAAAGGTTCAAGCCTATAGAGGATGCCCATGCCTTACTAGCCTAGCTCACCCAGATAAAGAAAGAGCTTCATGAGCCTATGAGGGATTTTATTTCCAAGTTTGACAAGTCGAGAAATAGGATTCCTGCAATTGCTCAGCCAACACCTGAAAACCTCAAATGATTCTTCATCAACTCATAGCTACCTGAAGTGAGTTTTCTATTGAGGCATGCTGGCCACATAGACCTTGCTATTGCTCAGGACTTGGCTACTGAGGTTGAAGATGACCTTATCTTGGCAGGAAAGATAAGGAGAGATCATAATAGAGATAAACCCTCTTCATCTTTTGAATACTCACCCACAGTCACCATTGATCAAATGGTACAAAAGCTGACAAATGAATTACTAGCCTTGAAAAGGCAAATGGCACAAGGTATGTCTTCTACTCCTTCATATAGAGATGTGCCCAAGAGGACATTCTCCAATCAGCCATATCAAGGCAACACTATCAAAAGTCAAGGGTAACCAAATTGTCTTCCTCCCCCACAGAGGAACCTTGCCCTTGAAACACCTCCAACCAATTCAGCAGTTGGATATCTAGAAACATAACATGCTTTCTCTTTCCAACCTGAGTTTGAGCAAGAAAATGATGCTCATCTCTTCATGGAGGATCAAGAAGAATCAGCTAGTGACTCCCACATTGGTTTCTTGAATTACCAAGATAAACCCAGAAGTGAAGATGAAGCAGTCGAAGGATCATACACAATATTCACCCAGTCCAAGAATCAGTCAGCCCAGCAAGTCGACAAAGAAAAGATAAAGGAGTGACCCCAACCAACAATTTCAATTGCTAAGTAGAGAACCCTCTTCCTTTCCAGTCAAAGGACCCAGTGATTGCCAAAAAGGTAAGTACATCGAACATTTTTGCACCTTCTACTTCAAATTTGTAGACCAGTCCTCCCCCTCCCAAAAACCAAAAGGATGAACTCCCATCCCCTTTTCTAAGTCCATTTCAATCATCTGACATAATTAATCATGTTGAGAAATCCAAAATTTAAATGACTAAATTTGAATTCCTGTAAGCCAATCCTGAGTAGTTAAACATTGGTGGAGAACTAAGTATGGACCTGTCTAAGGCAAAAATTATGGTCACCCAAACATCAGTCCCTATAGAATTTGAGCCTTTAGGCAGGGGTAATTACTTCTTGACCATAGAGGATGCTCATGTCTCAGCTGATGAAAGTCCTGTAGCTGACAATCCAGGATTTGATCCAAACAAGACATCAGAAGAATTGGTAGGGTGTAGTACAAATGAAGAAGGATCTTCTATCTCCAATGAAGAGAAATCTGATAGAATATTAGCTTCTGATGATGCTTGGATCCTAGAATCTATTGACAGTAATTCTTCTACCAATGCTAGAGTTGGGACTATGTTGATATCTCCGCAAGGATATATTTTTCCTTCATGCAATTTGCAGTTTAGAAACACCAACAACATAGCTAAATGTGAATCTCTATTTCTTGGATTAAAGGCTACTCAAGAACAAGATGTCAAACTCCTTCACACCAAAGAAGATGATAAACTAATGGTTTGTCAGGAGTTTGATGCTGATAATCAAAACATGTGCTGGACTAAACTAGTAGAATAACAAACTATGGTAGTGGACCATACTGCTATACTCTGAAGTCAGCATAAGGAACTCTTCACAGATAGAGCAAGGAATTATGATTTTTAGAGAGAAGACCATGTCTTGCCATGGAGCAAGAGGAGAAAGCCAAAAGGATTGCACAGAAAATGTGATTCCTGGTTGAGAGTTCTATTTACCCATCACCGATTCTTGAGACAAAATGGTTTCCTACTAGTTTATCAGGATGGAATGCCATTTTCATTATCTCACAATGGGTAACATCTGAATCACTTCAATTCTTGAAGTATCAGATAAGTTCACCTGTACATATGTACATTTGTATAGTCTTTGGTTCTATTTTGTGCTTTTTGTTTTTGTTTCATTTTTTGGAGCCTTTTTTTTTGGGTAGCATGACTCCATAGCCCAATGGCACACTTCAAAACACCATAGAGCAAGGAATTATGATTTTTAGAGAGAAGACCATGTCTTGCCATGGAGCAAGAGGAGAAAGCCAAAAGGAGTGCACAGAAAATGTGATTCCTGGTTGAGAGTTCCATTTACCCATCACTGATTCTTGAGACAAAATGGTTTCCTACTAGTTTATCAGGATGGAATGCCATTTTCATTATCTCACAATGGGTAGCATCTGAATCACTTCAATTCTTGAAGTATCAGATAAGTTCACTTGTACATATGTACATTTGTATAGTCTTTGGTTCTATTTTGTGCTTTTTGTTTTTGTTTCATTTTTTGGAGCCTTTCTTTTTGGGTAGCATGACTCCATAGCCCAATGGCACACTTCAAAGCACCATAGATTTTGGTTTCTACTCCCCTCAGCTGTTCCAAGATTTCAACTGAATGAAGTTCCCCAACTGGATTTAGTTGTTGTCCCCCAAAAATATCACTCATTTTTTGGACAAAATTTGAACTATTTTGGTCTTATAGACCAAAATCCTCTCTTCCCCTTTCAAAAATTGTTCTGAGCATTCAAGTTCTTCATTTTTCAAAGCTTTCTCAGAAATATATAGACTTTGCAGGTTTGAATCTACAAACTCTGTAGGAAGAAATCTATGGACTCTGCAGGCTTAAAACTATGGACTCTATAGGCTTAAAACTACAGACTCCGTAGGCTCATTTTTATGGACTCTTTCAAGGCTTGAGAGAAAACTTAGAGAAAACTACGGACTTCACAGGGTGATTTCTACAAACTCTACAGGAAAGAAGCAAGCTCTCAACACTTTGGCGATTTCAAGGTTGGTTCAATGACAAGGTTCAACCAAAATGTCCATCGGCAAGCTTCTAAGCAAGGATTGAACCATTGAACTGTTGAACCTTGAACCATTTTGGTTCAATGGGTTCAATGGGTTCAAAGGTTCAATGTCATCAGCAAGAGTTAATCACATTTGTCAAGGTTCAAATTTCAACCACTTCAAGGTTCAACGGCTTCAAAACACTTATCAAAGAGAAGAAGGCTTGAACCATTGAACCGTTGAACCACTTTGGTTCAAAGGTTCAACGGGTTCAATGGTTCAACAGGTTCAATGATCAAATGGTTCAACACATTTGGTTAAAAAAGATCAAAAGGACTTAGCCAAATAAAAATAATCTACTGATTGAACCATTGAACCAAAAGGTTCACGAGTTCACAGGTTCAAAGGTTCAACCAGTGCGATGAAGATCAAAGAGCTTAGAAAGAACAAGTGATAGACAAAGGATGAACCAATGAACTGATTGAACCTTGAACCAAAAGACTTCAAAGTTTAATAGTTCATGGGTTCAAAGGTTCAAAGGCAGCCTCAATCAAGGAAAGAAGAAACAAACAGGTGGTTCAATGGATGGTTCAACTAAGGAGTGGGAAAGTGATTGAACCAAGAAGTGATGGAACAAAAGAGGTAGAATGAACCAATGAACCAACGTACTTTTATCAGGTTCAAAGGTTTAAGGTTCAACATGGTTCAAAGTGGCTAACGACCATTGATGGCCCTGCAGATGTCAAATTTAAAGTAAGGGAATATCTGTTGAAATTCAAATAAAGCACACAACTTGAAGGAAGAGCCAAGTGACTAGATGAAAAGATAGCCTGGGAGCTTAAATTCTAAGAAGAGATAAAGTTGGAAAGGACAAAAAAGGAAAGAGGAAAAAGCCTGAGATATCTACATAGAAGTTATTCTGGTAGCTGGAACAGTCTGCATAATAGATTTTTGAGCTTACAAACATTGAAGGCACAGCCTGTTAGTCTCCTTTAGAGTAAAGACAAAATGGACAGATGTGTAGATGTTAGAGGGGATAGACCAGATGATCCAGACCCAAGAAAAGACATATTAGATTAATAGACATGCCATAGTTAAGGCAACACACTATTCCAGGCATGGTCCCTCCAAATAGAACTGAAGGTGCATTAAAGGCATTGACTGCAGCATGGGCCATCCCATGGGAGAGAGTGCCAAACTTTGCTTAGTGGCTATATATTTTAATCTCTTTTATTGTTTTAAGGAGATCTTCTCATTACCAAAAGCAAAACTCTGCCCAAATTGAAAAGCGAATATTGAGACTTTGAGCTCAGATTGTTGTTCATATCATTTTATCTGAATGAGAAAGCAAGTTGTTTGCTGACTTTGAGTTGTCATAGCTTGTATCATTTTAGGAGATTTTTCTTATGTCTATCTTTTGAATGTGTTCTTGTTTATTTAATTTGGCAAGCAGAACTAGTGGAAGTAATCAGGAAGGTGTCTTGAAGCCAACTACTTGTAGACTTTGTGCTGTCATAGTTGTCTTTAGTGTGTGTTTATTTTTTGTTTCTGTGTAAAGGACCTTGGGATGACTTTGTGCCCCCATTGTTCTTCGTATTTTACTCTTTGGGAAATTGAGGTGGAAATTTTGCATTTTGTTTCATCTTGCTGGTTACTGTGCCTGTGTTACTAGTTTCTTGTCCTACATGAAATAACTCCTACTGTTTCCTACAAGAACACTTCTAAAAGAAGAGAAGTGCCTTCAGTGTTCTCACTAGGATTTTCTCCTTTGTTTGTGAGCATCATCTCTAAAATAAGAGATATGGATGGTGTATCCTACCCCTGAGTGTTATTTTCTGCTTATATATATATAGTATATAGTGCCTTTATAGCTATAGGGAACCTCCCCTTGATGAGAGGAGAGATTTGTCCCCTTTGGATGTGGTAAACGTACAAATTTGGATGACCAATCTCCCTATGATATGGTTGAAGAGACCTATTTTTCTCACCAGTTAGCTGGTTGACAAAATATTCACCCAACAGTATAAATACTTTACTTGATTTTATTTTGATATATAACATGATGAGCATAATCATTTATTTTGAGATGAGTGATTCACAAGCTTCATCCCTCTACTCAAAAAGGGAGAGGATATTGTTGGCCATTTTTGTCCTGCATATAGGGCTTTGAAGAACTAAGAAATGTTCCTAATTAGGAGAAGGACCCAATGATGAAAGAGTGAGATCATATTACTGTCAAGCTTTTGAAACACTTTAAGTTAACTCAAAGTGTAAATTGTCAAATTATAAATGATAGGTATAGAGTTTTAGAGACCTTATGGGGTGTCAAAATTTCTTGAAATGAGTATAGAAGTGCATGGTATTCATCTAGTTCTTTATTGTGTTCATCTTGACATTTTGGGTCTAGTGGTAGAAATTCTGAGTAGGCAAATTGGTGTAGTCATATCTTGCACATGTGGAAGAGTCAAGGGGAATTGGTCATATGGTTGTGATCACATTAGTCCCAAGTATCTATGCATTAAATTTCAGGTCATGTTATGAATCATGATAAAATATGTACATGTGCAAAGTTGGGCTCCCAAGTAGTTTGACAGTGTTTTCCCATACTTAGCCAAGTAAACCATACTATCATTAGAACATCATGTGGGAATAAGTGGACCAGTAAACTTGTACATTTTATAAGTATGCTCAAGAGGTCTCATAAGCCAGTGGATCACATCTACATAATGCTTTTGGTCCCAGGAACATACTCTGCAAGTTTCATGTCTTCATACCTTTATTATCTCAAGATCTAAGTCCTCAAAGTTGGTCAAATAATGGGATACATTCACGTAGATGTCAACTTTAAACTACTAAAAAAATCCATCAATGCTTAAATTTGATGGTCTACGAGATTTCAAATACGTCTATGGGTATGTCAAATGATGCTCGTATGAACATCAAATTCAAGTACCATAAAATAATCATTGGGGTTTCAAATAGGTCCAAAATCAAGGACTCACATGCATTCATACATCTAGATCTAAACGGGGTAAGTAGAGTCAATAAGTCAGTGTATTTGAGGGACCAATAAGCATAAATATAATTGGGCATAATGTAAATGGTCCAAGTTAGCAATTGAAAACCAATAAACAAAAGGCAAATCCAAAGAGCTTCCATTAAAGGTCGATGAACTAGTTTTTTCAACCCAGGTCAAAAAAATCTTAAGGACCCATATTACCATTAGAGCTCAATCAATAGTAGACATTATCATAAAAGAAAGATGGCTAAGGACAAGACTCTGTCACCATTGAAGTTTAAACAAGACCTTTGTTCGATACCATTGAACCTGTCGACCCTATTGTAGAGTCATTCCATTGACATGTTCATTGTTTTTAGATAGAGGACCCTCATGTATAGTATCTCCTCAGCTCTCATAGGGTTCTAGAGGTAAACTAGGTCTTTTAAACCAAATACAGAGATCAAAGATGGACTAGTAATGTTGAAAGGAGGATTAAGTAGTCTACAGGTTTCCATGGATATTGTGACTATGTGAAAACTAGTAATTGGATTAGTTTTCATCTATAATGGACCCATGTTCAAGTTAGACCAAATACAGATGTAAAGATGATCATAGAGGGTTATTTATTCTATCAACATGGTCACATTTTTGATAAACAGGTACATATGGCCACCCAAAATAAATGTGGCATAATCTGTTAATCCTAAGACATGGTCCTCATTATCAGATCAGATAGATAATGACATGGATTTCAAGGAAGGAGACTTGGTGGTTGGATAAGGATAATGATCATTCAATTCTTTTACAAAATTCATTCCTTATTGATAAGGTCATGAGTCAGCATCCTTAAGAATGCTAATCCATCGAAAGTGGTTAGGCCTTTTTCAATGCACAACTCTCTCTCTCTCTCTCTCTTTCTCTTTAATATAAATATAGGCTTATAAGATTTGAAATAGATCCCTCTTTTTGGTATGACTAGACTCTACCAAAATTGTACTATAACAACTATTTGATATAATAAAAGACTGAATTTCTCCATTTTATAGCTAAATTGAAGCATTTTTCATGAATTCATTAATGTAGTCAAGTGAATATATGTTTTCCTTGCATCTATATGGGTTTTCTCACCTTCATGAACTATTTTGGTAATCCTCACAAGTCATTCTAAGTGCATATATAGTTTGTTGGTCAAGTTTTGGAAGTGAATAACTAACCTTCCATGCTAGATTAATATCTAGTTCATGCATTTTTTTGAAATAATTATGTGAGTGATTTTTAAAAAATTATTGAATACATCTTATAGTGTATCTTGTGCAAGCATGAGTTTTCAAATCATTGGTGCATCACCACATTTTCATATGTTTTTCATAAGTTATTGTTAATCTCTCTCCCTTTTCCAAGCAAGTGCTAGTTTAAGTTTAGTTTAGGTGATAGATCCAAAAGGAAGTTGACCTTCTCCAAGGGTCTAATCCATTATTAGTATACCCATAGCCTAGGATCAGTCCCATGTTGAACTAGATTTGATCAAAAAGACCTGAACAATCCATCACTCAGCTAAGGTGCAATCTAGAACATCAATAGTTTTAACACGCTTGATGGGACCCATTTTATTTAGCATAATAGAATATGGAAGTTGAGGTGAAGTATTTACAGTAGGAGGAGACATCCATCATCATCAAAAAGCTAAAGATCCTTCAATTTGTAGAGTTTTAGATGGAATTCTCATGCCAAAGGTTTCTACAAGGTTAGAAATTAAAGGTATTCCCTTTGAATTTATTAAATTACCTTCTACTTATAAAAAAACAAGATTCAATAGTACAATGCCTTATCCTCAAAATCAATATTAACCTCCTAGTCATCCCATTATTTTTATCTAAGATATTACCACAATTTCCATAATGATACCAAGGAATCAAGTGTTTGTTCCATTCAATAGGGGTAGTCCCCTCAATTTGGCTCATCTTGATGATATTATCATGTTTGCCCTTAAGAGTATCCCTTTTTCTCAGGAGAATGGGATAAAATAACTTCTATTGAGCACATTCAAATATGTTGCCAACCTTTATTCTATTCACAATGTTACTCATCGGCTATTAGACTACTTGTTGCTTCCTTTAAAATAAAATCATTACAGTGGTATATAAACCTTCTTTTGATTTCCATTGCTACCTAGGATGAGTTAGGTGCAACCTTAGTCAAATAATTTGAAGAAAAATTTGATCACCTATCCTTGGTTGAATAATTTACTACCATAAAAAAGGTACCCCCATGATTTCATGTCTAATTTTAAACTTAGATTCTAAAAGGCATGGACTAGGATACCTACATTAGTTAGACATTCATTAGAGTATGCCTTTTTATACTATCTGAAAGCCCTAAATTCTAATATTAGTGTGATGATATAGTCCATGGGTGGTAGGACTTTTCCAAATGCCTATGAGGTTGTAATAAAAGTAGAGAACAACTTGATACAAGATGGTAAGCTTTCTCCAAGGCCCCCAATGCCTATATTCCCAAAATTACAATCTACCCCACCCCCTCAAGTTCCTCAAATCCCATCTATAGCTCATATTCCATCTCCAAACACCCAAGTTGTAGCCCCTTATAATCAATTTAGTGAGATTAAAGATATGAAAAGCATGTTAAAATATTTTGGAAATGAAATAATTCAACTCAAGAGACAATAATACCAAGGAAGGCATTATCAAAAATATAATCAAAATTATTATTAGCTTTCCAGAGATCAAAGGCCTCCCTATCAAGGTTTCAAAGAAAATAGACCTCCTTATCAGTCACAAGGAACCATAGTGCCAACTAAATCATATACATCTCTTGATCCTAATGCATCTTACACAAGTTCAAGATTTATTTTTCGAACACCTCCTAAACAAAAATTGATGCAAGATTTAGGTTGGCAACCATTTGATCCCAATGATACTCAAAACCAATCCTTGGTATCAAAAAACATTACTATGCCACAAATGCCAAAGGAAGAGATTTGTTTTTAAGGAGGTCAATATCAAGAGATAAATTTTTCACCCTAAGGAGAGTCTCAACAAGATTAAGGGAAATCTAATTCCATTAATGTAAATTGGCAAAATGATGATCAGGTTACATGCAATCAAATTAGTGAAACTAACATAGGTGGTCAAGTTACAACTCTAACTAGAGCTAAAAGAAGAGCCATTAAAGATCCTCAAGATGTGATCAATGATTATAGTACTCATAATGTTTCTTCCAAGAGTAACAAGGATCAATAGAGGTAGTGAAGGTTCCACAAATACGTCTAATTATAGATTAAATAATGGTTTAAATGTTGCAGCCAAAGGCTAGTGGAACATCAATCAACATAATAGATAAAATGAAGAAATAAAATGTTATAATCAACATGTGGGATTCCCTTAATATTAAAAGGTAAAAGGACAATCTCATTTAAGAGCTTTCAACTCTCAAAATGTCCAAAGAGCCAGTTGAGAAATAAAGAGCCATATTGCCTAATTTAGACCAACCTACCAAGCAACCTTATCAACAGGTACATAACATGACAAAGGTGGACAAAAAAAATGTAAAATCAAACATAAACCCTCCTTTTTATCTCTTTTTAATTGTTTTTTACTACTTAGTCCATAATTATATGGTAGATAGTGGAGCTAGTAGCACTGTCATGCCCAAGCAAATTGCAGACAAGCTTGGTCTTGTCTATGAGCCAAATACCAAAGGAGTATTACAATTGGATGGGTCACCAATGAAGATAGTAGGCATAATAAAATATCTAAATTTGACACTACATGCTTTCCCCAATGTTACCATTCATCAAGATGTAGTTGTAGTGGACTTGCCTCCCTATTTTTCCATGTGTCTTTTAAGGGACTTTACTTCAAAGATTGGAGGATACTTGTTAGCTGATTAGAAATATTTGTTGTTTAAAAATAGGTATGGTACTAAAGTGACAATACATTTTGAACCTATTATATTATTTCATTTGAATCCATATATACCAAGTATGGTGAATACTAATTGTGTTATTTCAGATGAGGTGCTAGAAACTAATAAAGTTAAAACTGAGTCACCTTTAGATGGAGTTCCAGATCTATTCCTAGATGAATGGGCCTCTAATTTACATAATCATGATTCCTACAAGATAATTAAATAATAAGGACTTGGTGTCTATTATCTTATTTAAAATAATGTACCAATTCCAACATTAATGAAGGATGATGAGCCTAGCGATGGCTTGTGGCAACTATATTTTGATGGATTTAGGAACAAACATGGCACTAGAGATGGAATGATTTTAATTTATCCAAAAAATCAAAGGTATTTTTCTTCTCTCAATTTTTAGTTTGGTTGTTCCAATAATGTTATTTAATATGAAACACTAGTGCATGGCTTGCAATGGGTAAGAGAAATGAAGGTCAATACCTTACAAGTTTTTGGTGATAGTGAACTAGTAGTTCACCAAGTAAGAGGACTTAATGTCTACAAGAATCCATTAATTAGGTCCTATAATCATAAATTATGAGATTTAGTTGAAGGCTTTCAAGCTTTAAATATTCAATCCATATCAAGAAATAAGAATAAACATGCAGATAGGTTGGCTGCCATTGGGACATAATTTAATATCTTAGATGATATAAAGAATGAAAAAATTCAGTCACACATCAAGGTGGTTGTAAGGCCTTCTATCCTAGAAAACCATGACAATTGGTAAGTATTTTAATATGATAATCATATTGTTAGGTTCTTATGAGAGGAAGAGAAATTCTCCTCAAGGAACCAAGACAAGCACTTGCAACAGTATAATGACCAGATTATGCAACTTAAGACAAATAAGTTGCCTAAAGGGTTGGTTACCCTTGAAAACATATTCAACAGAGATGATGAATTGAGAAAACAAAAGTTTTCTTTATCAACCAAGGAATAACAATATACAAATGTGGAGATTGCAATTGGTAAGAGTTTAAAGCTAGGCAAAGTTTGCACATCTTTAGAGAAGGAAACTTTTATTGAGTTATGTTTAAGTTTTGTAGATGTCTTAGCATGGTAGTATAATGATATCAAAGGATTTGATCCAAGTTTAGCTCAACATACCATTTAGTTAAAAGATGAGACTAGGCCAATCAGACAAAGACAAAGGCCTATTAACCTAAATCTTTAACCTTTGATGAGAGCTGAGCTACATAAGTTCATTGAGTCAGCTATAATATTTCTAATTAAGAACTCAATTTGGGTGCATAACCTTGTCCCAGTATGTAAAAATAATGGTGAAATATGACTATGTGTTGACTTCCATGACTTGAACAAAGCCTCTTTTAAAGACCACTATCCATTGCCATCAATAAAGTAGATTTTACAGTTAGTTGTAGGTTCAAAAAGGTTCTCCTTGTTTGATGGTTATAGTGGTTATAACCAAATTTTGGTCAAAGAAGAAGACCAATTAAAAATAGCCTTCACCACAAAGTGGGGGACATTTTCATATATAAATATTCCATTTTGTTTATGTAATGCTGGATCAAATTTTTAGAAAGCTATGCATATGGCATTGCAAGGTCTCTTTAACAATTTTATACTTATTTATCTGGATGACATAACAGTGTTCTCTGAGAGCAAAAATGAGCATATGATTCACCTCAAACAAGTGTTAGAAATATTTAGGTAATTTGGAGTGTCTTTGAATCCAAAAAAGTGTGTTTTCTCTATTCACGAAGGTAGGCTTCTTAGACATGTAATTTTAAAACATGGTACATGCATAAACCCTAATAGGATAGAATAAATTCTTAAACTTTCCTTTCCTAAGCACAAGAAAGCCTTGAAAATATTTTTATGAAATATTAATTTCATAATGAGATATATTTTAAATTTTGCTACTTTAGCTAGGCCACTCACAACCATGCTAAAGAAGGGTCAGAGCTTCAGCTGGTCCAAAGAAGGATTTTTTTTTGAATAAATAAAGAAAGCTATAGCCAATTCTCCCACACTCCTAAATCCTGATGTCACAAAGGATTTATTCTTATACACCTATGCTAACATTGACACAATTTTATGTATTCTCATGTAGCAGAATAAAGAAACCTTAGAGCATCCAATAACCTTATTTAGTCAAGGCTTAGAAGAATATGAAATAAGGTACTCTTTTGTCGAGAAGCATATACTTTCAATTATAAGGTCTCTTAAAAAATTTAGGTACTTATTGTCCAATAATAAGATACATTTGATGGTTACATGTCTAAGTGTTAAGGATTTCTTATTGAACAAGGATATAATTGACAAAATAGCTGGTTAGATAACCAAATTAATGGAGTATGATGTGGAGATCAAAGTCACAAAGCTAGTTAGAGGAAAAGGAATTTGTGAACATCTAGCCCAAGACTTGCAAGAGTAAAATGAGGTGGTTATGGTTTCAAATGATGAAGAAGTTGCAATTGATCACACCTCACCTTCCAGTTAGTTCCAAGACATGGTAAGATATCTACAGGATGGTGTTTATTATTTTTATTTGACCCCTTCAAAAAGAAGATATTTTAGATTACAGTCAATTCCTTTTCTTTTTGTTGATAATGTTTTGTTCAAAAAGGACTTCAATGGCATATTGCTAAGATGTATAGATCCATATTAAACACAAAGATTGCTTGAGAAATTCCATGATGGACATGGTTTAGTACATTATTTAACAAGAACTACAACCCACAAAATCATGAGAGGTGGGTATTATTGGCCAAGTTTAATTGGTGAATGTCATGCATGGATTAGAAAATACACACAATGTGCTATGTTTATTGGAAAGGTAAAGCTTGATGCCTTACCCCTCCATCCAATTGCATGAGATCAACCTTTTATCCAATGGGGATTGGACTTTATTGGTCTCATTAACCCCCCTTCAAGCTCAAGTCATAAATGGATATTGACTTCCACATACTATTTTACCAGGTGGACAGAAGTAGTGGCATTGAAGGAAGCGAATGAGTCAAATATACTTGATTTTTATGAAGGATTACTTATCAGGTTTAGATCACCTTCAACCATTATTTTAGACAATTTTATGGCCTTTATGGGGTCTAAAATCAGCCAATAGGTAGTTCAACATAGTGTTTTTCTCAGTACTTCATCAAACTATTACCCATAAGGTAATGGCCTTGCTAAGTCCACTAATAAGAATTTATTGAAGATAATTAGGATAAAAATTGAAGACAATCAGATTCATGGCATCTAAATTAAAGTCAGCTATGTGGGCTGACAGGATCACCTACAAAAGGTCAATAGCCAATTCCCCATACAAGCTAGTTTATGGTAAGGAAGCAAGAATGCTTATTTCTTTTGAATTCCATGCTTTAGAACTAATGCATCAACTTGAGATTTTGGATAATGAGCCAATGGAAATAAGATATGCTGAGCTCATGGAGATAGAAGAGATAAGTCATTAGTTTATGTTGGCCATGGAAACCCATCAAGCAATGGTTAAGAGATCATTTGACAAAGAAGCTTTTTCAAGAAGTTTCCAAGAAGGAGATTTGGTCCTCAAATGGGATGAGGATAAAGTTAAGCTAGGAAGGCACATCAATTATGATTCTATTTAGAGTGTTCCATATATAATATCTTACTATAAATCCCATAATGCTTTGCAACTCATAAATATATATGGTGAAGAGCTTCCTATCCCAGTCAATGGGATACATCTAAAGTACTGCTATTGAGGAAGCTAAGTCCCCTATACATAATTAGTTGTTTTTTTATTTTCTCTAAGTGTTGTTTTAACACATTAGTTTATTTCTATTTTTGTCCCTAAGAAGTGATTTATTTGCATATTTACTTTGTTAGGATATTTTTCCTATTTTAGTTTGTTTCTTTCCCTGTTTGTTGGAATTCTTTATCTTTTCAAGTCAAAAAGGTTTCTTGCATTTTTGGATCAAGTGATTATTTTAAATGGTCCATATATCATATAAATGATCCAAGAGTCATTTACATGGTCTGATTTCAAGCATAATAGGCATGCTTCCTAACTAAGTCACTAAATATGTTGGCCATTTTTGGCCTACATACAAGGCTTTGAAGGATTGAGTAATGTTCCTGATTAGGAGAAGGACCTAATGATTAAAGAGGGAGATCATATTGTTGTAAAGATTTTAAAACACTTTAAGTTAACTTAAAGTGTAAATTTTCAATTTATAAATGATAGGTATAGAGTTTTAGAGACCCTATGGGGTGTCAAAAGTGCTTGGAAGGATAATGGAAGTACATGGTATTCATCTGGATCTTCATTGTGTTCATCTTGACATTTTAGGTCTAGTGGTATAAATTTTGAGTAGGTAGTTTGGTGTAGTCATACCTCACACATATGGAAGAGTCAAGGGGAATTGGTCATATGGTTGTGATCAAATTATTCTTAAGTAGTTAGGTTCTAAATTTTAGGTCATGTGATGAAGCGTGACAAAATTTATACATGTTCAAAGTTAGGCTCCTAGGCAATTTGGCAGTATTTTCCCATACTTAGCCAAGTGATTAAAACCATCATCAAAACATCATATGAAAATGAGTAGATCAATCAACTTGTACATTTTATAAGTATTATCAGGAGGTTGTAAGCCAATAGGTCATATACACACAATGTTTTTGGTCCCAAGAACATCCTTTGTAAGTTTCATGTCTTCATACCTTTACTATCTCAAGATCTAAGTCCTCAAAGTTGGTTAAATAATGGGATACATTTATGCAAACATCAACTTTAAACTACTATAAAAATCCATTAGTGCTTAAATTTGATGGTCTGTGGGATGTTAAATACATCTGCAGGGACGTCAAATGATGTTTTCATGAATGCCAAATTTAGCATAGTAAAATAGCCATTAGGGTTTCAAATAGGTCAAAAATCAAGGATTCACATGCATTCCTACATCTAAATCTAATGAGGTGAGTAGAGTCAATAAGTTAGGGTATATACATGACCAATAAGCATAAAGATAGTTGGGCACAATGTAAATGGTCCAAGTTGTCAATCGACAACCAATAAACAAAAGCCAAATACAAAGAGCTTCCATTGAAGGTCGATGAACTAGTTTTTTTGACCCAGGTGAAAAACATATTAAGGACCCATATCACCATTAGAGATCGATCAACAGCATACATTTTCATACAAGCAAGATGGTTAAGGACAAGACTCCATCACCATTGAAGTTTAAATAGGACCTCTGGTCAATACCATAGAACCTGTTGACCTTATTGCAGAGTCATTTCATTGACAAGTTCATTGATTTTAGATAGAAGATCCATGTGTATAGTATCTTCTTGACTCTCACAGGGTTCTAAAGGTAAATAGGTCTTTTAGAACAAATTAAGAGATCAAATAGTGACTAGAAATGTTGAAAGCAAGATCAAGTAGTTTACAGGTTTCCTCGGATATTGTGATTGTGTTAAAACCAATAATTGGATTGGTTTTCATCTATAATAGACCCACGTTAAGTTTACACCAAATATATATGTAAATGTGATCATAGAGGGATGTTTATTCTATCAACATGGTCACATTTTTGATAAGTAGGTACTTGTGGCCAGCAAAAATAAATGTGGCATAATTCTATCAATCCCAAGACATGGTCCTCATCATTAAATCAAATAAATAATGACACAGAGTTCTAAGAAGGAGACTTGGTGGATGGATAAGGACAATGAGTATTAAATTCTTTTATAGAATGTGTTCTTTATTAATAAGGTCATGAGCCAACATCCTTGAGAATGCTAATCCATCAAGAGTGATTGGGCCTTTTTTAATAAGCAACTCTCTCTCTCTTTTTATTTTATATAAATACATGCTTCTAAGCCTTGAAATAGATCCCTCTTTTTGGTATGAATAGACTCTACAAAAAATGTACTATAACACCTATTTGATATAATAAAAGACTAAATTTCTCCATTTTGTAGATGTATTGAAGTGTGTTTCATGAATTGATTGATATAGTCAAGTGAATATATGTCTTCCTTGCCTCTGTATGGATTTTCTCACCTTCATGAACTATTTTTATAATCCTCATAAGTCATTCTAAGTGCATATATAGTCTATTGATCAAGTTTTGGAAGTGAATAACTGACCTTCCATGCTAGATTAATATCTAGTTCATGCATTTTTTTGAAATAATTATGTGAGTGATTTTATAAAAATATTGAATACATCTTATAGTGTATCTTGTGCAAGCATGAGTGTTCAAATCATTGGTGCATCACCACATTTTCATATGTTTTTCATAAGTTATTATTAATCTGTCTCCCTTTTCCAAGTAAGTGCTAGTTTAGGTTTAGTTTAGGTGATATATCCAAAAAGAAGTCAGCCTTATCCAAAGGTCTAATCCATTATTAAGATATGCATAGCCTCAGATCAGTCCCATGTTGAACTATATTTGAGAAAAAGGACATGAACAATCATTTGCTCATCTAGGGTGAAATCTAGAACATCAACAAATACAATGGGATTTTATTAAATATTTGGGCCATGATAGACAAAATTTTTATAATTTGAGTTAGATTATGTGATTTAGATGACATAAGTTTAGAAAATTGAGACATGTGCATGATATATTTGGAAGATTATACATGATTATGAGGTACAATTAGGATATCCTATGATATTAAATGGGTTAGATTGAATATATTTATCGAATTGAGTAGGTTATTAGATTGATCAAAATGGCATACAAATTATGACATTTTATATCACTTTGGGGTATTGATGGATCAAATAAGTGGCAACATGAATGTGGGTCATGAAAACACTTTTATATTTCTATGATGAGATTGATGGTGTTACATAAGTGTAGAGAGGATTACATAATACAATTAGTCAAACATTAGTCTAATAAATCAAAGGAATAATGCATAAGAGTAAAATGAATTAAGCCTATCTATTCATGCAGGAAGTACAAAGGATAGAAAGAAACATATGAAAGAAATAAACACCATATTACCTTCTCAAATGGATTCACCATACTAATGAGGCTCAAAATCATGTTCTCCCTTGATCAAGAGCTCTTTTTTTCAACAAAAATGGTGGCCAACTCCTCCAATGTCTCAAGAACTCCTTGTAAAACCTAGGCTTATGATTTGGAATCACTAAACTAGCCTATCAATGAAGATTGAAAAATAAGATCAATGTTCAAATACAAAGGATTGTGGAGACAATTCAACATAATAAATTTGCACAAATCAAGCTTAAAAATGATGTTTATGGCTTCTCTATTTATAGATTTTTGAGATTGATCAGAATCAACCTGAACCATCAATCTCAAGATTGAGATGTGTAGCTAAGGATTAATCCAATTATGTTATTAAAATTATTAAATAGTATCATTAATATTTGGGAAAGAGGGGCATTTAAGAGGCATGGAGGGTGTTGATGAGGCATGAGAGACCCATAAACCTAATATTTGTGTCATTTATGGCCTAGGGATACCTTCCTAAGAAATGATGTCATTAAGTGATGCAGTTAATATAAATCAATTTCCAAAAAGAAATATTCAACAACTCTCATGTAAAATCCACTTAAGATCTTGATTTAGATCAATTAGCCTTAAACAAGGTTAATCAACATTTATGCAATTATTTGGAAATTGTCCCTCAATTAATCAAAATGGTTAGAATGTCCTATTATTGGCCCAAAATTTAGTTAAACTAAAATTGGAATTTGATATTAGATGCATTGGATCCACCATCCCATTTAGAATGATGTCAAAACCAAATAACAAGGGCACATGTCTTGTGCAAGATATTTGATAGAAAAGAACAATTCAGGGAACCCAAGTGTAAAATTGACATTTTGACTCAAAATGATCTGATCAAAGTTACCTAGCCCATAAAATGCATTGCCCCATTTAGGAATACTTTGACTTAAATAGGCACTTGTAAATGACAAGTTCAAACCAATTAGGGCATTTTATGGATTTTAGCCTAAAATGTGTATTTGAGTGCAATTCAAGTAAGATTAATAATTTTAACACAAATGGTGTTAGGAATTGGATGTCTACAATTTGCCCTTGTTTGAGAAGGCATAGCAAGACATTCAAGTGAAGAAACATCTTTTAAATAAAATAGTTGTCAAAAAGAAATTGGAATAGACCTATGATTCCCCCTCAATAGGACATACTAGGATGAAAGAGAAGGATGAACTCTCGAAAAGAGAGAGCAAGTGAGAGATTAACCCATGAAATAGATCACATATAGAGGAGCTAATGCTTGCACATGTGATTATCATCAATGATCAAAATATAATTAGAGTTATAATAGGCCCTAGTAGATGGGGGAATGGGAAGGATTCAATCCAAACATATAAGGGACACACTTTAAATGTACCTAATTTGAGGTTACAAGCTACACACTTACGACATTGATTAATCCTGAGACAAGTTACACACTAAAATATTACCATCATGGGTAGTAGTGTGGAGAAATTAGAATTAGAAGGAAAGAGAGAACATTATGCTTCAGGAAGGAAGGCACCACTAGAATGGGGTCTCCAAAGAGAAGATAATAAGAACTACTCCAGTAGATTAAATATGATCATGATAAAATATTTTTGCCCTAGTAGGGTGAATCTTAATCATTGATAAAGAATAAATCATGGTTTGCCCCTATAGGACTGATTTTATTTAGACATTGTTCAGATGTTGTACCCAAACATGGGCAATTGGCAAAAAAAATATCTCAAGGATATAACCCAAAAGATAGGTTAAATTGAGCAGGTATAAATGTACATGCGACAGTGTAATGGCTTAGAATGACATATAAAACCTAGTATATGAGAATGCACAAAGTGATGAGAGAGATGAAAAGAAGAATGGAGATGATTGAGTTGAATCTAGATGTATAAGACAAGTAGACGCTACCCACATAGTTCCATTAACTCATGTTCCAACATCAACTTCAACCCATTGTAGTTCACCCAAGTTTGGGAGAGAATGGAATGAGTGATGAAGAAAACTGACCATTAATTGATTAGACTCATGATGTATGCAAAGAGATGCACATCTAAGCATAGAGTCAAGTGCTAAAATTCATGATACCTAGATGCCTATTTTCATATTATGAGCCTAGATTATGCAAAGTGTTCTTGAGAACTATTCATCAGAGTGGTGTTGATGTTTAAGACATTGAAACCTGAGCACAAAGTACTTACTATAGAAAAATAAATTAGGCATCATAAGTATTAATAACTTAGAATGACATAATATTCCAATTTCACTAAGTCGGTTCAAATGTGAATACCTATAACTAAGGATAATGGTAAAATAATGACCAAAAAAAAAGTTACAACTATTTACATTTAAACAAAAAAGCAAAGACAAAGAAAAAGATAAACATAAATGAACCTAACTGGAAATCAAGATATGATCAATCAAGACTTAAGTAGGAACAAAATTGTTTAAAAATAAAAAGCAAGATAATCTTAATGACATGAGACCAAGATATAAATAATCAAGATCCATGTGGACCATCAAGACATTCTTAAACACAAAAGAGAAAAGCAAAATCAAATACAAAAACAAGACACCAGCAACAATCAAATAAAAAAAATGGTCCAAGAATAACTTAAGAACATAGGGCCAAGATATAACAAAAAAGGGGAAAAAATGTCAATTCCTAACACCATTGAATTGGTGTTTCTTTGCATTCAAAATAACAAGAGCATAACATGGTGGGATGGGAATGTAAAAAGTGTGAGACAATCTTTTTATTATTTTTTGGAGAATGTTATGATGTTTTTGGTATTTTCAAAGTATTTATAATGTTTTTGGGATAAAATATGCACAAGTTGGGACCATCTAGTTAAGGAGATGCACGTATGAGAGTAGAGGTTCCAATAAAATAGTTAAGCTGACTATAACGACCTATGCTCACAAATTAGTGAGAGTGAGGGTCTTGATAAGACAACAAATTCCTAAAAATAGTAGCAAATGTAATCTATTATAGTGTGCAACATGAAGTAACTTTGAAGAGTTATTTGTGTTCACTAATTTGTAACAATGTAGCAAAGGCTCTGAACTGAGAAGATGTTCTTTTTCACTTGTCTAAAGCTACAAAATACTATCTTGGCTGATCTAATTTATATAAAAGGCCTTGAGGATGTTCATATGAGACATGATCATGATCATAATTGGTCAAGGGATAAAAATTGTTCAGGATTACAACATGCCCAAGATATAACAAAGAATATGGTTCTCAAGGAGAACGGTCTAAAGAATAGGGTCCAACACATGGACAGTCCAAAATGGGATAAAGAAAATGGTTCTCTATAAAGAATAGTATAAGATAGGATAAAATGTGTTTAGAGTGCCAATGATTCAAAGCCTTCACTATTCAGAGTCGTGAAGTGCAGGCCAAGGTAGTATAAAATGTGTTCAAGGTAGGATAAAATGCTAGGATAAAATTACTTCAGCACAAGTTACCCCCAAGTTAGGGGTCTTATAGATAATGATTCAAATTTGTTCATGCATAGAACCTCTTAAGATGTATGATGTTCATGGGATCTATAAGTTCTTCACCATTAGGTTTAACTAGTCGATATACCCCTGATCCATAGTTTGCCATGAAAATATATGGTCCCAACCAATTAAGCTAAAACTTACCTTTATTTTTGCATTCAACATTCATGTTCTTTTTGTTCTCTTTCAAGACCAAATCACCAATGTCAAACTCTCAATGGAGAATGTGCTTATTTTATCTTCTCCACAATCTATTCTGGTAGGCCTACAAGTTTTCTAGAGTAGCCAAATACTTACCATCAAGAAATTCTAGTTCTTGCAGCCGTGAAGCCCTATAGTATTCATCATCTTCAATGTGCTCTAGTGAGATATGTAATGATGGTATCTCAATATTGATCGGGATAATAACTTTAGTGCCAAAAATAAGGGAGTATGGAGTGGCTCCAGTTGGGGTTCGATAATTAGTTCTATAAGCCCAAAGGGTAGGAAAGAGTTATAAGTGCCAATTATATCTAGCATCATTGAAAATCTCTTTTAAGATGGCTACAAAGGTTTTATTTGATGCCTCAGCTTGTCCATTGCCTTGCAAGTTATATGGAGTTGATTTCTTGTGCTTGATCTTGAATTTTTCACAAAGAGATTCCACATCTTGGTTTACAAAGGATCTGCCATTATAAGATATAATATGGGTTGGGATGCCATATCAATAGATGATATGGTAATGAATGAATTTGGCTATCTACTTCTTAGTAACATAAGTGAGAATAATTGCCTCAATCCACTTGGTAAAGTATTTGGTTGTAGTCAAAATGTGCTTATGACCATCTAAAGATGTTGGGTTAATTTTCCCAATGAGATCGAGACCCCATGTTGAGAATGACCTTGGTGTTGTGATTGGCTATAGTGGTAAAGAAGGTGTGTGTATCAAGTTACCATGCTACTGACAAGAAACACACTTCTTCACATAGTTTCAAGAATCGATCTCCATTTTGGGCTAATAATAGCCTATTCTAAGGAGCTTATTTACTAGGACTACACCATTAGTATGGGTCCCACCCATTCCTTCATGAACCTCCTTTAGTGCCAGGTTAGATTCTCCCAAAGATAAACAATGAAGAATCATTCCATCATAGCCTTTATGATAAAGTGTGTTTCTAAGGAAAGTATAACGTGTTAAGTGATGAAGGAATAATTTTTGTTGGTTGTTGGAAAGGTTAGTAGAGAAGACATGATTATGGAAATAATTATAAAAATATTAGTACTATGGTAGCTCAAGTGGGGGATTAGGACCAGTAATGGCCCATACCCTCTCTAAATATGTTATAATATGCACAAGCTTAAGAATATTTTCAATCAAGAATTGATATTCTTTAGCACTACCATCCATTTGAATCATGGAACTAATCATCGCCATTGCATCAGTGGATAAGTTGTTTACTCTCAAAAATTGTTTAAATTGTAGATATTTAAAATGTATTTTGAGGTTATTGATAATTTTCTTGTAAGGAAAAAGCTTATCATCTCTTTTTTGATATTGATCAGTAGTCTGCTTGATGATTAACTATGAATCTCCATAGACTTTTAAGCTTTGAATATCCCACTATTTAGCAAGGTGGAGCCCTGCAATAAATGAATCATACATGGCCATATTATTTGTACAATGATATTATTTATAGAATGATTTGGGAATCAAATCCCCCTATGATTTGATCAATAATATGTCAGCTCTAGATCGACAGGATGGGAAGGATCCATCAAAATAGATCATCCATTATTTAGGTTCTTATGATGCTTGTTCTATTGTCATGATAAAATCATCTAAAAAGTCAAACTTGAGAGGTTAAATATCCTTAATAAGAGCTTTTGTAAGTTGGTCAAAAATTACTTGCCCTTTGATTTTCTTTTTATTCTGGTATTCAATGTCAAACTCACTTAGGAGCATAACTAGTGGATTGGTTAAGTATGTCTTAAGATTTGAAAATGCTATCTGATAATATTCATCTCATTGAAATGTTACCCCTTTCTTCAAAACATGAGTAAATGGGTGGCACTTATCTGCCAATTAATAAATGAACCTATGTATAGATTAGATCTTTCCTTGTAGGCTTGACAACTGTTTAAGTTTTTTTGGTGGAGGCATTTCCATAATATCCTTAACCTTGGTAGGGTTGACTTCAATTCCCTCATTATGATACAATGAACCCTAGAAATTTCATTTATGTGACTTTGAAGACACATTTCTTAGGATTCAAGGAGACTTTATATTCATGAAGCCTCTCAAAGATTCTTTGTAGAACATCAGGATGTCCAGCTCTTGTTCATGATTTTGCTAGTATATCATTAACATAGTCCTCTATAATGTTGTGCATCGTGTCATGGAAGATGACCATCATTACACATTGATATGTCACTCCAAAATTCTTCAACCTAAATGGCATGACTTGGTAACAAAATGTTCCCCACATAGTGGTGAACATAGTCTTGAGCTAGTATTTAGGGGCTATCTTGATTTGATTGTAACCAAAAAATTCATCCATTAAGGACAACATCTCATACCCAGCAGTTGAGTTGACAATCATGTCGATGTTGGGTAGAGGAAAATAATATTTGGGGCATGCTTTTTTAATATCTTAGAAATTCTTACAAAGACGTATACCTAAGGTCTTTTTACTCACTAGGACTATGTTAGAAACCCATTCAGAGTAATCCAGTGGTATAATGAAATTGGCTCCCAATAACTTTTCCAGTTCAACCTTAACTAATAGGGTGATGTGTAGATGTATCTTTCATAGTTTTTGATCGTCTAGTTTAGCATTGGGATGGACAATAAAGTGATGCACAACCAAATTAGGGACCAAGCATAGAATGTGGTAGTATGCCCATGGAAATATGTCTAAATAATAATTAAGAATGGATATAATATGTTCACATTATGCTTCAGTAAGGGAAACTCCAAGATAAACAATTTTGGGATCCTCATAGGTTCCCAAGTTCACTTCTATTATGTTTTCCACAAGGAGTGTGGATCCATCTTCTAGAATTTTAGGTAAGGTATGATCATTATTATCTTCTTCTACCACATAATCTTGTTGTTCCTCCCAAATATTTAGATAGTATGAAGAATCAAAATTTGCCATCTCAAGTAATAGCCAATTACCAGAAACTTCTATAAACTCAAGAGCAAGATGCTTAAACATTTGATGTTGTCCTGAAGAGATGTTTATACTGGATATGGAACTTGGGCTAGATGGACCTTCTGTATCTCAAGGGGATGAGAAAAATTTCCCACCGAGGAACCTTAAATAGGTTTTCACTCAAAGGCTTGTCTTTTTATTTACTTTTTTCCTGATTGACGAGAACCTCAAAGAGGTTTTCACTTGAAGATCTTAATGTTTATTCTTTATTATGACCAAGAAATTTTGCCTACTCTCCAAATTAGGTAGAAATATCCATTGAAAAATCAAATCCCTATTTGTGATCACTAATGAGTAATCCATATTGTAGGCCCATGTATTCTACAATTGATTCTTCATTTTAAAACTCATCGAGGTATATGACCAAATTTTGTTGGTCCCAATATATGAGTTCAAGATGGAAAAGGCATAGGGATTAATGAGGGTTTTCTTTAGGATGGGAAGCTTCAATGGTAAAGATATAATGTTCTAATTCAGGAAGGGAAGCACCACTAGGATAGGTTCTTACTTTAGGATGGGAAGCTCCAATAGGCATTATGGTTAATATGGTATTTGAATCAAATAAATCTGAGTCTGCAAGATCATCAAAAAGGCTATAATGGGATGTTGTGTCACTGTTAACATTCTTATCAATAGTCACTTCAGAAGAGTCACTATCAAAAGTCATGAAGTCACCCTTTGGTGGTATAACTATGAGACCATGATTCTAATTGATAACTACAGTTGATAAAGGCTCCAAGATTCCTTGCGCTCATAGGCCAAGGCCCTTACCTATATAGTTAAGATGATCCATTATCTGATTAGGGATAGGATACTTTAGATTTTTAAAGAAATCAACAAGGCCTTTAGAATATAACTAATCTCCCTTAGTAAAAGCCTCTTGATATTTCTTTGGTGTGATTGTAGGTGCAAAAATTATAGGTAGATTTGGTTGTTTCTTCTTTGGCTACCAAATATGGTTGGGTCTGTTAGGAGTCTGGGAAGTTTTAGGCTTACCAAATGATTTAGGGGATTTATAAAACTTTGAAATATAGAGGACATCCTTTAAATGGTACATGGAAATACCCTCATCTTTAATAAAAACTTGGTTTATCATAGCTACAAGAAATGGAATGGCTAAAGTAGAAGCTAGATTACCAAGGTTGATATAATTAGATGTAGATGGATGGGAAATGATGTCTTTATTCTTCTTCAATGAAACTTAGCTTCAAGATGTTTACAATATTGATATGGCTGCTGATCAGTGGGAATAATAACCTTGATCCCATCGTGGGGAAACTTAAGCCACTAGTGCAAAGTGGATGGAACTCCCTATACTTCATGGATCTAAAGATGACCAAGAAGTATGTTAAAAGTAAGTTCAATATCTATAATATGAAATGGAAGTTCAATAAACAAGGAGCCCTTATAATTAGAAGAAGGGTGTTATTATTCAAAACTAATAACCCGTGTAAATGGAGTCACAACATGATTGTGTGCACTTGATGCGATATTACTAAGGGGAGAGGGTGTTGACCCTATAATGATGGGTCCCATGCTACAAATAATATGAGATTTTCCATGTGGTTTTACAGTAGCAGTGGCAGTGTGTTTGGCATAAATGTGCCCTACAATACTTTTATAGTCATATAGCATGTTGTTATAAGCCACATTATTAGTGTGGGCATTATGATCCCAGTTATGCTCATTATAATTTTGACCCTAATGTTGGTTTTGATTCTACCTCTATCCTTAATTCTAACCTTGGTTTTGATTATTTCTTGGTGGTGGTGGATTATGTCAAGGAAAGGGGTCTTTGTAGATCCAAATATCTTGATTTGTGTCCTAGTTAGGAGCCAACTTAATCTCTAATTCACCACTTTTAATAAAGTCTTCAATAATGTGTCATAATTGGACACAATGATACACACCATGACTAATAACATGATGGAAGTTACACCATTCATTCTCTTTGTACCAATCTGGATTTGGTTAATCTTGAGTAAATGGCCTTGGTACTGGCCATACAATCAAATTAGCAATGATGAGATTTTGTAAAACCATTTCAATTAGCTCTCCTAACTTGCTAAAGACTCTAAAATTGCTATGAAATGTCCTTCATGGAGGCTATCTTTGCAAAGTAGGTGGTGTATTTGGGGAAGTTAATTGTATGTTTGGGGGAGGCATAGCCTGCACCATTTATACATGCCTTGTTTTAGTCACCCCATTTCCAACCATGTTCTTATTTTTTAAAAATCCTTATGCTTATCTTGCGTAATAATTTGAACTAGTGATTGAGTGTGATTAGATGTCTAACCGTGCATAGAAATCTTGACAAGGCCTTTAGAAATAAGAGCCTTATCAATCTAGACTCCTTTGTCAATAATTTCTTCAAATGAGTTATCATAAGCTAACCATAGATTATGCAGAACTTTAAGATGCAAGTTCTATGCAAATATATCATCCAACTATTTGTCTGGCAAGTTATGTTGAAAGTGGGCCACCAATGCTCTCCACCTTTACAGATATGCAAAAAAAAAATCACCATTACATTATTTAGATTTGCACATGTCAACAATGTTTAATTCATGTTTTATGTTATATGAGAAATAGTTAACAAACTTTTCTGATAAGTTTTTCCAATCTACAACTAATCCCTTAGGTAGTTTGAGTAGCCAATTGAGGTCCTATCCTACTAAACTTCATGGAAATAGTCAAAGTAAGTACTCGCTACTATAATCAACCTCTTGACATAAGATAAAGAATGCCTATATGTGCTCACATGGTTCTCCTTTTCCTTTATACTTGTTAAATTTTGGTGCCTCAAAATGAGGTAGAAAAGGGTTTTGGAGAATAGATAAATCAAATGGATATGGACATATCTCATCAAATTTGTAATTTTTAACTCTATTATTCATCTCCAATCTTTGAACAATCTCTTTCATAGAATTGCACTTTTGCACGTTTTGATCATTTGTGGACCAAATAAGATGTTGTTGGGGTGGAATGTACCCCTAATTTTTTTATTGTTTGGGTGAAATGTGCCCCTAATTTTATTGTTGTTGGGGTAGAATGTGCCCCTAATTTTGTTGCTATTGGGATGGAATGTGCCCATAGTTTTATTGCTATTGGGTTAGAATGTGCCCCTAGCTTTGTGTGGATCTATAGGGAATGAATACCTTTCAATCCATGATTTGGTTTTGATTCATTCCTTGAGTTGATAAAATAGGCCATTGATTCTTGGATTGTAAAACATTCCCTGAATTTGGCTATTTAGTACTTTGTTGATTTTGTTTGTTTGCTAATTTATGTGTGGTTCAGAATGAACTAGCCAAATTATCTCGAGGGATTTCCTCAATTTAAACTGAATGTTTGGGTCTTTAGATTTAAAAATTAATAAGAGGTTCTTGATGATTGAATAATGTATGTTCC
Source organism: Torreya grandis (assembly GCA_037957365.1). Lineage (NCBI taxonomy): Eukaryota > Viridiplantae > Streptophyta > Pinopsida > Cupressales > Taxaceae > Torreya > Torreya grandis. Next base: position 1,810,543 of record JARHVA010002253.1, on the reverse strand, counting down.
ATGTCAAATGGAACATTTTTTAAGATCCTTTGTGACTTTAACTATTCGTTTAGGTTACCTTGATCCACTATGGTTATGTTCTCATCAAATGTTTGTTGCATACTTTCAACCACATTTCCCCTTTCAAAACATAATTATGAATTGAAGTGGCAACTAATGAGTCATTTAAGTCTGTGACAAGTTGATCCACATTTCATTGACTTATTATCTTGATCTTAGCTAGAAGATCTACATTTGTGGGTTTTAACTTTGTTTGTATTTATTTTCCTTTGTTAGAAGAAGAAGGTATGTCTATTTGTATAAAATATTTCTCTTGCCATCATTTTTCTCCTTCTCTAACTAAGGTATGTGATTATTCTGTAGGAAAGTCTGAAGGTAGTCTAACACCTGATTCTATCAACCTAAGAAGTGTTTTGTCTTGATCTTCTTGGGGTTGATATTCATTGCAATCATCTTCAGATCTTACGATTGTGAGGATATCATCAAAAATAATGGGGTTATCTTGACCATCATAAAATTGTTCATCCTCATAGCTAAGGCCATAAGAGGCCCCACTATGAGTGAACCTTTGATTCATGTCTAAAAAGAGTTATTCTTTGTGTTTGACTAGATTTGGATCAATGTTTTGTAAACATTCAAACAAGGTATGTTTGGCTCTCTTCAAAAAAATGGCTAAGGTAACAAAGAGACTATAAAGGAGGGTGGCTTGGAACCACACATAATTAGAATATTTGGTTCATGAATTTAATCAAATTTTGGTAAAGTTGAAATCATATAGATTAGAAGAGGGTAAGGTAACTCAAAGATCCAAGGTGAAAACTAGTACACCAAAGCCTAGATCTTTGTGATACACCTATACCATAAAAGCTAGTTTCAACTTCGATGATTTGACCCTAGAAAATTAAAGGAAAGATCTCAAGATTATGAAGAAGACAATATGAACTAAGCAACTCAAGATGTAAAAACATACACTAATTGCTAAGTACAAAGCTAGGACTAAATGAGTAGCACAACGTCACCATATGGTTCTAGTAGGATAAAATATATTATAGGACTCAAAGCATAAGCAACATGCAAGATGACTTGAGTCCACCAATATGATAATGTGATTTTGAGTCTAATAAATGGCCCTCAATCCAAATGGAAAATTGAACCTAAATTAAAACAAGTTTAGTGTGTAAATGGTGAACCCAATTTAACATACCAACCCTTAAAACTTAGAAAGGTCCAATTTTAAATGTGAATTATAAATGAGGGACTTAAATAAATTGGATAAAAGGTCTAGACTCAATTGGGCAGCATGACTATGCCAATGTGGATGATATGACATAAAGCTTTTGATAATAACTTAAACATGAAAAGATAAATTTTCCAATTGGACAACATAATGCCTCCTTTACTCAAGAATTTTGAGGACAATGTGCTTTGGTTAAGTTCAATGAGTTAACAAGTAATTTTAAACACAAATCAAGACCAAGTAAGCTAATGACAAAAAATAATCATCTTAAGTCTAAACTAACAAGGTATGGCCAAGTGGGGTTGACAAAACTAGCAAGTTTTTGAACATTTCTAGGGTGATCAATTACACAATGACTTTCACATCATGATGTAAAATAAAAGAACATAAATGGGTGTCCATGACACTTATCTTGTTTTAAAAAGGTCTTGCCCTTTTTGAAACCATTATATCCATCACTTGCTTAGTGTAGTGCGATGTCTAAAGTGTAGATACATCCCATATGCAACTCCAACACTAGAAGGTGATTTAACCACTCAAACCTCCAATCCTAGTGGGAGTGGATGAAGTAAATGCTGGGAGATGAAACCCCAAGTCAAAGATTTCTTATAGAACTTATGGGAAGTAATTAAGTCCCCCTCGCAAGCTAAGATGAAATAAAATAAATGACTGATAGAAAGACTTTAAGGTCATTTTCAAGATCACCCAAACTATTACAAGTTTTTTGGGAGTGCTTTAGATGATACTCTTTCTATGCATTGGACTAGGCATGTGTACAATAAAGATGGAACTTTTGATTCCAAAAGTTCCCTAAAGGGGATAAATGGAAGAGTATACATGCAACGTCCTCCTCTTTACCAATAAAATTCTATTTAAATAACAATTGAAGACAAAATTTGACAAGTGTGTTCAATTTTAAGCCCTAAATCAAATATTAGGTAGTGTTCTTTTGACCCTTTGGTCTTAAGTTGTAACTTTGAAAGCAAAATTTATCAGAACATTCACCTAAGCATCTAAATTTTTCATTCAACACTGAAACAAGGTTTCTAATCCATTTTAAACTTTCAAAGAAGGTCTAAAAAGCATGTTTTAACAAATTCCAAGTTGGTCTTATAATGAATTAGTTAGAGTGTCCCTTAGCTTTGAAGCTAAATTTCACATGAGTGAATTAACTTCTCAAAACAAGCTCTCTATTTTGAAATCACAATTACACAGTCAATCCCACTATTTTCCCTGCAACATCATCATTACAAACAACAAAATCACTATTATAGATTAGTTCACATAGAAAACACAATATCACTGTTCTTAGATGAAATCATTGGCCAATTCACTAATATCACTGCACAGTGCAACAATATTACTATTTTTAACAAAAACACTATTACCAAATATAAAACAAATAAAAGACAAAATCACTGTTTAGATGAAAAAATTGTTGTTATCCAAAATTGCTGCCCAAAATAGGGATATCATTACCCAAAAAAATGATATCACTACCTAGAAGATGATATCACTACTCTAGATGATAATATCACTTCTCAATTCTACTAAATCACTCCTCAAGTCTACGAAATCACTATTTAGAAAATAATGATTTCATTTACACAAAATCGCTATTATGTAACAATGATATCATAACAGTGATCAAAACCAAGGTTTCCAGAAATAAAAATGTTGTTAGAAAAATAGAAAATTAACTTAAATTTTCACTCTTTTTGGCCCTCTCACTCCAAGATTCTACATGGAAAATATTAGTGAGTTGTTTGAAAGAGCTTTGTGACCAAATTTGTGGGGCGTGGTCCCACCGTACGTGCTAAAATTTATAGAGGATTACATAACATGATTAGTCAAACATTAGTCCAATAAATCAAAGGAAGAATGCATAAGAGCAAACCGAATTAAGCCTATCTATTCATGTGGGAATTGCAAAGGATATCAAAAAAATATGAAACAACGGAACACCATATTATAATCCCAAATGGATTCACCATACCAATAATGCTCAAAATCATGTTCTCCCTTGATCAAGAGCTCTTGTCTTCAACAATAATGGTGGCCAACTCCTCCAATGTCTCAAGAAATCCTTATAAAACCTATGCTTATGATTTGGAATCACTAAAATAGCCTATTAATGAAGATTTAAACTTAAGATTAATGGTCAAATGCAAAGGATTGTGGAGACAATTCAACATAATAACTTTGCACAAATCAAGCTTAATAATAATGTTCATGGCCTCTCTATTTATAGATTTTTGAGATTGGTTAGAATCAACCTGAAGCGTTCATCTCAAGATTGAGATGTGTATCTAAGGATTAATCTAATTATGTAATTAAAATTTATAAATAGGCTCATCAATATTTGGGATAAAGGGGCATTAAAAGGCATGGAGGGTCTTGATGAGGCATGGGAGACCCATAATCTTGATATTTGTAACATTTATGGCCTAGGGATGCCTTCTCAAGAAATGATGTCATTAGGTGATGCAGTTAATACAAATCAATTTCAAAAAATAAATATTTAACAACTCTCATGGAAAATTCACTTAAGCTCTTGATTTAGATCGATTATCCTTAAACAAGGTTAATCAACATTTGTGCAATTATTTAGAAATTAGCCCTCAATTAAACAAAATGGTTAGAATGTCTTGTTATTGGACCAAAATTTGGCTGAATTGGAATTGGAAGGTAATGTTAGATGTGTTGGATCTACCATCCCATTTAGGATGATGTCAACACCAAATAACAAGGGCACATGTCTTATGCAAGAGATTTGATAGAAAAGAGCAATCCAAGGCACCTAGGTACAAAATTAACATTTTGACTCGAAATGATCTGATCTAAGTTAGCTAGCCCATAAAATGCATTACCCCATTTAGGGATACTTTGACCTAAATTGGAACTTTTTAAATGACAAGTTCAAACCATTTAGGGCTTTTTATGGATTTTAGCCTAAAATTTGCATTTAAGTGCAATTTGAGTAAGATTAACAATTTCAACACAAATGGTGTTAGGAATTGGATGTTTACAATAAGCACTTTAGATCTAAAATATATATGAAGCAATTGAATCAGAGTTTTAATTTACATACAAACTCGTATGGGGGTTGTTTACATACAATCATGTTTTGGGGTTCTAATAAAAAGATTATGATGGCATATTGAGTAGTGTGGTTGATGTTATACATCACTCAACTTCTATCACTTATTTATGTCCAATGAGGGTTGAGGCATACATAATTATCTACCCATGGTTCAATAGTGGCATCTTCTTGGGGTATAATCAAACCATGGAATTATCCTAATGAGTTTAATAAAGGGTAGCCACATTCATGTACCCATAAGTGTATTCATTTCTTGACTTTGTAATTTCAAATAGTTTAATGATCTAGGTTATTTCATGTTTTATTTTTAGTGGACATTGATTTCTACAATTTTTGCATGGAGAAAGCTAGATATTTGGGGCATACCTATCAATATCAAATGTGATTAATCATGATGTTTTGAAATTTACCATTTCATGAAAATACCTCCAATTGCACTCTCATAAGTAATTAAAGGTTTTTTAATGACATGGACAATATTTTTTTTGAAAAATGGGACATCGACTCTATAGTCTAATGGAAAAATATTATATCACTTGTTGATATTTGGACTATCCTTTAATCTTCCAAATGGTGAGCCATTGAGTGGTTTTTAGAGTAGCATTTTGGATGGAAATACATTTTATTAGAATATCTTAGCTAGCCATAATTCAATAATTTTTAGTCATAAAATTTGGTATTAAGGATATGTAGGTAATTTTTATTTAAGTAGAATAAGAACCTATCAAAACCTAATACTACTAGAATTAACATATACAAGACCCAGTCTATCTACCAACAACATCATCAGTTCCAAATGTATCTGCATGCATCTTCAATGGATCCCAACTCCTTTGATCACATTCCTATTAGATCTTGACATGTCTAACAACAAACCCATCAGATCTTGATCACTCTGTCTAAAAATTCATTAGACTCCAAGCCATCTATCTGCACATGTGTTGAAACCTGATTGTTTGTCGAGCATGCATGAGAAATTCAATGCAGGGAAGAGTTACACTCAAAACATTGGTAGTTGGATCACATCAAATGTCAAATTCAAGTTCCTCAATATAAAAATAAAAGAGAGAAGTCTAGAATTCATTTAATATTATTAGCACTAGAGTGAAAATGTAAGGTTAAATCAAAATTCTCTAAAAGTTTCTATTTTTTATCCTAACGCAGAGATCAGATTCGAGAGATGAATTTTGACTACAAACACTTGGTATTAAAACTTCATTTTGACCTATTTAATTAATGAAGGAGAATTATAATTGTGTTTTTATACCCATTGAAACTCAACAGGGTTGATAACACACCCATCAGAGCCTGATGGTAATGTTTTCACTACCCTCAGAATCCACCACTCAGACAAGTAAAAATTGCAAAAACAAGGTCCAATCTTCCTAGGTTCATAACTTTTGCATCCAAACTCTATTTTCATTCTCTTTCAATGCATTGTAAAGTTAATTTGATGAAGAATGTGTTATCCCAAATAATTATGGTATAAAAACTTCATATTTAACTTCAAAAATGAAGGGGGATAATCATAGTTGTAAAAGCAAGGCAAAATTATAGATGTGTCCAAGCACGGTCTAATCTCCCTCAGGCCATAACTTTTGTATCCGAACTCCAATTTGGATCTCATTAGATATGTTAGAAATATAATTTGATGAATAACATTTTTCATCAAATATAAATGATGAAAATATTTCATTTTGAACTTCAAAAATCAAGGGGAAGAATCACAGTTATAGAGATAGGGGAAAATTGTAGTTTTAAAATTTGTGCAAAATTGTCAAGTCATTTTTGAAAGTTGTGCAAATTATAAATTGCACTTTTTCAAGTCATGAAAATTGGTCATTGAAATTTTAAAAGTTGTGTGAATTTATCAATGCACTTATATAGGTTTCAAGTTGTGAAAATTAATCACTGCACTTTTGTAAGTTGTGCAAATCGCTAAATGCACTTTCAGAAGTTTTAATTCATGTAAAAACATCAAAGCATTTTTGAAATTCATGAAAATTGGTCATTGCAATTTTTTAAGTTGTGTAAATTGATCAACACACTTTTGTAGCTTTTAAGTTGTGAAAATTGGTCATTATACTTTTGAAATTTTTACAAATTGCTCAATGCAGTTTTACAAGTTTCAAGTCATGCAAAAACATTAAAGCATTTTTGCAAGTTGTGCAAATTGTTCATTGCACTTTTACAAGTGAAAATTTTTCAATGCATTTTTTCAAGTTTAAAGTTGTATAGATTTACTAACATGCTTTTTCAAGTCTTTATAATGGAAAAAAGGTGGTTACGTAATGTAACCACCCATTTCAACTTATAAATACAAGGTTGGGGCTAATTTGTAAAGGTTCTTGACAGTTATACTTTTTAGTATACATTTTGGAAAGAGGAAATATTATTTACAACCCAACAAAGATCAATACAAGGAGATTTTACAAACTTTACGTTCAAGATTTCTTTGTGGATTATGTATGTATATGTTGTCTACATGTATTCAGATCTTTGATTTCAAAATGTTAATGTAATTGTTATAAATTAGTCATAATTTGAAAGTTCTATTTTAGTGATTCTTCTTTGAACCTACATTTTTTTATTTCCATTTTGGTGAAACCTTGGTGGAGTGAAATAGTAATTAATTGATTTTTACAAGGAAATAAAAAGTGATTGTTACATTCTATTATCAGTTATAGGCAATTATTTTGGTGTATGGTGTGTGTTCTTATGGGCACATATATGCCTTTCCTATCCATTGAATGAGAAAAGTTTCCCATTTTATAATCTCAAATCTTAGGCCATTCTAATAAGTTTCTATGTTTAGCTAACTAGAGTTTTCCTTCTTCATTCCTAGGATCATTTTAGCAGCTTATATGTTTAGTTGGATAGAATAATCCCATTCTCCTTTCCTCCTTTCCTTTATCATTTCCCCCCTCTTTTCAATCATCCCCTTCATTTCCCTTTCTATTACCTTTTCATACCTTTTGGTTAAAAGTATAAACCTCCCTATAAATAATAGTTTTGCTATCAATAGTTATGGATAAATCTTTTTCCCACCTTTCATTTTTAGTTTTCAATAAAGGTAGCTCTACCTGCTCATAGGATGGGACTTTGTCCCCATGTTGTTGACTGATGTGAGGACTCTATCCCTATGTTATTAACTGAAAGTCCAAATTCCCCTGCAGTAATTTTTTTAGCCAACAAATGATAACCAAATTTTTTGTTTTATCCTTTTAATCTAGGGTTTTCAATACTAGATTAAAAGGATGGAATTTATAAATACCACATTTTAGTATTAGACACCTAAAAACATTAATTTTGACATATATTTTACATACATTAATTTTGCATACACATTTGAATCTTATGCACACTTTCCTCTATCTGTATATTTATTTATCAATTTGGCTATCATAATTTTATATCATTCATATTTAGGATGTGCATAGCCTATGCTATAACACTCTATAATCCTAAGAAAATTTTCACCATATTCCACACCCCTAATTTTCCATTTCTAGATAGTACTACCAATAGTCAAATGCTAGCGGTTATCGTATATGTATGTCTTAGTTGATAATGTCCTAGGATCGTTAACTCCTATTTTCTAAATTCAAACATGTCCTTTGGGTTGTCTTGAGCACATTTCCTATATTGTATACTGAGGAAAATTTAAAATGGTCATTTATAAATAAAAATAAAATATAAGACCATACATATCTAGCATCTATATAGCACTCATCTTGGTAAAGATTAAGAAATACATTTTCACACCTTTCTGATAATATCCAAAATAATTCAAATCTGAAAATTCCTCAAAGGAGTATCTATAAAGCCATGTTTAAATACTAAATTGAGTTAAAAGTTGCATATTGCTAAGTGTCAAAAGACAAAGCATTGTACTCCATTATAGAGGATCAAGAATAAGCACACAGAGAGACCTAGGTGGGAGAACTACATGTGGTTTGAGCCCTCTTTGGATTATTAAAATATAGGAAACACTCAAGCACTCAATGAAAAATGGTTAGGGTTGTCTAACCCATATTTATATCCCATTTTTCCAAGTCTATCTTGTATCTAAAATGAAGCTAGGGTTTAAAGAAAAAGAGAAGTTAAATCAAAATTTAAGCATATGACCAAGGTCAAGAAATCATACAAAAATCATATAGATAGGTAGGTAAATAGATCTATGGTAGAACATGCTAAAAAAATTAAATTAGACAATCTAAAAAAATTGGACAATACTAGTTGCCATAATATCTGGGATTCATTGGTAACATCCACATAGCTTATTATGTTTCCTGAGTTGAGTAGTCATAGAGATATTACAAAGTTATTTGGTGTAATATGACATAGGTGGTGAGAAATACATAATAAAATAGTACCTAAGTGCCTTCTCTCCCTTATTTACTTGGTCATTTTTATATTTAGTGAGTACAATCAATATCTCCATTACAATCATATTTGTATAATTGATGCCATAATTTATTTAATATAAATTTCAATAGTTTTATCTTACTTATGTAACCTAAATCTAAAATATATTAAAATAAATACATCCTCTGAATATAATAGTTATAACAATCACTAGATAAGTAATGAAAAATTTAACAAACCATATATAATATACTAAGGGTAAATACCTAATTTTGGTCCAAGACCCTTTTACCTTATGTCTTTTCCATGTTTGATCATGTTTGGTCCATGTGAACACATTTGGCTATTTTAAATGTATTTTCCACTTGTGTTTGGCCTCATGCCATCATCCCCTGACTTAGGTCTTACTCATAAATAGAATTTATGTTTAATTTTAGGCAAATATAATATATCCATGAGATGTAAAAAGTATAAAAACTTATCGATTGACTACTCATTTTCCTTCATACAACCCTTGATGGTCCCGAAATGTCTAAAACACTATTTTGGGGTCTTTTCCTATGTCCTAGTTAGTATGTGTGATTGTTTCCTTAACTTACAGGTCCATTGTGCCTTGATTTTAAATTTATCCTATATTTTAGGGTTGAAAATGTGTATATGTGACTTAAAGGATCATATATATACAAAAGTACCTTTAGTCATTTCATCATCTAGCTTTTTCATTGAAACCTCTTACAAGTAGAGTCTCTCATGCTTATTTTATCAAGATTTATCAAGAGGTCATCATCAATGTGAAAATGAGTTTACACATTGATTTAATTTTACCCTCATATATATAGTGAAAATCTATTTTGTAAAAATAAGGTTTAACAAGGAGCATATAGTTATATTTGATTTATCTAGGAGAGAAGGTGAAGCTTTTTCTCTCTTTTTCACTAGATTTAGTTCACACAACGTAAATAAATATATTGTGTCTGATTAAAATGTGTAGTTTATTTAGTTTCAACTCCCTATATGTTTCTTGACCCAACTAACCCTTTTCTTATTCTTCATTTAAATGTTTTTTGTAAACTAGGTTAAACATCAAAGGAGAGGTAAAATAAAAGATTATGCCCATCAAATCAAAAAATTGAAGCAAGAATCTAGATCACCATTTGATTATGCATTAAACCTTATACATACATATATATATATATATATATATATATATATATATATATATATATATATATATATATATATATATATATATATATATATGTATATGTATATATATATATATGTATATGTATATATATATATATATGTATATGTATATGTATATATATATATATATATATATATATATATATATATATGTATATGTATATGTATATGTATATATATGTATATGTATATATGTATATATATATGTATATGTATATATATATATATATATATATATATATATATATATATATATATATGTATATGTATATATGTATATGTATATGTATATGTATATATATATATATATATATATATATATATATATATATATATATATATATATATATATATATATACATATATATATATATATATACATATATATATATATATATATATACATATATATATATATATATATATGTGTGTGTGTGTGTGTGTGTATATATATATATATATATAATAACCTATTGATTCTATCCCTTTTTACCAACCACAAATTTTGTCCCGTGGTAGTTTTAAACTAAGTTATGGATTTTGTGCCTTTTTAAAAATTTCTCAAATCAAAAAATAATTTCTAATTTTTGTTTAAATTTCTATTTGGATAACTTTTAATAATTGTGACATTTTATAAAAATGCATGGATAAGACACAATTTAGGTTTTTAAGTTTCATCTCTCTTGGTAAAATGTTGAACGTCTTATTGTGTATTTTAACACACTTAATATTTATTTGTATGATTGTATTTAATAAGATTTGTATTGTGAGTTTTTAGAAAAAAAAATTCACATAACGCTCATCCCCATTAGGATATGGTTTTCCTAATTTTATGGCTGAATTTTGATAATTTACATATGTTGATCAAACCCTAACTTGCCCTTCATCTCTTTCTACTTTAGGCTTTCTATCTAATTTTTATAAATCAATTCATAAGCCTTCATTATTTGAGTGTATAAACTTTAAAAGTTTTATCCTTGGGTTTGATCCTTCTTTTCAAATATGATTTTGTTATGATTTTTTAATTTCTTATTTGCTTTAGGGTTTTATACAAACTTTCTCCTTGTTTCTTCTTTATTATTATACTTCCATTAGCTCAAATCATGATGAATAAAGTTATCCTTAATTTTATTTCCCTTAGTGTATCATGCTTGGATTTTTGTTTCTTCTCTTATCTCATGGGTAGATCAGACTTACATATTCCATTGATTTTTGAAAAGGAAATGGGGGTCTTTATTTTTCACATATTCATAGGCTTACTCACATGGTTGTTACAAAAATGTTTATCATTGTTTCCATGTTAATTTCCTTGCATATATAATAGAATAATAGATTATGGATTGAATCATGATTGGGTTATTTGTGATTATTCCCTAACATTTGATGGTTTTTCTTTCCCTCTTGTTAGTGGTGGTCCTTCTAGTTTTGATTGTATGATTGCATTCTATGAGGCAAAAGTTGTAACGACCCAGAGAGGTGGGACATTCAATTTCACACTCTCTCTTCTTGATTCTCAAGGTGGATTAAACCAAAGCATACCTCTTCAAGCCTCTAATATCCATCTCCTCCTTAGATTTAGATTCAATACCCTTAATTCTTATGGTCTTATGAACCAACTTCAAAATACTCAAGTCAAAATTTTAATATTATAATTTCTTAAACAATCAACTATTTTCAAAGACAAATTATGTGATACTACTTTACTAACCTATTTTTATTCTCTTCTAAACTCTTTATAAAATAGTGAACCATTCATATCCTTTGGACTAGAGGACTTACCATTTAGGGACATTATTGATCAAAAACTTCCCTTGTACATTCAAGATAAAATCAACATTTCAAGAATCAATAGGTTGCTCTTGGACAACGGTTCATGATTTAATATATGTAGTGAAACATTCCTTAGTGCACTTAGAATTGATCATAATTATCTTACACCTTTGAATATGGTTATCAAATGATTTGGAAATCAGCCATGAATCCCCTTAAGAACAATTGTATTGAACATAATTTTTGGGCCTAAAAATATAGCTATTCACTATCAAGTAATACCTAATGAAGTCAACTATAATATTTTACTTGGTATACCATGGATTCATGCTATGATTTTTATCCCCTCACATTACATATATGCTTAAATTTTTTACATTAGGGCTACATGCATGGAATAAAAAATAACATTTGTGGGCTACATTACATAGATAATTATATTATAAACATTGATATATATAAAAGTAACATCTATGGAATAAAAAATAACCAGGTAAAGATAGTGTCAAAAAATACCTTATATCATAGGAATAATGTAATATCATTATTTTTTAATACTTCAAGAGTGGATCACACACTTATATATCCCTATTCAACCTACATAATCCCAAAATTATCCATAGAATTTGACCATGCAAGCATTGAATGGGACTATATAAGGATATTGAGAATTCCCATAAAAAGATACCTAACAGTCACTATGATCCAAATATAGATCCAATTCTTAGATACTTATTAGTCACTAGATCCCCAATAATCCCTCAATCACATATACCTAATAGTCATTAGGCTCTTAAGAAGCCCAAGTGATACATACTTAGCAGTCTTTAGGCTCCCAAGAATGATTCAAGTCATGAATACCTACATTCATTAGGTTACCAAGAATTATCAAAGTCATATATACATAGTGATTTATAGGATCTTAATAATGCTCCAAGATACAAATACTTAATAATCATTATGTTTCCAATAATGATCTAAGTCACAAATACCTAAAATTTTCTAGGTTATAGATACCTAATGGTTTTTAGGGTCCCAAGAATGCTTCAAGACACTAATACCTAGTAGTCACTAGGTTCTTGATAACGCTCGAAGTAACTAATACCTGTAATTTTCTAGGTTATAGAACATTCTAACAAGGTGATCATATATTTGAAGCACTAATATCATATAATATACAATATTTTCCTTGCTAAAATCTCCTTTAAATCCTTACAGTAGAAAATATAAAATATTTCAACCACTAACAATGTATAAAAATCAATAAATATAAATATATATGCCTGACATGAGATACTGTAGTATCCCCACTCAACTCATGTGACTATATTCATAGGAAAATGCTATAATTAATCACATAATAATCCATAATTTGTCTCTCCACCCAATAATTCAATATGTTTCACCATTTCTTATTCATTATATATGTTATCTTCTCCTTGTAAACTAGTCATGTGGCCTCCCCAATCTGTATTAGTACTCATGGCATTCTGATGACATGGATTGTATTTACATATAGGGTTAATAATTCATAGTCTCTCTTCCCTTTATATGTATTCATCCATCCTCCCTTTTCACACATTAGGTATACCTCTCTTATAATCCTCTCATGTTTATCCCTTGTGCGACACAAGGATTATCTAACCATGGCTATAGTTTAAGTAACAAAAAATAATTTTCTAATGACAAGTATCCATACATACTCTCTCAATATCCACACTATTTATAAAAAGTATCCCAATAAAAAGTAAAAATTATATGTTGTTTCTTGATCTCCCTTAGCCTATGTAGGCTAGAGCATGTGCATCAAATATATGGAAATCATACTTAAATTTCCAACACATCAATTAATACTAAATACTTAAACACTCATTTGGGCACATAAAGATAACATTGAGAACCCTATTGATATAGATATGAATATGAAGACAATAATATTTCACAAATAAATACCTATTCAAACCTTATAAAATATTATAAATAAAACACATCAATTCTAATAAACATTCCATCTCATTTATCAAAGAGTGTGTGTGTGTGTGTGTTGGATATTATGTGTATAATAATTCCATTACATCAAATGCTTACAATATTTCAAACTACTCACCATAAATAAATTTTAAAAAAGTATTCCATGATTGAATATTATGCAAAACCTAAGCTTGATCCTTAATTCACCTTAACCTATAAAACATATGACCAAAACCATATTGTATACTCAAATTGTGTGACCCCTTAATATGTCTCAAATAAGAGGTTGAGGGTCCCATTTATATATTTTAATATCCCATCAACCCTTACTAACTTATCTTTCACCTACCCATCTTTCCAACTATGTGTTCCCAAAATATACTTCCATTCAATCTTAATCTCTTCCCATCTGGGTGATTGTATTGTTGGTGCTTAACACATGTTAGATATATGTTTCTTTGTGATATATTTTATGTTTATTTCTAGCCTATAAATATTTTTCCGATGTTTTGATTTCTATAAATGAATTATTATGTGTTATTCTTTGCCTACATTGCATTTATTCTACCCATCGTCCTTTCTAATACTTTGCAAGATTGTATAGTATGAATAATTTTGTTTCCTGCTCACTATTTCATACTTATCACTTGATTTTATAGTATGAATAAATTTGTTTCTTGATCACTATTTCATATTTATCCATTATTTGGGTTTCTTTTTGTATCTAAAATTTAGGATAAAAAATCACCCAAAAATATTTTAGCATTCACATGCATTTTAACCAAATTGTTAGCAAGAAGACAACCTAAAAGGATAGCATAAGTCGATCACATTTTATCAAAATATGGGAATAAAGAAGGTATGGATCTATTTAATAATATAGAGAGTTATTGGTATAGTGAAAAAAATTATGGTTAATGTAGTTTTGTATAAACCAATGATTTCAAAATTACCACATTGTATTAAGTAACAATTTCACTTCCAATAGTTGCACAGTCAAAATAACAACCTAAAACTTTTATTTTTGTGTTTTGAGACTTTTAAAATATGAAGGGATTCCAAGAGTCACTATAGGAGGCATATATTGGAGGGAAATAATTTCAAAAAATATATGCTTACAAGGATAATAGAGGTGTGTGGGTTGGAGCTAAGAGGAACAAAGAGTGGAGTTTAGTCCATTTTAGAATTGTCATGTATGTATGACTATTTTTTGTTGTTGTCATCAAAGAGAGGAGTTAATGTGTGTTTTATAAGCTCTATATTTACTTAATAAATATAAATAAAAGTGTTTGTTTTTATTTCCTATCTCATTTTGTGTGTGTGTGGACTAAAAGATGCAAGGACAAGGTAGTACTTTATTGGACCTCATATCCTTGACTGGATAAAAAATTTGACACCTATTTTGATAATATTTTTAATCTTTCCAATAAAATTCATTTTTTATTATTTAGAGAGAGAAAATGAATACAATAATCATGTACAAATAAAAATTTATTCAGACCCTATAAATATTAAATAAAAAACATGTCAATTCCAATTAAAATTACACCTCATTAATAAATAAGTATTTAAAAACATTTTAAATCCTATATGTATAGTAATTCCATTACATAAATGCATACAAGTATTAAAAATATAAAACATAAAAAAGATATTAAAATATCCTTGCATGGTTGAATGATTTTGTAAACCCTGAGCTTAATTTTTAATTCACCTTACTGTAGAAAATGTATAACCAAAACCATATTCTCTACTAGAAAAATGTGACTCCTAAATATGTCTCGAATGAGAGGCTGAGGATCCTATTAATAGGTTTCACATACCTTCTCAACCCTTGCTATCCAATGCTAACTTAGCTTCCACCTATCCATATTTCCAACTATGTGCATAAATTCCAAAAATATGCTTCCATCCATGTTTAATATTTTCACTTTCACATAATTATATTCTTTGTGATTAACACATGTTTGATTTGTGTTTATTTATCCTATTATTATGTATCCAAAACTATGATTTGTATACACTACTTATCAAGTTCCATTCTTTGTGCACATCACACTTATCTTGCACATCATCCCTTCTAAGAATTTGTAAGATTTCCTAATATGAATAAGTGTACTTCATGTGTACTATTTCATACTTAACCTTTTATTTGGGTTGAATTTTGTTTCCAAAAGTTAGGTTCAACAAACACCCAAAATTATATAGCAACATTCACATGAATCCAAACCCAATTGGTAGGGAGGAGATGACTTAAAAGGATAGAAAAAGTTAGTCACATTTCATCAGGCTCTTGGACTAGATAAGTGACAATTTCAATCAATAAAATAGAGAGCTATCTTTCTTGTAATTTTTTTTATTAACTCTAGTCTGCATAAGATAAAATTTTCAAAATTTCCACTTTGCATTAATCATTGGTTTCACCTATGGAAGTTGCATAGCCACAGTAATGGCTGACAAAATTAGGTTATTAGTTTTGAGTATTTTTTGATATGAAATGTATTCCAGGATTCATTATAAGGAGGAAAAAATGGTAGGAAATAATTTATATAAGGTAGGTTTGAGTTACAGGATACTTTCTAGGAGAATGGAGGTGCTTGCGTAGGAATAGAGAGAAACAAAGAGTAGAGTTTTGCCCATTTCATAACTTTCATGTGTGTATTACAAATTTTATTGTGTTTTAATAAAATAAAAGAGTGAGTGTGTGATGTGTGTAATTTTTTTATTTCCTCAATAAATATAAATAAAAGTCTTTTTTTTAAATTTCTATTCTCTTTTTTTTATGTGTGGTGGATTAAGGGATATAAAGACAAGGCGACTAGTTCTTTACTGAACCCCCTATCCTTGACTACATCACTTTTTTTACAACAATATCTATAATATTTTTAATCTTTCCAATTAAATTTATTTTTCAATATTTAAAACCTTCATAATAAAAGGGAATTACACTCCTTAGACTCTTCCCAAATAGAGTACTAGAAAAATAAAAACTCAATTGGAAACTCTTTTATTTATTTTATTATTAAGGTCATCTAGATAAAGTAAGACTAAAGTAGATTATGAATATGTCTACTAATATATTGGGTTGGCCAAGTTAATAAGTGAGTAGATGGATAAGGAAAATTGTGCACAAGATTCAAATATGTAGGCACAACTCTAAGTATGTCAAGATATTTCAAAATTGATGTCTCCAAGTTTCTAATACCATATTTATGTGTCTAAAAATATCCCATTTTAGTCTAATATTACAAATTCTAGTTTAAAACGATAAAAGAAATAAATTTGGTACTTATGATAACCACACTTGTTGTTGATAGGTATGTCCCAAATATTTCAATTTTTCCATGCAAAACCTTCAAGGAAACATGTATAATTCAATATCCAATCATTACATAAAATCTAAAATAATCTAGTTCATTAAATTACTTGAAATTGAAAATTCAAGGAACAAATACTCTTGAGGGTACATGAACCAAGATACCATTTTTTGATCTCAATTGGAGAATGCCATGGGGTGATTATTCCCCAAGGAGATGCAACTATTTAAACCATGGGTTGGGAAGTATAAGTTCATAAACCCTTATTGGAGTTGGAGAAGTGATATGAGTTAATAGGTGTATAATTATCAATTTTACCCCTCTAAATACCATAAAAAGTATTTTTTTTGAAACATAAAACAAGTTTGTATGCAAAGGTGGATCCAAAAAATAGGTTTTAATGTAAATAAGGAACCCCAAAATATGTTCATATATAAATTAAAACTTTGAACCAATCATTGTATATGGATTTAGACTAATATTGATTATGCAATAGCATCACTAAACATCAATACACATCATAGAAATAGAAAAGTGGTTGCATTAACCAAATCCATGCCTCCAAATATGATCAATTTATACCTCAAGTGATATATAAAAGACAAAATTTTCTCAATTTGACTCATATAATCTGTCTCAGAATGTCATTGAATCCATCAACTATTCCTCACAATCTTATAAAATTCTACACATATGGCTCACTTCTCAATATGTCCAATTTGTCCCATATGAATCACATAATATAACCCAAAATCTAAACTATATATCTATTAACTCCTAAAGCTCTAAGACAAGCCCAATTTATGCTCCCTTTTAAAGTGAAGGATGAATAATTTCAATCACTCATCTTAAAAGGAAGCCATTTTTTATGGTAAAAATGTAATCACGTAAATTATATATACATGAATGATTATATTTATCATCATATAATTATTTGATCATCACAATACATATGAAATATGTAATCAAAGGCAATGGACATGCAAGTTTCATGTGAATAAGATATAACAATTAGGTACACAATAATAAGTAACATAGGAGATACTTTATAGGAATCATGGCATCTCACACAATAGAATATTGTGTGATATAAATCATGACACCAATCTCATTAAAAAATATATATGTATCCATATACATAAGCACACAAAATCATGATCATGAATCACACAAGCACTTTAAACATGACACAAATCTAAGTCGAAATAGACATGACATGGCCATGACATGGACTAGATGATCCTTGAAAAAAACTTATAAATGACATGAAAAAACATAATCAATGCACTTATAAACACATAGTGTAACACACATCAATAATCACTCAATTTAAGAATCGACATCATCAAACACACATAGAACATGTGTTAATCTAGATAATCAATCAATGTTTGTATCTAGCATAGAAAAGCACAATATCCTTAAAAAATAACACCTTAAAAATTATACACAAGATCGATTCATGTATAAATAATATAAGTATCTAAATACAATAAATGGAATGTCATATAAATATATAGTCTGAAAATTTTACTAAGATGACCCAAGTATAGGCATACACTCAACGTAGAAAGGTAGGCCCTAGGTGTAAAAAATGTAATTCATCTATGTGTACACATATCATATGTAACAAGTATGTCTTGTATACCTTGAAAATCATGTGTATAAAATAGATGCATAATTCACCATGTATAAGATAGATAACATCAATTAATCATGTAAATTAGCAAAACATGTCATCATAGGTTTCAATTTTGGTTTTTTGAGTATACTATTTTTTTGAATTTTTGAAATTTTTGAATTTTATGCATTTTTAAATTTATAAAATTAAATTATGATCACACTAAATAATTATTCCATTAAGGGAGTGATCACATGTAGGACCTAGATTAATCAGTGTGAATGTCACATGTTGTGGGTGAGAATTAACATATGTATCATTATCTAAATTACAAAAATGATCTGGCATTGTAGAATATCCAACATTTTCATCATTGTCAACATGATCATGTATGCATTATGTAGATGAAGTATCCTAGTAACATGTGGGATCCATGTAGATAATGTGTTGATATTCATTTTGAAACATGTGGTAAATAGTTTAGAACTATTTTAGGACATGACAAACTAGGTAACACTTGGTGATCTCAAATTAAATTCTAATGTAATGGGTGTTGGAGAATTGATATTTGATGAAAATCCATTTCTTGTGTCTGGTTTTCCTTTGTAAGATGAACTCATATAGGTTGTACAACAAGTTTTTTTGGAGGTGGTAGAGTAAATTTATTTTAATAAATGGTATATTCATATAGAATACTTGAAACTGTAACCATTCATTTTATATAAATAAACTTCAAGCATCAATGTACCAAAGATGTTATTACATGTATTTTATTTATCCATAGATGTCCTAATAGCATGATGAATGTCCCTATGTTGGGAAAGACTAAGAACCAAGTAGCAGTAGTAGAAATCCGTGCCATGAGAGGTAAAAGTATGCCCTCAAGAGAGTTTTGTCTCTTTCTATTGAATATTTTTACCATAATAGTCATACCAATAAAACACTTATGTTTGTACTCAAGAATAGTAAAAAATATCATAGTGCATGTGTTTTTACTTAACCTGTTATGCACCATAACACTGTGTATAGGATGTGGGTCAATGAAAACATGTAAGAACAAAGGTGGTTTGATAGAATCATTATCAAAAGTCTCATGATCATAAAATATGATTAAATGTGGTTGTGTAGGTGTACTTTCAAGTGTACCAATAATACCATATAGAGGATGACCCTCCTTAGATTTAGAAGCATAAGATTTTGAAGGAGGATGTACATTGTAAATCATATGAATCTTAGGACTAGTCATGGTTTATTGTGTCATATGTTTGGGAAAAGGATATGATAATATCTTAAGATTTGTAAAAGGTTGTGCAAATGAGTCATTTTTTAATATATTAACATCATTAACCTCACTAACATTATCCTAAAGTAAATATTATATGTTGTGTCTCAAACCATGGCATCTATGTCAATCGCAATAGGCATTGATATAGAACTCATTAGGTTGTGCCATTTTCATATCAACCTCTATTGGTAGAGGGAGAGATATGAGGTTCTACTTGAGTAGTTTATGTAAGACCTTGTGACAAGGTATTAATAATCATGTAAATTTCCTTATTTAAGGAGTTGTTAAGATAAACCTATTATTAGGCTATGAAAATACATTAACTATTGCTTTAGCCTCATTATTATAATCATTTTAATTGTATTTGAAACTTAGTTTTCTTTCAAACCTGGCATTAGAAGTGTAGATACTAAAATCTGGTCTTCGGTACTTGGCAATGAAAAGCTTAACACACATTTACCACACATGACTTGAGCACTCAAAAAAAGTCCTAATCTAACATTCTCACACACTTACATGTTATATTATAAGTCAAATTTTTTCTACTATTACACACCTAAAATAACCTCATTACCTATTTTAAATCTGCTAAATATCCTCCATAGACATCTATAAATTCTTAGTTAATTATTCTTAGACATAGGTTACTTTCGCTAGATACAGTCAGCATTGCCAATTGATACTGACTTGGTTTAGTCAGTACTAACCCACTCCCAACAATGGATATTTTATATAATCAAACCCATTCTTAGGTTCAAACCACTAGCCTAGCATATTATTGGTGTGAGAAATTATTTAATTAGATACATATATAAACAAATTAGGGTCTCATTCAAAAGGGACTTATCACTAATCTGATATACATCTATACACTATTTCACACTAAGAAAATCAGTCATATTCTTTCCAAATTAAAATCATATCACTAGGAGTAATCAAAATTCAATTTTACAACACTCTAAATCCAATTCAAAGGAATCTCTATCAAGTAGCAGAGACACATAATTAGCTGGATATATATAGTGAAGGAACATAACTATATAATAAAACTATGTGCAATAAATAATACATGTGGCTTGATTTCCCTTCTTGGATTATTAGATAAGTAGGAAATTATCAATCATCAAATGGGGGTGATTGTGATCATATCAACTAGATTTAACTTTTAAGGGATTATGGAATGTAAACCCTAGGTTGTTAAAGGGTTTGAGTATATTAAATCAAGGAATAAATATGCAATAAATATAGCCACTAATTTGTGCAAGAATCACCTTAATCTGATATTTCTAAAAAAAATAATGAATCACACAAATAAGTAATTAGCTAGAAACTAACTGAGACTAATGACCTGGAGGCTAAAAATTGGCATAGAGGATGATCAGGGTGTCATAAATAGGATTCAGGTGTCATATATCTTCTTTTCTAGTAGTATGGTACCTTGGACAGTAGCACACCATGCTAGTGTCTTAATTTCAATGCTAGTATCCTTATGTAGGAGCTGATGTGAGCTTTTGGAAACAAACATGTTTGAGTCTAATAGGCTTATTTCTATGCAGATGAAACCTACTTTATTATCTCTTACCTATTTTGGATTGATTAGTATATAAACCCTATATATCCATATTGTGATGGTATTTGAGTGGCACAAGTAATAAAAGTGTGATGTTAGCTAGGTAGGCTAGACATCCTCAACACCCCATTGTGTTGAGAGTTGCCTACATACCAATAATTTGAGGAGGGATTTATCATGATGTAGTTCTCCAGTGTAAATGCATGGTGAAATTACAAGTGAATGCTAGTGTGAGTGTTGACTTGAGTGCTGTGAATGAAGATTAAGACTATAAATCTATGTATTATAGACTTAGTATGGTTGTAGATGATTGTATCCAAAAGTAAGGTAGAATAGGGATCAATAACCTTGATTTTGTATAACTTGTTCTAAGCTTTTTTGTGTATTTTTGTATATGATTTCCATCTAGTGGATAAAGGGCTAAAATTCATGTATTTGTACTAGTGCTTGTACAAAGTTTAAAATAGTTCTAAGATAACCTTAGGTGTCTTAATAATTGAAAATATATCCATTGGGATTGAAATTTAGTAAAGGACACTAGCGTGGTCCCTTGGTCACTAGCATAGGGTACTAATGTCCAAAGAACCACGTTAGTTTCCAGGTGGCAGAACCTAGAGCAATAAGGGCCTGAATCCATAGGGGAAGGTTTGAGACTAAATTTGGGATGTTTAGGGATGTGAAATTCACACACAAAAGCTAGATAAGGGTTGAAAGAGGACCTCATATATGTCTAGGGCTAAGCTAGGGATAAGTGGTCTCAATTGACACTCATTGTAGTCAATTAAAATTTTATAGGACTAAATTTCCCCCCCTTATTCTATAAATGCATCAAAATTAAATGACTAGGTTAAATAAAAAATAAGTGTACCTAAACCTACCAATGAGGAAAAGCCCATGAGTCTAGGTATGAAACTTGTGAAAATTAGTCCTTACTTTAGCAATATAAAAATCAAAGAAAAAATTGAGTAAAGAGATAAGAGAGAGAGGAAAGGAATGAATACACCTCACTGGATACATAAACCAATGCAAAAACTTGGGCACATCCTATGTGTGTGCATGTAGATAGTGATCAATCTATGAATAACTTGGACTGAGTTGATGGCTTTCTCAATCCCCATCTATGGGAGACTCGATAACTTAATCTGGTTTTGACTCTATCATTTCCCACCCCTACTTGGTAGATCACACACTATGAATAACTTGGATTAGACTGATATCTCATCCAACCCTCCTATGTAGATGGATCAAGAACTCAAGTAGGCTATAAATCCATCATTACCTATCTATGTGTAGTAAATGCATCTAGGACTAAAACTATATGATGTAATTGAAACTATGTAGGATAGCTCTAGATCCACTTAGAAACTTTAAAATGTAAAATAACCAAGGGGCCTCTTGGGCACTTGGGAATGTAGCTCAAGGACTTCATGGAAATGCTAACCATTATAAATAGAATAAGGCATCAATTTGGTCTAAAACTTGATGGAAATGGTGTCTGACATATATAACATAGAGAATGACATGGAGTTTACCATTCCATATGAGATGTGCTAGTGCAAAATGAATCATGTGGAACTAATGTGCAATGCACACGCCCTCTAATTCTGATATATATGTATATGGATTCTATACTAAGTTGTAGAAATCTATGTATATTTATATCTAAAACTAAAATGGGAGTGATCATGTCATGCATGATTCCCCCAATTTGATCAAACATGGTATGATTATGTCTAAAACTAAACATAAACTGATCAAATCTTATAACCTACATTTGAAGCTATGAAAATATAGGCTGTAACTATTGGGTTCTTATATCAAATCTAGATTTTCCTATTTTTGGGCTATTGGATAGTAGCATAGTTCCTTGGATAGTAGTGGACTACGCTAATGTCCTCTATGTTGTTTTTCTTCCAAACTAACTTTGATCTATGTTTGACTATTTTTCACTATGTTTTCCTCATTATGATCTCTATAATTTGTGTCTGCATGATGAAAATTATACTTTGAGTGCACCCAGATGGCCTAGTCTTTGTGATAAATGCTTGTGAATGCCCCTTATTTTGAAGGGATTTATTGTACCTATGTAATAATTGTCCTCAAAATAAAATATATGCATGATGTGTGTTAGACTGATCATATATGGTATCTACGTAATAAACCAATATAATGTGTATACATGACATTGTAATATAAGATAATCTGAGCATAAGTTGGTAATATATGATGTATGTTAGATCTAGCATTCACAAGGTTGTTAAGATAGATATAAAAATGTAATCATGTGTATGAACTTCATAATTTGAGTAATAACTTGAGTAACTACCTAGGTGTATGGAGCATGATGTCCATCAAGGTACCTAAGAAGGAAGGGGAGATACATGAGGTCCCTCATGGAATCTAAAATTGAGTGTGTAAGCAAAAATTAAGAGATAAGTGTCATTGCTATGACACATACATGAAAGCATACATATAAACACATGAGGCACATAAATTAAGCCAAGGGGCCAAAATAAATAGAACATGGTTACATGTGACTATATTTGATAAATCAAGACATACAAAGACATGTTCAAATGTTCACATACACAAACAACAAGTAAGGTTGGATATAGCCACATGAAAGGACATGTTTAAATGTTTGCATACACAATTAATAAGGCACACACAAGGACATGGACACATGTCAAAATCATACATACAATGAAAGGAATTAGTGTAGAGTCATATAAAAATGGCATACTAAAATGCCCTTGAATAGATGTAGAAGTAAAAAGACAATCAAGTCTAAAATAGGAAAGCTAGAAATGAAAGTATGCATGAACATGTGGTAAAAATCCATATAAAATCAAAGGTGTACATAGAATGAGTTTATAGTAGTATTAGTCGGCAAAAAATATTAGTATAGAATGATATAACCTAGTAAAGAAGAAGATGTGTATAGGATGCCCCCAATGGGTGAATGTATCAATGATGAATCTATGTAGCTATGTATATTCCCCCAATGGGTAGATAGTAAAAAATCTGAAACTGTGTGTTAGACTTGAGTCCTGTAAGAATATGTGAATTATCGAAGAGAACAAGTGAAGCATGTATGTATGATAAAACCAACTTTACTAAGATAGATAACATATGTGGTACCTGGGAAATATAAAGAATGTAAACATGGAGATGCAAACAATATAGTTTTTGTATTTTTGAGCAATATTTGAATTTTTTTATATTTTTAACATATTATACTATTTTTGTGTTTCCTGAGTATATAAGCTATGTATAAGGAATCATGAAAATGAAACTATATACAAGGAGTAAGGTGAGAGGAGATATATTACTAACTAATGAGTCTCGTAAGAGACTCACAATCAATGTGTCATGTATCAAATAGAAGGATAGTGATTGTGCATGTTGTGCAATGAGGTATTAGATATCTAAGAGTCAGATGCATTGAGTGATCATAGTTGAACTACCTATAGGGTAGGGATCTAAATCTATGAAGTTGATTAAAATGGCATGTAAACTATAAGGTTATTAGGGACCCATCTGGTAGAATAAACTATAGCTAGAATGGGTGATCTATGTTGTCATGTTGATCTATTTGGTGGTGGAGGGAGAGGCCCTTTATAATCCAAAACATGTCTCTAATGCAGGGGTCTCTCTAATAAATGTCTTTGTAAAAGATTATGCATATGTGGTTCTATTATAGGATTAGACCTCACTTGCACTGGTGTCTTAATTGATATCAGATGTGTGATAATAGACTCTATGTTCTAAATGAGAATTGGTGTTTGTTATATAATGGGATATGGAATAGGTAAAGGATACTCATATAGAAGTCCCTCAACTATAGCCACCTAATTAGCATGTATATATTTGAGACATATGTGAATGGTGGATGGAATGGCTTGAAGTTATTGTATCTAATGCCTACCCAATAACATATCAAATGTGCCTTCACTAGGTTCTACTATGAATCTAGTGGCCACATGTGTGGGCCTAACCTATAATAGAAGCACAATATCCCCAATAGAACTCTGGGCATGGCCTCTAAATCCATAAATAAATATATCTATCTAAGAAATATACCACTCTAAATAGCCTAAGTGCTATATAAATATGATAGTACACATGTTGGCACTTGACCCATTATCAATCATAACACTCTGAATAAGATGATGATCAATGTAGGCTCAGACAAAGAGTGTGTAAAAATCTATGTCATCGATAAATATCTCCTGCTTTGAAAAGGTGATAAGAGGTCTAGTTAGCACTGTAGTATTATACACACCAATGATATTATTTAGAGAGTGTGTGTCCATCATATATGTATAATAGGATGTTGGTGGTGGATGTGTTGAATAAGTATAGTGAACACCTAAATTTCCTACTATTTCATTAGCTATATACTTTGGAAATGGATCTAAAAATATTTTCAATGCCTTTGTTTCCATTGGTTGAGGTCTAGGTGCCTCTGTAGGAGTGCCGAGATTAATGATATTAACTTTTATCAAATCTTGTATCTTATGTATCAAGCTAATGCATTTATTTGCAGTATGGCTTGATGCCTTGTGATAGTCATAAAATGCATTATAATCATAGTTATTTTGAAGAGGCCTAGTTGTATCAACCTATTTGATGGGAGGGAGATATATGACATTACATTCCAAGAGCTACTATAGAACCCATGATTTAGACTAAGGAAGAGTCATGAAAAGTCTCCTTGGAGGAGATGATAGGATCAAGTGAGGAGGTAGATCTAAATTTACATTAACTATCATTTTGGAATCATTCTTATTCTCATTGGGCTTTACCTTATATGGGGGTTTATTGAAACTCCTAGTAGTTAAATCTGATCTAGTTGTGTACTTTAGTTTACCCATGGAGAGAAGCTTGACTTCCTGTTATTTCACTGTATGACAAAGATCTATGAATGAAGTAAACTTCTTGGATAGGATAGCTTCGTGTAATTCCAATAACAAAATCTTCTTGAATATGTCTTAGAGTTCTCTATCTTCTATGAGGCTAGTCATATTTGCTAATGTAGTTTTATATCACAAGACATAATCTGATATAAGCTCATTAGATTTTTGTTTGAGTTATGCCACTTGAGCATAAGAAACCTTATCACTGATGTTGATTGAAAAATGTGCCAAAAAAATATCTACCAATAGATTGAATGTTGTGATGGACTAATTAAGAATATCGTAGAACTATTGTAATGCATAGTTTTTTAAACTATCAGAGAGAAAATTAATAAGTATACAATCATTGGACACATATTCCAAACATGCTACATGTAAATCTCATAAATGATGCTCTAGGTCACCCTTACCATCATACAAAGTAAGCTTGGGTGCCATAAATCCGGATGGCGAAGGAGTTTTTGCTATATGTTGTGACAAAGGTGTATGTAAAATAACATGGGAATCAAAGGTATAAGATGGCCTAGTAGCATCATAATGAAGGTGTAACACCTTGGCCTGTAGATCATCAATCTCATGCATTAGGGATTGTACATCTAGAGAGGTGTAACTAGTCATATGAGGTGTTGCCATTGTTGAATTTTTTTGAGTTAAAACAAGTCTTTATGGAATCTAAATTGTCCCATAGTAGGTGTAACAATATTATCATCTAGGGGAGTAGAAGATTGACCATTATTGGATGTGTTCTTTATTTCCATTATGGCTTGTAGAATTTATGCATGATCATGGGGTTTCTCATGAATTTTATCTCTAAATTTTTTAAAAATCTCATTCTTAATGACAATAAGATTTTCAATATCAAGGATGGGATTGTGTCTCAATTTCCATCTTGTGTATTGTTTTGATCTTAATTGTATTTCTCATATTCATATGTATTATCATTCAAGTCCACATAATTAGGGTTTGAAAGATCAATGAGTGGGGTTGTAACTGATCTTTTGTCCATGGTATAGACTCAAACAGAAGGAATTTGGGTATGCTCAATAGGGTTTCCATTAAGCCTAATACTTCTTAAAGGAAGAGATCTAAATTTTTGATATGGCATATAGAAAATAAAATGAAATATTGATTCTAAAATAGAATATATAAAATCTAAAAATCCTAAAATGACTAAGGGAAATAGGAAAAAGAAGGATAAACCATAAGATCATCTAGGTATAGGGTTTGGGTAGTATTCAAAGTAAGTCAGGTTCACCAAATGATTTAAATTTTAAGAGATTATAGAATGTAAACCCTTGGTTTATTAAAGAGTTTGAGTACAATAAATAAGAGAATAGATATGAAATAAATATAGCCACTAATTTGTGAAAGAATTGATCTAATCTGATATATCTAAAAATAATAATGAATGACATAAATAAGTACTTAGTTATAAACTGACTGAGACAAATGATCTGAAGGATAAAAACTGGTAAAGAGGATGATCAGGGTGTCATAAATAGGATCCAAGTGTCAAAATTTCTCTTGGATAGCAGTGTGGTTACTTGGACAGTATTGCACTATTCTAGTGTCCTTTTGCAAATATTGATGTGAGCTTCTAGGAGAAGCTATGTTTGAGTCTGATAGGCATGTTCTTGTATGAATGAAACCTAATTCATTTTTTTGTGACATGTTTTGTAATGATTTATATTAAAATCCTAGATCTCCATATTGTGAGGGTATTTGAGTGGCACAAGTAACCAAAATGTGATGTTAGCTGAGTAGACTAGACATCCTCAACACCCCATTGTGTTGAGAGTTTCCTACATACCATTACTTCGAGTAAGGATCAAGCTTGATGTAGTTCTCTTGCCTAAGTGTTTGGTGAAAGTGCAAGTGAATACTTGTATGAGTGTCAACTTGAGTGCTTTGAATGAGGCTTAAGACTAGAAATCTATGTATTTTAGGCTTGGTATGGTTGTAGATGACTGTATGTAGAAGCAGGGTAGAGTAGGGATTAATAACCTTGATTTTGCACAACTTGTTCTAAGCTTGTTTGTGTATCTTTGCATATGATTTCCAATCTAGTGGATAAAGGGCTAAAATCATGTATTTATAGGTATAGATCAACCCTAGTTGTCTTAAGAATCAAAAATATATCTGTTGGGATTGAAATCCCTTGGTCACTAGCACATGGCGCTAGTGTCCAAGTGGCAGAAACTATTACACTAGAGGCCCAGATCCCTAGGGAAGGTCTGGGACTAAATGTAGGATGTTTAAGGATGTGTAATGCTCGCATAAAATTTGGATAAAGGTCAAAAGAGGCCCTGAGATAGGTATAGGGCTAAGCTAGGGATAGGTGGTCTTAAGTGACACTCATTGCACTCAAGTGAAATTTTATATGACTACACAACCCATTACACTTTCCCCCATTTTTTAAGTTTCTATCCCTTATAATAACACCTAGGATTTTAAGGCAAAGGAGACTAATTTCTAAATTTTCATGTATCATTATGTTTAAGATTACAAACATAGAACAAGAAAATATATTCCTATGTGAATTTATAGTCATGGTGCCCTAAGAAAACATTATCATTTAGAAGATAAGCATATTTATCTGTAGTGACATACAGATGGCACTTATTCCATATAATTTACAACTACAAACATGATTACATTAAGTTTTAAAATGACATATCAATGTAACAATAGTGCAGAATGATACATGTCAGTTATATCACAGCAAGGTGGAAACATGTTCGATTGGGCATTCTCTATTGTCAAAATTGGAAGAAGATGTCATCAAAGCTGATTTGATTACAATATATCTTGATGTCTCATGTGTATCTTCAATCAATAATACAATGTTGTTGATGTTAAGACAAGGCATTGAGGTCCCAAAGTCTATCTTGTAGCTTCCATTCATCTGTGATCCCAATATATTGACATTTGGAGAAATATTTCAAGGTAAGTATGGCAATGATGGTGAGGTTTAATGATTTTATATCCTTTAGGATCCATATCCTACAAAAAATATGGATTCAAGGCAATTGTTGGATTTACGTGCCCTACACCCATTACAAAGGGGTGCATAGCTTGCATGTTGGTGGCATCCCTTATTGGTAGTTTTATATTATTAATGGTGGACAAGGATGTCATGCAATATCATTTTATTACAATAGGTATCCACTTCTAATGTGCATCTTGAATCAATGTTTTAATGTTATTGATGTGGGGAAAATACATTGGGTTTAAAGAGTCCATCTTGTAGTTTTCCTTTGCCCATGCTACCAATATATTGACACCTATATAAATTAAATAGGTCTTAATAACATACATAAATTCCATACTCCAACCCTTGGAAGAAAAGGTGGCCACAATTGGAACCTGTTTCCATTAACATCTCATTTATCCCTACTAGTAAAAAACATAATATTGAAGGGATCACTAGCCAAGGAAAATATGTTTTATAAGGATTATTAAAATGAACATCATATCATTGTGGATTAATGCTTCATGTAAGAAATATGAGATGGGGTCAAAGATGATGGCTTTTGGGTGACATACGATTATCGATTTACATTCTTTTTCTTTATAAAACCCTACTTTACCAAAACATAAAATTACATACCTTCCTATGTAACTTACATTCTTCAGTATGAAAATTGTAGCCTCCATAAATGAATCTATAATAAACAATGTGGTTCTTAATTTTAGATATATCAAACTGCCATAGTGCTTGGAGACATTATGCAGAGACTGGTGGGGATTCGTACCTAGGTCCATCAAGCTACACAAATTGGTAGTGTTTGTGGTTCTGGAAATAATTTTACCTCTACTCCATTCACTGAATAAAGATAAATGATCATTACTGTTATGAATAAATTATTTAAACATGTTAGTGTTAATGAGAATGGGAATGCGAAAATCTTGGAAATATACGTATCCATATCTAAATTTGCATATAACATCTTGTATAGATTTATTATATTATTAGTTTTTTATGGTTAACATAATCATCATATTTGTCTAATTAGTTTTAGACTTGTATAAATTAACACATAGTGCATTCTCTACATTTTTAAAGGAGATGTTCGATATCAGACACATATTTCCATGGATATGACACATTTTTTAATCATGTGTTGAGTAACTGAAATAGTTCAATGGAAGTTATAGATTGCCATCACTATCATCACCTAAATCACCTTCGAATCTTTCACCACTGTCATGTTTTGTATGTCCTTGCCCTTCCCCACTACTTCATCATTGCTAAATCTCACTGTGAAATAACTAACATACCTATCTTAGATAAATCTATGTAAAATATGCCCAAAGATATTATTTTTGAGGTGCCTATCTTATATTGGCTTTGTGACATAAGTGGAATAGGCACCTTGAGAATGATATCTCTTGGCGTATTTTACATAGATTTATCTAAGATAAGTATGCTAATTAAAAAACTAGACACTCTTTGTAATTACAAAAATATATATTAAACTTCTATTTAAATTTATAATCATAATAAATAAATAAAATATTGAATTTAATTATTAAATAGAAAAAATATTAATAACAGTCAGAAATAGTGTTAATTCTTCTATTGAAAAGGATTTAATTTTTTTAATAGATTTTTCTATCAAATGTAATAGGAAAAGGCAAAGTCACTCTACAACTCACATGCCCCATAAATATTTTTATAATAAAAAGAGTCCATCAAAACAATTCAAACAATCCTTCATTAATCTATGATCGATAAAACCAGATGCAAAGGCTATATTCAACAAAAATGTGTTTTTGATTTTCAATGAAAATTTAGGGCTTACTACAAAGACATTTATTGACAGGTTTGTTACAATTAGAGCATACTGTATTTTAAGATCATGCCATATTGATTTTGAAATCATTGTAGGGGAATGTTGTGTTCTCATGGAAGGTTCCTTAGTAGAAGCGCATTAATGAGATAGTCCACACTGTCATTTGTGTATATTTTGAATGTGCATTAATGAAACCATGCATCTCTAAGACCGCAAATCTTCCTAGAGAAGCTATCTCTTTTTGGATTTTGTCATCAACGACTTTGTTTCATTTCTGTTATTTCTCATCATCTCTGAATTTGAGGCAAATATCCCCTTTTATCAAAATTATTGGCATTTTAAATTTCAAAATGGATTTGGTTTTTTCTTTGTGTTCTACTATTCTCCTACTTATGTTTATCATATTATCTTTAGCGACAAAATTCCTCAATGGATTTGCTAGTTACATAAAAAATCCTCGATCTACTCATAGCTGACTGAGCAACATGCATGGTATTTGTCTCAACAGGAACCCCCTAAAAATAGAAATACACAATTGTATGGAAATTTACTGGAGTTGCAACGAAAAATGTGACTATATTTGAAATGCTAGAAAATTTCATAATGTCGGTGTTGAGCTAACTCTAATAATATTTGAGTTAACGTGAGAAATATCTAACAAACAACGCAGAATGATTACAAATTAATATATTTCAAAAGCTTTTCTAATTTTCTCAGTTTATGGTTGGATGATTAATTTTTTTCTGCACCTTCTCTCTGTGTTTGCTTCTCTTCGATTTTTATTTAGTCAATGTTGGAGGGTTTTCCGGTGCTATGTGCCAACTATTGCATGCTTCTGCGTTTTTTATTTATGTTTGATTTTTTTATTTTTTTTTGGTATTTGGATTTATTATTTTTATATGTAAATATATTTTATTCCGGTTTTTATTTATTTATTTTATAATAATAGTTTTTTTAAAGAGGATGCTGGCCATTTTTTTTTACGGAGGCACGATATCAGGATCTCTTCTTTCCCCTCTTCCATTGTAGAATGTCTCTCGGTTTAATAAGTCTCCTCTTCACACAATTCATTACAACATTGTTTGAAGGAAGACAGGTATTAATTTTAAATTATCATGTCTACCCAAAATATATCATATTATTATTTCTTAACACTCCATGTACAACATGCTAAATGACGTCAATGATCATGGATTTCAAGTTAGGTACAACTATCTATTTAAATTCTTTCACTTTACAAAACCTTGCTTTACCAAAATAGAAATTTACATACCTTTTGTTGTAACTTGTACCTTTAATGCAAGTGCATGTTAAATATAATGTGAGTCATAAAGCGTTAAAAATATATCTAAAATATGTCATCATCATTAGTATGTGAAAATTACTATAATCACCAAAAAAATCAATTATTACATTCTTCTTAGTGACTCTAGAATTCACAATCAAGTTCATCAATTTTTTAAACCTAAATGGCATCCTACATTGGTAAATTAAATTATATAAGAGGCGTATTTCAATTAAAAAGCCTTTTCCATTTTTCATCTAATTCATTTTAGAGTTGTTTAATTAGGTTTTAAATAATTAAAGCAGTTAAAAACGTACATATATATATATATATATATATATATATATATATATATATATATATATTAATAATAAATATTTAAATAAATTCCTAATTATATATTATAATATATAATTATTTAATATAATATTATGTATTATACATAATATATTTTTTATAATAAAATTATATATATATATATATATATATATATATATGCTATATAATATAATATAATATAATAATATATTATATTATAATATAATAATATATTATACTATAATATTAAATAATAATATATAATATTATACATGCATGCATACATATATATGAAATATTATACATAAATATTTAATATTTAATATAATAATATTTTATAGTTTATCATATAAAAAAATTAATATATTAATATATTATATATTATAATGGTGACATGTTACAAAGGTTTGCACATGTATCTTCTCATGCTTCTTTGAGCCCATCCCCTGAAATACCTTTTCATTGTCCTTTACCATCACCCCAAGTGCACCTTGAAATATTTAATTATTTTTATGCTTTGTATGGCCTTTTCCTTTCCAAACAATTTACCATTGATCATACTCACTATCAAATAGAACATCTCCTCCCTAGACAACACATTACCATATGAAAAATACATAACCTCATATTTCACTATCATGCCCACCAAAAATATCATATTATTGTTGTTTGGGACTTTATTCATAAAAGATGACATAGGGTAAGCATCCATGAGTTTCTAATAAAGTATGACTACCAATTTACACTCTTTCACTTTCCAAAACCCTGCTTAACGAAAAGTAAAAATTATGTCATCCCTTTCGACGTAACTTAAACCTTTGAGGAAATTACTATTTTATAACTCCTTGTGCGAGTTAATTCCCATTCTATTTATAGAACTTGTGGAAAGAGAGTTTTCAATGTTATAGAATGGTTGAGCAGGAGGGGGAATTGTAAAATCATTAAATAAAGTGTAACCAACCTCACTTACATGGCTATTCATTCTATAGGTCAAAGGGAGGAGGGAAACATTAATTTCCAATAGGTTTAAGGTTTCAAAAGCTAAACCACCATACACAAACTCACTAGAGGTTAGCTAAATAATAGAGTCTGGTTTTCTCTCCTGTATTTCTAAGAGATAAATGGATTTATAAGAGGTAAAATAACGATGCAATTAGGCAGATCACCATTGAAAGTTACAACTGATTGATTAGGCAAAATAATCAAACCCAAAATGTAGCTCTAGACATAAAACTTAAAAGAGAAAAATGATTTTAAAAAGTAAGTAGGTAAACAAGTAGGAATAGGTATGGCGTCAATGAAGGCATTTTATGAGTTCAAAAAATGTGACAAAGGATTTTAGCTAGGAATATTGAGGTGTTTGGGAAAGGATTCAAGAACAGACAGCTCATAGCACACTAAAAAACTACAATTAAAGTTATAACAGTAAATAACTATTGAGGAGGTGCTTCATCTAATAGTTGTATGTGAAACACACCACCTATCCCTTTGGTAGTAGGGAAATATGTTTTTATCCAAAGTAGATATTTTATGAATTAGCGATCCACCAACATACACTCTGCACTTTGCTTGTGATCTATGAATGTGCTACTATAATTATGTAAACATAGACTATTTTTTTAGTTTAATGTTAAACACCATCATTATGACCTAAACTGCATGGATTTTGTAAAGCTCAAACAACTCAAACATAATAAAATGTGAACTTCACTCTTTAACACATATGTGCATGGAGGCAAACTTGATTTAGATCATTGTGAAGAGTGACCATGTGCATGACACTGGAATTGGCTACACATATCAAAACAATAGTGGTCATATAGTCACAAAATCCAAGATTTTCAAGCTTAAGGAAAATATCCCTGATTTCTCCAACGAGAAATCTATCTACCAAATGTCATAAGTGTTACCAATGAAAACTAATTTTTTGATACAACTCTAAAAAATTCTCAAAACTATTTCACCTGAACATTCTTGTAAGCAACAACTATTAAATCTACGGCACATATCTTCTTACACTTTGCTTAAAACATTCACATTTATATATTTCAATTACTGTGTGAAAAATATGAATGTTTTACTCTATTAAATATCTTCCCCATTATTGGAACAATTTCAACTATCAAACTCACACCACCTTAGGCACTTCTAGATAATTGCATCTCAACAAATATAATAGGAACTAGCCACTATGCAACCTTTTTTATATAAACTTGTTGTACGGACTTTTTTTTAGATGTTTTATCTCATGAAAGAAGAGAGGAGTGATTGAATAAAAAAAATATAATTATATGCAACTATTCAATAAAAAAAAGAAAGGAATTTTAAAGTTTTACGATAATATTGATATTGCTTAGGTCTGTAAGATAGCTTTTAATATATGAGACCATTTTTACTCCTAGTATGCATGAATAATTTTTTAATTCCCTTCCCATGCTAATAAAAAACTAATTACATTTTTTTCCTTTAATTCAATTATTTATGCTTACACAATGTGAATGAACCCATTGCTCACCTAAAGTTCACCTTTATTTGTAATAAAGAATATTGAATTTACCATACATCATTAATACTTTCAGATTAATATGGGAGGTCTATCGAGTTAGTCTTGGTTTGACAAATGCTAACACCAAGTTATGATCCTAAGGCATGTGGGTTATGAGCCCATAAAAAATAACTTCTAGGTTTGGGCCACTGTTATATTATTATATAACCTTATTGCCTTTGCTCAAGCTAATGATTCCAATTTTGGCCATACATAAATGTCCTTATGGTTATTGTATGACCATCATGGTGCATTATGGTCGCAGACCACATTTTCACATATGATCAAATGGTTGAAGACTCATTGTAGGATATTATGACCTTAATTACATAATTATCCAAGGCTGATAATTATGACTAAAAGATGACACAAGATGCATACAGATGTTTATTACATTTGTGATCTTGATAACTTAATAGGAAATATGGCTATGAACTTTAACCTAGGTGCTCACAAGGTGATGTGACTGACTGAGTCATGGACCTTGCACTAAGTTATGTTGAGTCCCCTTTTCCTTGCATCTAATGTTATGTGGTAGAATTTTGTGCAATCACAACTAAGCTTCGAAATTCAAATACAATTTTCACCCTTTTTTGTGAACAAGTGCCATGATGAAATTTGGCACCTTTTGATAAGGTCACAAGCTTTCATGGGAAAAGATGTTAATACATGTGCTTTAATTTATGTTGTCATTGAAAATTAGAGACACATGGTTCTAACTTACAAGGTTTCATCCCTTAGACTAAAAATACAAGGTTAAACCATGTGGTGACACATGATTGCCTCAAGGCCTATTGTGATTAAATGCATGGTTAATAAGTGTCAACTTTAGATTGGGTCACAATCCTTAATATTTTAACACTGTGTAAGCTTATTTCCATTCTTTGAAGTGTGATGCTATGAAAATGTGCCAAGGGGCAATGAGGAGCCAATTCAAACTCCTTGACTTAGAAAGTTTGCAAAAAGATATGAAGTTTCACAGTGTTGTGACAATGACTTGTGCCAAGTTCAACTGACTAAATAAAAATTATGTGACCAACTAGAAAGTTGTGAAAAAGGGACAAGTGGTAAGCTGTGAAATAATGAAAAAACATGCGTGCAAGTTAGAGATCAAACATTGAAAATTGGCTAAGTTAAAAAGGCTACCAAGACAAGGCCAATTTCATTACCAAGTGACTAAGGAATAAAACAATGTCAATTTCAATGCCATGTGTCTAAGAAAAACCACATGCAACCAAGCACAAATGAGTAAAAAATCATGCAACCAAGTCTTTATGTGTGCATAAGTGTTGATGTATGAACTCATTAGCATTCCCTGAAGGAACATTGAAAATTCACTCATATTACTCATTTTTTGTATTTCCCATGAACATTTTATCCTTGTAAGGTTCTATGAAGAATATATTTATGTGGCTTCTTTAAGACCCAAAAAAAACATTAGTCCACTCTTTATGAGAAAGCTAAATAAGTTATAAGGGTCTAACATATATCTGATTTCATCCTCCATTATTCTTATAAACAATGGGGAATTATCAAATATAGATACCAATTTATCTAAGTTTTTCTTTCATTTTTTAATTTAGTACCAATTATAATCTTAGTTTCGCTTCATGTTTTTTAAGAAGAGAAGTCCATTAACTAACATTAAGGTGAAACATTAAAATCATTCCAAACCTTATGTTGATTCCTAAGTGAATGTCAGGCATTAATTTAAATTCTTTTCTTGATCAATAGTGTTTATGAATATAATTTGTGTGGATGGATTAAGTTCATTTACAACCAAAGATACACATTTGGTTAGTTTCTAGACTGTGCACATCATTATGGTAATATTCCTCTATTTAACTATCTTCTCATTTTAAATAAGGAGGCATTTAATTCTATATCTAGTAGTTGCCTAAACTTAAGTTTAACTATTTCTCTTATCTATAAAGAGATTAAAAGAAGAAATATTCCATGCCTTATAATTATAATAATTTTAATTAGTTCATTTGTCAACACAACAAACAATAATGAACTATCATACTCTTACTATCAAAGGTAAAACTAATTATACCCAAATCATATTTAGGCATTGTATTTTAAAATCATCCATTTAATACTTAGTTCTAGGGCTATTCTCATTTTATTAAACATAAATTAGTAGTTTATGTGCTTAGAGATGCAATCATTCATCAACCTTGTCTTCTATTGTTATTTAGATATGGATAGCCAAACTATTTATATGAAAATATAAAAGATCTCAAAATGTGTAGGAAAATCATTCAACTCACAATCAATGTTTATAACCATATTCTGTCCCTATAATATTAAGTAACCACTGACCTATAATATTAATTTGATGAGTAGAGATCTAAAGTTTTTCATTTAACTAATTTATAGCTGTGAGTCTCTCTCACAAGGGTGAAAATACCATTATCCACAACAAACTATTATAAGATGGACTACCACTTTATTATTGTCAAAATAATCTCACCTTGTTCCCAATGAAAAAAAAAAACATAGTTCATTAATATAGTAATTAATGCAAGCTATTTAACCCAACTATTTATAATTTTAAAAAAACCCAATAATGAATAATAGTGAACTGTGATGTGTATGTTCAATTACAAGGAATTAAAACAGGGGTTTGAGTCTTGTTTATCTAATAAGAAGATGTATTCATTTATACCTTCAATAAAATAATGAGATTAAGTTAATTAATCATATTTAACAATCTAGATCTCACAAGTGATCATGGATAACATGCCATAATTAGCTCTAACATTATTTAAATTAACTATTAGTAAATTAAAATATCAAAG
The DNA here is from genome assembly GCA_037957365.1 of Torreya grandis. NCBI lineage: Eukaryota > Viridiplantae > Streptophyta > Pinopsida > Cupressales > Taxaceae > Torreya > Torreya grandis. Next base: position 1,772,428 of record JARHVA010002253.1, on the reverse strand, counting down.
GAAATGAAAGGCATGTTTAAATTAGAATGCTTTCACCAATTCATCATAGCTTGTATGTTGACCAAGAAAAATCATCATGCCCATCCTTTGATACCAACTATGAGATGATTTAGTGCCATGATCCACCTAGCCACCCACATAAGTTTTGCATGTAATCCATAGGGTAAAATTGAGGAATCCATCCCACTAATCTATCTTCTACAACTGTAACGTTATTCATTGAGTAACTCAACCTAGTTAAGAATTTTAACTTGTTGTTTAAACCTTTCCCTCAGATAATAATATCAAATTTAGCTTTTCTTTGTTAAATGATTGTATTTCTTCTTTTAAATTTATCTCCATAATTTTATCTTCTTTGAAGGGTTCCCCCCATATATCTAATTTTTTCCCCTTTATTTGAGGGTCCTTATCATTTACTATTGGAACTATTTTGATTTAATCACATTAATTATGAGATGGTGTTCCATGATACACTTTGATTTTAAGATTACTTGTAGCTATTCTTTCTTCCGATCACATTTATGTTATGCACACTGTAATGGTCAATTGTCATTCATTGTTACAATCCCCGTTCTTCTTCTGTAATTTTCCTGCACATTCATTTTCTTAAGCCAATTTCCATCTTATGTGTATTTATTTTAATTTTTGAGTATCTTTGTTTCTTGTCACAATCCACTTACTTATTTTGGACTCTTTACATAGTTCACAAGGTGTTCACTTGTCATTTATTTGTTGTAAGGTTATGATCAAATGTTTCCTTAATGTTATTTCTCCATGCTTCTCTTATTCTTTGTGCATGCCTTGTTGGTGGTCACAATTATAATTACATTCTACTTCACTAAACACAAATCCTTGTGGCTTCTCTTTTTATTTTATCTATTCTCCATGTACACATAGTTAATGGTCTTTATAAACCTCAATGTCCTCTTATGTTTATGCCACATAAACATAAAGTGATAAGGATCCATGCATCCAAGGTGCCAAATATTCTATTGCACCTAAAATGAACCTCATTTCCAATGCATTTCTAAGATGTATGCCCATTGTAGATGTCTTTTTTTGAAGTTCTTGTTTGTGTTGCATTGACTTAAATGGCAATCTGATAGACTAAACATAAACCCTCACCAACTCATCTCATCATCGATATATAATTAAGATATCAAATCATTCAGAAACCCTTATTTCATGTACATGTACCAAATTAATCATGGTACCTCTATGGTTAGAAGAAATAGAAATAAAAGCACATTAATCAATTTTTTGTTCATAATAGTAGATATTTATTCTTCTATGATCCAATATAATATCATCAAAGGATATATAAGGTAAGCCATGATAAGAATCATGAATGTATGACATATCAATGGGTCTAATTTGATTGATACTAAAACCAAATGCCTAAGCCAAGGTGAGGCTAAGTGGGGTATTACACACTTAAGTGTGCTTCAAATATAAGGCATATATACCTTACTATCAGTCAATAAGATAGAAAATTTTATACCTTGTAAAAAAAAATTATTAATGCAGACTTGCATAAGTGGTAATTTCAAAACTACCACTTGGCATTAAATATTAGTTTCACATTCAAATATTTCATAGTCATATTAATGGCCCATAAACTTTTGCTTGTGTGTTCTAAGTATTTTCCAATATGAATAGGATTCCAAAGATCCATTCTAGGAGGCACAAAAGGGAATTAAATAATTTAGATAAGGTGATTTGGAGTTAGAGGATGCTTGCTAGGAGAATAGAGGTGGTTGGGTAGGAGAAAAGATGAATAAAGAGTAAAGTTTAATCTATTTTATAGTTTTAGTGTGTATGACTCATTTTATTATGTTGTAAACAAATAAATGATTGATTGTGTGGTGTGTGTAAGCTTTGCATTTCCTTGATAAAAATAGATAAAAGTGTTCATTTTAATTTCCATATGTATTTCATGTTTGTGTTGATTAAAGTATATAAGGATACAAAAGTTATTTATCAAACACCTTTCTTTGACTACATTACTCTATTGGCATAAATCTTTACAATCTATGTACTCTTCCCAATAATAATTCTTCTATAATATTTAAACATTTCATTATCAAAGTGACATTACACTCCTTAGACTCTTCCCAACTAGAATACTTAGAAAAAAAGCAACTTAATTAGGAACATATTAAGAATAGTAAATAATTTAAAAACATAAATCCTAAAAATGAGTCAATTTTTTGGGAGAAATAATATGTTAATGCCTTATTTGTCAAAAGAAAATTCGACGAAGATCACTTTTACAAATAATTAATTACACAAGTGTTTAGGTTTAAAATTAAATCTCCAAACATTATTATATTTTATTGATTTATCACTCTCTTATCATGTACACTTTGAAATAAAAAAATAAATGAAAACATTTGAAATGATTGAAAAATTGAAGATATAAAAATGATTAAATGACTGTTTAGCCTCGAAATTAAATATCCAAAGTTTGTTTGACTTTCTTGATTTATAGCTATCTTATAATGTATATTTTAAAATAAATAAATAAATTTGATGAAAACATTTGAAATGATTGAAAAATTGTAAATAAAAATCTTGTATTAAAATAAAAAAATCAATGTAAACCCCAATCATATTATGTTGTAACTCAAAACTAAAAGAATACCTAAGATTTAATTCATATGAACTATATAAATATGATATGAGGATTTAAATCCATATAAATAATTATAAGATTTTATCATCAAAAGTTGCACCCTTGATGAGGTTATTCAAGCGTCCTCACTTAAGTGATATCTTGGAGACACCTCTAGGCTATGGGTGACCTAATCAATGAGGTGAATCCCTAGCTATGGCTTGATCCCTTGATGTTATCACCCTGAAACTATTACTAGACCTATTTCTTGCAAAGGAAAAGGGTAAGAGAATTGAAATTAAAGTAAATTAGGGAGGTGATGCACCAAATTAACACCCTCCACTTGACCATACTACACTAAAAACATGAATTAGTCTTGAATCTGATCACACTACTCAACAAGAATGTTCAAGCATGATTATTTCAACATGGAGGTCATAGACAATGTGTTGAATAGAAGGGCTAATCAAGAGGCCTAAGAAAGACACTAGTGAATGAAATACACTTATATACTATAAGGCTATCCAAACTTACCATGTGACCTATAAGAATACAATCCACTTTCAAAGAGGTAGGAGAGAACAAATGAGAGATTGTGAAAGCACTACTACTAGCATTCATCAACAATCACACAAGTGCACTAATTATAGACATTTTGAGAGGTAATAAATAGATTTATTCAACATTCAAATGCATAGTACAAGTGTTTATTTGAGCAGGGATTTTCCATGCTCAAAAAATGATGCATAACAAGCCATTCAAGGTAACATATATAGGATAAATGAAGGAGAGAGAGAGAGAGAGAGGAGAGGTTCATGAGATGTCTATGACAAGTGTCATATCATGAGGAACAATTTGAAAGAAGGAAGACTGAAAATAGGTAGTTATGAAGCTTATTATCAACATGTGTATGATTGATCTGATATTTTCCCTCATCAAGGGTGTCATAGAATGACTCTTCACCTTCTTGATGACTCATTAGCCTCATGTGAAACTACCAATTCTTGGATTAGAGGAGTTACAAGCTTGTGTCTTACCATGTGTCACTCTTGGTCATGCTTCTTGGAATCATAAAATTCCATCCTATCCTAATTTAATGTCTCTCTCATCTTGGTGGAGATAAGTATTAAGGTTCAAGTGTCTTCAACTAGTAGAACCTACAATTTGATTGAGGGACTTGCTTAGTTTAAATGAAGACTATAAAATAAGTCCATTTTGCCATTCTAGGCCTAGTTATTTGTTTGAAGAATACTATCAAAACTTTAATACATATCCACCACCATATAGGGAATAATTTAACCCCTATTTAGGCTCAAAATCATCTTCAAAATTGAGGTATAGGTGTATTAGGTCTAATAGGAACTCCTGATAGCATGTTTGTTCAACACTAGGCATCTTGAACTCTCCAAAGGATGTTCCAATCACTATAAATACACTTCATGTTTATTTATAAACCTCTTCAATTTCCTTATCTAGGTCATATATGGTTTAAATATACTCCATTAGGTCCTACCTAGTCAAATTCCATGAAAAGTCCTCAAAAATTGCCTTTTTAGGCTTGCAATAGTCATCTTTATGCCAAATTCCATACAATAGTACCCCACACGTGCCAAAATAATGACTCATTAAAGTTTTTATAGGTTTTTATGTATCATTCAAGTAGTTTTTAGTCCATTTTAATCCATTTGGAGCACTTAGGAGACCATTCTTCTCCTTTGGGTCTCCTGCAGGGTTTAAGCAAGGTTTAGGAGTGTGCAACCTTCTGAATGATTATTCATACAAATATGGGCATTAATGTATGAACCAAAACTATTAATTTCATTAAAAAAAACCCCTCCTCATTCCCAAATTATCTCAATATTCCATCCACCTTTTCCATGTACTTCACATGTGAGGAAAGTTAAGGGAGTATGTTTAGCAAAAATACATATCAAATAATTCATCTATGATTATAAATAGTTAAATGTGGTTTGAAAAACATATATATGTGTTATCAAGAACTGATATAATCTATTTGTCTTCTCAAAATACCTCAAACATGATCTAGTCCACCTCTAGGGTTTGCGAGCAATCTTGGCATTTTGACCCTAACAGCTCTATTATGGTATCTCTTCCTCAATTTAATATTTACAATCAGATCATGAATATTATCACTATTATATCTCATCTTCCTCACCCCCTAAAACTCAAACTTTCAAAACACTTCAAAACTTTCAGGTTTATTTCAACTTCACATACTTATGCCTATAGGTGGTGATTTAGGCTTCTTGAATAATAGTTTTTAATTAAGCTCCTTCTCAGTTAGTTTAGTACTCTTAATGTTCCTAGTAAGTATGAAAACCTTACGCACATTATATTTTACCTCTTATACCTCTTAGTTTCTCCATTCAACACCAGATAATCAATTTTTTTCCTATCTAGGCCTATGGCAGAGTTGTAGGTCTATATTTAAGCTTCATGACTACAAATATGAATGTTATCTTCTTCATGGAATTTTGTATTATGAATAATGTTGTAATTTTTCCTCATTATCCTTATTATATTACACAATCTCTCCAACCTTCAATTCCACCTTCCATATATGGCATTAGATTACACTGCCTACAAAAGGTTGTAGGTGGTCTTTTAGGCCTTCTTGGTTGCAAATCACAAAATATAGAGTTATTTGAGTTGGTATATCCTCCATGAAGTGGTTTGGATGAATGAAAATTTAATTCACATATAATTTTAACTCTTATAACTTTATAAAACCCTTAAATATCCATCACAATCATGTTTTTTGCCTTCTGCTTGATGACAAACTTGTAGGTAGTCAGTTAGGCCAAAACCCTTCATTTTATTATTTTTTGCCCTTTTGAGCCTATTTTATTGATGAAAAACTACTAAATAAAGATTAAAAAAAATTATATCATTTTATCTCATTCCATGGGCTCAAGTCACCATGAAATTTTATTCAAGACCTTCACAGTCTTTCCCTTGGACTCGCATTGTCCATCTTAGGAATGGACTCCATTAAGATAAATTGAAATAAAGTCTGAAGGATCTCTCATAGATGTTTGGATGCCTAGATAAGTCTTTTAAAATCTTTAAAATGTGTATTTTAATTTATTCAAGACAAACAAATGTTATTTTCTTGTAGAAACATGATTGTGTTGCTTGTATTACTTGCTTACATGTTTGGTACTCATTACATCCCATTTCTTCACCATTGGTTTGAGAAACTTGACCTCAAGGTTCATATAAGTTATTTAATAGAGATGGTAACATAATAATATACCTTAAAATTCCATATATACTTCCATTATATCCAATTAGGTACAAATGTTTACTTACATGTCTGCGGACCTATAGGTTAACATTATCTGTATTCACCTTATTTTGAAGAGATGCTTTGAGGTTTTCCACATATCCATCAGTTGGATAAGTATCTGAAAGACATATAAGGTTTGTTTGGATTATTTAAAGTCTCTTATTGAATCATGGATTTCAGATTTTAAGGCAAAACACTTCTCTTTCATGTCACAGACCTATGATCTCTCTTTCATATTTGTAACTTGTTGAGGAACACTAAGGCCCAAATCTCTCATAGTCTAATATATGTCCTTTATGTTTAATTTATTATAATTGAGGAGATTTAAAAGGTAATTATAGGATTATTTATGTTGATTTAATACACTTTAGGAAATAAAACAACCAAAACCCTGCATGTAGCCTTATAATAGGTTTGTAATTCATTTAACTAGAGGTTTTGTTCTTCCTAATGATAGAACATGTCAAAAAATTACTATAAAATGGTTTTATTAAAATTATGGAGCCTTTAATGATACCATATATACATTAATTTTCACTAATAATCTCAACAGTGCCTTGAAAATGTCTAAAAAATGAGGCTGTGGGATTGGGATTTGAAGTTTCTTTTATGCACCTTAACTTATTAATGATTATTCATAAAATTAAGGGGCTTATCTAGACAAAAAATGGAATAAATTGAATTAAACTTAGGTTCCCATAATATGGCCAATATCTTGGGATCTAACTTTCTCTCTCCTCAAGTTACCAAGTGAAAACCTATTGTCTATCTTGATCTGCCAAGAAGATCGATGGAGAAATGGAGTTGGTTTTTGCACTTTTTGGATCTACACCTCCATTTTTTACATGTATTTCAGTATGAGAAGACCATGGGGACCTCTAGGATATTTTTTACCTTGCCAACCATCATAAACCCTCTACAAAAAACCACCAAAAGCATGTTTTTCGTAATATTTTGACTGTTCTAACCTTTAAAATTGATAGAGATGGTGAACCAGGTGACTCTTCATCTTCCCCTAACCTATAATAATGTGTAAGAGAGTGAAAAAATGTCTCACACCCTTCTTTTCCTGCATATCTCTCAAAAATATTTATTGATATGCTAGAAAATGATGAATAATAGTTACAAAGGGAAGTCCAATGTTAGAAATCAGTTATATAAGGCATTTGGAGGATGTGTACGATCAATTAAAACATAATTTAATGACATAGGTGTTATATGATCCCTTTTAAAAGGACAAAATCTTTATATTTGTTATTTACTAGCAAGTGTCATCTTTAACATTGAAAAGCATAATAAGACTAAAGTAATAAAATACCTTAATCTTATCAAAATTACCTTAAACTCTCCAAATTTCCTGAAAAAAAATGTGATAAACTTACTATCTCTACTTCTTTAACCAATTTGATCAACTTTAAACCATGTTTATCTTGGAAGAGTCACCACCTTATCTTCTTGAGCATGATTCCACATTGACTTGATTTCCCACTTATGTTAAATTTGTCTAACTTCCCTTAAATAATTTTAAACACAAAATTAAGACCATGAGGAATGAACATTTGATGACCATACAACATGACTTGACTTAGATACCAACTAGACCATCCTAAATGACCTTATAAGTTGTCAAGGAAGACACATTACCTATCATCCTCGATCATTAATGATTAACACAAGACCTTCCTAATGGCTATCAACAAAGTTAATATCAAGTACATCAAAGTTTCAAATGATCCTCATTCATGGTAGCCAAATTTTGGATAACATAAGACATATAGATTAGGTTTATTAGTACTTGTGCAACATGTATCTATTGTAATCCTCTCAAATTATTAATTTATATATAAAAATGTTCAATTAATCAAATCGAGCTATTTTTTCATATATTTAATTTTAACATTAGAATTGAAATATACATTGTATTTAAAAACAAATAAGATTTGGAAAAATACTATTTTTAGGTTTGTGATTGGTTGAATGTCTATGACAAAACAAATTTGCTAGGGAAATTGAAATATTTGTTGACTATGATAATAGGAAAAAACACAAATCTTGTTTCTAATGTTGAAAATGCAAACCATTGGTTGGGAGGACCTATTTCATAGGTGTAGGTTTTAAAAATTAATGTGTTCCATGTAAACCTTGGTAGACAAATAATTGACATCATTAAAATCTTAGATCATCCTACAGTACACAATTAATGCTCAAATGGTTTTTGGTTTTGGCACTCATAAGCAAGTTTGGTATAGTATTGGGTCTTGTTTCTATTTGGTTAAGGATATTTATTATAAGTTACCCCATGGTGAAAATAATGATATGAGGTATTCATATTTATATTTCTTTTTTTATTGGATTAAGTGTTTATTAGTGTGAATTAAGTGAGGAGTAGCAAAGAGCAAAACAAACATTATGAAAATTGCATTTTGTGTGTTTATTGAAAAAAACCTACATTTATTGTAAATGAAGGGGAAGAGGTATTAAATTGATTATTACTTATTCTACTCTTTTTAAATTTACATATATATTATATTTCATTATTGCCTATTGGTCAAACGAAAATGAAGGGTTGATATATAGGTCAAACAATGAGTGCACTTTGGACATGACAGTGAAGGTCAACCCTTGATGATCAATGTTTCCATATATATTATTGATTTATTGAGAGTCATACCTTATGCTTTATGTATGGTTAGATCCCATGCCATTTTGATAGGCATTTGGTAATGATTACCATGTGTAACATGAGGAATTGGAAGATGTGTTGGATTTCAAATATCCCATGGGGGACCACAGTAATTTTTTAAGGTAACAACCACATACATGGGTAAATAAGGTGGATTAGAATATGCATGGTAGACAATGTAAACTATTTCCCTGATTGATCCATTAACTAACCCTACCTTCACCCATAGATTGGATGTCAACATAATATCTTACCCTTTAATTATAAACATAATTTACTCGACGTTAGTTTCATGGTTCAGTGTAATCTATTGTTTTCTCTATTCTACTTTACATATTTTTATTAGAATTTTTAATGATTTTAGCATTTCTTTATTATGTATTTGTCAATTTATTAGTTTCATATAAATGTTTTGATGCTTTAAAATATTCTTGTTATTTCAGATGTATGAGGGGTGATGTTCTTGACATGAGCATATTCTAATATTATTTTGTTGGGTTTGCATTTTTGATGTTGTTCAATAAATTTTTGAATAGTATTTGATTTTTTTGCATCTCTTTTTTTGGAAATTTGTGTGTAATTTTACAATTATGTCAAATGATTTCCAAATTTTGTGGACCAATGAATTTCCTACATACATTGGTATGTCATTTATGGGGTGAAGTTATCCCATGTCACCAACAATTATAACTGAGCAACCTCTAAAATATTTGTTTCTATGTTAAGTAAATGCCTCATGCAATCGACTATCTCTATTGTTAAGCATCATTGGGCCTATGAAGCTCATTCCATAAATGAGTACATATTCATTATGTTTCATTTATTATTCAAAAAAAATCATTGCTTGTCCTTCAAGTATATTCATTTCATGGATAGGAATTTGGATGATTGAATGTATTATTGATGAATTTATGTTAAATTTTGTGACACTGGTTATATCAAGGAGAATAAGAGGAGAACTAGTTCTCCCTGTAATTCCATTCATGTTATGTTTGATGCAGCTAATCCATTAGGATTTACCTATACCTGTTATTCTTTGTATAATCATCTTGATTAGTGGATCATCTGTATTTTTTTGGGTGTGTTGTAGAATAATGTTGAAGGCTATTTTGTGGCTACCTGATTGCTCACTTGGTGGTGGTTCACTTATGCACTTTACATATGTATTTTAGGTGGTTGTGCATTGAGAATCTATAAGTTATGGTGTTATTGTGTGTAGGCTAAGTAGCACCTCAAAATTATTCTAGTTATAGTTTGTGTCAAAGTCATAGAGCCCAATCATGTTTATGTCATCTATGTTATTATCATCCAATAGGTGCATGTAGGATAACATTTCACACTCATGTATTTCCACTTCCATATATACATCTTATTGAGTGTCATTATCATCAATGCTTGAGTCAACATTATTGTTTTCTTCTATAGAGATCCAATCAATATGCCATGGAACATATAAATCCTTGAATTATTCCCAATATACATCAATGACATGCATATTTAAAATAATCTCCATTGCATTTTTATTAAATGGTTTGTAAATTAGGAGCTATAGCCAACATAAAGTTTTATATGTTGGTGAATCAGTGGGTATAATATATAAATGAGTGAAATTCAAATAATTACTTGAATTATTCTATTTATCCACTAAATAGATTTTATTTGATTATTGAAAGACCATGTTTAGGTGGGCTCAATGAGTGGTAATCTATCTATAAAATTAGGGATATATATATATATATATATCAATGAAAGATGGTAGTTTTCATCCTCATGTGTGATTTTAGAAACATGTTTGAAGACTTTTTTGTGAACATACAAGGTAATGAATGTTCTACTAAAAACTATTAGAGGTAGCTCATGTAGCATGTGGCATGTCTATTATGCACCTATGTCACAGTCGACAATAGTTTTTATGAGGAACTTATTGTATGCAATCATTACTGGGTGTTTAGATGAAACTATAACTAATATTATAGCTAGCATATGGTGGTAGATTTTAGATTTTTTTATCTTTAGATGCATACTTTGATATATAATTGAGCTTGTGGTAGGAAACAACTAGTTGGATATCAACATTTGCATACCATATCGAAAGTATGTTTATGTTGTGGATGTTCAATATTTCATCATTACATTTTATAAGGTACATTTTACAGCTTTCATCATCGATAAAAATGCTTGACATTAATTATAATAGCCACATTACTTTGTATTTTCATTATAAATTAGTGCCCCTTCTCGATAAACATGTATATTCATTGCATTTGGAGTGACATTGAAACTGATTTACAAAATACTCATAATAGTTTTGAGTATTATCATAAAATATTTCATCTATGGTGAGTAAGCATGGATCATCAAGATTATAACTATGTATTCTATCATGGATTCTATCATTGTTGCATCGAATCCATGTTATCATGTAGCGATCAAAGAATATCCTTGCAAAATCCACCTAAAGAGGATCTTCCCTATTCAATGCATCCATATTGGGCACATTTGATAACCATATAAATCCATGGATGTGTGCATATCCCTATGTTACCAATCATACCTAATTATAAAAATATAATTAAATAAATATGAGTTGATATTTTTTATTTTTTTTAATGCAATTAAACCAATCAAATATAGTTTCAATATCAATACATGTACCAATAATCTTTGCTATGGATATTCTTATCTAAGATTTCTTCATGGAAGATTGAAAATAGTTTATCCATGTATGAAGATCCATGATGGGCATTCAAAATAATATTTGGGTTTCTTCAATGATTACTATTTTTGGGAGAGTTTGAAGGGCGTATGACATATCTTTATGTAGAAATAGCCACTTGGTTTTTGTTGTGCTTAAAGTGAAGACAAGTGTTGTGGATCCGAATTGTGTGATCATATATATTAGTTAATTTATATACTTGACCAAAATGAATGTGTACCTATAAGCATTGTTCTAAAATGCATGAGTTGATCCACAATAGTAGCATCAAATAATTATGTTAGATGTTGATGTAAGTTTGAAATAGTTATTGGAGAATTACCTTTTTTAAATATGCTATTGATGTTCCTTCAATTCAATGTCACATCATAAGGTTTAAAAATAATTATAAAAATATTGGATGACTTCCACACTAATTACCCTGATACTAGAGTAAGTGCATAGCATTTCATACAATTGGACTTTCCTAATATGAGGTTGTTGATACATGGAAACTCAGGTTGGGAAAAGATAAGAAATGCCATAGAAAACAATCCCTCTATGTTGTATTCATTGATAGGAAAGCTAAAACATTTGTATACTTCATTATAGATGGTAGACTACTATTGGTATTATTTACATAATCTATTATTTGGCCTACCTCTCTTTGTGCATTTGGAAGAGATGATACAAAAGATGATGTTCAATAATCATTTATATTTGTAGGTGCATGTATGTCTACATCAAAGTCTATATTGTTTATTTTCATGTCTCCCATAAATATAGTAATATAGTGAAGGGAAAATTAGATATTGTTAAGTTCAAATGGGAGTGCAATAATTTCTTGATAATCAAGTCGAACATATCTATAATAAGGGTCATTTTCCATTTTGTATTGTAGTGCCTACATGACACATATTCTAATTACAAAATAATTATATGGTTTGTTTTCTAACCCAATTATTCTTATCGCCAAAATGTCAATACTTTTGGCTCGATGTGATAAGCACTTAAAATTAGAATATATATCTTGAGGAAATATAATAGTGTGAGGACTATATTTGTATTGTCCACCACATGTATGACTTACTTGCAATATTGGATTAAATTATGTGATGATCATTTCCTCAACTTGAGGGAGGTTAGATCAAACTTTAGGTTGTATACCTAGGTCCATGTTATTTAAAGTTGAAAAATGATTATTTTTTATTTCTACAATGCATCGATAACAAGTATGTTCACTATGGAAAATCCTTGTCTAAATCCTTGGATAAATCTCATATTGCATATGAAACATGTATGTATTGAATAAATATGATCTATCCTCTCACAAAAATTATTGTGAGGTTGTCCAATAGAGAGACCCTAGAGTGTGAGGATGATAGATAACTTTTGTTCATGGTAATTATGTTAACGATAAGCATTTATTTAATCTTTGTGTATTACATAACTCAAACGCTACACTTTATTCTATTTTATTACTCATTATCCAAGGATGTATGTAATGATCATGAAGGAAAAATCAAATGCTAATTTGTTGCAAATACTATTTAGAGTCTAATATTTTGAATATGAAAAATTATAGTGTAAACAAGTAACTGAAGCAAAATTCACACAATGTATGTACATAGTATATGAGAATTAGGTTATTTATATGCATAAAAACATGATAACTTAACAAGTAAAGGTGAACAACATTGTGGATGTAAATGTGAATGTATAACTAATATTGAAAGTGTAATTTTTAAAACTTTTTTCCAAAAATATAATATAGAAAAATCAATTGTGCGCTTTACAAAATGCATGTATGTAAACATGCAATATGAAAATAATATACTATGTATAAATGTAACTATTTTAAAGTAATCAATAGAGAAGAACGATGATATTTATATAGATATCAAGATGAAGAATTTGTGGCTATAGGAGAATATCACAATAGGTGCAATTGTAAGACTATAGGCAATATAGGATGCATGTTTTTGATAACATTCTATAAAAATATAGTACAAAAAAAACAAATATGTTCTTAACAAAATGGATATTTGTAAATACATGAAAAATGTAATTAGTTATCATTTATAAGTATTAAATTGCATCAAAGGCATCAATTAAAGATGAATGTTGTGGTGTAGATTCATCTTTAGTTACATTTAGCAAGGTACAATGCATTTATTCCTTGTCATTGTACATCTCCAATTTTGTTGCTACTATGAAATGATATTTGCAAAAGAAACCTTTTTTGACAATTTCCCAAACCTCATCAGGAATGACAATATTTTATGTAGATCTTGTGCTATGATATCCATAATTTCAGTAGAAACAAAATCAAATGTTGTGGTCCATATTATACCTATGACAGCTTCTAATATGAAATTAAATGCATATTTATATTCAAAATTTTCTAGATCAATGTCACATTTTTGACAATGCCAAGATGCATCACTCTTTTGAATCATTATTTTTTACATTGCCTATTATTGAGTAGAGCAATGTCAGCAAGATAAAAAAAAATTATTATTTTAAAGTGTATGGTTGTTGCTTCTAATGTAAATGAAATTAATTTCCAAAGAACCCCTTATTTTTTGATGTCTACAATTATTTTATGTTTAGTAATACTTGTACTCAATGACGATGTTGGTAGATTTTCACCATTTTATTCATATTGTCTCCTCTATTCATGTGCCCTAGGTAAATCTGGATTGATGAAGAATCATGTATCTAAGTCGATCCCTATTATTTTTTCATTATATGCTTGAATTTTTATTTTTATAATGTCATTAAATATAAATAACAATGTCTTAGAATTGCAAAATTAGCTAAAATTTAACCCTCTTCATCATAGAGATTTCCCCAAAGGGCTACTTTAATATTATATTCAGAGGTTTCTTTTAATACTGGTGTTATTTTCAAATTTGAAGTTCTATATGGTGTTGTGAAATTGGAGGCAATAGTAATAGATAAAATAATGCCAATAGTATCAATATTTGTGTTTACAGTTACATCTATGATATCCTTAATTATTTTGAAGTCGAATTGGTATAGTGGAATACTAGGATTTTCTTCAAAACAATGTTCAACAAAGTATTTCATGTTAAGGATAATATCCCATGGGGGGGGGGGGGTGTGGTTATTTTTGTTTTAACATTTTAAATTGAGTATATTTTGCTAGTTTGAATTTGATTGAAGAATATATTTATTGCTTGGTCGAAAAAAGTCACAGTGATGTCATCTCCTTCATTGTCAACGATGTTGAAGCTAAAAACTTGCCCTTTACCACTGGTGTTTGTGTTAATATGTAAAATCCCATTTTTAATAACTCTACCCTCTATAGTATATTTATTTTTGTAAGGATTTAAATTTCCAACTAAAATGTGTGGTATTATTTACAAGCATCCTCCTTCAGATGTCAATTTTGATTCTTTGCTTATAGCAATTTATTTTCCATGCTCATCCATTTTTTGAAGTCTAAAGTTGGTGTATAGGTGAATAAATGTGATGTGTTTTTTTTTAGTGTGGATAACTTCATATAAAACCAAAAATAATAATGAGCGTGATTTTTTATTAAGTGCAAGAAAGACAAATCAATGCATGGAAATTGAATGTGAAAGTGTATTTTGTCTTTTAGTATCTATATTTTAAGAAATGTTTAAAGACATAGATATCCACAAGAAAGAACATTGTGATATGAATTATAGTGTACTAATACAATAAGTTATTAACATTGTACAATTGTAGAATATAAATATAAAACTAAATTATATTTAAAAATCAAATACTAGTATATACAAAATTGAAGTATAATATAAATATGTAAATATGAATAAAATTTTACAAAGAGAGAGCTATTGGTTAGATTTGTTTAAAAACCATGTGCACACAAATTCTAACATTAAATTGAGGATATTATAATTGTTTTTGTTATCTATACTATACAAAACGTAGAACTGTTAGAACTAAATTCCAGACCACTAATACAATAATTTATTGATGTCTTAAAAGTTTATAATATAAAGATAAAACAAAAAAGTTCAAAAATAAAATATTATTATATACACAAATGAAGTTTAATATAAAGTTGTAAATATAAATAACATTATACAAAGAGAGAGTTCTTGGTTAATTTTTTTTAAAAACCTTGTGCATATAAATTCTAACATTAAACTGTGGACTAGTTGTAAGAGTATTTCAAAGACTAAAATATGTCTAAAAATTTAAACCCATGATAATAATTAATAACCTTGTAAGAGTTTCCAATATTCGGTATTTATTAAAATATTATAACTTTTTTTTCTTATCTATACTATATACAATGTAGACCTATTTGAATTAAATCTACAAAAAGGGATGTTTTCAATACGAAAGAAAAAACTTTGATACATATACATAATAATTTACATCATTGTCTACATATAAACTTCAAAACAAAATCAAACTAGTATAAACCATTTAACATTGGGAAGTTTTTTTTGCTCTATTTGAGCAATATTATTTAGACTTGGGATTAGGAACATGGAATCTATTTTGGATTAACATATGGCCAGGTTCATATTTCAAGGCATGCTCAACAATATCATATATGATAGCAAAGACTCTAGAGTATTGTTTGTTGCCTTTAAACCCTGTGATGAAAATTGTATGAGGGTCTGCAACTGAGAAACACTTTAATAAGTTTTGTTTTATATCAATGGCAAAAAGGTTTGGCATTTTTATGATGGATGATATGAATGAAAATTTATTTTATTTTGAAACTTTATTCACACTATATTTGTTTTATAGTCAAAGACCATGTTGGAGTCTCCTTTAGTATAACTACATTTTTTTGACCCCTGATTACCATGTTATTAAAATATATTTTAGGGAAAAAACATGCAATACAAAATAAAAATTTGAGTATAATGAAAACCAAATAAAATGCATGAATATAGTTGTAACTGATTAAAATATAGAAATTAATTTAAAATGTATATGAATTACTAAACCTATAATGAATGAAAAAACACAAATAAGCTAATTTAAGAAAAAGATTATTATAAACATTGATTTAATTAAGTAAATTTTAAAATATATGCATTATAATAGAATATGTTAAGTTGGTTGTACAAAATATTAATTTCGTAGTATTGGTTATTCACTCAATGTTGTCTTATGTTTTTAAAATCCTTGTTTAAGTGATATTAAAATAATTATTTTATTTAATTTACAATCTAATCATAAGTGTTTTATTTGGTACAATATGATAATTTATAATATATTATTACTAAGCTTTCCCTCCTAAGGACAAATATCCTATCCCCCCCAGCTTTGCTTATTTTTAAAAATAGGGACATCCAACATGTCTTTTGCTCTCCCTCAAAAGATTTAGTTTGCAAGCACACCAAATGGAAGGCTCCTTTGGAAGGTTGGGTGAAACTGAATTTTGATGGTGCCTCCAAGGGCAACATAGGTCCTATAAGAGGTGGAAGTATTATAAGGAATTCCAAATAGGAGATGTTGGTTGCATATGCAGGTCCAATGGGAACACAAATGAATCACCTAGCTGAGGCTAAGGCTACCCTATGGGGTATACTGTTGGTGACAAGCATTAACCATAATAGGATCATTATTGAGGGTGACTCGTTGAACATCTTAAATGCTTTGAAAGGAAAGACTACACCCTCACACACCATTAAGTGCATCATTGATAATTCCAAACATCTCCTAAAGGGTGTACCTCACATCCAACTCATACACACCTACATGGAAAGAAATGGGGTGGTCGACCTACTGACCAATTTTGGAGTTGATGTCCACTCTTTAACTATCATGATGCAAGAAGCATCTCATATAATGTTATAAATGCCATACATGCTGAAGGTATCAATGCAAGTTAAAAAAATATGTATCCACACATGTATGACCTCACCTCGAATGGGCAGATCTTAATTAGACAGATCCAAAATTATTCCAAAGAGAGGGGTTTAATTATTTTTATGAGCTTCCCATGGGACTTCTAAACCACTTATGTTATTTTTGGATTTGTCCCTTCTAAAAACTTTATCCCACCCATTTCATCTCTATGCACACAGTCTCAATGGGAGGTGATAGGGATAGGTTGGAACCTACTTCTAACAGAGAGGTCTATGAATAAAAGAAAGTATGAAAGACACTAAAAAAGGGGGGACTCATAGAATTCATGGAATCAGTTACAAAACATAATGTTGAGATTGTTTGTGACTTTATGGTTACTTGGAATAAGCAAAAAGTGACCATTTGCAACATCACCATTAACGTTTCAAAGGATTTCATCGATGAAACCACTAGAATGTCATGTATAGGCACGATGGATTTTAAATATCAGTCAAAAAATCAAGAGTTACTATAGTTCTTCTTTAGAACAAATGACTTTGTGTAGACAAATAAAAAAATATTTCCCCAAGCTGATCTTCCATGTTATTGGCCTAAAATTTGCATTTAGATCATGTGGTATATGAAACTCAAAGGTAAATATACACTTATTTTCTCCCACCAATTTATACTTTTAAATCATTTCATTTGGTATAAAATCAATTTTCCCTACTTTCTTCTAAAGTCCCTTGAGAGTACTGTCCTACTGTACCAAGTGAATAACATAAATCCCATCCTTCACCAAGGATTGATTCTCTTTCTGGTTAAACATGGCCAAGCTCTCTACAATCAAGATGTCCCCCTTGGGGGTTCCTCCTCTAGGGATGACTCCCAGGAGGACCCCCGAAGGATCCCATCGAGGGATCCCACTAGCTCTTTGATCACACCCCCCAAGACAATTTATTGAAGTCTCCCCTTGATGAGCTCCCACTAAAATTGTTTATCCCCAAACCAAAACCCATTGCTCTATAAATTAAAATCCATTATTAAAAAGGAGCTAGAAAAAAACAAATTGTAACTTGATAATTTCAACTCAAAGGTCCAGCAAGCAAGTTTGGGTCTGGCCAAACTCATTCAGGACTAGAATGCACTCCATAGATAGGTTGAAGCCATAATTTAGGATTTCATCCTTTCTACACAACCCTCTCAGTCCCCTAATTTTCAACCATCAAAGGTTAGAAAATACCCCCCTCAAGACTCCCCCAAGGGGTTCCCCCCTAAGCAATCCCCCATGCAAGCCAAAGGAAAAAAGTGCCCCAGAATGTTCTTCATTGAAGAAGTGATAGAAGGCCCTGGGAACCACACTCAGGATAAAATATCAAAGGAAAAAAAAATCATCCCTACGAAGGACACTACAAACGTTGAAGACCCTTAAGAGGGACTCTCCTCCTAGTTTTGTTTTAGTTTCCTATTTTTGCTTTCATTCTTAGTACTGTAACTTTTTATTTCTTGGCTTCTCGGCCCTATTGTCGGCCTATTATTTCTCTTGTACTGCAGTTTGGTGGTTTTAGGTCCTTGTAAAACCTAGATTTTACCTTATCAAATAAAAAATTATATATATATATATATATATATATATATATATATAATTTTTTTATATTATTATATTAAGTACAAATAAACACTGATTTATTTGTAGTGTGAGATGTTGATTGTTTCAAAATATATGACATGTAATTGATCAATGAGCATATTAAAATTCACTTTATATGAAATATAACTATTTTAATCTAGTGAAAAATCTCAAGGAAATATATTTTAGTATTAATAATAAGCTATTATTATTAAAAATTGTTATATGTAACAAATTATAATTATTTATAGACCTCAAAAAAATCATGGAAATTTATAAATTGTGGGTCACTTGGCCCTTCACTATATTGATCATGTTATTTTTTATGAAGGAATTTAAAAATTATTTCGACCTCTATGTGTGTTTCATTATAATATTATATTATGTACAAACCAAAGTTGATTTTATTACAGTGTGAGATGTCAATTGCATTGAGACACATGACATCTAATTCATTTATGTACATATTAAAACACATTTTATATGAAATGTAATTTTTTTAATCTAGTGTAAAATCTTTAATAAGAATATTTTAGTATTAAAAATATCTTATTAATTTCAAAACTTTTTATATGTAACAAAGTACAATTATTTATGGACCTCTTAAAATTTATAGAAATCTATAACTTATCGATTAGTGTAAGTAATTTATTCAGAGTTGGACAACTGTCCTAATATGTCTACCAATGATATGAATGCTCATCTATATACAATTTTATATGAAATGATATATAATATGCAAAAGACTCTTACTAATACATGTGTCATATCTCAAATTTTATGGAATGCACATTTATTAGTTTAATACACTAAAAAAATGAAATATTCAAGAACATTTTAAGTAGCACTAATAACATCAAATATTCACACATAATTCAATAAAAATATAATTTTAAATTTGAAATGTGTATCTAAAAAAGAAAGAAAAAGAAGAGAAATAGTCGATTTTTTTGGAAGAAAGAGATTCTTCGAGCGCTTTAAAATCATATATCTACAGATAAACTTTATAATTGTTATTAAAATTTTGTATTTATTAAAGCAAGTGCTTACATTTTTATACTAATTTTGATAGGATGTGTTAATGCATGTTATGAATAATTTAAACTTCTCTTAATTGGCTAATAATACCATACATAAAATTTATTTAGCTTTATATAAATCTTTTTCTTAATTAGAGATAATAATTACATTGATTATTAAAAACATTAATTTTCAAAATGATATAGTTCAACAACATGAAGTGCAAGTGGTTAATAAGCACTTTGTATGTGTATATGACCATTTCACTTGACATAAATTATTTGTATTTTAATTTTAATAAATAGTCTAATTTATCACACCACCAAACCCTTATTTATGTAAATATTTTTTTTAATTGAAATATTAATTAATTAAATTATTAAACATATTAATTTTTTTTTTTTAAATCAACATGATGAATTTTAAGTGATTAAAAAATACTTTCCATCTTTATGACCATTTGACTCAATATATGTATTACACCTAATACATACACTCCCTATTCAAACTCTAACAAAGTTTTTTTTTCCTAACAACTAATCTATGTTTGTTTATGTATGGGATACCATATGCACATTTAAAATATGGTGTGTTGATTATGGTGTTCTCATAATGGTGATTTTTTACTGTAGTGAAAATTTAGAAATAATGTTTATTTTTTTTAATAGCTATGTAGTAAATTAATAAAAACTTATTTGATATAATACATAAATAATTATATTTTCATTTACACAATATGAATCATATATGTTGATATTTATTCTTATCAATTTTTTTAAATATAATTAGGTATTTCAAACTATCCTTCATAAAAAATATACTGAAGGTGTTGCATCATATATTATTTTCTAAGAAAAAGATTTAAATATATATAATTATTGTTTCATTTTTTAAAAATTGAGAACTACAAATAATAATTTCACATTCTGCTAAAATTTAGTAAAATCCCATTTTAAATAAAATAACATCGATACATTGTGGTGATGAATATATGAGCAATGACATAGCCTACTTAAAATAAGGGTTTCATTCCAAGCCATTCCCAAACCTTGAGGCATGTGTTTGAAATGAAAAATATTATAACCGCGTACATAGAATTACTACATACATAAAATATTTTATCCTAGGCTATCTATGCGGTTTTAGTTTTTAAAAATGCATACGTTATTTTATTTTTTTAAGAGCATACACATTTTTAGTTTTTAAAAGCACATACACAATTTTAGTAATTAAAATCACGTAAGACCTTAAATTCAAAACCTTAAAGAATATTAACTCTAAAATCTAAACTCTAAGACCTTAAACTCAAAAATCTAAATTAATTAGTTTCATAGGGCTCAACTTGGTTCAAATCACATCATTGAAAGCCTCAGTTGACTAATTGGCTCGATCTATGATGACATTGGGCTAATTGATCCCAAAATCATATTGTATATTCACAAATAGATGTAACAAGCTCAAATTGACCTCAATTGCATATTTTCATAGTTATATAGTATTTATATGTTACTTACACAATTATCCCTAAACACTATGACCTTAAATTCTAAATTAATTAGTTTCATAGGGATCAATTTGACCAAAATCACATCATTGAATGCCTTAATTGACTAATTGGCTCAGTCTATGATGACATTGGGCTAATTGATCCCAAAATCATATTTTGTAGTCACAAATAGGCTCAACAAGCTCAAAGTGGCCTCAATTATATTTGATATTAGAACCTATACTATAAATCATAAACCCTAAGCCCTAAACCCTAAACCCTAAATCATAAACCTTAAACCCCAAAAGAATCACTTTAGACTCAACTAAAATCCTTTGGAGTAAGACTTAGATTCACAAGGCTCAATTTATCCCACACCACATAATTGATCACCTCAATTGACTAATTGGCTTAATCTATGATGGCATTGGGAATAATTGATCCCAAAATCACATTCTATAGTCACAAATAGGTTCAATGAGCTAAAATTGGTCCTAATTTCCTTCATGATTGGACCCTAAACCATAGATGCTAAGCCTTAAGCCTTAAACCCTAAATCATTAATCTTAAACCCTAAACCAATCAATTTATATATAATTAAAATTATTTAAAGTAATAATTATGTTCATATGGCTCAATTTGGCCTAAATCATGTCACTGATTGCCCTAATTGACTAATTAGCTTAATATGTGATGATAATAGGGCTAATTGAGCCCAAAAACATATTTTGTAGTTATTAATAGGTTCAGTAAGCTCAAATTGGTCCCAATTGCCTTTTTTATTGGACCATATATACCCTAAACCCTAAACCATAGACCCTAATCCCTAATCCCTAAACCCTAAAATCTAAACCAATCAATTTAGCTCTAATAAACATCCTTTAGAGTAAGAATAGGGTTCATATAGCTTAATTTGGCCCAAATTGCATCATTGATTACCCCAATTGACTAATTGGCTCAATTTATGATGAGATTATGAAAAAATGAGACCAAAATCACATTTTATAGTCACAAATAGTTTCAAAGAGATCAATTTGGTCTAAATTTCCTTCATAACTGGACCCTATACCTTAAACCCTAAACCCCATATCTTAAAACCTAACCCTAAACTCTGAACCCTAAACCTTAAACCCTAAACCTTAAATCATAAACTTTAAACCCTAAACCAATTGATTTAGTTTTAATTAACATTATTTATTATAATAATTAGGCTCACATGGCTCAATTTGTCCCAAATTGTATCATTGATTGCCCCAATTAGCTAATTGGCTTAATTTATGATGACATTGGAGATAATTGAGCCCAAAATCACATTTTCTAGTCACAAATAGGTTCAATGAGCTCATATTGCCCCTGATTACCTTTATGATTTAACATTATATCCTAAATCCTAAACCCTAATCCCTAAACTCTAAACCCTAAAGGCAATGAATATTAAGGTTTATGGTATAAGGTCCAATTGCAAAGGTAATTAGAGCCAATTTAAGCTCATTAAACCTATTTGAGACTAAAAAATGTGATTTTGGGCTCAATTTATCTTAATGTCATCACAAATTGAGCTAATTTATTAATTAGGGCAATCAATGATATGATTTGGGCTAAATTGAGCCATATGAACATAATTCTTACTCGAAATGATATTTATTGGGGCTAAATTGATTGACTTAGGGTTCATACATTATGATTTAGGGTTTAAGGTATATTTCCAATTACAAAGGTAATTAGGGCCAATTTGAGCTCATTATAACTATTTTTTATTAGAAAATATGATTTGGGGCTCAATTTGCCCTAATGTCATCACAAATTAAGCTAATAATCAATTGGAATAGTTAGTGATGTGATTTGGGCCAAATTAAGTAGTCTAAACCTAATTCTTACTCTAAAAGATGTTTATTGAAGCTAAATCATTTGGTTTAGGGTTTAGTATTTACAATTCAAGATTTAGGGTTTAATCAACTTAGGATTTAGATTTAAGGTATAAGTTTTGCAAAGGTAATTAGGGCTAATTTCATATCGTTGAACTTTTTTTTACTACATAATTGATTTTGGGCTCAATTAGACCCAATGTCATCATAGATTGAGCCAATTAGTCAATTAGAGAAATTGGTGCTATAATTTAGGCCAAATTGAGCTCTGTGAACCTAATTCTTACTCTCAATGATGTTAATTAGGGATAAATTAATTAGTTTGAGGTTTAGGGTTTATTATTTAGAGTTTAGGGTTTATTATTTATATTTTAAAGTTTAGGATTTATGGATTAGGCCTTAGGGCTTAGAGTTTAGGGTTTACTATTAACGGTATATGATCCAAGCATGAGTGAAATTAGAGCTAATTTGAGTTT
The DNA here is from genome assembly GCA_037957365.1 of Torreya grandis. NCBI lineage: Eukaryota > Viridiplantae > Streptophyta > Pinopsida > Cupressales > Taxaceae > Torreya > Torreya grandis. Next base: position 1,748,820 of record JARHVA010002253.1, on the reverse strand, counting down.
GTTAAACCTATTCATGACTAATTAATGTGATTTTTGGGCTCAATTAACCCTAATGTCATCATAGATTGAGTAAATTAGTCAATTGGGGGAATCAACGATGTGATTTAGGATAAACTAAGCCATGTGAACCTAATTATTATTCTAAAAGATGTTAATTGGGGTTTCAATTTTGGGGGGGTTCAGGGTTTATGATTTAGGATTTAGGGCTTAGGATTGAGAGTTTAGGGTATAAGGTCCAATCACAAATTTAATTAGGGCCAATTTGACTTGATTGAACCTATTTGTGACCATAGAGTGTGATTTTGGCCTTAATTAACCCCAATGTCATCATAAATTGAGTCAATTAATCAATTGGGGCAATCAGTGATGTGTTTTGGGCTAAATTAATCCCTATGAACCTAATTGGTTTAGGTTTTACAATTTATATTTTAAGGTTGTAATGTTTAGGGTTTAGGTTTAAGGTTAATTATGTAAGTAATGTATAGATTAAGGAATGTGTACGTACTTTTAAAAACTAAAATTATGTACACGCTTTTAAAAACTAAATCTACATGAGCACTTTAAAAAATTAAAATCGTATAATCAATTTAGCCTCGATAACCACCAAACTTATGAACCAAGACCGCATATAAAATTTTAGAAATCACATAAGTGGAAATGTTGAAATCATGTTAAACACAAAAAATATCCACTTTTTGGCCTCCCAACTTCATGCACTTATCCTATCTTATTTTTTAAAATCATATAAAATCTCATTTATACATATTCAATTTAACAAAACTATCATTTCAAGTATTTTTCATAGTTTAAAATTTATTTATTTTAATTGTTTATATTCTATTATTTAATTCTTATAATATTTTGTAAAATTCTAGTTCTATGTATTAAATTGACTTCTCTATTTGTATATATAATAAATGTAGTTTATATAATTTTATCTAAATTCATACTTTCTATAAGTATGTCTAGAGACTCAAAAGGATCATTATTAGTATAACTTTATTTGATGTCATAATTTACTTTTACCACCTTATGAATTTAAATATGACATAAGATCTAAATGTATTTACATTGATCTCTTAGAGCAAATAGTTCAAGTAGCAAATCATGACATTGTTAGAGAGGAATATGCGACTTGGATGAACATGAACTGAAATATTAAATATTTTTATATATACTAATGGCATCGATTTATGTGAATAAGTAGTTGGAACATTAGCTTTTGAAAATGGCCAAATGGTTTAAACAAGAAATAAATAATTAAAGGGGTGTAAGTAATCATATCAATTCAAGTGAATAAATGGTTGGCAAATTAGCCTTCAACAATGACTAAACAGTAAACTGAAATAAATAATTTTTTGTAAAAAAAAAAATCATGTTATATACATAAAATTTTGAGAGAAAAACGTAAAATCTAAGGTGGTCATTTAATTCAATATTTTCAAAGAAAATTCTATTATGTATTATAAATAATTGTATTAAAAACTATAAAAAAAGTACAGTCACTTACATTCAATATAAAAGGTTATATGGTTAAAATCTAATAATTCAGTAATCATGATTTGTAGATCTTCCCAAAAATGTGGTTATGATTTTAATAATATTTTCATTATTGTTATTTACAAATAAAATGATATATCCTACATAAAATAAGGGTTTCAAAATGAATAGTTATTGTGATTAGGTTTTTGAATTGTTATGTTTATTTATTCATCTAATTACTATCATTTCAAGTATTTTTCATAGTTTAAAATCTATTTATTTTAATTATTTATATTATTATATTTATTTAAATTAATTTATTTTATTATTTTTCATTGTATTATGTATTTATAGTAATGTTGAGAACTCTCTTATATTTTAATGATACAATAAATAGAAATAATTTAATTAGTTATATTTTATTATGTATAATAAAACTATAGTTATAATATAAGTGTTAAAATATTTTAACATGTGTTGGGCAGTGAGGGTGGGTGGAAATTACTTGTGTTATTTCTTTCTATGACATTGCATTCTATGGTATGTCAAAATTAGTTAAAGCTTTGAACAAAATGTCATCATATGAACAAAATAATATTTTTTACCCTCAACCTAAAATTATGTTTATGCAATTAAATTTTGATAGGGAAAGCTTCATTAAATGAAAGAATATCATTATATTATTATAAATAATTAGAGTAGATATTATATGATACAAATATAGTTTACTATTTTATGGATTAAATTACTTCTTTGTTTATATATATAATAAATTTAGTTTAGAAAATATTTTTTAATAAAAATTTAATAACAAATAAAAAATTAATAAGTGATACATTCAAATAAAAATACATTAATAAATATAAAACCCATAAACAAAAATTTTATTTTTGAATATTGATATAAAATCTATAATTTAAATTTAAAATTTATTTAATATTAAAATTATATATATATAATGATATATCTTACATAAAATAAGGTTTTCAAAATGAATAGTTATTGTGATCAGGTTTTTAAATAATTGACATGTTTATTTAATCTTCTGGTTATTATCATTTTAACTATTTTTTATAATTTAATTTTTTTAATTGTTTGTATTCTTATATTTAATTGAATTAATTTTATTTTATTATTTTATCTAATGCCAAGAACTCTTATATTTTAATTATATAATAAATAGAATCAATTTAATTTTATTATTTATATTTTACTATGTATAATAAAATTATAGTTATAATGAAAGTGTTGAAATATTTCAATATGTGTCGTGCAATGAGGGTGGGTGGCAATGACTTATGTTGTTGCTTTTTATGACATTGCATTTTTTGGTTTGTTAGAATTAGTTAAAACTTTGAATAAAACGCCAGTATATGAATGAAAGAATAATTTTTTCTATCAAATTAGTATTGAATGAAATAGTTTTAACTATGTTTATGCAATGTAAGTTTTTTTCTTTGATAATTAAATTTTTTATTGATATCAAAAAACCAAGGCAACTTACAAAGATAACAAGAAGTTAGCTTTTATAAAAAAAACTAACTTGCTAAATTCTAATTTAAAAATCTAGCTTAATTAAACTTTATAAAAAGAACAAGTGATCTTTTAGCAAGTTGAAGGAATTTGCATGCAAATCTATCAATTAGGAAAGCTTTTTAATAAGTACTTGCATGCATGATGCATGCAATCCCAACTATTTTCCTTAATATTTTTATTCTTAGTAATTTTAGGAGAATAATTTACTAGCATAGATCACTTTTGGTAGGTTTCCTTTCCCCACTTTGTCTTTCTTCCTTATTTGGCATCCTCCTTTGCATTTTCATTACTAAACAATGCATTATTTTTTAATTATTTCCTTAAATTACTCCATCTCCATGTTTTCATAGATCTTCATCATATTTCCTATTTTGTGTTTTTAGTCAGATTGAATCTCGAAGTTTGTTAACTAGTCCACAATTCAGTTTCCTTCTCTTAACATATGCTTTGACTTAACTTCCTCAAAAATGTTTCAACAACTTTTGCCCTTCTTCTATGATCCTTCTCAATCTCCAAGTAAGATGTATATTGTCCTCCATAGGGTTAATAATTAGGAGTGAGTCTCCTATTTTAACTTTCTTACTATTTTATTTCAATGCCAACTTCATTCCTAGTATTAATCCCTTGGATTCAACTATATTATTGGAATTTATTCCAGTAGAGACTGCATTGTATGTTATCACCTAGCCCTTATGATCTCTTAAAATAATCCTCGTGTCAGAATTTATTGGGTTTTGTTTTGACGTACCATCAAAGTTGACCTTGTACCATCCCTATTTTGGGGGACCTCATTTTATGCCTTTTCTTATTATCTCCTTTTTCTACTTAATGCTAATTTTTAAAGTATAAAAAAATTCTAATATTTCTCTACTTTTAGAGATTTTTTTATTTCCTCGATATTGACTTCCTTATCATTTATTTATTTCAAGGATAAGACTATCTCATTAATACTAGCTTCTATTTCCATCCAAATATTCTCACAGGATTTATGTTGTTTAGTATTTTTGAATATTCTCACATTTCATTCTAGCCAAACTTTCCAGGTAATCAAACCCATCCCCATTTCCCATATGTCCTTAAAAATTACACTTTCACCCTTTGAGATGAAATGGAATGTTCTTATTCATTATCCAACTCATGTTAAACATGTTAATAAAATTATTCCATATTCTTGAGGTAAATTTACAGTGAATCAGGAGGTGCTCTATGTTTTCCTCATTACAGTAGCACAAGATGCATCTAGATGGTCCCTAAAAACCTCTTTTTTTTATGTTTCTCCTATTAGAATCTTCTCATGCGTAACTAACACTAATGCTTTCACCTTCAGCCACACTTTAGAGCTCCATATACTGTCTCATAATGAGCCTTTGGGCCTTCTAAGAGGACCTTACATCTAAGCTACATATCCTTCTTTAATTGTGTACACCCCCATGCCTTTCTTATTCCAATTTCAAGTGTCTTCATCTACGTTCCAAGGAACCTGAAAACCTAGTAAGAGGCTATTTAAAATCTTATAAGACCCATTTTGTGTGCCATCTAGATTTTTGAAGGTTTTCTACGAAAGGGTCTTGTGGCCTAGCTTTACTCCTTCATCCTAGTAATCTTTCACTTTGTGCCTCCAAAGTCTAATACTTTATTCTTGGATACTATCAAGTTTGGTTTCATTTTCAAGGATTATGTGTAATCCATCTATCTTCCTAGAAGTATGTGCTTTCCCTAATTTTAACCTATCAGAATAGTCCTTTAATAAGTAAATATTTGGCCTCCCTTATGATATTCCAAAAATTTAAGTCCATTAGAAGTCCCTTAGCCATATATATTCTTTTTGGATTCCTTTAATTGAGATATTTATCTCTCAATAATTTGCTCCATCTTTCATAGGGATTAGTTCTAATTCTCTAGACAAGTTTGGCTACTAGGGCTCAATTTACATTGGAGAGGTTTCTTATACCCACCCCTCCCTGATAGGTTGGTTTACAGACTTTATCCCAAGCAAGAAGAGGACATTTTGCCTTTTCCCCTATCATTGCCACAAAAAATTCCTTGGTATTCTATTTATTTCAAACAAAGTATTTGAATGAGCCTGTAGAAGATAAAACTAGGATATGGTTGTGGAAAGCAAGACCATATTAATAAGGGTTATCCTTCCTATGTACATTTGATATTTACCTTCCCAGCTACTAAGTTTCCTCCTGATCTTATCCATAATTTTGTTCCATTGATTCTTCTCTCCCTTTCCTTTAAAGTGAGGAAAACCTAGGTAATTATTAAGGACAGATGCCTTTTCAAACCCCAAAATTATGCACAAGAAAGAATGAATACGAGGATAGAAATTGATGAAAAAAATCTTGGATTTAATTTTATTTATTAATTATCTCGATGCTTCTTCTTATTTATCCATCATATCCTTTTTATCTATTTTATTATAGTTTTGGAAAATCAAAAAAGCATAATATCATCCACAAATTATAGGTGAGATTGTGCATTACCATTAGCTGTAGATCGAATCCCTTTTATTTTGTTTGCTTCTTTTAGGAATGTAATACATCTCCTTAGGGCCTCTGTCATGTGGATGAAGAAATAGGGGAAATCAAATCCCCTTGCCTGAGGCCTCTTGAAGAGGTAAAGTACCCTTATGGGGATCTATTAATCACAACTAAAAGTTTGAGGGAAATGTAAAAACTCTTTACCCATCTTATCCATTCATGACTGAACCCAAAAATTTGGATTGTTCCATCAAGAAAGGACCATATAAATTTGTCATATACCTTAGAGATATCCAATTTTATCAACATTCCTTGCCTCTTGCTTACATAAAGGGAGTGAATAACTTCTTGGAAAATGACTATCTCATCAGTAATTTGTATTCCTTTGACAAAAATTCTTTGTTCCTCTACAATTAGCTTAGGTAAAATGTTTTGGAGTCGATTAGAAATGGTTTTGGATATGATTTTTAGATAGTGTTGTAGAAAGAGATAGGATGAAAATCCTTCGGTGTTTTGCTCTATAATTTTTTTGGAATAAGAACCATAAATGTATAATCAAAATATTTTAGCATCCCTTTTGATTCCTTCTATTACTAAACTACTTCTCTAAGCTCCTCTCCCAAAATATCCCAAAAGTTTTGAAATAAAAAGGTCAAGAATCCATCTGGGCCTAGAGATTGATCTCATACCATCTCAAAGAGTGCTCTCTTAACTTCTAACATTATGTACTCCATTGGGTTTATATTATCAGATTGGGTAACTAGCTATTGAATTTGTCTCTATAAGACTTCCTGATTTACCTATCTCTCTTCCTTATCATATTGTAATGTATTCTCCCAGAACCTCACCATGTATTATTTAATATCCTTGGGTTCCTCCAAGTCAGTCCCTTCTATATTTTCAAGTTTTTGGATAAAAAATTTATATCTTTTGATTCTACAAGAGAGATGAAAAAACTTTGTATTTCAGTCTCCCTCCTTCATCCATCTTACACTAGATTTTTGTTTCCAAAAAATTTCCTCCTTATTGTACATTTCCTCTAGAGGTTCTTTGTTATTTCTTCCTCTTATTTTAGAAGGTCTATGGAGTTGTTTCCTTCCATTCTCTTCTCTTGAATCTCACCACTTTTATTAACTAGATCTTTCTAAAATTGAAATATATTTCTAAAAACGAGATGATTCTATTTCTTCAAGGCCATTTTAAGATATCTAAGTTTCTAGGTTAATAAGTATATTTTTATCCAAAATATTTTGTTTTGGGTTTTCTGTGTTGTTAGGTGACAAAATCCTCAAAGTCAGAGTGTTCAATCCACATTTTCACAAACTTGAAGGGAGCTCTCACTCGCTACTCATCTTGCATGATATGTAATGCTATCAACTAATGATATGATATAGGGGTTTTGAAAACCTTAGTTTCCAAGATGGACCTATCTTCCACCCAGTTTCTTGAGGCTAATAATCTATCCAATCTTTATTGAATAAGGTCCTTCCATGTTATTCTATTACTCCAAGTGAACCATCCTTGTTTCATTTTAATATCCCATTGTTTTGCCTTCTCCACAAATTTTTGGAATCACAAGCAATACTTATCACCCATATTACCTCCCTTTTTCACAAGACATCTAGTATCACATTGAAGTCCCCCCATAAGACCCAATAGGCCTTGTTAACATAGTGGATTGCACCCTAGGCAGGAGGCCGAGCTCCTGCCTTCCACATGAAACAATGAAAACTCCCCTCTTGCCTATGGGACCGGTGAAGCTAGAGAGAAGAGTCTCTAGATAAGGGCTAGCTCCCTCTGATGTATCTTTTAGGCCCTAGATTCCCTACTGCTAACAAATAAAATGAAAAAAGGGAGGGATGAAAAGGGAGAAGGATGCTGAAAATAGAACCTAAACCTAAACTTAAAAAGCCGATACACCAAAAAAGGTGATACACCAAAAACGATGACCCACTCAACCCAAACATACACTTTTCACCAAGAAGAAACGCCCATGCACTTCATCTGATGTGGGAAACTCTTCTGTATCAGTGAGTCAGGGGTCCATAGAGATACCAGGAGGAAGAACTATCAAAGGTGTTCTGAGACACACTTTGGAAGGCTATTCACATGTGCCTATATTCTTGTTATAGACACTTTTGGCAAACCTGCAGAAGAAGAAACTTCACAATGCACTAGACATGCCGGAGTCGTTCTGTGAAAATCATAAAAGAAAATGACTTAACACAAAAAGAAAACATAGACATATGCGTGAGTGCAAGTTCAAATGGAGGTAAAAATGCTAAGTCTGATTGAAGGTAAAATCTGGCAGAGTCCTGCCTTACAAGCCCGAGAGATTTTTGGGCAGAGCTTTGCCTTACGGGCTAAGAGATTGGATCCCTTCTCAAATGAGAAATTTATAATATATAGAAAGAGAAGAAGTAAAGGTGCCACTTTGAAAAAGACTTTGGCGCTCTTTGACAAGTTGGCCCATGTGCATTGAGAGCATCGGGAAGAGGAAGTTATTGTTGCTAATGATGATGTGTCAGCTCTTACTTTGACTCTGGCATTCAAACATTAATGTGAACACATGGGCCGCACATCTTTTTCTGCTAACAAGATTGCTCCTTTTAGATATCACGTGGTTTGTCTACTCATCAATGCAAGATGAAGAAACGGGCCACATTGTTTATTACTTGCATTGTTTGATGACCACCTGGCAATAACTCGCCTCCCCTTTGCCACCTGGGCCGTCTTGTCCATTTTTACACTTTGTCTCTTTCTAGCTTTGTCTCTTTTTGGCTCCTTCGGCCCTCAGGGCTATCTTCCTGTTGGGTTGCTAAGTTCCTTGGGTTGTTCTTTAAGCTTTTCAAAAATCAATGGCTATTTCATGAGCCTTGAAATTGATGTTCACACACCCGTCACTGCATTTGAATTTCCAATGGCTAGTTTACCATGCTTGACTTTGACATCTTTAGGCCCATCACCCCTTGGAATTTCTTTGGCCTTTCTCTCTCTTTCAGCTTCTTTTTGATTCCTTTCCTTCAGACTTCTTGTTTGATCCTTCCTGAAGGGGACCTGTGCTTCGAGGTCTTGAGAAAAGTTCCTTTTTCTCGGCGAGAGCCCCCCACAAGGGCACATACCCTTCGGGTGGTCTTCTTTCTCCTCAGTGGGTTTCTCCTTTGGGATTTTTCCCGCAGACCTTTTTCCCCATAGATAATTTTCTTGCAGACAAAAAGTCGGCAAGAATTGTTTCGATCGCTTTGTCTTTTGCCTTCAGAATTTCTTTTAGGCTTTTCTCCCGCAGCTTCCCCAAATTTATTCAGACTTTTTGTCTGAAGGAATTCCTTCAAACAAAAAGTCTGAAATAAATCTCTTCTTACCTTGGTCTTTGCTACGCCTTTCTTCGGGCTTTCTGCTTTGGACCCTCTGAATTCCTTCAGACTTTTTGCCTGAAGGAGTTCCTTCAGACAAAAAGTCTAAAGGATTTCTTCTTTTACTTCTTCGACTGCCTTTGAAAAGTGCCCTTTGAAAAAATTGGAAATCAACCCTTCTGAAGGGTACTTCCTTTGCCTTAAACAAATTTCTGAAAGAAACTTACCTTTTTCGACTTTCTCTGTGGCCTCTTTGTGAATGTTCCCTGCCCTCTGCAAGGGCACTTGAGTTCAAAATTGCCCTCCGCAAGGGCACTTGTCCTTCGAGAGACAATCTTGAACTCTTTGATTGAACCTCTCCTTTGAACCAAGCCGAATGAACCAAGACGTTGAACCGACTGAGTGAACCAAGTGATTGAACCATCTGATTAAAACAAAGCATTGAACCAATTGAATTGAACCAAGCCTTTGAACCAAGCTGATGAACCCTTTGATTGAACCAAAGCCGTTGAACCATTTGATTGAACCAAAGCATTGAACCAAGGCATTGAATCGAAGCATTGAACCGGTTCAATGGTTCAACGATTCAAAGATGCTAACTCATGGAAAGATCATGTCGTTGAACCACTTTCCCAACCTTAAGGAAAAGTGTCTTGAACCATTTTAGCTCTCTTTCCTTATGAATTTCTTCGGACAAGAGTCTAAAGAAGCTTTGTATAACTTTGCACTCTTTGAACTGGTTCTTCATCTGTCGAAAGACTCGCCTGCAAAGTCCGTAGAAAAGTCTGCAGAGTCCGTAGAAATGCTAAGACTTGTGCAAAATCAAAAGAGGAACTAGCTCAGGACAGCAGGGAAAGAAGGGGACCGATTTTTTCCCTGTTGGACCAAAAATGTTTAGCAGGCCTATTGGTCAACTTTGATTATAGCCTATATTTATTTCCAGTCTTGTTTCATTTCCTCTTTATTTTGGGAACCATATATGTTTATCAGAAAGAATATGAGTCATGTCCTTACAAAATCCACTTTACACATAAGGTACTGACTTTGGGCTTGGGTAATATCTAGCCTTATAGAAATAGGATCCCATATCATTGTCAATCCTCCTATCATTCTTATGGAATACTTACCTACTATATCTCTTCTTAGTAACCTTGACATGCTCTTGAAATGCTCATCTAACTTATCCAATTTAGTTTCTTGTAACATCACTATGTTAGGGTTATATAATGTAATCAGTTGTTTTAATGTTCTCATTTTGGAAGGGGCCTTGAGACCCCTTATATTCCAAGAGATAATTTTCATTAGGGGAGGTTTTTATACTTGGTGCCCACCAAGAGTTTATCTACTTCAGATTAGATCCCTGCACCAATGGCTTCCATTGCCTCATCATGCCTCTCTTTCTTCTTGTTAGGTCTACCTCTCCTTTTTCTATAGTTTCCTTTGGTTTTGAGGTTTTGGGTTCATGTAATAGTCACATTATCCTCCTCAATTATTGAATTTGACTTGTCTTCCTCATCCAATATACTTGTTCAGTTTTCTTTGTATTTTTGCTCTTCCTTTATGCCTTCTCCTTTCATCTATTTTCCTTGACAACTAGTTATCTTTTGTAAATTTGACTTCCTTCTGGTTGGTTCTTCTAGTATTTTTTCCAAGTCTTCTTTGAATCTTTAATCCTCCATGATATCCTTCATTTCTATGTTAACTTTATTCTCTTGAGGCTATGTTTCCTTTATGAAATCCACCCCTTCCATTAAGGTAGGTTTCTCATTGGCACCTTTTTTACTTTCCTTTGGAACATACTTTTTCATTGTTATACTTTTAGCTTTGATAATATGCTTTCTTGTCAACTTGAAGAATCCCTTGAGTCTTTCTCTATTGTCTCAGGTGATTTCTCTATGACACTATTTTTTTGTAAATTAGGACACACTCTGATGATATGTGCATATTCATGGAAGCTTCTACACCAAAATGGGATTCTCTCATAATCTAGATCTTGGACACATACCATTTCTCCTGCTTTCAGAGTAATAATCTTGTGAAGGGTTTGTGTGAGATCCATTTCAACACAGAGTCTAATAGAATTGGATAGGCCTTTACCATGATATGGTTTAGATAAGTCTTCTAGTCTACACATAGTATTTGTAATGGTCTCAAAGACATACCTAGAATAGGATTCTTGTGGTAGGGCATACATTCATATCCACACAGGTGTCATGGTTTGGAGTTCTTTTGTTAGCATAAAATTTGTATGCCAATGCTTCATAAAGAGACTCGTATTTTTGAATAAGTATGAACCTCCTCGAAACACTTTATCCCTATCAAATTCATTGGCAAAAATTCATATGAAATACCTTTTGGTGCAAGTTTTTAGTTCATATTCTCCATTCATCCTCTAGTTTCTTCAGGTTCATGCATGCAATTCTTCTAGGGTTAGTTGAGCTCCAATAAATTTGTAGATTAAGCTTCTCCCATATAGACCTATTTTATTATTTTTTATTTCCCCTAGATCTAACATGGAAATAGGGTTCGCCTATGCGACTTGCATGCATGTTATTTTGCCTCCATTTTCTATCTCTTCTTCTTCTTACCAATCACCCTCATGAGAGCATTAATTTCTCTTTCTGAGATCATACTTGTGGCTCTAGTCACCATTTGTTTGAGATATGGTTTTTAGGGGAAATGAAGCCCCCTGGAGAATAAATCATGTGGTCTCCCAAACAATCTATGCCTTTATCAGTGGAAACAACCTGAAGATTATTGAAAGAGATCTGAAGAAAGCTTCAAACCCTAGCAAAATTCATAACACCTCCATGTTTTTACAATGGTTACATTATGCAACGTAAGCTTTAATAAGAAAAACTTTATTAAATAAAATAATAACATAATATTATTATATATAATTAGAATAGATATAATATGATATAAATATAGTTTAATATTTTATGTATTAAATTGACTTCTCTGTTTGTATATATAATAAATTTATCTTATAAAATATTATTTAATAAAATTTTAATAATAAATACAAAATCAATAAACATTACATTCAAATAAAAATTCGATAATAAATATAAAACCCATAAACAAAAGTTTTGTTTTTAAATATTTATATGAAAATCTATAATTTAAACTTTAAAATTTATTTAATATTAAAATTTTAAAACAATTTTTTTATTGCAAACTGTAAACTCAAATCATATGTAGAGGTGAGATTATTGGGGTTTACAGTTTGCATAAATGATTCCATTTAGTGTGATTGAGAAGTATGGATACACTCTGTAGTAAAAAGTGGGCTCTTAAATAATATTTTTTTTAAGAAAAAATACATGCCAAAAAAAACATTTGTTTTTGTTAAATATAGTTTGATTTTACGGTGAAAGCTAAGTTTTAAAATAGAATATCGATAATTAGTTGTGGGAGCTTAAATAATATTAAAATATTAAATATACAAAGTTTATAATATTAAATGAAATTTTTTATAATTAAATGTAAAAATAAAATAAAAGATCATTATTTAAACGTGTTTAATATAGAAAGTTCAGAATATTTAAATTTAGGTTTCAAACATTATCTTTAAAGTTAAAAATAAGTATTTGATTTTCTAAAGCATTACAAATATTAGATAATGTTAACTTTTTATCAGAAACTATTTTAAAGATACCTTGATTAAATACAAAGTTTAACAATATGTTTTATATATAGATCAAATATTTATAGACTATGACCTTTATAATAATATTGTTATTGTAAGATTTTATTTTCTCATATTTATTTATTATGGGTTTATTTTTCCTCTTTTAGAGTTTTTTTATTTTTATAGGTCAACTTACTTCGGTGTAACTCTTTTGACCAACTATTTTGCGTATGAGAGTTACTTTTCTATTCTTGATTATGGAGGTTACACATTCGCCTCCCTATTTGTACATCTTATATGAGTGAGTTATTCATAGAGTGTTGGATATTCACTTATATGTTTTTGCAATCCTTCTCACTTGTGGTTTCATTTATTTTCCACAAGGTTTATACAACTGCTTGACTCTTATTTACGAACCAATGCATTCACTTTATACAGAGATCCTAGTGATTCCTTGACAAATATTAAGAACTCTCCTATATTTAATAATTTTAAACAAATTTAATTGAAAAGTGAAAGATTTTTCATAAAAATCTAATGGAAATAAGAGAAATTTTCCTTTAAAATTTATCTGAAATGCTCCCATGAATTTATCAAATATATCTAATGATTTAACCTTAACCAAACCTTTTAGTTTAAAAAAATAAATTCTCAATATTAAAATGATGCACATAGTTAAAGAAAGAAATTCTTTAAATTAAATTGAAAAAATAAAAGATAAATCTCGCATACAAGTTTATAGAAATAAAATAGAAAACTTTTCCAAGAAAATTTAAAAAGCGAAGAATTATTCATACAAATTTAACTGAAACAAGATAAAAAAATTTCATACAAATTTATATGAAATAATAGATAAATTTTACATACAAATTTAATTGAAATGATATATAAATTTTCCAAATAGATTTTAACTAAAAAGCAAAAGATTCTTCATACAAATATAACTAAAATATGAGATAAAGTTTCCTTAAATGTTTTCTTAAAATGGTAAATAGGTTTTCCATACAAATTCAACTTAAATAAAAGATGGATACTAATCTAATTGAAAATAGAAACTTTTCCATTCAAACATAATAAACATACAAAATTAAACAAATTGAAATGTTAAAGAGGTTTTTCATAAAAATTGAAATGCTAAAGAGATTTTCCATACAAATTCGACTGAAATAATAAAGATGGATACAAATCTAATTGAAAATTTTAAAAAAAAATCCATTCAAATATAACATATGTACAAAATTATTGAAAAAATAGAGCAATCTTCTAAAGAAATTAAACTAAGAGAATCTTTCAATATTAAATTAATAAGAATTTATAAACAAATTTTATCTGAAAATTGAAAATATTCTTCATACAAACCTAACTGAAGATAAATTTTCCATAAAATTTTCTCTAAAATTCTCCCATGAATTTATCAAATCAACCCAACGATTTAATCTTAACCAAAACTTTTAGTTTTAAAAAAATGTAACAACCAACTCGGTTTTTCCACAAAGTAGTGTGTGTGTGTGTGTGTGTGTGTGTGTGTGTGTGTGTGTGTGTGTAACTCAAACCATCTATAGATTCACCACAAAGATCTAACTAAGTGATCTAATGTAATATGTGTTAACTTTAACAAGGTTTAAGCTAAATCCGTCTAGCTAAAGATCAAAATAATAAATGCATCAAAACATAGACAATGTTGAAATAAACATAAAACTGCATTTATTCCACAAACATACTTATACATTTTCAGCCACAACTGATACATCTTTATAGCCACTGTTGTAACTGTACAATGAATAATTAATATAGTTTTCAGCAATAATAATGTCTCAAAAAATACATATACAATGATACTAAGATCAATGGAGCATGAGTTTCACATACTCAAGTATCAGTCGGTAATCTCTAGTGTAGTCACTAGTGTAGCACTGCAAGTGGAGAGGGAGATCATCATTCGAGTGTTTTTCCACACCAACCACGAACTAAAAAAAAACTACACTATCTCCCAAATGGCTAAAAGATAACCAATGCATGTTATCTACCATATATAAATCCATTTTAACATGATATCGAACAAATATTTAAAGTATATAAAACACATGAAATGACAATGCCTAACTATAAACATTAATTTGAACCAAGTTTTTTTGATAGTAAATAATCTCTAGGATTAATCAAATTCATACATACCACTTGATTGGATTAACTCTAACCTTGAATTGATGGCACTAATTAATCTAGGGAAATCCATTCACTGCTTAATTAGGGTCATGAATGCGAGATTCAATTTAATAAATAATAATATAAAAACCTTAAAGTATCTCACATATTTTTTTATTGTCATTCACCTTAAAGTAAGCCTCCATTTCCTATGACCTTAAAGTATCTCGCATATTTAGTATAAAATTTTAGACTTTGAACAAAATAGCCCAAAATATATCTATTCAAGACCTTTTTATGATTATACACAAAAATATGAGTCACAGTCAATAATTGTACTTGAAATCTCATTATTTTATATAGTTATAAACAATATTCAATTCACTATGCTTAACAAACCAAAAAAATGTTCAAATATTCACACTCAACCATAAATTTAACTGAATATGAGAATAACTCAGATTCAACCCTTTAATATTAATTTACACAAATCATATATGAATACACAGGTAGTATATTCATAACAATATAAGACTAACATTAATGTATATGATCTAGACTAATTTCACATACTCGATTCTGAAAAATTATACAATCCACTCCTATTTTAAAAGGCTTAACAATCATCAACATAACATTAACCTCAATGTATTACACATAGGTACACATCAAATACTTAGGTGCATGACCATAAAACATCATAACTGCATATGCTCATAATAAAATTCATATGTGTATAGAACTGATTCATTACGTAATATAAAACCATGTTAATTTCCCAGCCCATATGTATTGGATTCAATACAAATCTTATAGCTCAGCCAAGAAAAGATAAGCTACATGTTATAAACATAACCATATATTTATAATACATTTATTTTATAAGCTCAACCCAATAACTCGTACGTATAGACCTGAACTTAATACCCCAAACATATGTTACCAACTGGTTATACACAAGATGGATTTGAAGGCCGAACCATACAATTTATATATTCATGTGTATACCATCAACATATATATAACATTTATCCTAAATATATATCCATATACTTATGTAAAGTATTCACAATCATATTATCCATATCAATTTATCCAAATTCCCAAAATAGCTCATACATATATAAACACAGACCTGGTTATATATGCATTCAAAACATATATAAATGTTTTAAATATATATACACAAAAAACTAAACCTTTCAAAACATGACTACGTATTTGTATATGTATCCTTTAAAATTGTATATCTTATAAATTCACCCATGTAGTCAAGAACAGGACTCGACCAAAGCCCAGCCAGCCATTGAAAGGTATAAGGTTGTATATATATATATATATATATATATATATATATATATATATATATATATATATATATATATATGTCTGTGTGTGTATTCAACCATAAACATGTATATTACATATATGTATATATATCTAAAAACAAGCACAATTAGGGTTTTTACCCATTAAAATATAGATATATATTAATTATATATATGCACTTATGTGGGTATGTGTATATACCCTAAAAATCTAAATAGTCATATACATAATCAAGCCTTCATACAACCCAAATTTTAAACTAGATTATTTAAAACCTTAATGAGTATATTATACATATCTTTTTCGATAACCAGACTATGCCGAATCGAATACAACATACCCATTAAATAAAATAACCATTCAACAATTGCACAGAGAGTTTTAAATTAAAAGGGGGGTTAAGATAAGATTAATTATAACCTAAACAATCATGAGAATTTCTATAGCTTACCCAAAACCCATTAGGTTACCCTAGTTAAATGTAGGGTTCTGTGGAGGTCGATCCTACCACATGGCCTTGCATATAACCCTATTTTTTTATTTTTTCAAACAATGAAAAACAAACCCAGTAACCATCTAATTCAAAACCCCACAATCGTAAATATATAAACACATAAGATTTTAATTATAAAATTGACCCACATTATTATTTTTCCAAGAAGTCATTTAATCTCTTCTTCCTTGACTCAAAATTCTCCTCCTTCTCTTTGTCGGCTACTTGATGTATGCCATCCAAGACTACTATACATCACAACCTTCTTCCCATTTCCTTTATTCTTCTCCATCACCTTACTCTACTCCATTCATGGCCAACAAAATTGACTAAAAGAATGCATAAAAAGATAACTCAATAGAACTCCACTACACTATAGTTATGTCATCATATTCATGCATCCCACAGCCAAAAAGTTAAACAATGATTACTAAATGATGTTTAACCAATAGTCAAAAAGGGTTATAAACCCTAACTTTATGAAACTTCCATTTTAAGTTATTAAATAATCATTATAAAACCTAATAATATTACATGCCTTTTGACATTGACTCATGTATATTTAAATAATGATTAATATATATGTATCTGCATGTCAAAGAATCCAAACAACATGCATTGACTTCACAAAACTGGCCAACCTAACAATATATCAATAAGGCCAAACAATATATTCCTTGCAAAGTTATATATTGACTATTTAACATAAATACTATATAGCATGGTTAGAACATACAAGATATAAAGACTATTGTTTAATGTTACCATGTCATTTAAATCAAACCCTTTGCAAACACAACGATTTTCCCACATTATTAAATCAATATAATCTATGTCCAAAGTATTATAAATCTTAAACCTTTGATCAACATAAATACAAATACTTTAGCAATCAATTCAAAAAAAACTCAAGTGTTTATAAACTATTTTATAATACCTTAAATTACATCAAATACTAAACAAGGAGCTTATAATTCCTTAAGTCATTTGCAACTTCATCTTACTATTAAAATCAATAATAGTAATTTTTTAAAGGTAAATAATTACTAGAAAGATTACTCAAATAAGTAATAATACATGTCAATTATTCTAACTCAAAAATCACACAAGCATAAATATTTAACTGTGTAAAACACATAGTAATTTACGCTAAACTAGTTACACAGAGATTTATCAAATCAACTAGCTAAAAACATAAATTTTAATAAGATTATTAAAATATGTAATCACATACAATGATATGAAAACACAAAAGATCACAATAGACAATTATAGTAACAAATAAAGCATTACATAATTATCTACTCAAATAATTAATCACATAATATGAAATACTATTGTGGTGTGTCCATAGGTATCTGGTTATCTTACTATCATCTCCCAACATTCTGATGTGCACCACCCTCTCCGATGATGTTCTCCCTCCATCACACTCTAAGAGATGGATCTATACTACATCCACCTTACACAAAGAAGGTAGTTACCTTGAATCATGAGATATATCCATAAAATATTGTTGTATAAACTGACATTCATGATCATCAAGTATAAATATGAAAGTATAGTTAACTCACAGCTAACAAATCATGTAAATTAAGCAACATAATATTGTCCCATAATTAGCATATGGCATAAATCTTAATCAATCAATAGTTAAATCAATTAACTAAAATAATCCATGGATAATCAGGTAAATAAGCTTAGAGAGAAATCAAGATGTGACATCCTTCCCCCCTAAAATTGGTCATCATCTTGATGACAATTAGTCAATCTTAGGTTTGATTATAAACACAATAAAAACCTCATAATTTTCCAACTTTATAGTTGATCAAGAAGTATTCTTGGAAAACATGAGTTGCTTTCAATAATTACATTACTTCCTCAACAATATTTATTCATAGCCAAAATGCAAATGCTAAAAAGCTTTCCACAGACTTTAATTAAGTGTAACACCTATTTCAATTAGGTTAGAGAATGATAACATGTCTCGTAAGTGTCCCATACCACTTACATGAAATGTTACCATAAATCACATGATCCCTTTTCATCAACCATACACACATGAGATCAACCCATAAGCCAAAAACTAATGGCTAGGGAGAGTTCCACAAGGCCTCTTAGACCATCTTCACACCTTTATAACCTAGAGAGTGTTTTTCTCATTCCTAATAAAAGTGTTTAGAAAACCTAGAAAGAACAATGTGTATAATTCAATACCATCACTAATCTATGTAGCTTCCGATAAGTATGACATGTCAATACTATCGTTAATCCATGTATCTCCTAAAAATTATGATGATGAATAGGAACTAGAAATAATACATTTCCAATGTATTCAAAATCAATAAATAAACATTCCTCAGTATACATGCATATGGCCATAGGACTAAATTTAATAAGTCCCCTTTCCCAAATCTTAGATTTGATAAGCTCCCCTTATTAGATCCAAACTCAGTAATTATTGAATTAATGTGAGATTAACTAGGATCCACTCCCATGTCTTAGTACTCACGTTCATAATTCATCACTCATCCCTTAGGTCTCCATTACCTAATGATCTCCAAAATGTGTACTTGGTTCAATGAATCCCAAATCCATACTAACAAATCCTAGAATGCAATGATATATGCTAAATCATTTAAGATGTACCAATATCCATAATAATAAAAATCATACAAACATTGCATAATTACCTTAAGCTACCATATACAACTAGTATCAAATTTCACATCTTAACCTGTCTCTATTATCTTCATAGTTAGGAGGAAATAATGTTAAAATTAACATGAAAAGTTATAAGCAAAATGAGAATAGTACCAATCTAATCAAGTGTGAATCATAACATTATAATCAACTTATAAATCTTAATCTAGAACTAATATAAATTCAAGGTTCACCACTCCACATGGTCAAAGTTCACATGTTTAGATAAATTAGCACTAAAAAGTGTGACTCTAAAAATCCAATAATGGAAAGTAGTGAACTAACATCTCAACAACAAAATTGTTTAATACCCTCACATGTATGAATAAAACACTACAACCCAAGTTGCCAAAATTACTACACTCTTACCAAACTTGTAAGTCTGGTATCACAATTTGTTTCCACAAATGGAAGGAAAAATATTAAACACATAGATGCATTAATCCATTCCATTCCTACAACTTTTCTATCAATAAGAAATAAAATATACCATCCTACAAAGGCTAGGGAATGTTGGAAAAAAAATTACAAAAAAACAAGTCTCTAATTAAGGAACACTTAATCAACACCATGATAGATATGAATCTACTCATTAGACTTATAATGATATCACTAGAAGGTGAGAGAGTAACAACTCATCTCAAAGTTAATCAAGTGTTGAAACAACACCTATTCCCAAACCACAAGAAACAATATGGGATACTAATCCAAACATTTGTGAAGTCATTAGCAAAATAAAACACACTCCTTTACTACAAGGGGGATGCTCACCTCATTAGGTGGTGAAATTTTCCAAGCGGACATCCATGATCCCCTCTCCTAGGATTGAAATCCACACAAAGGAGAAAGGACACCTCAAATGGGGGACACTATCCACGGTTTGGATAACACAACCAATTCCAAGCTATATGCTCTAGGAAACTAGCATGTAAGTCACAAAAATAAAGGTGTAATTTTATCATGAACATGTGTAACAATGAGGAGGTCCTCCCACTCCAGGTTACCGTTACCTCTAATTTCAAAAAAGAATTATTTTAAATTAATGTTATTACCATTCATAAACAACCCACCTAATTGGGTACCACCATCATAGAATCAAATCTTTCCTATAATTAATTTACCTCCTTACATTCAAATAACTCAAAAGTCATAAATACAAAGTACCAATCAGATGCATAGCATTACCAAGTAGCACAATGCCATCCCATGGCAATCATACCATGAAGAGAAAATAAGCCAACATAATATTTGAATTGATGCAGATGAATGAAAATATATAACAAAAATAGACAACTCCGGTACATATCACCCTAGTGCCTCAAAACACCTATGAAACTATATTGGTTCACATGATTGACTGTCATGTAACTTTATTACTATTAATTAACTTTGCTCACAAGGAAAACCCATTAACTCCTAGTGTTTAATGAGGGCTTTGTGACATGAACACAATATCATCTTAGGACAAATGGAACTACTTAAAAATATCTCATTAAGTAATATCTTTAAAAAATATCTTTCAAAGACTCGTGAATGAGCACATTAGGCTGAGTGTTGAACCTAGAGCTCTGATACCATAATGTAATAACCAACTGGTTTTTTCCACAAAGTAGAGTAATTTTTTTTTACTTTTACTCAAACCATCTACAGATTAACCATAAGGATATAAATAAGTGATTTAATGTAATTTGTGTTAACCTTAACAAGTTTTAAGCTAAATCTTTCCAGCTAAAGATCATAACAATAAATGCATCAAAACATAGATAATGCTAAAATAAACATAAAACTGCATTTATTCCACAGACACATTTTCAGCCATGGCTAATACATATTTAAAGCCACTATTGTAAGTGTAAAATGAATAAATAATATCATTTTCAGCAATAATAATTTCTCATAAAATACATACACAATGATACTAAGCTCCACGGTGCATGAGTCTCACACACTCGAGTATTGATCAGTAATTTCTAGTGTAGTCACTAGTGCAGAACTACAAGTGGGGAGGGAGATCATCATCTAAGCACTTTTTCACACCAAAATTTGACCATAGATCCCCCACACTATCTCCCAAATAAGGGTATGTCCCTCCCTTCTATGGATGGGTAGATAAAAATGGTGCGAGAAATAAAAGTGATAACTAGAACCTGTGTGTTGTAAGATAACTAATACATGTTGTCTACCATATAAAAATCTATTATAACATGATATCAGAAAAACATGTAAACTATATGAAACACGTGAAATTACAATGTTTAACTATAAACATTACTTTGATCAAAGTTTTCAATAATAAATGATCTCTAGGATCAGGCAAATTCATACATACCACTTGATCGGATTACCACTTATCTTGCATTAATGGTGCTAATTAAGCTAGTGGAATCTATCCACTACTTAATTAGGGTCATGAATAGGATATTAGGTTCAATAAATAATAATATAAAAACCAAAATATTCAATCTTAATATTTCATTTTAGCTAATCAAAAATATGCTAAATATATAAATGCTACAAACATTCATTTAGTCTATCAAATGAAGTGAATGGAATCCAAGCATATAATTTATTATAAATAATGAACAGAATGCAATAATAGTACTCAATATAACACACCATCTAGGTAATGAATATCTACATCACCGGTTACTTTATCCATTAAACAACTTATAATATTATTTCTCCACGAAATAATATTATAACCCTGGCTAATAAATTATTCATATTCCACATATAACAATAGCCAATCCATACAATTATGTTTTTTATTTAACCTCATAAATACAAGGAATGCTCTATATTTAAACATTATAATGCTTTTATACTAACTAAATATAAATAAGCATCTAGTATTCATTATTATAATAATAAATATAACACAACTGTATGTATAATATAGGTTTATATATTAATACATACAAATACATTATTCATATTTCCTTTATACATTATATTATAAAGATGACATCCACTGTCATTCACCTTATAGTATACAATTTACGTGAAGTATACAGTTAGCATACATATAAAGGCCCCATAACCTTTTTCCAATAAACTGAGAAATTTATATGCCAATATAATTCTTGATTTATTTGTTTGACTAAATATCCATATAATATATGTGATTTATGATTTGAACATAGCCAAACAATTATTTACCAAATTTCATTATTACGGAAGGTAGTCAATTTATTTATTTTTTCATAAAATAATAAATAATTTCATGTTGAAACCTCATGTTTAAATATTTTCTCAACAGTTAAAACATAGCCAGAATGCAGCCAAAATATTCACAATACATATATGGTAAATATTTATCCTATTATAATAATGTATACGATATGTTTTAAGTAAGCCTCCATTGCAAATGACCTTAAAGCATCTCGCATACTTAGTATAAAATTTTAGACTTTAAATAAAACAACCCAAAATATATCTATTCAAGACCTTTTTATGATTATACGCATAAATATGACTCAAGTCAACAATCGTACCTAAAATCCCATTATTTCATATACTTATAAACAACATTCAATTCATTATGTTTAACGAATGAAACAAATGTTTAAATATTCACACTTAGCCATAAATATAACTGAATATGAGAATAACTCATATTTAACCCTTTAATCTTCCTTTACACAAATCATATATAAATACACAAGCAGTATATTCATAACAATATAAGACTAACATAAATTTATATGATCTAGACTAATTTCATATACTCGGCTCTAATAAATTATATAGTCTAATCATATTTTAAAAGGATTAATAGTCATCAACATAACATTAATCTCAATGTATTTACACATAGGTACACATCACATACTCAGGGGCATGACCATAAAACATTCATTAAACAAAACTGCATATGCACATACACAAAATCATTTAATTAATCCAGATAAAATTCCAATTATAACATATGTGTATAGAATGGATTCATTATGTAATATACAGCCATGTCAATTTACCAGCCCATATGTATTGGGTTCAATATAATTATTATAGGTCAATGAAGCAAAGGTAAGCATCAGGTTCTAAACATAACCATATATTTATAATACATTTATTTCATAAATTCAACCCAACAACCCATACGTACAAACCTTAATTGAAAACCCCAAACATATGTTACCAGTTGGTTATACATGAGATGGATTCGAAGGCCAAACCATCCAATTTATATATTCATGTATATATTATCAATATATATGTATGTATGTATGTATATAAAATTTATCCTGAATACATATCCATATACTTAGGTAAATAATTACATAGTCATATTATCCATATCGATTTATCCAAATTCATACATATATAAATGCAGACCTAGTTATATATAAATCCAAAACATGTATAGATGCATTAAATATATATATACATAGAAAACTGAACCTTTCAAAACATGATTGTGTATTTGTATATGTATCCCTCAAAATTATATATAATATAAATTCACCCACATAGTCAAGAAGAGGACTCAACCAAATCCTAGCTAGCCATTGAAAGGTATAAGGTTATATATATATATATATATATATATATATATATATATATATATATATATATATATATATATATATATATAAATAATAGGTATAGTTAATGTTTTTACATGTTAAAATATAGATATATATTAATTATATATATACACTTATGCTAGTATGTGCATATACCAAAAAAATCCAAATAGATGTATACACAGTCAAGCCCTCATGCAACCCATATTTTAAACTAGATTATTAAAACCTTAATGAGTATATTATACATATCTAGTTCAAAAACCAGACTATGTTGAGTGGAACACAACATACTCATTACAGAAAATAACTATTCCATGATTTCACAAAGAGTTTTGAATTAAAGGGGGGGTTTAAGACAAGCTTAGCTATAATTTAAACAATCATGACAATTTATAAAGCTTACCCAAAAGCCCTCAGGTTACCCTAATTGAATGTAGGGTTTTGTGGAGGCTAAGCCTACCATAGGGCCTTACATACAACCCTATTTTTTTTTAATTTTTCGCACAATGAAAAACAAACCTAGTAACCAACTAATTGAAAACCCCACAATCACAATCATATAACACATAGGAATTTAATTACAAAAATGACATGCATTATTATTTTTCCAAGAATCCATTTAATCTCTTCTTCCTTGACTCAAAATTTTCCTCCTCTTTTTGTCTACTACTCATTGTATGTCATCCAAGACTATCGTACCTCATAACCTTCTTCCCTTTTCATTTATTCTTCTCCATCACCTCACTCTCCTCCATTCAAGGTTGACAAAACTAACTTAAAGAATGCATGTAAAGATAGCTCAATAAAACTCCACTACACTACAGTTTTGGCACCATATTCATGCAGCCCACAACCAAAAATATAAACAGTGATTTCCAAATGATGTTTAACCAATAGTCAAATAGGGTTAGAAACCCTAACTTCCCAAAACTTCCATTTTAAACTATTAAATAATCATTATAAAACCTAATAATATTACATGCCTTTTGACATCGACTCTCGTATATTTAAATTATGATTAATATATATGTATTTGCATGTCAAAGACTCCAAAAAAAATGAATCGACTTCACAAAACTAACCAACCCAACCAAACCAACATTAATTCCATGAAATTTATCAATAATCCCAAATAATATATTCCTTGCAAAGTCATATATCGACTATTTAACATAAAGACTATATAGCATGGTTAGAACTTACAAGATTTAAAGACTATTGTTTAATGTTATCGAGTCATTTAAATCAAACCTTTGCAAACACAATGATTTTCTCACAATTATTATATCAATATAATCAATGTCTAAAGTATTATAAATCTTAAACCTTTGATCAACATAAATACAAAGACTTTAGCAATAAATTTAACAAACACAAAGGTGTTTATAAACTATTTTATAATACCCTGAATTACGTCAAATACTAAACAAAGATCTTATAATTCCTTAAGTCTTTCGTAAGTTCATATTACTATTAAAATCAATAATAATAATATCTTAAACATAAATAATTACTAGCAAGCTGACTCAAATAAGGGACAACACATGTCGATTATTCTAACTCAGAAATCACACAAGCATAAATATTTAACTATGTACAACACACAAAACAATCAACACTCTAGTATTTATAATCAATCAATGTGATAGTCTAGTATAGTAAAGCACATTACCCATAGTAAAAAAAATATAACAAATAAAAATTCATGTAATAGTCTACTATTATTAGTGGACCATAATAGAAATATATAACCTGATAAGTGTGCAAAGATGTCTCTGTAGTAGGTATGCCCCAAATGTAGAAAGGTATCCCATGGGTGTAAAGAATGCCATGGATATATATGTCTATGTATCATATACAACATGTATGTACTACATCCCAGTCATGTATATTATGAAAAACATAAGCATAGAAAATAGATATATAATTCACGATATATAAGATAAATAACATCAATCAATAATGTATGTTACCGAACCTCTCATGCATAGGTCCTACTTTTGATATTTTAAAACATTTTAATTTTTTTATGATGAATTATGCTCCTTATAACCAATAATTCCATCAATGTCATGGTCATATGTATGTATTGTCTCAAATATTTTGTAACTTCTAGTTTGGACTCACCATTCCAACCATCTTGTATATTTATAGTGGGATTTGTATAGCCAAACACATCATATTTTGGAATTTATTTATTATATTTATTGTGCTCTTCATCAATTGGTATGCATGTCATGTGTCCTTGTACTCAATAGCATTGATTAATATGATTTTTTTATAGAAAATGTTTTTGGAAAACTATGGTTTTAAATGGTTATTCTTAACACACTAGATTATGTGGAGTGAATTGATCTAGAGAATAAGTAATTGGAACCTTCAAATGTAAATTTAACATTAATATCTTATGAACACTTTCATTTATATAAAGTATCTTGGTTAAATATTCATGTATTTTTTCTCGACCAATGGTAAGATCTTGAGATTGTTTCCTTTCTTGCTCTTCATGTGGAGTAGGAATTTTCACTACTTGCTTAATTTATTGATTTAAAATTTGGTTACTTTTATTTGTATCTATACTTGCATTCCTTGAGATGAAACTATATTCCTTGTAATAATATTCTTTTCAAATGTTTTATCTCTTTGATATGTAATAAAACCACTATTGAACTAGAATAAAATAGTAATATTAAAAGTATCCATTGTTTCTTCCATTTGTTGTAACCATGATTTTCCAAGAATTTCATTGAATTTTGTAAATAGTAGGTTTTATATAGAATAATTTATCAATTGTCCTAGGCTTGGTATAATAATATGCCATATTGCATCCTCCTAAGATCTCATATGATATGACTTTCACTATATTCAAATTCTCAAAGAAAACTAATTGTGCATACATTAAATTATATGTTGTCATCAAAGTTTAATATATTTTCTATTTTCACCTGCTATAAGAGCTTGAATTACCATTGGTTCCTTTCTAGGAAGGTTTGTAGAGTGTGAAGTATAAGAATATGGAGAAGCCAACTTTGTGGGAGTATTGTTAGATTTTTCAAATGTAATAACACCCCTATCCATAATTTTTTCAATTCTATTTTAAAATTCATAACAATTATTATCTTTATGCCAACTGAGATGAAGATAGTTATAAAATGATCTTACCCCCTCTCATTTTAAACAATATGTAGGCTGATGTTGATTAGAATATAATCTGGTCAAGTTTCTATTGAGTGTTTGTAAAATGGTACTCAATTCATCCTAGAAGCTATAAAATTAGATACAATGATGCACATTTGAATAATTAGGACTCATATGAGTCATCATCTTATGAATTATCTTACTTTTAACTTACTTCTTAGGTGAAGATTCACTTTAAATCCTTGAATTTGTTAACTTTTTGGAGCTTTTAGTTTCATCAAAGAGAGTATACAGTTATAAGATATCACTTTCATAATAAAATATCTCATAGAATATTCACTAAAAATAATTCTAGGCATGAAAGAGAGCCTTTTCCTAAAAAAATAAAACCCTTTACCAAAAATGAATTTCTTATCTAAATCAATTGGTTGATATAACAAGAAATTTAATTTATTTTAAAAATCTTAAATCATATTCTTTTATGGATTCATAATTTTTGATGAACAACATTCCCCTATTCTCAGAATGGGAACTCTCTTTTCTTCAATTTTAAAAAATGCCCAAGATGCCAAGCATAGTAAATCATTTGGTTGCACGCATGGAGAATTGATTTAATTTACCAGTACTTATGTTTTTGGAATTTTTGGTTAATCATTCATTTTTCAATAAGGATTGATTCTTAGAAATATTTAAATTATTGAAAGTCTTCTTTGAGCTTTATTCAACAATGAATTATTGACCATGAATGGTTCAATGATGTACAAATAGGCTTTCACTAAAGAATTACAACCTAGCTTTCTAATAGATATAAATACAACAAGCTTCACTAGGTTTTACTAAATTGGCATTATATTGTGTTTAAGACATCTGCTTCCAAAGTTTTTATTTAAACTTGTTTAAATTTGTCTAAGACAGGCAATGACATCTTTAAGAAATCTAACTTAGTTTCTCACTTGACCTCATAGGATGTTAAATTAAAGTTGTAGTTTATGATGCCTTGTAGGGCATCAAAGTTCAGACTATAGCTTAAAAGGGACAGGTGTGAAACTCATTAAGTCCCACAATGCCTTAAGGATTCATCATGTCCCATGTAAGACACCTAGAGCAAATCTACCAAGTCTATGAGCTATGAGGCATCATATAAAGGGCTCACGAAGAAGCTAGCCATTGGAATACAAATCATAGGGCTACATATTGGGATCTTATCCCCTATAAGTAAACCCATCCTATTCAAGCTGACATGCATCCCCAACATGTCTTGCCATAGTGTAGTATCCCACAAGAAGCTATCACTTGTCTCAAAGGCAACCAACCAATCCCAAGTAGCCTTTCAAGGTGACATGTGTCCCCCTCAGGTTCATTCAAGGTCATCGCATGTTTGTGTCATGTTGCATCCATCCAAAGATCTTGAGAGCTGACAAGGGTGACACATAGTTGTACCTGAGCCATTTGATTAAGATTTGATGTTATACAACTAACTAAGGTGCCTTTTGAGAATGACACTTGGCATAAGAACCAATAATATCCTGTAGGAATGATGTGTGTCCCCTTTAGACCTACGTAGTGATGTCATATGTCATTCCATGCCATTTTTATCTGAGATCCATAAGATCACCTTCGAGAGGGACGTGTGTCTCCACCCAAACCATCTGATTAGCACCAAGTTGTTGATAATTGTCTAAAGGCCTTCCAAAAGAGACACTTGGAAAGTAAAGTTTTGATTACCTGTGAAGGAGACACCTGATGAGGAAAGTTATGATTGCCTATGAAAGTAACATATGGCATTCTCATGGCCAACCAAAATTAAATAGCACCATCATAAAGTTCACTATGAATTAAAATATGCCATGTGGTAGGATACAGGAGAATCATCATGTAAAGTTGCATTATAAGAATCCGTGAGGTAATCAAAAGGTGCCACATGTCTGGACTTTGAGCTAACTAGGTAGCTTAGTCATATTTAGGCCCTGTAATTACCTAGTTGGATTTGAGGTGGTAGCCACATGTAAAAAGGTGAAAATATTTAGCTTCAAAGCTAAAATTAATTACAAATAAAAGATGAATTACAGCTAAATTTGAATTTTGGTGCAATTAATTGCCAAAAGAAATAGTTTGGCGTTATTTTAAATATATGCAAGGTCAACAAGCTTGCAATTAATATGGCATTGACTAGGATCACCATCAACATTACATTAATCATAGTGATCTTTCAAAAGGATACACAATCAAGGCTATTGTTATTTGCATTTTTAAGCTATACATGTTTGCTTTCTCTATTTTTTGTGCTCTCACAGTTTGACAAATCTCAAACCATTTGCAAATTACACTCCCAACCACCATTATTAGAGCTTAAAAGTTGTAAAAGGATATAAAAAACATTGATTACTAAATAGAGTATTACAAAAGATGACACAAATAGGTCCTTATACTCTAGGTAAGAGAATTTCCTTCAAGAATGATGACTTCCTATTCCAAAATGGTACTTCTGTCATCTTCAAAGACACTGAATTTATTCCTAATGCCATTATATCTGACAACATGCACTATGGTAGCATATAATTTAGTGTAAAAGTGGCTAGGGTTATTGATGAGGATGAAACCATGCCTCATATAATCTAACTAGCTTCCAATATCATTGCCATCAATGCAGTCAGTCTCCATAAGGCTACAGCTGCTAGAGATCATGCCATGTACTACGCTAGTTTATGGTATCTTTGGGAAGTCAAAGTGAAAAAATGGGTTTCTTAAGTCAATATCCCAAGGTCTCCCTATTTATTTCATAGTAGGAATGAGCTTTAAGAAATATTATGACCTTCCCTTACCATAGATCTAATATAACCAAGTCATCATCGACAACTGGTATAAATTGCACTCCTCAGAGAAGGTCCTTGCTTTGTGGGTGACTGACCCAATAGGATCTTATCTCATGTATGATCAAGGAAACTTTCCCATCAAATAATTTAAATAAGGAGTCAAGATTGGCCTAGCAATCCTAAATATAATATTCAGCAATCCACACATTGCCTATGTAGACATAAGGGCTATTCTATTGCTAAAAATCATCCTAGAAGACCAGCAGATTCCCCCACTTGGGGAAATTATCAGCAATTATGTAGTGTATACAATTTCAGACACTTACAATAATGGTTCCTCCTTCTTCATGATGAGGTGGTTGCTAGATGCAATCTGTGTAATTGCTCAACTAGGTCAAAATTCATGGTCTCCTGGGAGACAAGAGGTTATGCCTCAGCTCTTCTCTTCAATGCATATTCATTGGTTTAGATGCAACATAAGAGTGATTATGGAAGAGTTATACCCAGTGGTTTCTAATTTTATCACTGAATGAAAAATGGATAGGGTTCCCCATGAGGTTAGGAAAACCTTGAGAGATATGGGTAGTTATTGGTTATACCCAGACTGCATAGTCATCAAAATAGGAGTGATGGTGGCCCCTCTTAGATTGATGAGGTTTGTACCAATGAATCTATTTGAAGAAAAGATGGCCTATCAACTTCTACATGGATTTGATGGAATCTTATAAAACAAGAAGAAAATAGTCCCCCATAAGGTATCCTATAAACTGGGGAGGACTAGGATCACCAAGTGGCATGATATTATTTTAGCTTATAGGTATAGAGATTCATACCTATTTCCTAAAGATGACTTCAGACTTTGGGATCCTAACAATGTCATAGCTAATCATCTATTCAAATTCAAGAAATATGTAGCAATGGATTAAAAGCATCAAGAATAAGTTCATGAGTGGATATACAAAGATGCTCTAAATGATGAGGTGCTATTCCAAAATGCTAAAAATAAGAACATCGAACTAGAGATGAGATTGGATAGAGAGAAGAAAAAGGAAGATATTGCTAAGACTTGACCACCACCAATACATAGAGCACATTAAATGCATCAACAAGAAGGGAAAATGTTGGCACTAGAAGGAGGGCTTATACAATTACTTTCATGCATCTTGGTGAAATTTTAGTGTACTTCATTAAATATATGCATAATTGTTTCAAAGTACATAAATATTGTTAAAGAACACTAACGATCTACATTTTTTGTATGAATCTTTACATTCTTTGAAATATTCCATCAAAGTTAGTGTTTATTCATATAAATTTGGGTAAATAATCTAGATATTTTTATAAATTTATGCAAAGATAGGTGAAACACCCTGTTCTTTAGGCATATTAGGTTGTTTTGGCCATCATTGCAAAGATTGACATAAATTTGGTAAATAGTTTGGATATTATTAAGAATTTATGTAAAGGTCAATCATTGAGACCTAACTTATATTGAATCTAAGAATTTAGGATTTTAGTTACTCTAATTCACTTAAGATTAAGTAAACCTTTGGATTGCTTTGTGCTTAAAGATATTTTTAAGTGCTCAAATGCTCTTAGATTGTTAAATTAGGCATATAAATGCTTTGGAATGTTGGTCTTTATAGGTTAACATCTAGAACTAACATTGTTTGTGTAGGTATTGAAAAATCTAATGTTTCAAAGCTTGGATCCTCAAAAATCAAGGTAAAGCTACTTGATCTGAGGCTTTTCTATAAAAATTTGACTGATCTTTGTAATATTTGACACTTGTAAAGCTACCTTTGAAGTGCATTTTCTCTCTAGTTATTAATACCCATTCTGCATCCTAGAGTTACCTAGGATTAGAACCAAATCTTGATCTAAACTCGAGACCCCTTTAACCACCCTAAAAACCCATAAGAATGCAAGAGCAAACAAAGGCAAATGTAGGAAGTCTAGGACCCAACCAAATTCCCCATCTAACCAAAATTTACCACCCTTGTTTCCAATCATGGCATGGTCATCCATCTTATCCATCAATGTCCCTAGAGTTGTGCATGATCTACCAAGAATCCTAGAAACATATTTGCCTCTCTTCACCCCCACTGGTGGGGTAACCATTAAAGATCATATAAAGTCATTTAAAGCATCTTTGAGGCTACTTAATGTAATTCATAAGGACGTGGCATGCTGTCTTTTTCCCTTTACATTCTAAGATGCAGCTTATGATTGGTTCCTTTTTTTTTTTTAATATTCCACCATGTGATGGGATCAGTTCAATGATACTTTTATTTCCCAATTTGTTAGGGTAGTAAGCCTAGGATTTATGTATCAATAGTTCACCACCCTCAAAAGGGACATAAGGGACTCAATTAGAATGTTCAATGCAAAGTTCCAAAATATGTATAGCCTAACATCCCCACCCTATAGGCTAGTAATAATTTGGATTTATAAATATATAAAAATGCCTTAGACTCAATGATAGCTATCTTCTTGAGAAGAGATTTGAATATTGACACGTTACCTTTAGCATATGTTGAAGGCATCTATATCGATGAGAAAATTCACCTGTATGTACATCCTACCTTTGCTATACCAAATAATGACCCAATGCTACCTACTCTGAATGTCATACCCAACATGAATTAGAACTTGCCTACATTAAACCAAGTGCCCATAATTAATTGATTACCATTCATCTAAGATGCACCCAACCAGTAGCTAGGATTCTTTAACCAAGTGAATGTTAGAGCACATCCACAAAATAATATTAGTCAAGCACTAGTGCCTATAAATAACACTAAGGTTCAAAATGTGACCCAAAACAAGAACTCAGATCCTTTAAAGGGAGATTAGATTTAATACAAAGAACCATTCAAAAACTTGCTAATGATTTGTTGGATCTCAAGAAACAAATGGGAAATACTGGTGAGAGTTACAATATAAATTACAACTTCTAAAGATATAACAGACCATTCAATACTTCTAACAATAATAGCAAGCCTCCCTTGAGCAAGTTTCCTAAGGTCAATATTTGTGACTTAGTTGTGCCCAAGTGGTGCCGAGTACATAATATTGCCAGACATGGAGAAATAGACTGCATTGAATTCTATCATGCATTTAAATCTATTTAGATCCAAATGGAGGGGTTTAAGATGAATCCCACTAATCAAAGTAATGTTAAAGGCTCTAAAAATTCCAATGATGCTTTTATATCTCCAAAAATAGTCCTCGTGGTTGAGACCTATTATATTCCCAGTCAAGATGAAAGTGAGCATGAAAACAATGTTGAGGAGGTGCATGCTTTCCAACAATACCAGAGGAGTAACTATGCTTTGAGAAGTAAAGTCCAAAACCCACCTTTGAAAACTTCCACCCCACATAATAAAATAGATACACCTCCTAATGGAAGGATAAACAATAATCCTCCACCCTATAAAGGTAAGGAAAGTTAACTAATAATAAAAGCTCCCTGAATAACATTGAAAGGTGGATATAACATAGTGGAAGATATGAAAAATATCAAGGCAAACTTAACATTGCATGAACTCACTCAAATCACTAAACAATGTGATTTACTACTAAAATAATTAAATGAAAATCCTAGCTCCATCAAATCTAAACTAACTCATGTAAATGTGGTAATATATAAGAGTAAGCATCAAGTTCCACTATCTTTGTTGACTATAAGGATTTTTGGTAAGAAGCTTCATAATTTCTTGCTAGATTCTAGTGCTTCAGCTAACATTATGCCTTTGGAAATCTATGAAAATTTGGGATTAACCCCATCAAATCAGATAAGGTGGTGGTTTAATTAGACAAATCAAGAGTGAAAGTGGTGGGTGAATTGTTAAATATACACATGCAGCTCACTCATGAGCCCCAAATTTAGCAGTTCATTGACATTCAATTTAATGGAATACCTGAGGCTTATAGTTTGTTTTTGAGTTGTGATTGGACTAAATCCCAGAATGGGTATATGTCCATTAATTATTCCCACATATGGTTACCTTGGCATGGGATTCCCAATAAAATCAAGATTGATTGGGAACCCAAAATGAAATACATGATCATTGAATGTAATGCCAAGAATGAAAAGGTAGATTACCAATCCTATGACTTAGGTGTTTACACTTTAGAAACCACTAATGTCATTGTAGATGACAAGGTGGAAGAAGAAAGCAAATGTTTATGGACATTGCACTTTGATGGTGTGAAATCAAAGAAATATTTTGGCATTGAAATTATTCTGACAAATCCTAAAGGGAAATGATAGCTAGCTTATTATAGATTACAGTTCACTTGTACTAATAATTTAGTAGAATATGAAGCTCTTATTTTAGGACTTTAATTTATAATCAAACATAAGGTAAAAGATATATTAGTCTATGGTGATTCAGAATTAGTTGTTAATCAGGTTAGAAGTAGATACCAATGAAAGATTTCCTATTTAATAAAGTATAAATTTAGACCTTGGGATTTGATTGAGTATTTTGATGCATTTAATATTGTTTCTCTACATAGGGAGTAGAACTAATTAGTGGATGCTCTAGCTTCAACAACAGTAAGCCTAGTGTCTTTAGAGCCTTTAAACTTACAGGAGTTTACTATGGAAATAATTTCATACCCCTCTATCTCAGACAACATCAATCACTTCCAAGTCTTTGATAATGATAAGAATATAATTGACTTCATGTGTAATTATGGTGTATTAGAATCCTACATTATTCATGAACAGAATGAAAGTTTTATCCAAAATTTAAAGGGCAATGAAGATGGAGTAATCCAACTCAAAGATAACTAAATCCCCAAGGGCATGATCTCCTTAGAAAGGATTTTTGACCTAGATAAATGAAATTGAAGATAAATAACCCAAGGTGAGTGGAAAATATTATAAGCAAGTCAACTTGGGAAATCTTGGAAATGAGCAAAGTGTTAATGTTGGTTTAGTTTACACTGATGATTAGCTAAAGAAATTCATTGCCCTTTTAACCAAGTTTAAATATGTCATTGCTTGGTCATATGATGATCTTAATATATTAAATACTAGTGTGATTACTCGCACTATCCCCATAAAAAAAGCTTGCAAACCCTTCAGGAAAATATAGAGGCCAGTGAATCTAGTGTTGGAACCACATATTTATAAGTGAATAAATCTATAGATGAAAGGATAATCTTTCCCATACGTCACTCAACATGGGTTATAAATCTTGTGCCAATTCGAAAGAATGGAGAAATCAGACTCTATGTTGATTTTAGAAACTTGAATAGATCCTAATTGAAGGAAAATTATCCCTTAAAATCTTTGGATGAGGTAATTTAATTGGTAAGTGGGTCTAGAATGATGTCATTCCTTGACAGTTTATTAGGCTACAAACAAGTCCTAGTAAATAAACATGACATAATGAAAATTGCCTTCACCACCAAGTGGGTAACATTTGTATACAAACGAATGCCATTCAGATTGATCAAAGTAGGAGAAATTTTACAACAAGAAATGGACCATGCATTCCAAGGATTAATAGATAAATGCAACATTATTTACATGGATGATCTAACAAAAAAATTTGAAAATAGAGGCGATCACATGATGCATTTGGAACAAGTGTTGTAGAGGTGCAGAAGGTATGGCATTTCTTAAAACCCCAATAAAATTATCTTCAATGTAACTAAAGGTAAAATTATAAGACATGTAATCACCTAAGAAGGTATGACTATTGACCTCAATAGAATAAATGCAATTTCAAAGGTAGAAATCCCTAACAGAAAAAAAGAGTTAAAATCTTCATTTGGCAAGATTAATTTTGTGAGAAAATTTATCTATAATTTTTCAAAGATTATAAGACCAATCAACTCAATGATAAATAAAGATGCAAAGATAGCATGGACTATTGAAGCAAAGAAGGCATTTCAAGACATCAAGGATGTTATTGTTCAATATCATGTTCTGATAAGTCCTAATTTTACCAAAGACTTTTATATATACTCTTTTGCTTTTGATCACACTATTGCCATTATCTTGATCCAGAAAGAGGATGACAAAGAGTACCCTATAGCATTCATGAGCACCAATTTGAATAAAATAGAGCTTAACTATCCCATTCTAGATAAGAAAGCCTACACAATGGTAAAGGCTATCAAAAAGTTTAGACACTATATCCTGATGAATAAAATGTATGACATAGTGTCTGATCTGACTGTCAATTTCATGTTAGGATAAAATTAAATTAGAGAATTAAGAGGGAAGTGGATGACCAAACTACAAGAATATGATATATAAATAAAATCTGCTAAGTTGGTTAGAGGCCAAAGTCTAATACAACTTATTTCAAACACTGATCCATGAACAAGAAAAGTGTCCAGTGGTGATTGGTATAAGAATATTGTTCACTATTTTCTACATGGAGTATGTCCCCCACACCTTAAAAGAGAGCATAAAAGGGCCCTCAAGTTGAGATCATCTCATTTTATGATTAAAAGGGGAGTCCTCTATAGAAAAATTATGAGGGGATCTATCTAAGATGTGTTTCTAGAGCTTAACCCACAAAAATCATGAACAATTTCCATGAAAAACTGGGAAGTGATCACCCTTAAGGGCACACCATAGCACACAAGATATTGAGATCAAACTACTATTGGCTAACCATATTCAAAGACACCCATGTTCACGTGCAAACATGCCATCAATGTCAAGTGTTTGATCAATGAGAGTCAAAAGCATCCATGCATCTGTAACTAGTGATTGAAATGAAGTCATTTTCATAATGAGGCCTCAACTTAATAGGAGTGATCAATCCTAACTCCTCACAAGGGCATAAATTTGTACTCATTATCACTAATTGTTGCACTAGGTGGACTGAAGCAATGGCCACCAGGAATAGTAGAGCGATTGATGTCATCAAATTCATAGAAGAAATATCATCACTCGATTTGGGATACCCCTATCTCTGGTATGTGACAATGGCCCAACCTTTATATCTATTGAATTCACCCAGTTGGCATGTGACAAAAAATAGTCATCAAGTCTGCATCAAACTATTACCCTCAGGGTAATGGAGTTGTAAAATCTACCAACAAAAACTTGATGAATGCCATCAAGAAATCTGTAGAGAAGAAACCCAGAGAATGGTAGTCCCTAATAAATAATGCTTTATGGGTAGATAGAATGAGATATAAATAAGTGCTCAAGGCATCCCCATTCCTATTGGTCTATGGGCAGCAACCTATATTTCTTATCACATTGAAGTTGCCCACCTATGAGTTTATGTCTGAGTATATGGAAGATGACTAAAGAGTACAATCTCAAATATTAAACATCATCCAAATGGAATATGCCAGAGATGAAGCATTGAATAATTTTAGCAAGCATCATGATGTTGTAAAGAGATGGTTTGATAAATGATCCAAATTTAAAATGTTCTGCATATCATACTTCATCCTACTGTGGGACACGGCCCATGAGAAGAAGGGACAACATGAAACGTTTACTCTTATCTAGATTGGACCATATTAAGTGGTAGAAATATTGGTTGAAAATGTATTTAGCCTCAAATACTTTTAAGGGCATGACTTAACCTTACCAATCAATGGGCATTACATGAAACATTATTTCTTTGTCATTCTGTCGTAAAATCTAAAAGGAAAGTAATATTGTTTAGAATTAGATTAGGTAGGAGTAGAGTAGTTTCCTTTCTTGATTTGATTTCTTTTTGTGTTCTTTCTCACTTTCTTATTTTGCTTTCATGTTGTGTTCTTTCTCACTTTCTTGCTTTGCTTTCTTTCCATGTTATTCCTTTCTTTCTGCTTGTTTTTCATTTTCTATTATGTGTCATGGCTTGTAATAAGTCATTTAGATAAGAATTAATCAGCTCAATTTATGTTAGTTTGGTCTTAAAAATGAGAAGAAGGGATTGTTCATTTTAAACATTGGTCATCCAAAGTTTAGAAACCTCTAGCAGTGTTCCAATTTTAAAAAGTTGGATGGGGTTAATTAGAAGTATGTCTCCTCATAAAAATCTTAAGTCATTTTAATATTGTAATATAGTTCAAATGAATGAACATTTTCTTGAAAGAGTGTTTAACCGTGTGGACCATTATATTTTCAATCAAATTCACTAAGTAAATTTCCAGGGTAGAACTTGATATCTAAAAGTGAATTACATCCAGACTATGTCTTGACAAAACCTTACACCTGGCTAATTTTGGTTCCCAACCATTATGGTTTATGAATGTAGATATTAAAAAAAGGATACATCATGAAGTGAATTCATAAAATGCTTTCTTATTCCATGGATTGTGATTTAGTCATTCTCTACCAAGGCTATGGATGCCTGGTTGGCAATAGAGCAAGGCCCAGAGTGGAGCCAAAGGTATCTCTATTGGGGCTATAGATGCCTAGATGGTCATTGAGCAATGCCCAAACCATCCCCAACTGAGCAAAGTATAATTATATAAAATCTAAAGAATGTTTAAGTAATTTCATGTTTGATGTCCTGAAACTTTAAAGTTATCATTTTTGAACCCAATGTCAATGGTTAAAGAACCTCAAAGCACACGCATAGTATGATTGTCTACAAGGTTTAAACTCTATTTCCAGCTTGTGGGCTTTTAGTAATTCTAAAAAATAGTTTTGATACTGATTGAATATCATAATGAGATAAATAATTTTTTGTTCATCTTTGAATAGAATATCTGGATTCTAACATTTTACAATGTTTCCCCACGGAGATCGTCATTTGTTGATGATCAATAATCCCCTATTCTAAGAATGGGACCCTCCTTTCTTCAATTTTCAAAATTACCGAAGATACCAAGCATAGTAAATCATTTGAATATGTGGATAATTGATTTAAATTACCAGTACTTGTGTTTCTATAATTTTTGGTTTATTATTCATTTTGCAATAAGGATTGATTCTTAGAAATATTCAAATTATTGCAAGTCTTCTTCAAGCTTTATTCAACAATGAATTATTGACCATGAATGGTTCAATGATGTGTAGATAATCTTTTTCTAAGGAAGTATGACCTATATTTATAATAGATATAAATGTAACAAGCTTCACTGGGTTTTATCGAATTAGCATTATATTGTGTTTAAGGCATTTGCTTGAAAATTTTTGAATTAAACTTGTTTAAATTTGCTTAAGATGGGCAATAACATATTCAAGAAATCTAACTTAGTCTCTCACTTGACATCACAGGAAATCAAATTAAATTTTTGGTTTATGATACCTTGTGGGGCATCAAAGTTTAGACTATAGCCTAAAAGGGATAGGTGTCCACCTCATTGAGCCCTACAACACCTCAAGGATTCATCATGTCCCATTCAAGACACCTAGGGAAAATATACCAGGTTCATGAGCTATGTGGCATCATCTAAAGGGCTCACAAAGAAGCTACTCATAGAATTCAAATCCTAAGGTTACATGTTAGGATCTTAGCCCCCACGAGTGAACCCATCCTATCCAAGCCTCCATGCATCCTGCCATAGTGCAATAACCTGTGAGATGCCACTACATGTCTCAAAGGAAACTAACCAAACCTAAGTAGCCTTCTGAGGTGACATGTGTCCCCCTTGGTTTCATCTAAGGTCACCACATGTTTACATTGCATCCATCTAAAGCTCACAATAGCTCACAAGGTAGACATGTAGTTGTACTCGATCCATCTGATAAAGGTTTAATGTTATATAGTTGCCTGAGGTACCTTTCAATAATAGCCCACAAGAACAATGTGTGTCCCTTTTGGGCCTATGTGGTGATGTCACATGTCATTCCCATACCATTTCTATTTGAGATCCATGAGATTGGCTCTGAGAGGGATGCATGTCTCGACCCAAGCCATTCGATTAGCACTAAGTTGTTGATAGTTATCTAAAGGCATTTTAAAAGAGACACCGGGAAAGTAAAGTTGTGATTACCCATGAGGGAGAGACCTAGTGAAGAAAGCTATCATTGTTTATAAAAATGATGTGTATCATTCCCATGGCTAATTAGAATTGAATAGTACCACCTAAGAGCTTTATATGAATTAAAAGATGCTACATGGTAGGATACAGGAGATTCATCATGCAAAACTACATTTCAAAACTATGTGAGGAAATCAAAAGGTGCCACATGTCTAGACTTTGAGCCAACTAAGTAGCTTAGTGATATTTAGGCCCTGTGAGTACCTAGATGGATCTGAGGTGGCATCCATGTGTCAAAAGGTGGAAATATTTAGCTTTAAATCTAAAATTGATGGCAAATCAAAGATGAATTAAATCTAAATTTAAATTATGGTGCAATTAATTTCCAAAAGCAATAGTTCAAAGTTGTTTCAAATATATGCAAAGTTGATAAGCTTGTCATTAATACAGCATGAACCAGGATCACCATCAACGTTACATTAATCAAAGTGATCTTTCAAAGGCTACACAATCAAGGCTATTACTATTTTCATTTTAAGAGTATATGTATTTTCTTTCTCTGTTAATTGTGATCTCATAGTTCAACAAAGCTCAAGCCATTTACAAATTGCACTCCCAACCACCATTATCAGAGCTTGAAATTTGTATAAGGATATAAAGGACATTGATTTCTACACAAATTATTTTAAAATATGGCACAAACAAGTCATTATACTCTATGTAAGAGCATTTCCTTTGGGAATGATAACTTCTTATTCTAGAATGGTACTTATTTCATCTTCAAAGACACTAAATTTATTCCTGAGGCCATTGCTTCTAGTGACATGCACTATAATAGAATATATTTCAATGTACAAGAATATATGGCTATTAATGGGGATGAAACCATGCCTCATATAATCCAACTAGCTTCTGATATCCTCACCATTAACGCAAGCAATCTCTACAAGACCATAACTAAGCTAGAGGTCATGCCATGTGCTGACCTAGTTTGTGGTATCTTTGGGAGGTCAAAGTGTGAAGATAGGTTGCTTAAGTCAATATCCCAAGGGCTCCCTATTGCTTTCATAGCAGGACCAAGATTTAAGAAATATTATGACCTTACCTCACCACAGATCAAATATAACTAGGTCATCATTATTAACTAGTATGAAGTGCCCTCCCCAGAGAAAGTCTTGGCTACATGGGTGACTGACCCAATTGGATCTATTCTCATGGATGATCAAGGAAACATTCCCATCTAACAATTCAGACAAGGAGTTAATAATGGCCTAGCCCTCCTGAACATAATATTTGGTAATCCACACATTACTTATGTATACATAAGGGCTATTTCATTTCTATAAAACATGCTAGAAGACTAGTAGATTCCCCCACTTAGGTAAATTATCAACAATAATTTGGTGTATGCAATTTATGACACTTTCAATAATGGTGCCCTTTTATTCATGATGAGATACTTGCTATATGTAATTTATGAAACTACTCAATTGTGTTAAAATTAATGGTCTCCTGAGCGATAAGAGGTTGTGCCTTAGCTCTTCTTTTCAATGCATATTCATCGATTCAAACGTAATAGAAGAGTGATTGTGGAAGAGTTCTAACCAATGGTTTATAAGTTGATCACTGAATGCAAAATGTAGAGGGTTCCCCCTGAGGTCAGGTAAACCTTGAGAGACATGGGTATCCACTAGTTATACTCAGATTACACAGTCATTAGAATAGAAGGAATGATGGTGACTCCTCTTAGATTATCAAAGTTTGTAATAATAAAGCTAGATAAAGAAGATATGGCCTATCAACTTCTACATGGAATTATTAGATTGTTTAAAAATAAGAAGGAAACATCCCCCATAAGGTTCCCTACAAACTAGGGAGGACCAAGATCACCAAGTGGCAGGATATTATTGTAGCTGTTATGCATAGGGATTCATACCTGTTGCCTAAATATGACTTCATAAGGTGGGATCCTAACAATGTCATCGCCAAACATCTATTCAAATTCAAAATATATATATCAATGGATTACAATCATCAAGAAGAATTTCATGAGTGGATATATAGAGATACTCTGAACGATGAGGTGGTGCTCCAAAATACTACAAAGAAGAACATCGAACTAGAGATGAGACTGGATAGAGAGAAGAAAAAAGAAGATATTGCTAAGTCTTTGCCACCACCAACATAAGGAGCACATTAAGTGCATCAAAAATCATTACCTTATTAAACATTTTTGAGGTGTTATAATGTTAAGTGAGGTTCTTGAATCTTGGTGAAATGAGATAGGAAAGCCTCTTATAGCTTTAATTTAAAAAAGACCAACTAGGTAAATCATAGAACCAAAATAAAGCTTGACCCATTAAAATTTGATCTATTTTTTTAATATTATCACCACATGAACTGAAAACTCTCCAACTAAATACATATAGTGTAGAATATGGGTACAAGGATATCCATATCCATCAAATAATTAAAATGTAGGCATAATAAATCCTTGTGGATATGGATAATTGAGTATCCTTAATACTATAGGTTATCATATTATGATATTAACATGAAAATGAGCATTGTATGAATTATATTCTATAGTTAATATGACTACTCTCTTTTGAAGGTAACATATTGCAGGCATCATGAACACTAGATGGTTAGTAGGAATGGTGAGGGTTTGGAAATATTCATTCATGGGTTTCATCTCACCATATATCTTGGACATAGGTGTACGATATTCATCACAAAAATTCATTTAATTTCATTTATTATAAACTTTATCACATTAAATTTTAATAGAGATATCATTTCATGGTTTAGATACATCATCATACATCAAAACTCAAGAAAAAATAGTATCACATTTAATTTTAAAAAAAGGAATAACATCACTTTTCATGTCACTAGAAGAATCATTATATTTAAAAACATTACTAAAAGATATAACATCATGAGAGGCAATAATGTATATCATCTATTCATTTCTTTATTGTATCATGCTTCTTAATTAAAATCTTAGAAGGATTAACAAGTATGTTAGTTAATTCATT
Source organism: Torreya grandis (assembly GCA_037957365.1). Classification (NCBI taxonomy): domain Eukaryota; kingdom Viridiplantae; phylum Streptophyta; class Pinopsida; order Cupressales; family Taxaceae; genus Torreya; species Torreya grandis. Next base: position 1,706,226 of record JARHVA010002253.1, on the reverse strand, counting down.
TTTACTTTTCTCTTGTTGTACTTCATGACTAGAGGAATGATATAAGGAAGGGTAATGAGGATCAATTTATTGAATTATAACATTAATTTGGCTTACTTCTCCTTCACTACCATTTTACAAAGATACATTATTGGCATACTAATCCTCCACACCATCATGCATATAATCATAATCAACTTAGTCACTACCCCCATTCACACAAACATGACCATCATTCACACAAGAACTATTATTAGACATAGGAGAAGGAGTATATGCATCCAAATTTGTCGACTCATTTGCATAACTATAGGGCCCATCATGGGTAGAAAATAAGTAATCCATAGGATGAGCCATATTAATATTTGAAGGATGCACACCATGGAAATTTTTCAAAACCTTAAGATGAGAAGGAGCATAAGAAAGAGAGATAATTCTATGATAAGGGAAAATATAAGAAACTATGGTTTTCAAGATTAGATATTGACTATTTAAAGCTTAGGATAAATAAATGACAATGACAATGAAAATAAAATTCAAATCTATAAATTTTAGACCTTAATGCATAAACATGAAACCCTAAGAAGGAAGATGAAACCCTAAGGGAGAATATCTAAGATTTAATTGTTTAATACTAAGATAAGGTTGACTATATTATTTCAACTTGTTTTGGATTTATGTTACCTAAATAATATAAAACTATTGAAATTTAGATTACATATGGCATAAACTATACAAATTTGGATGTAATATAGAGTTTGATTACACTTACTAAATATATAAATAACCAAGAAAATAGGAGAGAGGAGAGAGGAGACAGTTGATATTATGTTATATATTTCTTAGTACTTATGTCACAGTCGACCAAATAACTTTGTAATATCTTTATGATTGCTCAACTCAGGACACAAACTATTAAAACCTATGTGAATGCTACCAGTGAAGCTCAGACACCTATGGAAACTATTATTATCCACTCTCTATTGGAGTTATATAGATTGTTTTTTCTAGTAAATTATACCATATATCACTATGATTTCATGTCTAGATGATTTTTATATACTTTATTAAACTTGGACACGTGTGTAGATTCTCATTTTGTTTTTCTTTGCTTTAAAACCCTAACATCACTTTTGACACAAGATAGACTTTGAAAAACTAGTTATAAAGATGGATTATAAAACCCAACCACTCTCTATTAAGTGAGTGAGAATTTCTTAAGTTTCAATACTCCAAATATGACTCAATTTGCATTTAGTTCTCCCACCTAGTTGTGTGTGTTCTCAATTATGAACCACTAGAATTAAATGCAATGATTTGTATTTCGATACTTGAAAACATGAAAATTTCACCTATCTTTGTATTCAAACTTAGATTTAGGGTTGATCCCTTGAGTGTTTTTTAGTTTTTAATGATTTTAGATAATGTCTCAAATATGTGCAAATGGATTTCTCAAGATTTGTAAATATGGATACTAGATAAATGATAGATAGGTATGGCCTTAGGTTTGATTTATTTTCATAAATGAATCTTTTGCATCCCCCCCCCCAACCAACATGGGAAACATTATTATGCCAACCCAAGGGAGATGTTTTAATTTTAAAAATAGTCATTAAGCATCATGGGACATTTCTAGTGAAGGTGTACACCTGCAATAAATGTCACAGTATAGTTTTCATCATCACTATTTACAAAGGGAAAATAGGGTTTAAGAATATGGTGATAATATACTTAGGATTATAGAGTTTTATGGCACATGATAGTAAGATCCTGAATATAAATTATAGAAAATTGGGTTGGCAAAACGGATAGATAGATAAATAAATAGGATAAAATGTGCACAAGAGTGAAATGTGTACACATAAATCATGTATGTCAAAAATAATTTTTCCAAGTGTTTAATACCAAATTTAGGTGTATATAATTTTATCTATGATGACCTTTTTATATTTGATTAATTAATTATAAGATAAATGTACATTTTGACTAGGCTATGGTGCACACTTTATGTTCATGTATATAGATAAATTTTATAGCTAGACATAGGTTATCATATATGTTACTAATGATATTGTTTATATAGATGCAAGCCTTATTTTCCACTATGTTGCATATTCATTTTGTGTGTTTATTATAGGATTGGGGCAAATGCATGTTCTCTTAGGGAAAATTTTGGGGCAAATATGGGGAATCTTATTGTCCCACTTCAAATTTTCATTATTTAATTACATTAACACTACTACAATTTCACTCGATTGTTTCTTTATTTCTATGATATGTATTATCTATATTTTAGTATATCTTATCTACTAGATGTGTCCTTATATACTTGGTATTGTCATATGCCTAATGTGTATTCATATGTTTGATGTTATTTCACGTGATTGACATGGAATAAACTTCTATATGTGTTTCATATGGTTGACATGTTTTCTATTGTTTAATATATGTACATATATGTATTTGATATATATTTAAGTAAAATTCCTTTTTAATGTGTTTTTCTAGTGCTTCCTATACTTTGTATATCCATAACTTAAGTGTTTACTTTGTTTTTGGTTACATATTTGAATTTATTTAATAATGTTTCATGTCTATTTAGTTGACTTGGTATGTATTTAGTGTGTTTCCTATGTTTTCCAAGTGTTTGGTGTGTCTTCATCATGTTTGACGTGCTTGTTAACATATTTTATGTGATTTCATTATCTTATATGTGTACATTATGCTTGATGTTCCTTTTTTAATGCCATGTATTATATGTATTTTATATTCTTACAATGTCTAAAATGTTTGCTTTGTGTCTTGTCATATATGTCACATGTTAGTTTTTAAAGTTGTTCTCATCGAGCATTTATTTTTTGAGTGTCATTTTTAATATCATGCACACTTTTTAATTAATAGTGCATATGTTTAAATGATTATTCCTATGCATATATTATGGGAAATAACATGTATTTATTCTTCCCATTACTATAGCATATAATATTGATATTATATGCTCATCTATTATGCCCACATTGGGCATTTCTTTGATCCTACACTAGTTACATTTCATCCATCTATGAAAAAAATTCCATTCTCTTATATTGATTATATCATAGGAATGCATGGGTAAAATTATTTATAAGAGACATGCCTATAGCATTACATGTTTATATATGTTAGACATCATTGACATTATATTTCATCTTACACATGATGCATGTAATCCTTTCTCATTTGAGATATGTGCTTCACAGATTCATCCCAAATCTTAAAATGAGTTATGCATTTCCCTCATCATATTTAGATACATTTTATTTGGGCATGTGTGTGTATGCACACAAATAACACATGCTAAATTGTGCACTCAACTTCCCGAGGTCAAACCAAGATAACTGATGTAAAGGATGAATGATGGGTATCCAAAATGAAATGAGATGAGGCTAGACCCGAAGAAGAAAGAAAGATGGGATAAAAGACTTAGATTTATAGATTATTGATTTGGAAAGGAAGAATACAAAGGGGGCCTACTAATGGGACTATGGGCCTAGACTATTCTTCTAGGTCTTAAAGTTATCTAAGGATAAGATCTAAACTACAAGTGGAATGAAATACCTTAAGTTTAAGCTTAGGATTGATATCACTCTAAAGTGCACTTTCTAGGATAGAGGCAGACACTCTACGGAATTAACTAGCACTACGAGGATAGGGAAACTCAATGAGTATCATCCAATGATAGAGAAAGATTGGTCGATAATATTTTAATCATATATATTGTATTGAATGTGTTGTAAGGTAGTTGTTTGTTATTTTTAATGTGTGATAAATGTTCTTTATTGCACTTGTCTTGGAAAGGCTTTGTTTAGGAATAATTTTTCTACATGTGCACATTGTGACAAGGTTTCTTGCTGAAATTAAATTAAATTTGTAATGATTGAAATAAATATAAGAATAAATGCTATTATTTTTGGTATTTTTAAATTCTCTTTTCAATGCATGTAATGATAGAAAACAAAATCTAACTTCATAATGCAAGTGCTTATTTCTAGGTTTTCTAGGTGAAAACTAAATGAAATTATTTTTGTATTTTTAGATTTTAGATGAATGAATATATTATGCAAACTAAGGTTTTATAACATGAAATTAAATACAAAATTAGATCTAGATCCTAATCATAAATACTGCAAAGTATCCAAAATTTATTTTGCATATACAAGTTAAAACAAGTTTTTGGTTTTTCTAGATAAATACACACTATGTTTGAATGATTTGTTTTCCATAAAAGTGAGTAATTGAATTTCTAAAAAATAAGATAAGAATTAAGACAACACCTATTGATTACCTAGATTTGACTAGGGTTTACTCTACTTGCTAGTGTTTATTTGTGTGTGAATAAGAGTTTATTTTTAAACTGAAAATTGATTATATTATAGATGAAAGTGTTTAATTTATTTTATAATATCTACTTAGGGGTTGAAATATAATATATATGCTCTGAAAGAATTTATTGAATAGATGCAAACAACAAATAAAATTAACCAATTTTTTTGTGTAAAGACGGAAGAGAAAAGAATTATTTTTCCTATCAAAATTGCCTTTTTCAAATTAAAGATTTAAACTAATACAAGAAAGGAAACTAATCTACTCTAATTTACTAAGAAAAATAAATAAATCTAAGCTATAAAATCTCAACCTGATCAAGGTGTAGATCAATTGAAAGTAAGAGTATTATTTGTGATGTGGTCATCAGCGTACTAACTCCTTCACTCAAAAAATGATTGTAAGAACTATCTAACTAGAAGGGTGATCAAATAATAGTAATAAAAAGGGGTAAGATAAGAGATATACAACTCTAACAAAAAGATAAACTAACTATGAATGACTAATGCACTAAATGTAAATATATGGTAATGAAATAAATGGCTTCCTTTACTTGAAATTATGCATTCAAATGTGAAAACAATCAAAGGAAAAACTCATAATTAATGGAAAGTAGGTTGTGGCTATAGAAAGATTCAAATATTCAACCTTTGATGTAAATTTTTGGATCCAAAAACAATCCAAAATTGGCTTACTTGTAGAAGAGGAATGGAGGTTGCATGGGTGAATTTATAAGTTTAACTGAGAGCAGAACTTAAGAATGGTTTAAAAATAGATCAAAGTAAGAATGGAAGTGAGTTGGGTCAGTTTGGAGGTGAACTCAAGGTATAAAAATCAAGAAATTCAAAATAAACATGTAAAAATGCTTGAAAGTCTGAGTTATGGAAGCTAATTTTGTAACACGAACCAAAGGTGACAAAATTGACCCTTTGTGTATGGACAGTTATGTAACAGCTGATTTAGATGATAAAATTACCACCTTAAATGATGGAATTGCCACATGCCATAATGTAATTACCCTATACATTATGGTTCCATCATGGTGGTTTGTAAAACTATCATGATATTTTTGTAATTAAATGTGGTGGTTCTATCACCAAGAAGGGCAGTTTCATCCTATCTTTTTAAAATAAACAAAAAATGCAAAAATATCAAAAAATGTAAAAATAAGGAGAGAGTGAGGACTAGAATTTTAATCAGAACCCACTTGACCTTAAATTAGGAGATCCCTACCTCATCATTAGACATCATTTCATGATGTTGTGTCGTGTAATTTTTAGGTGCATACATATTACCCCCTCAAGAGGACACCTTGTCATGAATTAACAAGGGTGTGGTCACGAGTAGTGGCATGCAAAAATGGAAATAAGAGGTTAGAAATACTTATTTACCTTAGTGTCATAATGAAGTCATCTAATATTATGTGTAACCATACATGTGGATAAGATCATACTACCTAAACCATCCCGTAGGGGGACTGAATCTAGTGTCAAGTCATCATGTACCTATAAAACTGAAAAGCATGCTACAAAATATCAATTTTTTGTTAAAAAAATATTTTATATACATGAGTTATAAAATTTAGCATTAAAATGACTCGTAATCATGAAAATATATGTTAAATGTGAAAATATTTCAAAATTGGAAAGTTTTTAAATAAAAATGGCTAGTTTGGGGTTTATTATATTCAAAAACTTGCCAAAAAAATCATTTGTACTGATTGATTTGAGAGATTTTTGAGATCGAAGTTGCCTATGATGGGTTTGAGTGAACAAGTAGTCAATGTGTAGAGTAAGAGATGAGGATGGCTAATGTGCCAGTGGGAGGTGGATCTGGGTAGGGACAAGTAGGTTCTGATTATTTTTGTGTTTTTACCCTAATTTTAACCTTTTGATTAAAATGTGTAAATTTCCATTTAATCTAGATTTCTTGCATGGATGGGTTTGAGGGTTTGATTAGGTTAGGAAAATTTTTTTGGTTGATGTAGGACTACATGTTGGGATAGGTATGCATAATAAGTTTTTCCCCTAGCTTATCACACATCTATGGATATCACTCACCCACATAGACATATAGTTAGATTAGGGTCTTAGATGAAGATCTTACCAGAAATGACTGAAGAAGGAAGAGGTCAAAATCTTAGGGCCACTATTGAACATTTATACACATATACGCATTTTTATTTTTATTTTTATTTTTATTTTTTATAGCTTTGACTCACTCTCCCTCTATGGAGATGGATTGTAATTATACAAACTCAACTTTTATTATGATATATGTATATGGAGATATTTTGGTTTACCTCTTAGTGACTTATTATTGTATGTTATGGACTTTAAATTTCCATATTTTCCTTTTTAGTTTATGCACTTTATATGACAAGGCATGTGATGATATACCATGTATTTCTATGTTTTTGATAAAATGCTATGGAAAATGCTTATATATGTGAGTACAAAATGTATGAAAATGTTATAATGTTTTATGACATGTATGAAATTATGAATGCACTAACAATTGTTTTAAAGGTGATGACCCAAATGTTTTGTTTACATAATATATGAATTTCAATTTGCAGTAAGGAATGAAAAGGAGAATAGGATAAATGTGATATGCTAATGAAGGAAAACCATACATCAAAATTTTCAAGAAAAAATAAGACTACCTAATCCTTACAAGCAAAGGGGAAAAATGTACTTCTTGCTAGACTTATAAAAATACTAACTTTATTGGCTTCATATAGATATAATTGTCCCTAATAGAATGGATAAATGGGATAAAATTATCCTTTTCAGTATAGACATGTAGACAAGATTTTTGAAGAAATTTTTATTTGGACACTTTTTATTTAATATTGCTTCTACATATAGCTTTTGATTTTCTTTTTGACCCCATACACTTAGTCTCATGTGACTAGGAAGACACATGGGTTCATCACTAAAGGCTAGATGCATGCAAGTAAGGGATCTTCTCCCCAATGTTAACCCCATATAATTAGTAAGATGTGAAGGCTGAACACTGAAGGTTGGCAATGAAGATAAGTGTGAAATATAACTTTTATATTATCATAAACCTTTAAATTTCATAATATTATCTATTTTTATATTTTTAAGGCCTTTACCCTCAAACCCTTTCCCCATATAACTAGTAAGATGCAAAGGATCATCACCGAATACCAAGATAAGTGAGTAATATTACCTATTTTTTAACATGCTAATGTTATGTTTTAAAATGCACTATAAGAGGAGACTCTAACATGAACAAGCTTCTAAACTAGACTATGTGCTAGTATTTTCTAATATGTGCAATAAGATGTAGGGAAAATAGATGCTTCCTACTCGTAAGAACTAAGGCAATAACAAATGTAATGTTGATTTTGAGAATTTTTTCTATGGCATAATAGGGTAGTGTGAGAATGGAATGATATGCTATGTTACATTCTAAAAGTTCCATGCTATGTGAATCAATAACTAAATAATCACCAAACACAGCATCTACCATGCAAGACAAAATGATATCACAAAAACATGCAATACAATGAGGGAAATGTGACATGAAATAACTAGATATAAAAATGTTTAAGGTGCAAAGAGTTCACAGCTTCACCAAAGTTACTTGCCCTCTAGAGTGCATAACCAATAAGCTCGTTATTGAAATATTTGGTCACTAAGGGTCTAATCAGTTAAGTCTAAATTTATGACCTTCTCCTCTCTTTTTTTCAATTTAGCTATCGAGTATACGGACAAGATCTCCTACATGTATAGGAAATTTGCAGGCATACTTGTGAATCTTGAGATATTATTGATATGTAATGATTAGTTATGTTTGTCTTGTCAAAATGTGTGGATAAGGGAAGGCCAAGTGAAGTTTGTGAGCATTTAATGGGTTTTTTCCATAACATTTTTATTTTTTAAGAGGTTTGTAGTCATATTAGAAAAACTCATAATATTGTTGATGAGACATGGTTGACATTTTTTTCCCATTGTCATGCTTAGGAGAGTTTGAGGGAGCTTAGTGAATATCTCTCTATGGTCCTCTTATCTTGTAGGAGGGGGAGAGGATCCAACATTAGGGATGTTTAGCTAATCATTACAATTGATATTAATTTCTATAGTACCTATGGTTAACTTACAAATCCTTCCCTCAAGCATTAGCATGGTTGGGAAAGGACAAATGGTTTGGTTGTCTATCCTAAAATCTAAACTATGATTTGAGATACTACTGGCCATGTCTAATAGGGCATTGGGTGGTTATGCTAATGATATGGATCATCAGGCTATTTTATGGGGTTTTCTTCATAACCTAATATTTATATCATGCCAATATGGTGGTTTTTATACTAGGGTTAATAGATTCTAATTTGAGAAGCATGTGATGACTATAAGTTCTGACCCTATAAGGATCAATTGGAAGTCTAATTGGTTTTTCCCTTTCCAAGATACTGATAATCTCATTTATATAATTGGTCGATATAGTTGGAACTATCATAGGATTTTCTTCACTTATGATTTCTATTGTTTTAACTCCATTTTTTTTAGGTATTTCATTTGGTGAATGCATGAGAATTTTGATACCCCTTTTTAAGATAACTACTTTGGATGTCTAAGGGTCTTTATCTTCAACCAATTGATGAGGCCTTGCCACACCATTGGTGGGTGAATGATAATCAATGTGTAGCCTTGGTTATTTCTACATGGTCATTTAAATGGAATCAAAGGTCTTAGGATCTCCTTGAGTGATGAAGACTTTCCCTAAGTGAAGGAACCCTATTTTCTAGAAAAGGGTAGAAAGGATTGTCTCCATCCTATGGATTCAAGGTCTACCCAAGATTAGTTATAATTTATATCTCTATCAATCACATAAAATTATTTCAACATGGTCTTGGGACCCAAAGTGTCTGGAAGCATGATGTTCCCTATTGAGGTATACTCGAGGCTATCATAACCTCATAAAGTGTTCTTAGTATTAGAGCATTTGGTTTCATCGTACCCAAGTTTTAAAGAAATGAAAATGAGAATACATTGAAAACCACCATGTTATCAATAATTATTTGTTTTACATCATTTTTAAATATCCATACTTGCATGTACAAGGTTAGATCTACCCTTCTAGCCATATCCACATCTAGGGGGAAGCTCCTTAATTCAAAAAAGTAAACAACGTCCCTCAAATTTTATTTGGGTGGGAACATATCCAAATCAATATCATTGATTTGAGCTTGTGATGGAGGTGTGACACTGGCTAGATATCCCAATACCAAGGCATTGAGTAATGTCCAATGAGAGGATGGAGACTTCTTGAGAAAATCTAGGAAAAATATGTGGTAAAATGTCTTTATGAGATTGAAAATTAAATCATAATTCCCCATATTTTTGTGGTTTGTGTCAGTATCCAATACATTTTTCATGTGATGGGTTATGGGTTGATACTCCCTAGTGTGAGTAACAATGTTCACATATTCCTTAGTTTCTATTTCCACAACTCTTATCATATGGGGTTTTGCTTGTGGTCTTAGTTGGGGAGACACATCAGGGTTGACTATCTCATAGGTATAGGCATCAGCATCATCAGAATTGGTTGGTGTGGGTTGGCTAGCTTGATTGACCTGTGACTAGTTCAGGATGGGATATTGTTGATGGTCTAAAAATGGGTTTTGATAACTTCTCAAGTTAATATTTTGAGGTGTTATAGGACTAGTTGATTAGCCTTGATGGTTTACATTGGTATTCCCTAAGAACATGTCTATAAATGTTTATCGTTGGTTCTCGGTGAGTCTTTGATTGAATTTGTTGTATTCCCTATAGGAAAGAGTATCGTGACCAATAAATTTATGAAAAAGGTAGTAGGCATTAGGATCATAGTCCTAAGCGCTTTGATGTTGGAATTATTGACCGAACCCTTACTAATTGCTATTTTAATAGAAATGAATTGATTTTGATTAGGGTCAATGTTTTAGAACTGATTTTAAAATTATCTTTAGTTGTGGTTTTGTTATTGGGTGTGACAAGGATGAGAGAGATTAAATTTAACCATGTGAATGTTAGGTGGAGGGTTTTGATTCCTCACACCTATGTTATTATTGTTGGCATTGTTATTATTATTCACAGAATAAGGTGGATTATTTTTAACCAATTTTACCCTATTGTTTTGATTTGTTCCACCATATGTGGTGGTATTACAGTTCCCATTAAGAATCTTAGGAAATTGATTACTAGAGGTGTTTTGGTTAGATTTTTGATAGCCTCCATTAGTTTGGTTTAGGATGACTATCTTTCCATTAGTCCTATAAGTTCTTTGGCCACTGTCAATGGATGCTTGATTGATTCTGAGAGCACTTTCAATTGCTTATTCATATGACTGATAGGTTAATTTTTTCATGTCTTTTCTTATCTCCTCATTAAGGAAGTACAAGAAGAGATCACATATTTCTATTTGGTCTATGTGTGGTGTGTTGGTCAATGAGTATAAAACTTGTTTCCATCTCATAGTGTAATGTGCAGCTAATTCATTTTTCTCTTACTTAATGTGCAATAACTCTCATATGCAAGTCTATAGGAGCTTGTTCATATCGAAGGCTTTGACAAACTCAACCATGAGTTGGAGAAAATAATGTATAGACCACTCAGGGAGGCGATAATACCAATTGAAGGTTATTACTTCAATGGCATTTGGGAAACTTTTACAACCATAACATCCCAAGATAAAATTTCTTGAATAGCAGTAGCATATGCCTTGACATGCGCATCAGGATCTCACTATCTCTTAAATTTAGGGAGGTTAATTATGGGATGTGGTGGAATAACTCATCATATATTATGATCAAAGGGTTATTTAAAGTATTCAATGCATGTCCCCATGTCATTAAATTTTATTTAATGCATAGTGGAATAAGATGGAATGAGTGGATTTGGATATGGGTGACTCACATAACCACTGGTGGGAAAAAAAGGTGTTTTGTTAGGTGGTGTGGAGTAGGTCAAAAATTAGATATCCACCTGAGTAGATTTAGATAACATATGATAGTAAGGAAGAAGAGTGTTAGACAAAGATGGGATAGGTTTTTTTTTAAGAGGAGTATATGTGGGTAGCATGAAACTTAGATATGTATAAGGCAATACATGGGTGGTTGGTGAAGGGGGAGGATACCTAAGTGACACATAACTTGGAGGGATGTAGGGTGGAATTTTTTTGGCCACAATATTATTGGGAGGATTGTAGGTGTAAACACTTCCCATATGATTGTGAGGATGGAGTTGGTAGGATGGAGAAATGTTAAAAGTAGAGGGATTGGGGATACCATGAGTAAGGATGTCGCCTGTATATTATTTCAAGGCATGATTGATAAGAGGTATGTTAAATAGATAAATCGATAGTTATTAAGTTGTTGTTGTGGTAGGAATAGGAGATAAATGAACTTGATTAGAGGGATTATTGTCTATCCTTTGATTCACATAGCCTTGGTTACTTTCTAAATCTCAAGTGCAACCCACAAAGGTTAAAATGAGTTCATTTTGGGAAGAAGGAAAGGTGGTTTTGGTGACCTCTTTGGTATAAACCATAGGAGGTATGATTTGATGCACACCAATAGATTGATAGGGGTTAGAGGCCTCTAAAGGAGCTATTGGGTTATGATCTTGTGGGTTGGTGATGCTTTGGTTATTATAAAAATGGTTCAAAGGCATTTGTAGTGCACTTATCCCATCATCCAAATTACAAACTCTATCAATTAATCATATTTTGTTGTACTTTTAGAATCTATGTTTTATAGGCTAATGAATAGTCAGCTTACAATGTGAGTGTTGGTCCCACTTCCACTTGTGAAGGACATGTTGTTAGATTTAAGGTGATTACTAGAATTTTTTAATGGATCCCACATCTCATGAATCACATTTATAATTTTTAAGGAGGATTTTGATATTGGGATTTCACGTTTTGTGGAGTATTATTATTCCAACTATGAAGGGAGGCTTTGCTACCATGGCAAAGAATCTTATAAGTTTCAAAGTCTATATTTCTCTAAAAAATGTCTTAACTAGACATATTTAAGGAGTATATAATACTCATAGAATATGAATGAAAATAAAAAGTGGAGAGAAGATAGAAAAGAGGGATATGTAAAAGGGTATGCCTTTCACGTCAAATTCACCAAATTGTGTGCATGTAAATTTCACTCAACTTCTCGATTTCTAGATGATAAAATTTATGTAATGAAATAATGATGGATAGCCTACATGAAATGAGATGAGGCTCGACCTGAGGATGAAAGAAAGAGAAAATGGAAGACTCAAATTCAGAGATTATTGACTTAGAGGGGAAGAATACATAGGGGTTTTACTAAATTAACTATGGGCCTTTATTGTTCATCTAAGTCTTCAAGCTGACTATGGATAATATTTAAACTATGTGTGGAGTGAAAGACCTAAATTTTAAGATTATAATTGATATTAATTTAAATTGCACATACTGGGACAGGAGCAAGCACTATAGGGAATGGACTACCACTATGAGGATAGGGACGCTATGTGAGTGTCATCCAATTAAATAAAAAAAAAATTGGTAATGTGTTAATCATATATCTTTTATTTAATGTGTTTTAAGTCATGTGCTTATTGTATTGTATGTGTGAGTAAGGATTTATCTTGGTAAAGCTTTGTTTAGGAATTATTTTTTTACTTGTGCACATTTTGAAAAGGTTTTTTCAAGTAAAATGAAATTGAACCACTTGTTGAAATGAAAGTAAATTTTCAATGATTGAAGGAAATCTGAAAATAAATGTTATTCTTTTTGGTATTTTTAAATTCTATTTTCAATGTATGCAATGCTAGAAAATAAAATTTAACTTGATAATGCAATTGCTAATTTCTAGGTTTTATATGTGCAAACTAAATAAATTTTTTCTTTTTATTTTCAAATTATAGATGAATGAATATATTGTGCAATCTAAGGTTTTATAACATGCAAGTAAACATAAAATCATATATAGATCCTAAGTAGAAATGCTACAAAGTATCTAAAAGTTTTTTTGCATATATAAGCTAAAACAAGTTTGTGTTGTTTCTAGATGACTGCACACTATGTTTGAATGATTTGTTTTGAATAAAAGTGAATACTTGAATTCTAATTTTCTATTGGTAAAATAAAAACAACATTTTTAAAATTGTTCGAACCAAAAAAATTAGAAGCAAGACAACACCTATTGATTACTTATATTTTTCTAAGGTTTACTTTACTTGGTAGTGTGTTTTTTTGTGTGTGAATAAGATTGTGATTATAGGTGAAAGTGTTTGATTTGTTTTCTAATATCTACATAGGGTTTTAAATCAAATCTATATGTTCTAAAAGAATCTATTGATGGATGCAAACAACAAATAAAAATTAACTAATATATTTTTGCAAAGATGTGAGAGAGAATAATTATTTTATATCAAATTTATATTTTTCAAATTAAAGATTTAAACTAAACAAAAAAGGAAACTATTCTACTAATAAAAATAAATAAATCTAAGTTAGAAACTCACAACTTGATCAAGGTATAGATCATCTAATAGAAAGAGTAGTATTTTTGATGTGGTCCTCAGTGTTTTAGCTCCTTCACTCAACAAATGATTATAGGAAATCTCTAATTGGAAGGATGATCAAATAACAGTAGCAAAAAAGAGGAAGATGAGACACAACTCCAAACAAAAGAGTAGTTGATTGTGGTTGGCTAGTGTACTGAATGCAAAGATTTGGTTGTGAAATTAATGGCTTCCCTTGCTTAAAATTATGTAGTTGAACATGAAAAAATCAAAGGAAAAGATCAAAAGTAACAGTAACCAGGCTATGACTATATAAAGATTCAAAACTTCAAGCTCAAATGTAAATTTTTGGATCCAAAAACAAGCCAAAATTGGCTTACTTGTAGAAGAGGAATGGAAGTCGGATGGGTGAGTTTCTAAGTTTAACTAGGATTAGAACTTGAAAAGTTTAAAAATAGATAAAGCAAGAGTGGAAGTGAGTTGGGCTAGCTTAGAGGTGAAATCAATGTAGAAAATCAAGAAATGTAAAATCAACATGTAAAAATGCATGAAATCTCAAGTTATAGGAGCTAATTTTAGAACACATACCAAAGGTGATGAATCAACCCCTTTTTATAGGGGTAGTTATGCAACTACCGATGTAGATGAAAAAATCAATGCTTTAAATGATGGAATTATTGCATGCCATGACAAAATTGTTATGTACGTGATGGTTTCATCATGATGGTTTATGAGACCATTGTGGTGGTTCTGTCACTTCTACGGTGGTTTTGTTATTAAATTAAATGGTTCCTTCACCAAAAATGGTGGTTTCATCCTTAGAGAAAGGTTTTTAAAACAAGCAAAAAGAAGTCAAAAATATCAAAAAGGTTTAAAAATGGTCTAAGTGTAAAAATAAAGAGAGAGTAGGGACTAGAATTTTAAAGAGATCCCACTTGAGCATAAATTAGGATATCATTGCCTTATCATTGGATGTCATTTCATGATGTTGCACCATGTAATATTTAGGTGCATATAGTTTAATATGATATTTAGTAGGATAAATTTAGAAGTTTGGGATTGACAAGTTGCCTAACTCCAATATCTAGGGATTTAATTTTATTGAAATGTGAAGACTCATATATTATTAGGGTTTCTAAATCCACCTCAGATTGATATTACAACAAATTTATTTAAGATTGTAATCATTTTCATTTAGAATACTACTCAGAATTTTGGTTTAACTTGATTTTTATCAGTAAAAAGTGTACCCACATATGTGTGCAAGATGGAGCATATATTCAAAGGCACATAGTCTCACATGAGCATTATACATATCTTAAATCAAATTAGATATATCATTTTTGAATTTCTATTTTTTAGAATATTATTAATATCCACATTCACCCATCCATGTGTATAAAAACACTCACCCATGTATGTGTAAAAAAAGAAAGAACAATTTTTCAAGCTTCCCACATACCTTTTAGTTTTTTTTATGAGCACAAAATATTATATACATATAATTTATTTTTTAATTTGATATATAAGCATAAAAATATCAAAGTGGAGTGAAATGTATCACCCAAAAATGGCCTCTAAGAACTTATTAATTATTAAAATGCATGTTTATAGGATGTTTGTGTACCTGTCAGTTATTTAAGTATACATTATTGGCATGTTATTTTTAATACTTTCTCATGGCTCCCACTAGTTGTTATACTCTGAACCTATGATTTTTTTTCCATTTTTATACTTTATTCAAAAGAGTGCATTAGCATCTAAAGCTTAAGTGCACAATTAGAGGGATATTGCATGCTTCGACAAAAATGCATGCATTGGATAAATGTGTTCCATTCCCTCATAAATTTGGCCTGGGTGACCTTAGTTCCATAATTTTTTCCCTTTTTCGACTGTTGGATGTCAATTTGTATGCCAATAGGGCCTAATTTATATTAAATTCATCTATAAATATACAAAAAACCTAGTGCAGTTAAGCATCTAGAGCTATTCTCAAAAAGATTCTAGAATTTGAATAATTCATTGTTACTCATAGGAATTTATTGAACATTTACAAGAATTCAGAGAAATCAAAAAATATTTAGAGTGAAAATTGTAGCACTAAAGTTCATGTTAGATACACATTTCCTTATAATAGTTAATCTGGATGATAAATTAATGTAGTTATTAGAGGGTAGTCTTTTTATATTATACACTGGTGAGGGCCCTAAATATAAAAGTGTGGCTCACTATTATTCAGTGTAACATAGGCCCCAAAACAGGTTTATTTTTTTATGGTTTTCAAATCTTGTTCCTAATTAGGGTAAGGATATGAAGTGATTTTTTTAAGTGGTGCCCCACATCTATCAAACATAGTTATCATAAAAATAATTTTTTTATTATTTGTATAATTTCAAAATTCAATTACATAGTTTTGAGTCAACCTACATTGACACTCATTGCATCTAGTTGAACCACTACACTTGTTGAAGGTTTTAAAATTGGGGTACAAGATAATTATGATTTGATTTTGTGGTAAAATCCATGATTAAGAGCACTTGAGCCAAAGTAGTACTAGGATGGGTGCCCTCCCACGAAGTTTGGTGCTTCACTCATGTGACCATCACCTAGATACAATGAGTGTTGAGTGGAAAATTCATACCAATGAGATATGGGTTCATTTGAACCATTACTCTTGAAACTACGTAGATGAGTCCGAAAATCATATCTATTATTTGATGCAATGTGGAAAAATAACCACTTAAACAAATTTAAAGAGCTATTAGACTCCATAATTAATGGTTCATAAGACACAACACTAGGTTTTGAAAATGGAATTGCAAGATAGGAGTGATTGATTGTGAGGGAAACTCCATGATTAATTATGTTTGATTCAGAGTGGTTATAGAATGGGTGACCTCTCAGGAATTTTTAGTGAGCATCACCTAGATGCAATAAGTCTTGAGTGAACCATTCATACTCATGAGGGATGGGTTCTTGTGAACTACTACTCATGAGAGATGGGCTATTTTGAACTAGTACTCATGAAATATGGATAGAGGTAGCTTGACTCAAAACTACACAGTTGCATCCCAAAATCATATCCATGATTTGATGCACTATGAAAAATAATACCACTTAAATAGATTTTTCTTATCTGACACTTCATAAAAATTAAACTTGAAAGTTTGGACATCCCTAAACTTACAGTTTGGACATCCCTAAAAATAGAAATTGAAAATTTGATGAGTTCCTCTATTCATCATGAAGTTCATGGTTCTTATTGCCTTGCCAAAAAATCTAGTTTTCACCATTAACTTTGATAATTGTAATTTGATTCTTAAACCATATATTTATAAGTATTTAATATTACAATTTAATTAATGAGACTAATTAAAATTAATAAGTTTGATTTTTTTTATTTTTCATCTCTTTTAGACTTAGTTAAATGTGTAGGGGTATTTTTATTTCAATTTTATTGAAATTCATTTATTATTAATGGAGTCCATTTATTATTAGGATGGACCAAGATTGGCCACACTAATAAATGTTAAGATGGGTCAATCCCCCTTAGTCATTAAATCCATCATTAAGTTGTATAATTGTCTCCATTCTTTACCATTAAATTATATTAGTGGTTCAAAAATTGAGCTTTTATTATGGAGTAGGGGAAAGGGACCAATAGTTTGGACCCTTAACTTTAGGGTCCCACATATTCCATATTACACCACCCCCTAGCCTATAATTTTGGAATTATATAGTTTAACATTTTTAAATTTTAAATATGTCATCTGAGAGACAAATATACATTATGGTAAGTTATATAACGATGTTTTCATTTCATGTCATTTTTTCATCACTTTTTTGTGTGACCAATTGTTGGAACCAAAGGGACCAATTAATTTATAAAAAATGACCAATAATAATTTTCAAATGGACATATTATTTTATCATTGGATTAATTTTTTGTGAATCCACTAACCTAAATTAATATGGGTAATTAATATGAAATGAATTTCTATGTTGGAGTACGTGGGGCTCATTAATTTCAAATTCAGCACCATTTTCCACATGGCTTGATGGGTTTTGTTCCATTAATGTGACAAGTTAATGTCACCATGTGTCCCACCAACACATACCTCTCCCTGTCTTTTTGCATACCTCCATTCCCCAAATGGCTATGAAATCTGCCCAAAAGTTATAAAACATGCCATGTTTCACATAGGAATTTATGTTGGTATAATGGAGAGATGAAAATATATGCACAAGTATGTTGCCTATAACTGAACCCATAATTGTGTTATTTTTATTTTCATGTGGTTTTTACTATTATTGTGCCTTCTATGTTCATGGTTTTTTTGTATGCCTTTACATCTGATTAAATTTTTAGTGGTATGTTAATTGATGGATGAAACATTGTGTGTAATTGTGTTGCTTTTAACTAAACCTATAAATGTGTTCTTTTTATTTTTGTGCAGCTATTATTGTTATTGTGTCTTCTATGTTCATGGTTTTTTGTGTGCCTTCACATTGAGTAAATGTTTAGTGGTGTGTTAATGGAATGATAACACTTTATACCAACAAATTTATATCCTTTCCTTTATGTGCACCTCCTCTCCCCAAACGACCATGAAACCTATCTGAAAGTTCTCGTGCATGCAAAATTTCACAGAAGAATTTCCTTTAGTAGAATGGAGTGATGAAAATTATTGTAATTGTTCCTTATATGTTCAAGTTTTTTTTTTATATCCCTTAACATATAACTAAATATTTATCGGTATGTTAATGGAGTGATGAAATATTACACACAAGTGTGTTGCCTATATCTGAACCCACAACTATGATTGTTTTAATTTTGTATACATGTTATTGTTATTATGCCTTCTATTCTCATGGCATTTTTGTGTGCCTTCACATTTGATTCAACATTTAATGGTATGTTCATGGTGGCCATCAAGGTATTCATTCACATACCATTAAATGTTATTGTTTTTATATCAACTCATATTATTTTTTGAATTTTATGGCCATTCTGAAAAAAATTGTGTCATTAATATGCAAGTAAGTGCCATGTTGCAAGACAATATTGTTCTTAATATGCAACGGCCATTTTTTAAGATCCCTAACAGCCTTTTTTTGTTAATTTGGTGTGTTAATTCCTCCATGTATGCCATATTTAACATGTTCACCATGTTTGAGGGATGAAACATTACCCACAACTAAACCCACAATATCAACATGTTTTCATTCACATCTAAGTCTAAATTTGTTGGTATTTTAATTAAAGCCCTAGAGGTTTTACGAATGCATGTCATTGTGTTCTTTATATATGTGTTGCATTTCTATTTCCCTACATAAAATGGGTTGGAAGACTTAACATTTTTTAGTATGTGGATGGAATCCCTGAATATTTAATGTGTTACTGAACATTTACATCTATGTGGATGGAATTCTTATAGGTTTTCATTCACTTACGAGTAACTATTATTATTTTTTATAAAATTTTATACTTTCATTTCCATTCTATGAAATGTTGACTAAGATGTATCAAACCAAACCCTTTTCTGAATTCTTTTTGCTATGTTATTGATATGTTCTTGTCAATTAATGTTGTTTCATTATTCATTCAAATTTTTAAAATTAAAAATATTCTTTGCTATAGATGTTGATAAATTATTAAACATTTTATGTTATGTGGATGGAAACCTTAAAATTTATTGATATGTTCCTATGAATTAATGTTGTGTTATTCATTCACATTTTGAAAATTACAAATATTATTTTCCATATATGTTGTTGATATGTTTTCCATTCATGTTTTTGTCTTATTTATATTTGTGACACAATTTTACATTCCTACCTCTAAATTTATATCGATTTTGCTAGCAAACATTATGTGTTCTGACATAAAAATGCTTGTTTGGATGGAAAAAGATTTGAACTTGGGATGGAAGATTGAACATCAAATGTTATACACAAAAATGCAAGTTTGGATGAAAATGGATTTGAACTTGAGATGGATTATTAAACATTTATTTCTATGTGGATGCAAGCCCTACATTTTTTCATTCACATACCAGTAAAAAAAATTGTATTTGTATCAAAATGTTAATGTTATTGTCTTTGTATAGAACGTAGACTTAAACCAGTTGGTTTAAAATTTTGACCAATAATTATTTTAAAACAAACACATTATTTATCATTGGCTTAAATTTTTGTGAAGGTACAATGCAATATTAATATGGATCATTAATATAAAATGAAGGGCCATGTTGAAAGATGAGTGTGTGCATAAGACTGCATATGTATCGATATATGGATGGAAGCCATGAAGGTTTGCATTCACATACCAGTAAATGTTAATATCTTTCTATAAAAAATAATAATTTTAATAACATACCAGTAAATTTTGAGTCGGATATATCACACCAAATCTTCTTGTGAAATCATGTTGTTGTGTTATTGATATGTTGTGATATTCATTCATATTTTCCATTTTATTGTTATCTTATTGATATGTTTTTATGTTATTGATATGTTGTTGTGACATGTTGATATGTTTTTCATTCTCTTGTCAATTCTTATATTCGTGCATTCTTATTTTTCATAAAAGTTGAATTGTTGTAAAGGGTGAATGTTGTTGGGTTGCTCAATTCACTAAAATTATACAAACATTATGTTTCTTGACACTTGTTATGTTTTCAAATATTCACTTTATTTCCATTATGTTTCTTACCACATTATGTGTTTGTAAAGTTTTGAATGCTCGTATAGTTTATTTTTTCCAAATTTTGTGAAGTTTTTAATGCTCAACTTTGTATTGCTTTTATTATTTATCTATAATATTTGTGTTTGTTATTTATAAGTAATGATGACATATTTCAAATTCAATGGTGAAGAATAACAACGGGGTACTCACTTTCAGGCGATAGTTTTTTTAAATTTCATTAAGTTTATGATCCATTTATAGGTTGAATGGTAGTTAACAAAAAAATTAATTACATCATGTAATCACATAAAAATGACACTTGAGTGCTAAGAGTGTTACTTGAGACCACACACCCCTAGCTTATCCCTAGACCTATCTTAGGGTCAATTTAGACACTTATCTAGCCTTCATGCAAGCCACACACATCCCTAAACATCCTTAAAGCAATCCCATATCCTAACTTTAACATCATATCCCCTAGTGCCTCAAGTTTTTCCACTTGAACACTAACGCCATAGTTTGGACAATAGCACCCCATGGTGCTAGTGTCCTAGTTTGTGCTCTATTATCCTTTTCCATCCTTTTATTACCAATGAATATCTTTTCAAATGAGAAACCACCTAGGGTTAGTTTAGACCTCTTTTAATACCCGCACAAACACTAGAATAGTTTATATACATGACTTTTAGCCCTTTATCCACTAGATGGAAATCATATGTAAATTACACAAACAAACTCAAAATAAATTATGCACAATCAAGGTTATCAATCCCTATTTTTTTCTACTTATACATAAAACCATCTAAAACATTCCTAAGCTCGGATTACTTGGGTTTCCAGTCTCAAGCACATTCAAATCATTCAAGCCAACATTCATATTAGCTTCACTTTCATTTGCACTAAAACTTAAGTGGAGAGAACTACATAGATCTTGATCCCTCTTCAAAGTATTGATATGTAGGCAACTCTCATCACAATAGGGTGTTGAGGATGTCTAGCCTACACCACTTAAAACACACTTTAATACTTGTGTCAATCGGATGCCCTAGAAATATAAAAGTTTAAGGTTTGCATATAAAATTAATTAAAATAGGTCATCTATAGAGATCTAGATCGCATGCACACAGGAATAGGCAATTAACCCAAACACAGGTGCATCTAAAATCTCAAAATAGTTTTACACGAAGGACACTAGCACCAAAATAGGGACACTAGCACCACATGATGCTACTATCCAATTAGGATGCTATTATTTAGGAAAGGTTTTGACACCTAAGTCCTATCCATGACACTCAGATCAATCTCTACCTCAATTTATAGCCTCCAAATCTCTCATTTGAGTCAATTTCCAACTAAGTACTTGTTTACATTATTTATTGTTATTTTTAAAAAGGTCAACTAAGTCAATTTTGTTACAAATTAGTGGCTATATTTATTGTATATTGTATGCAATCGTAAATGCATCATGTCTATAAATCAATTCTAGCTCGAATAAGATAGAGCATACCTACACTTTCAATTGGGCATACACTTTTTAAGTAGGAGCATGACCAATATGAGGATCTGTTAAACCTGATTAGGGGATCACTTGTCACAACATATCATGCTAGGAATGGTTCCAAAGCCTACAGTCTAACACAATCACACAACCCTAATGGAGTCCTACGGTTTAAAACATTCACTTATTCTAATAACAAAAAAGTAAATCTAATATAGTGCACACCAAAGCTTATGGCACAAAATGAGGGTTAGAAATAATAAAATAAATATGCATAGGTAACTTCAATTAAAGTAAGTATAAGTAACACCCTAATACATGAAATATGAAAGATAGTATTATTTGAGATAACACTTATACTACTTCTATCTACTAACAAAGAGGAGCATAAAGCTAGAATATACATACTTGAATGTGAACTTATCGAGACTCAATCTCTCCCTTGACCAAAGGGGCTTTGTAAGAGGTTGTTGTGGTTTGTAAGGATCACTAAGAAAATCCAAAGCATGCAAGACTTATCTACAAGACTAGATTCTCCAAATAAGAAACCTAAGCTAAGTCTCCTCAAGTATAATGGTGGAAGAACATATTAGGAAGTGCAAGAAAATAATAACTCTTGATTGCACATAAGAATAATGACTAAAATAATCTTGTATATATAAGTGGATCTTACCCTAAATCCTCCCAAAAACATCAACTGTACAGATTCGAGTCAATCAACCCAATGTGTTTTGGAGACAATTCACTAGGTTTAAGTTAGGTCAATCGAAAGGCTAACAAGCTAAGAAAGTGAAAAATACCCCTATACTATACTGGGTCAACCCAATCGACCTAGTACAACCAACTAACCAAAAGGGGTTTAAGACAAGAAAAGGAGGGATAAAAAGAGGAAAAGATTGGAGGAGTGTGCAAAGGAGGATAAATAATTTATGAAATGGTTTTGGGAGCTAGTTGGATTGGTAATAATATGGCAATAAGGGACAACAATCATGTGAAGCACCAAAGGTATGCCCACCTCTTTTTTGGTGCACCCCTTAAGACATGCACTCAGAGAGATTGAGTCTCGATGAGTTCTTACAAGATGTAAAGCGTCAGTATTTGATTAAAAAATAAAAATATTATATGTATACATATGTCCCACTCGAATCTCATCACATATCACTAATGTGTAATAGGGGATGGTGCTTCAAAAGAAAACATAGAAACACACAACGCTAATGCTAAAAAAAATTGTAGTATTTTAAAGCAAAAGTAACTAAAAGTAAATGACTAAAAGGGAAACTAATCTAAAAATTAAATAAACTGAAAAAGTGAATGTAATATGTACCTTGACTTACCTTTATCATAGGATAGTTATCTATTGTGTTGTTAGGTTTGATTGTGTAGGGCACAAAGACTGCTTTTGACAAACCCAAGAATACAAAACTAAAGAGAAAAAACAAACAAATGCAAGAAAAGCCAAGAAAGTTGGTGATAAAAGGATGGGATGTACTTGAAAATTTTGAAAAATTGGGTTGATAGGTGCTATGTTAGACCGAATGATCAAATCAAACAACACAATTAAATCAGCTAACTGAAAAGCCAAGGCTACTAAAGATTAAAAAAATCAAACAAACTATCATTAAGAAAGGCAAACTCACCAAGTCAAACCAATGATACATATCAAATAGGATGGTAAAATAAAAACAAATAAATGGTAAAAATAAGAAACAAAAATGTTAAAACAATATTGATGAGTGAGCAATAACAATCCACATATCAATCATCAATGAAAAAGGAGCATAAAAGGGAAAACAACATTGATGAATGAGAAGTAACAAGCCAACCTCACTCCACAATGGAAAAAGGGTATGAACTTAGGTGTCCATGACAACAAGATAAAAACATAATGACAAATGGTAAAAGAAAAGTAAAGTGTATAAATGTAAAATCATGGTGAAAAAGAAAGAAGCATCCATAGTTTCTCAAACATGTTTCACTCTAAGGATAGATAAAACTGAAACAAAGTAGTGCTAGCATGTTTTTAAGAGGTGAAGAAGGAGGAATTAAAGAGGAAGGGAGAATAGATTTGTAATCACAATTTGTCTATCAAGGGGGGAAATGAAATGGGTGGAGGGGATAATGAAGGAAAAATCAAGGTAGAAAAACTCTTTATCGAAGTTGAGACACTTAAATTAGGTTTATCAAAACAAGAGGACTTTCAACCTTAAGGACTATGAAGAACTTCTCTTAGCCACACAAGTCTTAGTTCAAAAAATAAAGTATATACATCATCCTATGAAAGCTATATGCATGAAAATTCAAATGGACCTACCTTCCCATAACATGTTTCTCATTCTTTAGGACCCCTTCCAGAGCTGTCGATCTACTGCGAAGATCGGGTACTTCTGTGAGAAAGTAGGTAGTAGCATAGAGTTTTTTGAATTCCCCTATTCCAATCTAATGGCCTACCACACCCCAAAGGACCTTGACTCTATTTGAGGCCAACTATGAATTATGAGCTTCGATTGGAGATAAGAGATGTGCTTGTAATCATGTCTTTTGGTGTGAATTTGACTTTTGAGATTTGTATGTTGATTTTTAGATATCATTGCCCTTTGTTTCAAATTATTTGGATTTTAACTTTCTTGATAGCTTTTTTAATATTCCTCCTCCATACGGATTTGTAAAACCAAACATGGGTACTAAAGATGACTTTCGTTTGAATACTTGGGATAAGATTGCTAAAAGAGAGAACTTCAAAGAGCATGGGGTCTAGGAGTCTCGTAAATTTAAGTGAAATAAAAGTGTTATCTTGAATTCGGCCTTGTTTTATCCAATGTGGATATGAAAGGAAGGGGAAATCAAGAAGAGTGACACATGAAACAATTTGAATTATTTCAAATCACAAAAAATATGGCAAAGGACAAATAGGGATACAATAACAGTAAAGTGTGATTCCTCATCATAAGAATGAGGGAAATGGAGGAAAACATGCTAACATATATTGTTGTGAAAATTCTATCTAGCAAAAGAAGCAAAAGCTAAAGTTGAGAATAAGGATCAAGAACATGAAAAGGTGATAATTTTATGAGGAGGTCTAAGTCATATCCGCAATCTTACATTACAACTTCATAAAAGAAAAACCCACGAGGGTGCCAACAAGAAAGTGAAAGATAAAGTAAGGTGAGCATAAAGATGGTAGTTTTATGATAGATGTCAGGTCTTATCCATGGTCTTACAAAGCAACTCACAAAATAAAAACCCAAGGGATGCCAAAACAATATTGGCAAGCAAAAATTATGTGAAAAAATAAGTAAAAGATGATGGTTTTGTGAGGAATGTTGGGTCCTATTTGCATTCTTATAAAGCAATTCACAAAATAAAAACCCAAGGGGTGCGAAAAACAAGAAAGAATACAAGAAAATAAAGAAGACTATGGTACATCAATAAACTAAAAGACCAAAAGGCAGGACTAAAGGTTTGTGAAAGAAGAGGGAACTACTCCAGAGGGAGAGACCCGTGCTTAGGTAACTTGAAAAAACTATTAGATAGATATAGATATAAGACATAAAAATAAGGGAATGTTTTAGGCAAAGTAGTTTTTAAGGAATTGAGTGTTGGTTTGCTCTTTGAAAACATGGCCTTCATTAGTTTGAAGATGGTAGGTGCTTGGACCAAGGATATCTTTAACTAAATATGGGCCCCACCTTTTTTGGGTGTATTTACCTTCTTTGTCATGGGCAAATCTAATTTAAGGATGGGATCACCAACATTAAAAGTGAAGATTTCAACACGTTTGTTATGTTATCTAGTGATGTGAGCCTTGTATTGGTGATTATGTTATAAGGCAGAAAGATGAAATTCATCAAGAAGATCAAGGGCATGAAGGTGAGCTTCATGCAATTCTTCATCAGAAATAATGCCATGAAGAGATATACAAAGGGAGGGAAGTTCAAATTATAAAGGAAGAATTGACTCAAAACCATAGACTAACAAAAATGGAGATGCCCTAGTGGTAGTATATATGCTAGTCCGATAGGCCCAAAGTGTAAGTTAAAGATGAATATGCCAATCCATGTAAGTTTCATGAATTGTCTTTTAGATAATTTTATTAGTGTCCTCAGTTTGACCATTACATTGTGGATGATAAGGCATGGAAAATTTGTGATTGATCTTGAATTTGTTGTAAAGTTTTTTGACATGTTTGTTTTCGAAATTACCACCATTATCTAAAATGATGGTATGGGGAATGCCAAAGCAGAAAATAATTTGGTTAAGAATAAATTTGAAAATTTTAGGACCAGTGACATTGACAAGGAGCATGGCTTCTACCCACTTGGTAAAATATTTGATAGCAGTGATGATAAAGACATGCCTATCTTGGGAGCGACAAAGTTTACCAATGAGATCAAATCCCCGAGTGGAAAAAGGCCAAGGAGATTTGATAGTTTGAAGTTGGGCAAGAGGTAAATAAATTATATCATCATGAAACTGACAAGGAGTACACTTTTTATCATATTCAATTTTATAATTTTCAAGATTAGGCCAAAAGTAACCCATACATAGGCATTTATGGGTTGTAACATGTCTGCTATAGTGACCACTGCAAATGCCCCCATGTGCTTGTTCAAGAAGAGGAGGGACCTCATCTTGAATAACACAACAGAGCAAGGTACATTCAGCATCATGATAGTAAAGGATGTTGTGTCTAAATACATACTCAAAAGCTTATTTGCAAGTATGTATCTTTTAACAAGAATCTAAATTAGGAGGATAATTTTGGTTTAGTAAGAATTCAATGATATATTGGTACCACGAGCTTTGTTTAATGGTAAAAGCCTCAATATGATAGATAAGTGAATCAAGTAATTGAATTGAAAATGGGGATTTTCTTATTTTTATAAGAAAAGAAGGATCAGAAAAAAACTTCATGAGGATGAAAGAGAGAGGTTGAAGAGGCAAGAGAATCAGCAATGGAATTTTGATCTCTTAGAATAGGCTCAATAGTGAAAGAGATAAAATCCTTAGCAAGAGTGGTTATAATTTGATGAAAGGTAATAAGGTTCTCACTTTTACATTGATAATCACCACTAATTTGATGGCAAATAAGTTAAGAATCACCTAAAGCATGAAGGTATTGAATGTCTAAGTCAAGAAAAGCTCTCATGCCTAAGATAAGAGCTTCGTATTCGGCCATATTATTGGTGACATCAAAAGTGAAGTGAAATGCTAAAATAATGATTTTACTAAGAGGACTTGTGAGAATGCAACTTGCCCTAGCTCCTTGAAAGCATTTAGCACCATCAAAGTGAAGGGTCCAAGTATCCTCATGCAAGTCAACATTAATTTTAGGGATCTCCTTGATAACTACTTTTGGTTTAGTAATACCAAAAGGAGTGAAAGATTCATCAAGTTGATTGGCTTCAAGATCAGTGGTAAAGCTATGAAAATAATCTTTGAGAGAAATAGCTTGACTAAGACCTTCAATGTAAAGGATATTATCATTTGGAAGATCATCTTGAAGAGAAGTGGTTGGAATCGAGATGCATCAAGTTGATCAGTTATGACTTACCCTTTAACACTTTTTAGGTGATGATGTGGAGATCAAATTCCATAAGTAAGACCATCCATTTATCAATTCTATCTCCAAGAAGAAAGGCCATAGAGAATAAATGATGAAATGGGTTAGAATGAACAATGACATAAGTAGTTTGGTAACGAATATAGTGACAAAGCTTTTCAACTATAAAATAGATAGCGAGGCAATCACGCTCAATTTTGGTATAACATGTTTTATAATCAATGAGGCCTCAGCTAATGTAGTAGATAGCATACTCTCTTCCTGGATCATCTTGTTGGGCAAGCATTGCCCCAACTAAAATAGATGTGGAAGAAGTATATAGAATCAAAGGTTTATCGTTGGAAGCAGGAGGAAGTGTAGGTGGGTGAAGCAATGATTCTTTCATATTATCGAAGGTCTTTTGACATGGATCCATCCATTCTAAAGCAGCACCTTTCTTGAGAAGAGCATTGATGGAGTGAATTTGATATGCCATTTTGGGGATGAATCATCTAATTACTACAAGTTTGCCTAAATAAATATAAATGTTGGGAATAGAATGAGGAATGGGCATGTTGATGATAGCACTAATTTTGGCAGGGTCAACACCAATGCCTCAGAGAAAGACTAAGAATCCTAACAATTTTCTAGATGTGACTCCTAAGACACATTTGTAAGAATTAAGTCTAACTTTATATTTAAGGAGATGGTCAAAGTAGCAAGATCAGAGAGATGATTTTTACAATGTTTGGATTTAGCAATAAGATCATCCATATAGGTTTCAACAATTTTGTGAATGAGATTGTGAAAGATGTGAGTCATTGCTCATTGATAAGTGGATCCAGCATTTTTGAGTTTGAAGGGCATTTTGACATAGTAATAAGTGCTTGATTCCATAGTGAAATTAGTTTTATGTTGGTCTTCTAGGGCAATATGAATCTGATTGTATCCTGAGAAACCATCCATAAGAGATAACATTTTGTAACCAACTATGGAGTCAACAATGGCATCTCTTCAAGGTAAGGGGAAGTTGTCCTTGGGACAAGAAAGATTAAGATTATGAAAATCAATACAAATGCAAATGATCATAGTGACTTTCTTCCAAATGGGGATAATGTTGGAAACCCATTCAAAATAATCCACCGGTTTAATAAAATTAGCATTGAGTAATTTGATGATTTCCTTATGACATAAAGTTGAAACTTCAGGTGGAAATTTTCTTTGATTTTGATGCATAGGCTTGGCATCAGAATAAGTAATGATATTATGCACCACAATGCTAGGGTCAATGCCAGGCATGTCCTCATAAGACCAAGCAAAAGCTTCATGATATTTGTCAAATAATAAGCTAAAATTATCATGTTCAGTAGGTGAAAGCTCTCAAGAAACTGTAATTAGTCGAGGACAAAATGGTGTACCATATTTGATACAAGTGGTTTATTCAATAAGCATGGCATTGTTGTCTTGAAAGTGGTATGGTGCATTGGGTAAGGCATAAATTGTATTTGTTTTAGGTCAATGCTAGTAACAAAGTTGTTGAAGCAAGGAGTTTTATTCTTAAAATTTCCAAGTTTATGATGTTATCAGGGAAGTTGAGGTTCTCGGGCATAAACCAACTCAAGGATATCTTCATCACTAGGCAAGGTAGGAAGAGGACCATAATACTCAACATCTACTTCAAGATCTAAAATTTGATTGCCATGGTGATCAGACTTAGAATGTATCTGATGAATATCAATTTCCTTAGCATCAAGTGTAATTTTGGGAGTAGAAGAAGTAGATGGAGTAGAAGAGATTGGTGCATCGATGGATTCGATGATGGGAGAAGGATCAGATATAGTGATTGGATCCAAAGGTGGTAAAGGAAATGTAGGAACTTCAGGAGATTCGAAAGGCATAATTTGCTCTACCACCCAAAGATTATCGATAAGAGGAGGATTGGTAGGAGGCACATGACCCTCAAGATTTAAGGTATGATCTGCAAAAATGGTATGCACATCTCGATTAAAAGAATGAATTTGGGTTAATTTTTTCTGATAATATTGGACATCCAAGTCTCTAAATTGAGCTTGGGCCATCATATAGTTGTCATCATATGTTGGAAAAATCATACATGCTTGAGAATCTAGGAGAGTTTCAGAAGATGAAATCCTAATATTGTTGAATGTATGAGGAGACATGATGAGATGATCTTAAGATAATTTATTCACTCCTAAATCATTGCAATTGAAGGCATCTTTTTTGTAAAGAAGGCTCTTGAGCATTGCATGGAGGGGGAAACTCAGTAATCTCGTCCATGAGAGGAACAATACGGTCTCTTGGTAAGAGAGAAGGAGGAAGCCATTTTGAAATGTATGGAGGTAACTTGGTGGTATTATAAGTATGTTTCAACTCATTGAGCTCATCATCATCAAAATCCACAAGAGTAACTTGTAAATCAGGACTCATGTTGATGAACTCAGGTAAAGGAGCACTATTGATTTTAGGAATCATAAGAACATGATATTGTGATTTAGGATTAGGTAGTTGGATACTCTATGGGTTAAGATTGGCTTCATGTTTATATCATTTTCTATTATGTAATAATTTAATACATTGACTACCATAAGAAGCAATGGCCCTCATTTGATGAGTCCATGGATGACCAAAGAGTATGTTGTAAGATAAAGTAAGATAAAGGACCATAAGCTTAGTTCGAACTAATTTAGGTCCAATGGTTAATGAAATACAAATATAACCAAGTGGATTTTGATTAGTCTTATCAAAATCATGACAATTAAGATGAGTTTGTTTAAGATGATCCTTATTATAACCAAGTTGTTGTATAAGCCATAAAAATATGACATTAATACCAAAACCTTCATCAACTAGAACTTTTCAAATAAGAGTGGTATTAATGGCTAATTTGATAAAGAGTGGTGGAACATTGGAATGAATAAAAATTTCATCATTGATCATGTACTCTTCAAGAAATTCAATGGAAGGTTTAGAAGAGGGACACATAGTTTCAATGGTATTGACATTAGCAGGTTGAGAATCAATAGAAGGTGGTTCTTCATCTAAGGAAGATGGATTTTTAATTTCTTGAATTTGTTGCATAAGTAATTTACGATGATAAGGTGAAGTTCAAACCAACTCCATAAGAGGAATATTACAAGGCATAGAGTTGAGTTCTTTAAGAAAATTCCAATGAGATTTAGAAGAACCAACATGAGGTTTAAAAGGTAAATTAGTTTTAGAAGGTATAGATGTGGTTGGAGGATCAAAAGGAGGAATTTTATCCTCAGGTGCTTCCGAATCAAAATTAGTGGTGGTAGTATATTTTAGAAGTTGTTCTTCTAAAGATGGCTTTTTAGGCTTGCTAACGGGATCTTTGTGAGCCAGCTTACGATAATAATTAACCTAGGTAGTGTTGACATATTGAGAGTTGTTATAATATTGGTCGTACTCGGCATTAATGGCATAAACATCCTTGACATTTTCTTGATTATTTAAAGAAAATTTTTGGTTATTATAGGTAGAATATTTGAAAGTTTATTGTTTTTGGGAAGCAGCAGTGTATTCTTGATGATGAAGATTGATCATAGCTTCATGATTGATTGAATCACCAAGCATATATGAGACAACAAATTTAGTGATCCCTATACAAGATTCATGAAAATGCCCAATGTCATCATGGAACCAATAAAAGAGATTGGGGTCATACAATTTAGGAAGAACATTGGGATAGATGAAAGTTTTTGAGGGTGGTAAAAATTGTTTCATTTGTTGAACTGAAAGAGATGTATGAGAAGGTGAAGGAATATCAGTTTTGTTAATTCCTTGTTTGGTTTGTGAAGAATTACAAGTGATAGCATTAGATGTTTGGAAATATCCTTTAAGGATTTTAGGATTAAGTTCAAATTTTTTCATAAGAAAGTCTTGATTCTTATCTTGGTCAAGAGCTTCATTAAGTGTGTGAGGAGCAAAGGTTTGAACTTTATATTGGAGAATGGGAATCAAAGCAGTGATAAATAGTTTGAATAAATTATCATCAGTCATGTTATGGTCGGATTTATGAGCTAAAAATTTTCATATTTTGATAAGTTCATGCTCTGATTCAGTTGGAGACTACTTAGCATTGATGAAGTGGCTAAGACAATTTTCAGGAAGATCATTGTGTTGAAACTATTTAACCAAAGGATTGACCAAATCTTCAAGTTGTCAAATAGAATGTTGGGAAAGTTGATTATACCATTATAATACATCACCGATAAAAGTTTTGACTAATATTTTAGTAGTGGTGAAGGTATTATTTAGGATCCACTTTTTGTAAATGTTGCCAAAGGCTTTAAGAAATGAAACAGGGTCTTTAGTCCCATCATATTTGATAGTTGGAGATATGTTACCAATATCAATGGAAATAATGAAGGGGGATAAAGGCTCATTTTCAATGGTTTGAAGCATCTTGTTATTCGTTATGGGTTGAGGAATAACATTACCTAAGGCATCCTGAAGATGTGGAGTAATATAATTAGGATTAGCTTGAGGATGAATAGTTTGAGGCTGATTAGCCACATTGATAAGTGTTGTTGAAGTTGCATCATTTGTTTGGTATTATAATTTTGCATAATGTTCATTTTTTGAATAAATTGGGATAAAATTTGGGTTGTATCGGGAGGTGGGTTGGTGTTTGTAGGAGCACTCCCCAAATTGGTGTAATGGGGAGGATTACTAGAAGAAGGATTAGTAGTGGGATTGTTAAATAAAATTGTATCAATCACTCCCACATTAGTTTGAATATTTTGAAGATGAGAAGTTTCTTGATAAGGAAGAGATTAGATCCATCAACTTCATCTTGAGGTGTTATTTGCACCATATTACAGGTCATGGATGAAGGAGGAAAAGAGGTGCCCTAAAAGTGATGGTACTCTTGGGAGGAAAAGAGAGGGAGAAATGAACATCACATATAGTATCTAAATGGATTTAATCTATCCAAAAAGATTCTGATAGGAAACTTCATTCTGACTGAAGAGAGATGAATAAAATGCAAAATTAGAGAAATGGGAAACTAGATTGATGAACAGGGAAAGCAAAAAATAGTACAGGGTCGACTGGGTTGACCTAGCCCAAAAAATAAGATTTGTAAACTATACAGGGTTGACTAGGTCGATCCAGTATAGTAAACAAAGGCAAAAAAAAGAGGTAAAAGGGTTTGCAAACTATATAGGGTCGATTGAGTTGATCCAGTACAGTGGACAGGGCCTAAAAAAGGTACAAGGTCGACTAAGTCAACCTAGTATAGTAGACAAGGAGAAAGAGAAAAATGATAAAAAGTTGTGAATTGAAATAAGACAATTTTTATAGCTAATCTAGGAAAGTAAGAGCTGAAAGGAAACAAACAGTCAATTGGATCAATGCCTAGCCAATCCAATTGAGGCACACAATACAAAACCTTTCACTAGCATTGGCTAATGTAATTTTTGTACACACAATTGAGCAAAGAACAAGCAAACAACATAAAAAGTAAAGATCTAACTACTTGGTCAACCTAAAATATTTTATTACATTATTAAGAAATGTTTTCAAATGTGATTGAAAGTTGGTTATAAGCAAGGTACTAGATAGCAATCTAAATATGGTTATAAGTAGTTTGAGTTGAAAGGGACTGTAGTGTCAATGATACAGGTTCGGTATTGGTGTCTATCCCCTCACTTCACATAACATAGTGATAAGGGTGTCGAGCACTTAGCCAAAATATACCATTAACCATGCTTTATACTTGACCAGACTATCAAGTCAGCTTTTCCCTTGGTGATGAAATCCAAGTAGGTCAGCCTAGGGTAGACAAAATGTTAAAGTGATTGTTTAGATTATGTGATTTAGTCATTTGTACATAAAATATAAATAATAAAACTAAGCGATTAATTAAAAATCTTGTAATTAAACTATGTGAGTTATTTTAAGCATACAAGCAATAGGAAAAGAAATTAAACTAATTACTAGTAGATATGAGGTTAATTCCAACTTTAAAACAAGGTATAGTGTTGACATTATATGCATAAAATATAGAATAGGGTCAACAAGGTCAAACCTATAATATGGAAGCAAGGTCTGAAAATGTACAAGGTCAGTAAGGTCGACCTAGTTATTTTAGATAGCTCACAGAATATGGAACTGGGTCAGCAGTGTCGATCCAGTTGACTATGTAACGGTAGTTTTAAAGACTATAAATTATGAAAGGAAAGATAGAAAATAAAGAAACAGATAGGTATAAAGGAACCTTAGTGGATCAAAGATGTAATGAAAGAAGATTATTAATAAATAACCCTGAAGTATGCTAGCAAAACCTGCAAACTGGGTCGGCAGTATCAATCAAGTTATGCAAGAACATGTTGCAGAGTGCTAAAAATGTATAGGGTCAAGTAGGTCAACCTAATAGGTTGAACTGAGTGTCTGAAAGGCTGAAAACCTGTACTACGTTGGCTAGGTAGATCTAGTTGCTTATTCTTGGAAACCTACGCATAGAAGTCATAAAACTAGGTTGATAGATTTGATCCAATATGATAAAAATAATGACTAAAAGAATTAAAATAAGTGAAATAAATCCTTCAAGGCTTAGTTTCATGTTAGGTTCACTAGAATGTATGTAATTGAAAATCCATCATGCCTATAAATCAATCATGGCTCGAAGAAGATAGATCATACCTACACTTCCAATTGAGGATGCACTTGTTAAGTGGTAGCATGACCAATATGGGGATCCACTAGACCCGATTAAGGAATCACTTGTCACAACATATCATGCTAGGAAGGGTTCCAAAGCCTACAATCTAAGACAATCGCATAAAAACCCTAATGGAGTCCTAAGATTTAAAACATTCACTTATTCTAATAACAAGAAAGTAAATCTAATTTAGCACACATCAAAGCTTATGACACAAAGTGGGGGTTGAAAATAATAGAACAAATATGCATAAGGAACTTCAATTAAATTAAGTATGAGTAACACCCTAATACATGAAATATGAAAGATAGTATTATTTGATCCAACACTTATGCTACTTCAATCTACTAAAAGAGAGGAGAACAAAGTTAAAATATACTTACTTGAATGTGAACACATCGAGATTCAATCTCTCCCTTGTCCAAAGGGGTTTTGAAAGAGGTTGTTGCGGTTTGTAAGGATCATAAAAAAAGGCCAAAGCATCTAAGACTTATCCACAAGATTGGACTATCTAAATAAGAAACCTAAGCTAAGTCTCCTCAAGTAGAATGGTGGAAGAGAAGATTATGAATAAGCACAAGTGAATAATAACTTTTGATTGCACATATGAATAATAACCAAAATGATCTTGTATATATAGGTGAATCTTTCCCTAAATATTACCAAAAATATTGGTTGTACGGGGTTGACCTAGTTGACCTAGTGTGTTTTCAGGGATAATTCACTAGGTTTGAGTTAGGTCGGCCAAAGGGATAACAAGATAAGAAAGTGAAAAATGCCCCTATATTGTATTGGGTCAATCCAGTCGACCTAGTACAGTCGACTGACCAAAAGAGGTTTAAGACAAGAAAATGAGGGATGGAAAGAGGAAAAGATTAGAGTAGTGTGAAAGGGAGGATAAATAACTTAGAGAATGGTTTTGGGAGTTGTTTGGATTGATAATAATGTGGCAATAAGGGACAACAATCCTATAAAGCACTAAACGTCTACCCACCCCTTTCTCGATGCACCTCTTAAGGCGTGCACTCAGAGAGATTGAGTCTCGACAGGTTCTTGCAAGATGTAAAGCATTAGTATTTGATAAAAAGTTGAAAATATTATGTGTAAACGCATATTTCTACCAAGATTTACTATGCTCAGACCTTTAATAACCTAGGGCTTAAACTCCATAACCATAAAAACTTTAAACATGTGGTAAACCTGACTTACTTCGAATATTACAAAAACCTTAACCCTAGATAACCTTATGGTTTATGTTTCTAGCCTTCTAATACCCACACTGAGATTTTGTATTCCTATATTTTCTAATTTATATTTCATATAATCATGATAATAATGAGAGATAAAGTTTATCACTTTTTAATACAATGTTTTCTAGCTTCCTTTGCATGCTTATTTCCTTTCATTTGGAATGAATTTAAAGATGACATAAACACATATGTACATGATGATTTATATCAGTTAAAATGTATGTCATATTTCATTTTATCTCTAGCATGTTATTGTTCTCTTATATGGAATTAAATTAAGAAATAAATTCTTACATACATAGAGGATCAATTACAATAACATTTATTGGACTTAATCCATAAATTTAATACCCTAACAACCATATTTCAAGTTTCAATGTCATATCCTATGCACATGAAAAAAATTCCTTCTCCTCCTCATCTCCATGAGGGTGATAGCTACTTTCCCTCTAATCAGGTCCATATTATCACTCCACGAAATGATGTAGCCTATACTATTATTGTTAATGCCCATATTCATCCTATCCATGCCTCCACCTATTCCCTATAGGGTGTGTGCCTACATGTTCAATAAAAATCAACTAGGGTTTGCACTTGTGAGACTCTATGGGATCAAATTATTAATATGAGCTAGCTAATATCAGAATTACAGAATCAAAATCTATTATTAAGTGAAAAGCTCACATTATTGGAAAGTCAAATTATATGTACAAAGTCTTCAAAATATGCTAGTGTTCATCAGGTGTATACATCTACACCTAGCAAAATTATGCCTAGCACTCTTTCATATCCAAATCATAAAGTACAAGATGAGCAATACAATCAAGTTCAAAATAATACACAAGATGGGAATCAGGACACTCTCACCCCTCTTAAATATGAAATTCTTATTATCAATAAGGATGAGATTTTACAGATTTTAAGAGATAGACTTCGATAACAACCCCATGATCATGCACAGATTCTACAAGCCATAATGAAAATAAAGAACAAATCGAACAATGGTCAATCTTTTACTCCCCCAAATAACAATATTGTTACACCTACTTTGGGGGAAACTCAATTTGTTCAACAACCCATTTTAACTCAACAACCTTCAACAATGGAAATACCTACTATGGCTAGTTCCTCCTCTCAAGATATATAATCCCTTATGCATGATATTCATTCTTTGTAGGATAAGGTGTTACATTTTGATCAGAATTTACATGGCCATCACATGCCTCGAATTCTCATGTTATTTGGCATACACCTTTGGCACATCACATAGTGGCAAATCCTTTGCCATCTGGATTCATAGCACCTCAGCTTACTATGTTGGTAAGGGTGATCCAAAGCACCATCTACGAGTTATTCATGTCACATGTTTGGACTATGTGTCTAATGATTGGCTCCTTACTAAGTTGTTCCCATGCAATCTAAAGGACTATGCCTTACATTGGTTCTATGATCTTCCAAATCAGTCTATCACTACATTCAATCCATTGACAGATATGTTTTTAGCACATTTTTCAATCAACATCAGTGATAAGATCTCATATTCTCAAGTAACACAACTGAAGCAAAAATCCAAAGAGCCTATTATATAATATGTCTTGTGATATAAAACTATATTGGTAAAGATGACTAGCCCCATGACAGATAGAGAGCTACAAGACATATTCAAATAGAGATTACTACCAGCATTACATGAAGCTATCTTGTTCAAGAAGTTTCCAACATTCACAGATATGCCACCCAGTGAAAGAAAGGGAAGTCAAGCTTCTCTCTATGGACAAATTAAAATATACAAGTGGATCATAGTCAACTACTAAGAGTTATAATAAGCCTCCATATAAATTAAGGTCCACTAAAAACAAGAGTGATTCAAAATCCATAGTTAATGCATCTTCAAAGTCACCTATTTTCTTGGTTTTATCATCTCCTCCACAGAGAGTTTTTACCGACCTTCGAAAATCGTCAGCACATGTTTTACAACAACTCTTGGAATGTAATGTCATATCTCTCCCTCTTATCAAAGAGGTTGATATGACATAGCCTCTTCCAAAGAACTATGATTCTAATGCATTTTGTAACTATCACAGGGCAACAAGCCATACTACAAACAGATGCATCAACTTGAAACATATGATACAAGATTTGATTGAGGCTAGCATTATTTATGTGGGCACATCCACAAAGGCACTAAAATTCAATAAATAGAAGCTAAGGCATTGAAAATATTTTCCTGTCCATTTACAAAACATATATCTAATGATATAGGCAACACATTAGATGTTCACTATACATCTTAGGCACATCCACTACCACATCCTATCATACTACTATAAAGGATGCACACCCCTTACACAATATCATTGGCAATGAACCAAAATACTATCAATACAAATAAAAATATAATAGGCCAAGATTCTAAATAATAACTAGTATTGATTCGTATTGAATGATTCAAATAATTACAAACAATTCATAAATAAGCTTCAACTCAAAATTAGAGTTGACATACAAAATTCAAAACTCTAAAACTAAATAAAACTCGATCTGTTATTTTTAGAAGCTGTCATTTTTAGTAACTTTCACATGCAAGTGTCTGCAGCTCTAAAAATCTTTGAAAATAATAAAATCTAAAATTAACCTATTAGATGAATTTCAACTAAAGTTCAAGTACGGTTACAAAAATAGATAATTTTTAATTTAGAAAAAACCCAAAAATAAAATTAAATTTTAATTTTTCACCCTCAAATGGTCACATATGTCCTCTAAAAAATATCAAAATGTCTCATAATTGAAAGAGTAGATTATGGTTGCATTTACATTTTTGATCCAGTCATTTTGGTGAAAATATGGGCTCAAACAGAGCTACGGATCAAAAGTTATGGCCTTCGGAATCCTCTAGTTGAAAACAACTTAGCTCCTATGAGTTGCTCTAATTGTAATGATGTCATTTGTCATTATCAATTTTCTTCAACTCTCATTTTATAATCCAAGTTTTGTCTTCATGTTGTAATCCTTCCCACTATACTAAATACTTGTCATAACTTCCTTACCTTGTGTTTATTTTCTTCTTATCCATAATTTGCATTATCTTTTCTTTCTTCTTCTTTGGCACCTGTTGTTGTCAATTTACTTCATATTCTTCACCTTCACCATCTTTTCCATGTAAATCTTATAAATCTGAAACATTAAACACTAGAGAGATCAAAATTTTATGGTAAACTCATCGCATAAGCATTGTCATTAATTTTCTTCACAATTTTACATGGTCTAATTTTTTTGTACTTCAACTTGTTATATATGTCTTTCATAAATCTCTCTTTCCTCAAATAAACCATCACTAAATCTCTTTATTTAAATATTTTTGACCTTCTTCTGACATCTATTACTGTTTTATACTCTCATTACTTTCCTATAATTTTCTTCTTACTTCTTAAAATTATTGTATATGTTGTGCAAATGTTTCTACATCATCACTAACTCGCTCTGGAATTGGTAACTGTACCAAATCTAAAACACTCAAAAGATTTATCTCATAAACAATTTCAAATGATGATTTACCTATTGATCTATTCACTAAACTATTATATGCAAACTCAGCTTGTGGTAAAGTCAAGTCCTATTGCTTGGGCTTCTTTCCAACTATGCATCTCAACAAATTTCTCATGCTCTTATTTACAACTTATGTCTGTCCATCTATTTGGGGGTAGTATTCAATACTAAATTGTAGCTTAGTCCTCGTATTCCTCCATAAAGTCCTCCAAAAATGACTTATAAATATTATGTCTCTATCTAATATAATGGTTTTTGGAACACCATGCAATCTCACAATATCCTTAAAAAATAATTATGCAACTCTAGTAGGATCATTGGTTTTCTTACATGCAATAAAGTGAACCATCTTATAAAACATGTTTAGAACAACAAAAATTAAATCATTACCTCTCTATGTGTTTGGTAATCCCAACACAAAATCCATACTCAAATATGTCTATAGTCCTCTTAGAGATGGTAATGGCATGTATAGCCCTATATTTTGTGCATATCTTATATCCACCTAACATTTCCTGCACCTTGGAACATATCTTGTCATGTCTCTCTTCATCTTTGGCCAAAAATACTTCTCCTCCACCAAATCTATTGTCTTTATCTTTCCAAAGTGTCCAGCCAAACCACCATTTTGCAATTCTCTTATAATATTCTCTTACAGACCCAATTGAAATACATACTTGTTTCTTTTTGAAGAGATAACCATCATGCATAATATACTCTTCATAAACATTACTTATATCACCTATTAATAGATTCTTGAATTGCTCAACTATCTTGCCAAAATATGGATCAGTATCATATACTTGTTTAATAAATTGAAATCCTACTTCACTCACCATAGTAGTTATCAACCCCACTCATATGCTCAAAACATCAGCTACATGATTCTATTTTCATGAGTTGTGCTTCAACACAAAAGTATAACCTTGAAAGAAAGGCACCCACTTTGCATGCCTACTATTTAACTTATTTTGAATGTTTACATACTTCAAAGCCTCATGATCAGTAAATAGGATAAACTCCTTATGCACCAAGAAATGCTTACAATATCTTAATGTTTGTACAATGGCATGAAATTCAACATCATATGTAGAATACTTTGTTCTCACCTCATTTATTTTATAATTAAAATATGCTATTGTCTTCCCTTCCTGACTCAACATGACACCAATTCCCACAAACAAAGCATCACAATCAACCTCAAACACTATGCTAAAATTTGGTAATGCTAAACTAGGCTTTTCTATAATTTTTTTCTTTAACAACTTAAATCTTTCTGTTGTTGCCCTTGTCCATACAAATTCTTTTCCTCACATACAATTTTTTATTGGTGCAACAAGACTACTAAAATTCTTAATAAAATTTTTATAAAAAGTTGTTAAACCATGTAAACTTCTTATCTTTGTGATGATTTTTGGGATAGTGCACTCAACAATTGTCTTTACTTTTTCTTCATCTATTTTTACACCATCTGCTAAAACTACAAATCCCAAAAATTCCAAATTGTTCTACATAAAATTGCACTTCTTCAAATTCGCATAGAGCTTCTCTTTTCTTAACAATTCTAATATCATTTTCAAATGTTGTAAGTGTTCTTATTTACTCTTATTGAATATTAAAATAACATCAAAATAAACCACCATAAACTTACCATTGTATTTTCGTAGCACTGTGTTCATCACCCTCATAAATGTGCTAGGTGCATTAGATAACCTACACAACATCACCATCCACTCATATAAACCATCTCTAGTTTTTAATGTTATTTTCCATTCATCTCCTTCACGAACTCAAATCTGATAGTAACCACTCATAATATCAATCTTGGTAAAATATTTTTCTCATGTAAGAACATCCATCATATCATCTAAATGAGGTATAAGAAACTTGTACTTGATTGTAATTGTTTTGAGTTCTCTACTATCCACACACATCCTCCACCCTCCATCTTTCTTTGGAGTTAACATTGTTTGTGTTGCACAAAGACTCATGCTCTCTCTTACCACACCCTTCCTCACCAGTTCAGTAACCTGCTTATTCAATTATGCATGCTCTATTAGACTCATTCTATAAGTTGCTTGATTGGGTAGAGATGATCATGGAATCAAATTAATATAATGTTGAATATCTCTCTTTGGTAGTAAACCATTTGGTAACTCATTGGGTATAATATCTGCATATTCTTTCAACATTATTATTACTTCTACTGGTATTTACACTACTTATGTGCCTTCTTTCTTCGCTACTAATGCATAGCAGCAACTTTTTATCTTCATTTCTTTGATAAATTCTTTTGTAGTCATAATACTTTAACCCTACCTTTATTTTTTAAGAGATAACAAAACTACATTCATACCACCTTTCCAGAAACTATACATGTTCTTCGATCCATCATGAATTTCTTTTCTTCAAACTTCCATGGCCTTCCCAATAATACATGGCATGCATCCATTGGTATTACATCACATCATATTTCATCCTTGTAAGTTTTACTTATAGAAAACTTTATTAAGCACTTTTTATCTACTATAACTTCATTCATTTTCTTAAACCATGAAATCTGATAAGGAGAAGATGTTTTTCACATTATAAACCTAATTTCTCAATCATATCTTTAGAAAACATATTTTCACAACTACCACCATCTATAATTACCTTGCATAACTTACCTTTTGAAGTACACCTTATTCTAAATATATTTGTTTATATCCATGCATCACCACCTTCTTTATTATGCACATGTTGTTTCCTTGGAGCAATCATTATTATTCTCATAATGATATTTTCTCCAATATCTGTTGCTACAACTTTAGTATTTTGCTCTTCTATTTTAGCTTCAACTAAATTCACTCTTGCAAGATCCTCTTGCCTCCTTTCTTGATCTTGGTAGTGTGAGAATTCAAACACTCTATGGCATTTTTATCTACATCTGTAACAAACATAAGACCTATATTGATTTTTAAATCATCCTCTACCACCACCATAGCTTTATCCTCTATGAAATACTCTTCCTCTTTGTTGGTTTCGAAACCCTTATCTATTGTATTCTTGTCTTTATACACCTTGCAATGAGTATCCTCTATTGGTGTCGAATCCACCTATGTTTGTATTAAATCCACCTCATCCCCTTATTTGATGGGATTGTCCTCTTATTGGACCAATAGATTTTCTTATGAAATTTTAATTATTTTGTTTCTCTTTTTCCTTTAAACCTAATTGATAAACTTCCTCCATGCAAAGTATTTTATGCATATTTAATTCATCTTGAATAAAAAACTTCAAACCATATGCATACCTTTCATCCATCTGTTATTTTGTCTCATCATATTCCACGCATATAGAAAGCTTGTAAAAATCATCTGTATACTCTTATATATTGTGATCTTTCTGCCTCAAATTTTGAAATCTTCTATATAGGGTTTGTGCATAATTCACAAGAATAAATTTCTCCCTCAATGTTTTTTTCATCTTTTTCCATGAGTTGATATTCTCTTTACCTTTTCTCTATCTTTTTTTTTGTTCATGATCCAACCAAATCATTGCATGACCCTTCAATTTCGTACATGCAAACTTTACCTTCTTATCTTCTATCATTGTTCTCCATTCAAAAAACTTCTCCATGTTATTTATCCAATCTATCAACTCCTTTGGTTTTAAACTTTCTTCATAATTTAGAAATTCAACCTTGATTCCTTCGTTCCTTCCTATTAAAGCTCTAACTATCATCTCTTACATTGATATTAATTATTCTTGTTGCTCTTTTTGTAGAATTTATTCTTCATGATAGTTGTCATCTTTTACATCATATTTTTCTCTCCTTTATCTTTGATTCGTAATGATCTCAATTAATTGTTCTAATTTCCTCTACAACTCTTGCATAGACAATTTATTAATTTAGAAAAATCTAAAAATAAAATAAAATTGCAATTTTGAACCCTCGGATGGTCACGTATGGCCTTTGAAAAAAATCAAAAATGTCTCATAACTAAAAGGGCAAGTTATCACTGCATTGAATTTTTTGAGTTGATTGTTTTGGCATAAAGATGGCCTCAAACAAAGCTACAGATCAAAATGTATGGCCTCCAGAAGCTCAGCCTCTTTTTATTTATCAATTGGTGTCTATCATACTACATTACCATCTAGACCGCAACTACCAGTTACAGTGTTACCACGTACACATACTCTCCCATGGATACCATTATTAGAGAGACCCTTGCATTAGATATATATTACATATTCTAAAGGGCATCCCTCTACCCCTTTCCTTCCGAGATCAATGTTATTGAGTTTCTAGGGTTCTCAGCATAGGGCACCCATGCTAGCTACAACATCTTCTACCAGATGGGTCCCTAGGACCCCTATAGTTCACAAGACACCCTAATCAGCTTCATGGATTCCTAGCACCAATTCATAGGTAGTGTCATCTATAGATCACTCAGCAAAATAAGTTTTGGGACCTCGGTTACCTTTTCATACAACACACACAATTATCATTCCTTTATTTGACACAAGCCACATTGATAGTGACTCTCCTATGAGACTCATTGGTTAGTATGTTCTTCCCTTCTTGTACATAGTTTCCTTATCTCTTGCACCTTGTATATAGTTTCATTTTCATGTTACTTGTACATTGGTTATATCCAAAAAATACAAAAATAATATAATATACCAAAACAAAAAAATAGTTTAAATATTTGATCAGAAAATATAAATTATAGATTGTATGCATTGCCATGTTTACATTTCTTATACTTGAAAGGTACTACATATGTTATCTATCTTAGTATAGTCAATTTTTATCACACATACATGCTTCACTTATTCTTTTTGAGTGTTTGTAGATACTTACAAGACCCAGTTCCACTACATAGATCCATAGTTACTACTACATACCCACTAGGGGCATATACACAGATACACGGGTTCCTCATTTGATACATTCACCCATTTGGCGGTATCCTATACATAGTTTCAATTGCCAAGTTACATCTTTCTAAACTCTATATCACAGATTTAGCATTGTTTTATTTTGATATTGATATTTCTACAATACTTAGATCCACCATTGACTACTACTACTCTAGACTCAATGTATGTACATTTTAGCTCTTATATAGATTTTTACCACATGTTTATGCATACTTTCATTTCTAGCTTTCCTAGTTTAAACTTGATTGCATCTCTATGCTTATTTTATTCGA
The DNA here is from genome assembly GCA_037957365.1 of Torreya grandis. Classification (NCBI taxonomy): domain Eukaryota; kingdom Viridiplantae; phylum Streptophyta; class Pinopsida; order Cupressales; family Taxaceae; genus Torreya; species Torreya grandis. The sequence goes on along the minus strand of JARHVA010002253.1, from coordinate 1,661,936 downwards.
GGGCATTTGAATATGCCATTGCTCTATGGATCTATGCCACTTATTTTCATTATATGTATGCTTTGGACATGTTCCCATGTCATTGTGTGTGATTTCTTGATTGGGTATGTGGACATTTGAACATGTCCTTCCATGTGGGTCTAATCCATTTTGTTTGTTGTTTGTGTATGTGAACATTTGAACATGTCTTTGTATGTCTTGTTTTCTCAAATTTAATGACATGTGTCCATGTCCCTTCTATTGTGGCCCCTTGGCCTACTTTGCATGCCTCATGTGTGTTGTAGGTATGTTTTCTTGTATGCATCATGTTCATGACACTTGTTTCTTACTTGTTACACACTCTAGTTTTAGATGCCATGAGGGACCTCATGCATATCCCATTCTTACTTGGGTGTCGTGATGGACATCATGTCCCATCCCCTTAGGTAGCTACTCAGTTATTACTCAAATTTATTGTTCACATACATTTTTATATCTATCTTGACATCCTTGTGAATTCTAGATCTAACATACATCACACATTACAAACTTATGCTCAAATTATCTTAAGTTCTGATGTTATGTATGCATATTATATTGGTTTATTACGTATATATCATATATGCTCCAGCTAACACATATTTTACAGAGTTTTTTCTTTTAAGAAAATTTCTTTCATAGGTACAACAATTCCCCTCAAAAGAGGGGGCATTCATAGGGGTTTGTCACAAAGATCAGGCTATTCAAATGCACTCAGTACAATTTTCAACACACAGGGACATAATATAGAAATTAGTTTTAGAAAAACATAATGGAAAATAGTGACACAGAGATCAATTTCAGTTGCATATAAATCAGAATAGTTGGACATTAGCACCTAAATTGGGACACTAGTGCCACATGGTTTTGTTGTCCAAGATATGGCACTATTGTCTAGTAGCCTTAGTTTCATAAAATTCCAAATTGGCTAGAAAATTACAATAGGTAAAGTCTAGGTTTACATAGGTTCAGTTACATATTATCATTTTTGGCTCAGTTTAGCTCAAATTCATACCAGGTTACTCAAATTAGGGACATCATGCATAGCACAATCATTCGCATTTCAATTTAGATGCTCAAATATAAATTATTACAGCTCAATCTAGAATCCATATACTTAGATATAATATTTGGGGGCATGTGTGTGGCACATTATTTTTGTATGTTCACTTAAACACTGGTTGATCAGATGAAATGACAAACTCCATGTCATTCTCTATGTTATACACATCAGACACCATATTCTAGATTACACACCAGATTCATGCCTTACTCCATCTATAGTGGTTGGCATTCCTAAGTGGCTCAGAGACGTTTTACATTCTAGAGTTTCTAAGTGGCCATAGAGCTAACATATACAGTTCCAATTATAGTTACACATCTTCAGTTACATCATGCAATTTCATTTTTAGATGCATCTACTCCACATGAGTCGGCAATGATGGAGGCATAGTCTACTTGAGTTCTTAAGCCACATACATGAGAGGGTTGGACATACCATCAATATAATCCAATCCATTCACAAGTCGTGATACACCAAGCAGGGGTGGGAATTAATGTAGTCAAAATTAGATTAAGTTCTTGAGCCACCCACACATGGGGATTGAGCAAGCCATCAACTTAGTCCAAGCTATTCACCGATTGATCACTATCTACACACACAAGTTATCACTAGGTTTATGCATTTGTTTGCACCCCCGATGAGTTGTATTCGTTCATTTCCTCTCTCTTATCTATTTACTCATTTTGTCTTTTTATTTTGATATCTCTTAAGTAAGGACTGATCTCTTTATGTTTCATTTATGGGACATGCAATTAAGCATGATTCACATACTTAGATCCAAGTTCATGGGTTTCATCACTTAGTTAAGTCCAAGCATGCTTCTTTTTATTTTATCCTAGTCATTTCACTTTGCTGCATTTATAGATTCAAGGAAATATTTTAATCATATAAAAATGATACTTGAGTTGTACGAGTGTTACTTGAGACCACCCATCCCTAGCTTAGCCCTAGACCTATCTTAGGGCTTATTTAAACACTTATCCAACCTTTGAGCAAGCCACATGCATCCCTAAACATCCCTAAAATAGTCCTAGACCCTCACTTTAACATCTTGGCCACTTGGATACTAGCACCATAATTTGGACAGTAGTGCCCCATGGTGTTAGTGTCCTAGTTTTTGCGCTATTGTCCTTTTCCCTCCTTTTATTACCAATAGATATATTTTCAAATGAGCAACCACCTTGGATCATCCTAGCCCTATTTAAGCCCTATACAAACACTAGAAGAATATATATACATGACTTTTATCCCTTTATCCATTAGATGGAAATTAGATACAAATTACACAAATAAACTCAAAACAAATTATGCACAATCAAGGTTATCAATCCCTATTCTACCCTACTTCTAAATACAACCATCTACAACATTTTTAAGCTTAGATTACTTAGGTTTATAGTCTCAAGCACATTCAAAGCACTCAATCCAGCATGCATAATAGCTTCACTTGCACTTACACCAGCACTTAGGTGGGGAGAACTACATCGGTCTTGATCCCTCTTTGGAGTATTGATATGTAGGCAACTTTTATCATAGTAGGGTTTTGAGGATGTCCATCCTACCCCACTAACAACACACTTTACTACTTGTACCAATCAAGTTCCCTATAAACATGGAGGTTTAGGGTTTGCATATAAAATTAGTCAAAATAGGTTATCTATAGAGATTTAAAACTTATGCGCATAGGAATAGGCTTGACAGACCTAAACACAGGTGCATCCAAAAGCTCAGAACAATTTTGCATAGAGGACACTAGTGCCACATGGTGCTACTATCCAATTAGGGTGATCCTATCCAGGAAGGGTTTTGACACCTAGGTCCTATTGGTGACACTCATATCATCCTCTATCTCAATTTACAACCTCTAAATCTCATGTTTTAATCAATTTCCAACTAAGTACTTTGTTTATATTATTTATTACTATTTTTAGAAAGTTCAAACTAAATCCCTTCTGTTATAGATTAGTTGCTATATTTATTACATATTTCTACCCTGATTTACTATAGTCAGACCTTTAACAACTTAGGGCTTAAACTTCATAACCCTAAAATTTTAAAACAGATCACATAATCAATTTGAATACTTGTATTTTCATTACATTTCTTAATACATGCCATTACATTATATATCAAACTAAGTACATTTCATTACATTAATTATTGTTTAATGTCAAATAATGGAACATAATAATTACATAATAGACTTCACTTGTATCAATACCTATAAAAATAATGGAGTTATTTAAGGTAAAACAAAAAATACAACATCCAAGGTGGAAATCTTGATATGTGCCCTTCATTCCCCATGTTCAAAGAATGTAGTTGTTGTTGGTTCTTAAAAAGTTATGTCTTTAGTGAGATTTTATGTCATTTTAACAAAAATATGAGGGATATCACATGAACCACTTGTGGATAAAATGTCTATCATGTCATTCAACATGTGATGTTGATCAGGTAGAGAGTTGAATTTGTTGTTCAAATGCCTTCGCCTCTCTCCAATTCTTTTATGACCTTATTGAATTCCTTATCCCTTCTATCATGCTCTTTATTTTACTCATGTTTTGACCTTTGTTTTATATTCTATTTCTCCTTATTTTGCCTTGTAATTTCATTTACAATTTTATGATGTTCCCTTCTTTCTCTCTCAACTTGCCTAAGGGTTTTCCTATCATTAAATTTTTGCTTCTTCCTTGCTTTCAATTCCTCAATCTTCTTTTGGGACTCATGTTCTATAAACATTTGATGATAATAATTTGATGTGAGAATTTGTGATTTTCGACTTAGCCTGAGTGTATTATTTCCTAATTTCTTTTCAACCTTTTCCACTGGCAATTTTAGAAATGTTGGTATTGAAGTTTGTTGTCATTAATTTTATTTTGGATGCAATCTAGATCTTGGATTGCATTTTATACTATTTTATTATTAGCATCTAAGTCAACCATTTCATCTTCTGCACTCCATTATACACCTAGTCCATAGTAATGAACTATTTTTAGTGGGATAGAAGGCGGAGGTGATAACATTGACATAGGGACATATGCTTCTATTCATTCACAGTTGAGGCCTAGATTTGTTGCTCCCTCCCTCAACCATTCTGGGGGGATTTATTGCATAGTTATACTTAAACCATCTTGGTTAAAACTGAATGTTGCATTTTCATCCTCTTCAACACCTTCAACATTTGTTGCACTTACTTATCTGGATCGTTGACTGCATTTTCTACTATTTCCTCATTGGCATCTTAATCAATTATTTCACCTTCTACACTCCAATGTCCACCTAGTGCAAGTAATGAACTATTTTTGGTGGGATAGAAGGTGGCGGTGATAGCATTGACATATAAACATATACTTCTATTAATTCATAATTGAGACAAAGATTTATTTCTCCCTCCCTCAGCCATTTTAGTGCGATATCTTGCGTAGGTAGATGTAAATCACCTTGGTTGAAACTGAACGCTACATTTGCAGGCTCTTCAACACCTTCAACATGTGTTGCATTTTTGTTTGATTGAAACACCTTCAACATTTGTTATTTGAACTTCTTTACCTTGGACAACATTATCATGTTTCATTTGCTCCATCTTCTACATCGTAACTTCAATGTCTTGTTCATTTAACCTTGCTAACATCATTATATTTTCAATAGCACTAACTTCATCCTCTTCGACATGGAATGTTGCACTTGAATTCATGTGATTTGTTACTACATTAGGGTTTAGGGGCCAAATACATGTCCTTTGAAATCAAAAAAAAAATAGGAGTTTATCCCATTTTCAATGGTCTGCTGCCCAAATTGGCCAGCTTATGTCTCTTTATCTCAAAACCATGATGCATATTCATCCATGACATTCTCTCATTCTTGAAGTAGGCATCATGGTTACATCCAATGGCTACAACTTGTGGGTAGTGTGTGAAATAAATGTAAGCAGATCTATTCCCAAAGTTCTAGCCTCTTTAATTATTGAAAGTGAAACATGGCTATTGTACCCATTAAATATGAAAAGATGTCTATTATAAGGCAAAACTCCTCTTGGTATATATCTATAGAAATGATGCAACCAATTCATAAACAATTCTTTTGTTATTCATGCATGGGCTTGAGAAACCATACATGCACCTAGTTCAAACCATAAAATGGAGTTCTGTAATTACGTTTTTGCTTTGAAGAGGTATAAACCTAAGATACTTTGGTTAGCTACATTCACACATGCTAAAATAGTGATCAAATCTCTATTCTTTGATTGACATTATCTATGGCACACTCCTTGCCCTTTTTTTAGTGATGACTTGCATGCCACAATTCCTTCTAGCTTGCACCCTTGTCTCATCACAATTCCATACTTTGTGTGGTCCATAATTGTTTTTGGCATACAAAGTTCTCAAGTTATCATAAAAATTTGTCACTATGGACAACCTTAGCATGAAAATGCTATCTTTGTCCAGTCCTTCTACTGTTCTCACAAACAAATGAAGGTGCCTATTTTTGAAGCCTTTCCACCATGATTTACTGGGGACCCCATCATTGAAAGGGTTGGTCCTACTTTTGCATATGTGAGAAACTTGTGCCTTCAAATGTGAGATGTCCAACCATGCCCTATGCCGGTTAAGTACTTACACAATACACTATCTCACGTTCTCCTATAGTTGATAAAATAGCGGGTGGCCTTCTCTTGTTAGTAGTTATAATTCCTTTCATCCAATTGGACAAAGTACTAGGTTTCATGCCCCACTTTACTATTGCAACATTCATGGAGTAACCATTATCATCCACATCTCTCATTGCACTTTCCATATCTTCTTTTGTTCACTCGAACTGTAAATATTTTTGTGCAATGGCGCTAACATATATGTTGGCTTCCTTCTCTGTTTAGTTAGAAGGGGGTTGGTCTGCAACAACTTCGTTCTCTACCTGCTTTGCAACAGGTTACTCATCTTCGTTAACCTCTTCATAAACAACTTCAAAAAAATTGACTTCTCTATTATTTATTGTTGCATGTGACCGTCTTCTAACATATTATGTCTTATTCTTTGTATTCCTCGTGTCAAACTACAACAACCAACCAATTATATAAGTAATTGACAATAGAATGGAAAACATATCAACAATAGCTATGGAAAAGAATATTTATAATCTGGATAATGTGAATGAATAACACAACATGAAATCATAGCAATATATGAAAAGCATAGCTACATGATTTGACAGAAGGATTTTATTTGATACATATGACTCTAACATTTATTGGTATACTAATGAAATTCTTAATTTTGATAGAAATACATTGTCATTTATTGGTATGAAAATACAAACCTTCATAGTTTTCGTCCACGTACCGGTCAATGTTCAGTCTTGTGGACACACTCATCTTTCAACATGGGCCTTCATTTTATATTAATGGCCCATATTAATTTCGCAATGTTCCTTAGTTCAAAAAAATTTAAGCCAATGATAATATAATGTGTTCATTTGAAAATTATTATTGGTCAAAATTCTAAACCAGGTGGTTTAAGTCTGCGTTCTCAGGTGGGCCCACCAAATTGGCTAAAGGAGGGAGCAACAAAGTTTGACCTTACTTGTCAAAAAATTATATAATATAAATTTTGCAGGTAGGGAAATATAAATGTGTTACATTTATAAAAAAACATGAAAATATTAATTTAGAAAAATCTAAATTTTGATACAAAAACAATAATGTTTATTCATATGTGAATGAAAACTTTTAGGGCTTCCATCCACGTAGCAAAAAATGTTAAGTAATTTATCAACAACACTTATGGCAAAGAATAACTGTAATTTTGAAAATTTTGAATGAATAATACAACATTAATTGACATGAACATATCAATAACACAACAATAATTCAGAAAAGGGTTTGGTTTGATATATCTGAGTCAAAATTTACTGGAATGGGAATGAAAGTATAAATTTTGATTAAAAATAAAAATAATGTTTACTTGTATGTGAATGAAATTCATTGGGAATTCCATCCACATAGTTGTAAATATTCAATAACACATTAAACATCAAAGATATAAAGCACACAACAACACGAATTCAAAAAAAAATTATTGGTGAGAACATATGGTCGTAGCATTGAAATGCACCATGTAATAAAGGAGTTTGTAGAGGCTATCCACTATCATAGGGTGACTTTTAATGCTTGTTGTAGTGAATGAAAACCTCAGGGCTTCTATCCACATACCAGTGACTTTTTAGTCTTCCAACCCATGTTGTGTAGGGAAATAGAAATGCGACATAGATATAAAACACACAAAGACATGAATTCAGAAAACCCCTAGGGCTTTCATTAAACCACTAGAAAATATTGAGTCAAATGTGAATGAAAATATGTCGATGCTATGCATTTATTTATACACTTCATCCCTCCAACATGGTGAATAGTTTGAAGATGGTGCACAAAGAGACATTAACACACCACATTAATAGGGGAAAAAAGGTCTTCATGAGTCTTCAAAAATGGTTGTTTCATATTACGGACACTACCGTCTTCTATCATGGCACTTCCTTGCATATTAATAACACAAACATCTAACATGGCCATATAATTCAGAAAATGATATAAGGTGATTAATTTTTTTCTGATATGTGAATGAATACCTTGACAACCGCCATGAGCATACTAGTAAATGTTGAGTCAGATGTGAAGGCATACAAAAACACCATGAGCATAGAAGACAATAATAATAGCAAACACGTGAAAATAAAAATAACATAGTTGCGGATTCAGTTACAGGCAGCACACATGTGTGTAACATTTCATCACTCTATTAACATACCACTAAATGTGAAGGCATAAAAAAAATTCATGAACATAAAAGGCACAATAACAAAAAAAAAATCCCTCCATTCTACAAACAAAAATTCTTGTGAAATACTAAATACTCGAGAACTTTTGGGTAGATTCCACGGTCATTTAGGGGGAGGAGATCTGCAAAAAAGGCAGGGAAAGACTGTTGGTGAAACTGTTAAGTCTTCCATCCGAAGTTCAAATCCTTTTCCATCTAAACATACATTTGTTTATATAGCAGTAAATGTTTAATCTTCCATACCAAGTTTGAATCTCTTTCTATCTAAAAAAAACATTTATGTGTGGGAACGTTTATTGGGTGCTTGTAGAAGCCATGGAAAAATGGAGGCACGGATTTAGAAATGTGTTGCAAATATAAATAACACAACAAAGTGAATGAAAAACATATCACTAACAATTATGTCAATCTACATTTAAAATGTTTGTAAATGTGAATGAATAACACTTTAACTTGACTTCAAAAAACATTTTTGTTTTGATAGAAAAATAATTAACATTTACTAGTATGTTAGTGGAAAACAACAGACGTTTTACTTAGAATTTGATCCTCTGAATAACTTAAAGTTGCTTGAATATTGAAGTATCCTTCCAATTTAATTCGAATCTGACACTCTACAATTCAAGCATTTGTTGCTCTACATTTTTTTAAAATTTATAGACAGATTGTATCTCGACAAGATAGTTCGAACTTTGAATTTTGTGAATGGTGAGGCTTAGATTTTGTATTTGTATTCAATTTTATAGGTCTAGCCAATTAATGGAGGTGGGTGAAGTCATATATTGGCGCAATACAATCAAATATTCAAAAGTGATTTTTTCGGACTTAAAATATTCAATGAAATTTGGTATTTTTTAAATACTTTCACTTTTAAAAGATTACCAAAGGATGCAACTTTTTCAAAAGTCTATCCAATTATGAAAAAGATATTCAATTTTATGAAAATATTGTTTATTTTTATTTATTTTATATATATATATATATATATATATATATATATATATATATATATATATATATATATTTGTAATATGATGTTATATAAAAATAATTATATATAATTAAATAATTTTTTAATAGATGCTAAATAACTTTTATAAAAAATTACATAAATAATTATATATAATTAAATAATTTTTAATATATAATCCCAACTACAATGACAACTATTGGACCTATTCAATAAATGATCCTCTTCCCTTAATTACCATTATATTATATTAATAATTTAAAATCATTATAGAATACTTACTATTAAATTCTATTAATAATTTTGAATCATTATGGAGTACTTACCATTACCATTGAATTTTGTTAATTAGTCAAAGGCTTATACGGTGGGGTGAAGCCCCCAGATTCATCTCATAAGAGATAAAATGAAAGAATATCTTGTTTGTAGACTGTTGGTTTCAAACCCTCATCGCTGATAGGTTGGCCAGTTGCTTCGTGTCAGGTGTAGAGCATATTTGGTTGTCCATTGAATTAATTTCTAATTACTTTGACAAATTACTTTGGTTCTCGCATTGCAACAAATGAACAACCTATAAAACATAGTAATTAATTTACTACCCTGATATTCTTGGTTTTCAAATATAAAAGAGAAATAATAATGATGAAAAAAATAATTACCAAGGTATGTTGAAAGCTAAGCACATTTTCATAGAAATAAATGGATTCCTCTACAGATTTGCATACAAGAGATATGTGATTTAGATCAATCAGGAGCAATGGTTTTTCTCCAATAGAGTTCACCATATTCTTGTTGTAATCTCTGTCTGCCAGCATCTACAATTGTATGGGATGCTAAATCTTAGATATGTTTGTTGATTGTCGAAAAGTCTCAATTTCGAGCAATAAAAATGACATGTAAATACAACCAATTTTTTTTACTATTTTGGATTTTTGCGGCCCTACTTCCATTATTGTTGTAGCCAGCTGTAAAACCCCATCAACAATTACATAAATATTTAAATACTCATAGTGCTCTTAAAATATATTTTTTCTCTTAACCGAAAAATAATAGGCATTTGAGAAACCATAAGGCCTCCAACGTAAATTTGTCACATTAAAGTTCAAAGCGTGCACTATCCTTGCTGGAAGAACTATCATCATCAATTGTTGAAGTCTTTCACGTCTTTATTTCTAATTTAAACCAATATCCAACTAATAATCAGTTAAAGAATAGAGTTGGACTCTTCGGAAACACATAATATACCTGGTTTTTGTTGGGGTTTGGTATTGTAGTATAAAATTAATAAAACTTGCTTGAATACAAATAAGATGCCTCACGTATTTATGCATGGAAGGAGACACGATGAGGAGACTTAATTTCACCACAAATTTGATATGGTTGACATGTCAACATGCACAATTAACACGTTTCCACTCTACTGAACCAGATAATGCAGTAAATACCTTATCGCAAATGGAGATGCCATGAAAGACCTTGCTTAGAAGGTGAAAATCTAGACTAAAATTGATAATCCTCAAAATGCAATAGAATGTAGGCATAATGTGAACCGATTTGAAGATCCGCAGTGATCGATTGTCATTAAAACAAACATTTTGAGGGTAGAATTATGTGAATTTGGTGGGGTTTGTTACTAAAAAGAGAAAAATGGCAAGCAATGTATGTAATGTACTATATTATACAATGCATCACGTAGTTTCAACCGCTGTCTGCATAGGTATCCAATTGTTTGCATGCCCATTCAATATGCATATTAACAACAAAATAAGTTGTATTTATTTATTGTTTAATATAGGAGTTTTGTTTATTTATTGTTGTGTATGTGTGTTTGTGTGTGCATGTGAGATAAATATTATATTATAAATATAACATATAGTATATTAATATTTTAATATATTATATTATATTAATAACATTAATATATAATAAAATAATATTTTATAATTATTAAATATTTTAAAATTTTATTATATATATCTTAAAATTATATATATTATTGTACATTATTTTTATTATATAGTATATAAATATTATTATAAAATGTATATATTAATATAAGAGTTGTTCAACATCAATAGGTCTTCAAGGATAACAAGGAAGATGAGAAACATGCCAGGGTCAAAGTTCAAAGAAAAGTCCAAGGAAGAGTTGTAGTGGTGGAGTTGCAACAATCAGTCTCCAAATGGGAGATTGTTAGATGGTGGACCCTAATCTTATTTTAATGCCCAGTTTCTGATAGAAGGGGTGTGGGGGGTAACGCCCCCTCACTATGATCATCGTGGGGGTCCGGGGGGCGGCGACCTATTTTGGAGCCCCCTTGGCGGGAGTTTGGGGGCAATGTCCCCAAAGCAAAATTTAGTTAAAAATGTACTATAAAATATTGTAATTTCATAGTACGTATCGACCATTCATTATTATGTTGCAGATCTAACAGTAGAAATTATGTTTGTGCATTTTTGCCCTATATGTAACCCTTTTTTTGATATGAGGGCATGGTAATTATGGCGACACGTATGTGAGTGAAAAAAATATTACAGTGGTTGTATTGCAAGTTTTTCGCTTTATTTGTTGGACTGAATAATAACAAAGACTGGTTGTTTTTGTGTGGATGTAGCCCATATTAGGTGAAACACATTAAATTTGTCTCTATTATGTTGTGTTTTCTGCATTTTATTTCCATCTTTCATTCATTAATATTGCTATGTGTTTTATATTCCTAACAATATATATATATATATATATATATATATATATATATATATATATATATATATATATATATATATATATATATATATATAACTCAGAGGTCTCCCCGATCCCAATTGGGACACTGAGACTTCACCCAGCGACTTTCATTAGGGCGAGCGGAGGCAAGACTAATCTTTTGGAGGCTACCGATGGGGCCCATATGTATCAGACAGCGTTTTAACCTGGGTCACGAGAATCGACCTTGGAACTTATATATTATATTATATTTATAATAGTAATATATAATAAAATAATATTTTATTATTATTAAATATTTTAAAATTTTATTATATATATCTTAAAATTATATATATTATTATACATTTTATTTTTATTATATAGTATATACATATTATAAAATGTTATACATTAATATTATATTATAATATTAATATAATATATAATATACAAGATGTAATTTCTTTTGGTAAATTATGATTTTGTAAAGCGAATGAGTGTAAATTGGTAGTCATACCTCGTTTGAAATTCATGACCATTGACCCCATCCCACATTTTGTGCACACAACGGTAAGCAAAAATAATCATATATGTTTTGTTTCATAAAGAGCTTGAGCAATGACAAATTGGTGGGGAAGGGCTAGGCAATACAAAACATGCATGTAGTCAAATATTTCAAGGTGAGTTGGGTGGTGATGGTGAGAGGCAATGACATGGTATGTCATGTGATATTGTGCACTATAGAGCCCATATGATACACTAGACCTAGATTTAACATTGTTGGATTTACATGACTTGCACACATTGTAAAGGGGTATGTAGCTTGCAAGGTGAAAACATATTTAATTGGTTATTTTATATTATTGAAGGGACGAGGATGTCATGAGTACTAATTTGATTACAACAGGGCTCCACATCTAATAAGTAGCTTGAATCCACATTACAATGATATTTATGTAGGGACAATGATAGGTACCAAATTATATCTTGTAGCTTATGTTCGTCCATGTTGCGAATAAATTAACATCTAGAATAATTAAATTAGGCTTAACAACATATGGAAACACCAAACTCGAATCTCATGTATTTTTCTAATGTTTTTGGTCATTCAATAAAGCAACAATTGACATTGGAGACATTGATAGTCAAAGCTTAATTTTTACTGTTCATCAAGAATATATTCAATCAATGATATGTATATCACTCTTGTAGTTACTTTTGAACATCTTCAAAAATCAAAAAAAAAATTGACAAAATTACATCATTCATAAGATCTTTAACTTTGTAATTATCATTATATACAATTTTTTTTTTTTTAAATATTTGTAAGTATTATTTTATATATATATATATATATATATATAATACATAATATTAAAATATATATTATATAATCTAATATTTATATAAATTATATAATATATATAATAATAAATTTTCAATATATATAAAAATTATAATAAATATTATATAATATTTTTACAAAAGCAATCAAAGAAATTGATAATTGAATTATACAATTTAAAATTAAAAAAATTACTATATAATAAAAAACAAATATAAACACTTAATTTAAAAAAACATAAAATTAAAATACTTTATCATTTAATAATATTATATTGAACTTCCACTACCCTAAATGTTCGTATAATCTTGAATTGTTCATTTTTTTTTATAATAATGGTTTTAATCTCTAACCATTTCGCCCTAGGGTTATGTTAAATGTCTATAGAACATTCTCGTTAGTTGGTTTAGATTGTATATTTCATTTTATTTTTATAAATCCCTTTCAACAGCCAAGAAAAAAACGGCAGGATTTTTTTAATACTAAAATAGTGCATTGTTTCCCAGGTTTCGGCTCCCCCCATCACCTTCGCAAGGCTCCCTCTCACCGTATTTTGTTTCCCTCTCTTTTTCTTTTTTTTTGTTTTGGTAAATTATATTTTGATGTCAGTACTATTCTTAAGAAAAAAGTAGATGTTTCGAGGTCGGATTATTAAAAATGGAGAGAGAAGATTTGGTGTACAACTTCTTTCAATGATCAATGAACATGTTAAAAAATAGTACATTATTTTAGATATATTTATACATTTGAAAGTAAAGGCAAGTACAAATATTAAATGTGTTTTACATTATTATATAATAAAATAATTATTAATATTAATATTTAAAAATATTTTATATTATTATATAATGGAAAAAAAAATTAAATTTATTTTGGCAACTCATTATATGGATTATATGAAACAATTATTCCTAATCAAAAACAATAAGAATTTTTATTTAATATTGAACGGTACTATTACATCACTCAGCAACACTAGTATAAGGCATAGTTAGCTAATGGCAAATGTCAGTGTTCAAAAATATAGAGAATTCATTTCTAGTGTATTCCCATCACAATCTAAGTGGATGATATGTATGTGATGACCAATGTGTCACTTAGTGAGAGCTTTGAATTGTTTGAATACTTGGAAGGCTTGATCCTTGTTTGACAAGAAATATACCCATAATTTGTGTTAATAATCATAAATAAAGCGTTGAACCACTCATGTTATTAAGAGATGCGACATGAAAAATGTAGCGAGTGAAGTTGAAGAAAAAATCAGAAACCCTAACTTTCTCGGTGAGCCTAGGTCGCAAACATCCTAGAGCAGGTACCTTAGTTTCTGAACAGGTTGTGCTTCTTATGGGAAAATGGATTGGTTTTTCTTCGGATGCAGGGTCGAAAGAGGTGGAGCGGATTCAATCTGACTTGGGGACGATGATAGAGGCTCAAGTAAGTGTTTCTTCCCTTCCTGTAGGGCACGCTGACGGGAGTGGTCCTCCAAGTCCAAAAATAGCACCATATAAGGAAGGGCCTTTGTTCCCAGAGCAGAGCAGGTTTGTGAACGATGGCCCTTTTAACTGGGAGATTCTGAAAATCAGCAAAGATAGAGAGTTCATCTGGGAGACTATGGAGCTCACTCAAGTTATTTCTCCCCTGGAGTCGCAAGCCCTGATTGGCAAGTTTGTGGGAAAATGGCCAACCATAGGGGAAATCGAAGCCTAGATAGCTGCAAATTGGGATAAGAACCTTGAGATTAAATTTCTACCCAAAGGTTTTTTCATTGTGGTTTTCCCGTGCCAAGATAGTCGTAATGGCATCCTTCGAAAACCCTTTTGGACCCTTCATGGAGCGGGAGTTTGGCTTCAACCATGGAAGCCTAACTTTGATGCAACCTCTGAACCCCTAGGCAATTTTGTCACTTGGGTTCGACTCTATGGTCTTCCAGTTGAATATCGGAGTAAGGAATGACTCACAGCGTTGGGCAACCTAATCGGATCTTGTGTGGAAATTGATCCTAAAACAAAGGAAGGTTGCTTAGCATTTTATGTTAGGATTAGGGTTTTAGTTAATCTTTTGGAACCTGTCCCGAAAAAATATTGACCAAATCCCAAGGTCGAGTATGGAGCCAAACAGTGGATTTTGAAACCATTCCATTCCGGTGTTTCAAGTGCAAAAAGACTAGACACATTCGAAAACATTGCCCAGGTAAGGTCACTAAGATGCCTTCGACTTCTTTCCATCAAAACTAACAATCATTCCCTTCTTCTTAAGGGTTTCATGGGCAAAACTCTGGGACCTTCCAGTCTAAGAAACAATAGGAAGAAGGGATAAATAAAGGAAAAATGGGCTCGTTGGATTCTGAAAAAGAGGCACCATCCTCCTCTAGTCCTTAGAAAGAGGTTTCACCCCCCACCTTCGACTTCCCCCTGGTGGAGCGCTCACCTCCCAAGGATAAAAGGGTGAATATCCCAGAGACGGAAGCTCTGTTGGAGAAGCTTGGCAACGCAGATTTTCTCTCTCCCAACATATTGATCAAAGGATGTAATTTCATCTCAAAGCAATCTCAAGTCATCAAAAAGTTCATTCAACACTCTGAGGGAACCCTGGTGAAAGAAAATGTCGCTCCTAACAAAGAGTGCCCTAGTCAAGAGGAGAATCCAACGATTGAAGCTCTTCAAAGTGACTCGGAGGTTGAAGAATCAAACTCAAAAGAGGAACTTTTTTCAAGAAAGTGTTTGTCTATGGCAAGGAGACGAAATTCTCGGAGGAAGCCAGATTATGGTGCAGCTTTAAAGTGGGGAAGGAAAGATAAACATGCACATGCGACTGAGCAAGTTTCATGTGGAAAACAAGGTACTCTGTCCAAATTCTTTAGCACTAATAAGCGGAGGTGAAAGTCCTCCCACATAATCCATGAGGATCCTATCTTGGAATGTTAGAGGCCTTAATGCCCCTAACAAAAGACGTTTAGTTAAACGTTTGCTTTCCTTTGAATGCCTTGATGTTTTGATGATCCAAGAAACTAAATTAAGTTCGAAGGATGCTCTCTATTTGTTGCATTTTGGTTGGAAAAGTTGGAATGGTTCCTTTGTGGAAGTCGCTGGGGTGTCGGGAGGTCTTGCTATTATTTGGGTTCCATATAGAGTTAAGGTGGATCTGATCGAATCAAGCTCCTATTGGCAATTTTGTAAAATCTCTTGCTTGAAATTTGATGTTAAGTTTTTCTTATGTAATGTTTATGCTCCTAATGATCCTCAAGCTAAGATGCTTCTGTGGGCCGAACTTGCCGATCTTTGTGACCAGTTTGCGAATGCTAAGATTGCTCTTGGCGGGGATTTAATGCCATTCTGCATCATTCAAAAAAACTTCGTGGTAAGCGTCCAGGGACTTTAGAGAATCTTGAGTTCACTCAATTTATTGCTAATAATGAGCTTCTGGATTTACCACCTCAAGGAGGTTCTTTCACTTGGAGCAATAAAAGATGTGGGGAACATAATATTCTAGAACGCCTTCATAGATTTCTTGTCTCGAATTCCTGGTTGGCTCAAAATTGGTTGACTGAATGTTTCATCATTTCTTTTGTGGGTTCAGAGCATTTGTCGATTGCTCTTTCCATCAAGATTGATCATACTCCCTCACATTACCCCTTCAAGTGGGAAAAGATGTGGCTTCGGGATCGATCCTTATATGGGCTCATGGAAAATTGGTGGAAGAACTGTCTTATTAATTCTCCTTCTCCTATGTTTTGTATTACGAAAAAACCTCGGTTTATCAAAGGACAGCATTGTCAGTGGAATATTAATTGTTTTAAAAATATTTTTCAAGAGAAAGTTAGAGTGGAAGCAGATTTGGATAATTTGAGTCGATCTATTTTTCAAGATGGTATGGATCAAGCCTCTTATAAGAAATAAAAATCACTCTTGTTGGAATATGAGGAATTGCTTCTAAGGGAAGAAATTATTTGGAAGCAAAAACCCAGAACTGAATGGTTAAAAGAAGTTGACAAGTACTCGGCTTTCTTTCACAATTCGATCAAGATCAAAAGAAACGCCACCCACATTTCCTAGATTCGCTTAGCTAAGAGAAATCTCTTGACCAATGTGACCAATATTAGGAATGAGGTTGTCAATTTTTTCTTTGATCTTCTTAATGGTGCTGATTTTTCTAATTTGCAAGCCCAGAACCACAACCTTACTTTCATTCCTAGGTTGGTATCCCCTGCTCAAAATGAAAAGCTCATGGCCCCCTTTTCTCTTCAGGAAGTCAGAGAGGTTGTCTTTGCGATGGAGAAGGATAAGGCGCCCAAACCTGATGGCTTCCCAACTGATTTTTTCCAGGCTTTCTGGGATATTGTGGGTGTGGAAGTTCTTCAAATATTGGAAGAATCTAGAAAGAACTAAAGTCTTTGCGGATATGAATGTCACGTTTATCTCCCTCTTTCCCAAAAGAGATTCTCAAGAATCCTTTGGTGACTTCAAACCCATTTCATTGTGCAATACGGTCTATAAGATCATTTCTAAGGCTATGGTGTTAAGGCTTAAGAAGATTCTGAGGTTCTTGATTTCTGAGAAGCACGCTAGGTTTGTCCCGAGTAGGAATATTCAAGAAGGGGTTATCATCACTCATGAAATTATTCACTGTCTATCGATAACTCATCGAAAAGGTATGATGTTAAAACTTGACATCAGTAAAGTGTATGACAAAGTTTATTAGTGGTTCCTCAAAGTTTTGGAAAAAAATGGTTTTAGTAAATAGTGGTGCAATTGGATTTTTAGTTGTATTTCCAGTCCCAGATTTCCCATCCTGGTTAATGGCAGTCCTACAGGATTTTTCCAAGCTTCTAGAGGTCTTCGCCAAGGTGACCCTTTATCTTCCTTTCTCTTTACCCTGGTGGCCGAAGCTTTAGGTAAAGCAATAACTACTACTAAGGATGCGTCTCGATTGCATGAAATTTAGGTGTTTACTAGTTTGGATAATCTAACACACCAACAACTTGCTGATGACACTTTACTTTTTGGTCAAGCATCCGTAAGAGAAGCTCAAATCTTCAAAGACATCCTTTCCAGCTATGACGTTGCATCCGAACAAATGGTGAATTTAAGAAAATTTGAGATCTTCTTCCTAAATTGCTCTTAACAGACCCAACAAGCGATCTCTCTCGTGATGGGTTTTAATATTGGTAAACTGCCATCCAAATATCTGGGAGTTCCACTTTTCTCCGGTAATTCTCATGCTGTACTATGGGAAAGTTTAGTGCAATCATTCAAGAATCGTCTAGCTTCATGGCAAGGTAAGTGGCTTACTCTGGCCGACCGTATTACTCTCATCAAATTAGTGTCAAGTGCTCTCCCTATTTATTGACTTTCGGTCCTCCAGCCCCCCAATCATATTGTTAAAGAGCTTAATAAAATTATGAAGAATTTTTTGTGGCAAGGAGTTCAAAACCAAAGGAAAATCTCGTTGTTGAAATGGGAAAGGGTTTGCAAAATCAAGAGAATGGGAGGAGCGAGGGTCAAAAATTTAAACCTTCATAATCAGGGTCTGGGTGCAAAGCTAGTCTAGAATATGTTGTTTAAATCGGAGGCATTATGGGCTAAGGTGTTGCGTAGTAAATATTTTGCTTTGGATGATCCTTGGAGCATCATCTCTATAAGTGATCCTCCCAAAGGCTCGCATCTCTGGAATTTTCTTCTTAAATGCAGACCCATTATTGTTGATCGTGTCTCATGGACCATCAACAATGGCAGGACTGCTAATTTCTGGGAGGATTCTTGGAATGGCCACAAATCGCTTGCTGAGAATCAAACCTTAAGGGATGCTAAGCACATTCTTACTTTGGCTTGGGGTTCTTCAGTACCAGACTATTTCGATCTTCAGGGCAATTCAGGTCTAAGCTTTTGGGGTTGGAAAGAGTTTGAGGGGATGGGTATTCCAGCAAACTAGGTGGCATGTCTCTCAGAGTGTTTGAAATTGAGGAAAATTTTCCCAAATGACAAAGTTGATTCCCTTCATTGGATTGGGGCCAAAATAGGGTTCTATAAAGTTAATCTAGGTTACCATATGGCTGATGCAATGGATGACTTGATGTCATGGGCACATTTTATGTGTTGGGATAAATATGGATTGCAAAACGTTGGGGCCTTTGCTTGGCTCGTGGTACACGATTGTATACTAACCCAAGATAGACTCTCAAAGATGGGCATTTATGGCCCATCAAGGTGTGTCCTTTGCAAAGCTAATGAAGAAACAACAAATCATTTACTCTTTACTTGCCCTTTTATGACTTGTGGTTGGAATAGGCTCTATGACAAACGGGAATGGTCTTGGGCCTAGCCGTCATTGCTACTTGCTGCTTTCTCCTCTTGGCCCATTGGAGATCTCAAAAATTCCCTGTTCGGCTTGTGGCAAGCTAGTCCTGCTATTTTGATTTGGTCTCTATGGAAGGAAAGAAATAAGTGTATCTTTGAAGGGCAAGAGAAGCCTCTTTCCAAGATTCTTAGAGAAATTGAGGTTTCGATCTCGGAAGTCATTTCTTCTCAGGTCAAAAGATGAAAAGGACATCTTTCAAGCTAGGATATGAAGATGGTTGCGAGGTGGAAACTGATTTCTATACCCCCCGTTAATGGGTCAATCGTAATTGGTAAAAAAGATAGGATTGGAAAGCAAAATTGGGTCCTTCCTCCTGCGAGTTGGTTTAAGCTCAATTTCGACAACCAGGGGCATCGAGGGTGGGCTACATCATTCGGGATTGCAACGGATCTCTTATTTGAGCTATGTCCAAAAAGATTTAGGGTGGGTCTAATAATGAAGCAGAAGTGCAAGCGCTAGCGAGTGGGATCAAACTAGCAATTCAATGTGTTATTTTGACGCTGATCATAAAAGGTGATTCTCAAGTTATTATTTCGATGTTGAAGAAGGCCAACTCTTGGCATTTAGAGAATATCTTGACTAGCACCTTGAGGAATTTGGAAGCCTTTTTATCGATTGATTGCAATCACTGCTTCTGGGAAGCTAATTTGGTTGTAGATTTCCTTGCAAATTGCGGTATAGATCAAGCAGAAGTATGTCGTGTGGATAATGTGAGAGATGCTTGGGAAGACTTCTCATCTATATCCTCGATCGATTTTGGTTAATTTATATCCGTGTTTCACCTTTTGTATTGCTTTGTTTACAAAGCAATTTAAAAAGCTCCTAGCTAATTTAGTAGGGGTCTACTCTTAGCGGTTTTTGCATCGGATAAATCTTGTTGATGGCCATTCTTTCGCCATCATTTCCATCATTTCATGGAATTTATTTTGTTTGATGTGGCGATCAAGTGGCAGGGTTTGCATTGAATTTGGCGAGTGGTTATTATTAAAAGGACAGGAGGCAACCCAAGCATGAGGGAGTCACAAGGCTTCCCTCACACCTCATTATGTCTTGGCTTTCCTAGCTTTTTAACTGTTTTGGGAAGGATGTCCGCTCACCGTCTGTCTCTTGTTGTCTGTGGAGGTTGAGGCTGACGGTGTTGCAAATGGAGAGCATAAGCGAGATTGCCTTGGTGATTTATTGTGTTTATGGTGGCAATGTTGTGCATGAGATGGCCTTTGACAACCAAATTTTGTGAACCTGTATCAAACATATTTTCTAGTTGTCGACTGAAAAAATGTTTGGTGTTATCTCGAATGTTCTCGGTTAGGAATTTTTGGTGAAGGGAGCTCGTTGCAGGGTAAACTCGAAGATTGCGATGGTTTTTGTGTCCAACCTAATGTTCCTAGTCTTGGATTCGGAGGTGGTTACGTGAGTAGCAGAGTTCTATGTGTGTCCAAATTTTTGCATTGGGTTAGTGATGAAGATTATGACTTGGCCCCGCTTCCAAACCTGCCGTTTTCAAGTAGGGATGGTTTGGGTGTGGTCCCGACCATGACATTCAAGGCGCTCGAGACACGATTCACGATCCTCCTGAAGTTCGTCGAAGATTTGAAAAGAAAAGTCAATTCCCCTGATTCGAAGGAAGAAAAGTTTATTTCCTTACCCCTCATGTCATAACTTCGGAGCTAAATTTTGAAAATTGCATAGATGAGAGCATGCCGCCATGAACAGAGGCGTGTGGAGGCGATAAAGAATTTAGTAAAATGAGTTCTTAGGGGGCAGGGTGTTGTGCCCCCTGGTATAGTAAATCTCTGGTTGAGGAGTCAGGGCCGAGCACCCTTATAGGCACCAATCTCTCATTGGCGTCTACTTTTGGTGGAAAAGCCTCAAAGAAGCAAGTGAAGTGTGAGGTCGCAGATGCAACAGAGGAGAAAGTGTGCAATGGACAAGAAAACATCTTCTTGGAAGGCATGGATGATGAGGTTTGTGCTAGTCTTAATTGTTGAAGTTGGTCTACGTCCTGTCTCTGGTATTACTGATCTTTACTGTTGTTTGGCTTTTTTGAGTCTCTATGTTGTTTGTTCCTGTGGTTCGCCCTTGCTTTGTCGAGGCCTTTTGATGGTTGGTTGTTATTGGTGATTGTTGGTCTTTCTAATTTCGATTATAAATTTTAAACTTTTAAAAAAAAAAAAAAAAAAAAATTAATATTAAAGTTTTAAAAAATAATTATTTAATTTCTAAAAATACTGAAAAAAAAAAATTGAAAACTATTTATTTACCATCTTATGAAATCACATTTCAGCATTTCAAAATATCATAGATTTCTTCATTTAAATAGGAATATTACAAACATTTTAAGTTTAAATATTTTATTTAGACAACAAATTATATTTTCTTTTAAGTAAAAGAAAAGTTTCAATAACGATGTACTTTAATTTTTGATAACAAATTAAATTAAAATGTCATAATACCACAATAAATTTCAAAAAAATTACCTATTATCTTGATTACTTTTAATTTTATATAATAAATATTAAATACTATATACATCACCATTAAAATATTTAAATATTTATACACATTAATATGTTTCATCAATAAAAATGGTATTCTAGCTTTAATAGGTAGACCTCTATTAAACCCTTTCCCTAATTCCTTTCAGTTTTTTTATTAAAGCATGGCTCTATCATTGTAGCTGGCAAACCTGTCATACATTTAATAACATGAATCTAGCCTCGGAACTACTTTACGTATGGCTTTTATTAAAAAAAAGCCTAGTCAAATCAGAGAAAATAAATCCGGGCGTATGGGAATGTTTGAACTTGTTTTCATTAATTAATCTTGTTTTCTTTTTCCTTTTCACCCCTTCTCAACTGGCGGTGCTAAACCAGCAAAATTAGAAACGGTAAAGCCTTGAAATGCGTGCTGTCAGCATACTCCGCCGACGCTTCGGAGATGATCAGAATAAGAGTAGTGTCTCTTCGCAAAGAAAACAATACGACAAATACCGAGGATTCCCATTTCCCCGTACCATTAAATCGCGACGAACACACTCATACTTCACGTCAAGACACAGAAAATAAAAGCTATATATATTTATTTCCTCGGTTTCTTTTTACAATCGGGCAGTAAACCAGTAAAAAATCCACTATAACGATCAAGGTTTCACCATAAACACGACGAAATAGCAACGTACAAAAACTGGAATGCATAATAACATGAAATTGAACCGCTGGTTTTTAGCCATTGATGATGGCTGCAGACCAGTTAGAAGGGCACAGCAAAGATACCTCCGTTATCTCTGGTATAAGCGGTGTAACTTCTCCCTCGTCGGGATCTGTGTGATGCATCAGAACAATCACCTTTTTCCCCACGCTAAGAAACCGCACTTCCTTCTCTCGCGCACATTTACAGTGCCCTGGGACCTCACTATCCAGCATGCCATAAACCCTATTCCATTTCAAACTTTTCTTATCAAGCTGTGACACGATCAAAAACGACGAAGGCTTACGATTCCCCATTCCAGATTGTTCCACCATGTAAAGCTCGTTATCTCTTGTCGCAACAAATTTATTTCGAGTCATAGATGGAAAAGTTTTGAGAACCTTACGCAGCCATGCATCCTTCTGCCACATGTTTTTCACCGGACAATACGAAAAGTATTTCAGCGAACCCTTTGTGCCTCCCTCTCTTACCCACCCTCGAACAAACAGCTTACCGGAATGAACAAAGAAGACGTCCACCGTCATGGAAACCGGCATCTCTGAAACCGCCCACAGTTCGTTCGTTTCAAAGTCGTACGCGTCGGTTTCCTTGAGGTTGCCGGCCGCGGATCCTCCACAACCACTTGCGATGTAAAGGCGGTTTCCGATGACGCCCCATGCAAATCTGCTTCTCTTGACCATCATGTTCGGCCCGCGAAGCCATTCTTCAGAGGCTGTGTTGAAGATGTGCATGGCGTCTGTGGCTTCTTCGCTATCATGGCCGCCGATGACTAATACAAAAGATCCGTAGGAAATGCAGGAGTGGCCTTCCAGTAAAATGTTTTGGTTAATAGAGGGGTTTGTGAAGGTGATTTTGGTTTTCTGTTGAGTGATGAGATCGATTTGCATGCAGACGAGGGGAGAAGGGGGGATGGATGAATTGGGCAGAAGGAACAGAGAGGGGTTTCTGTTACGATTAGGGTTGGCCGCCATTTTTGGAATTTGGAACAAACTGGAATGTCCTTTTTTCCTTTGGGAAGAAAGGCTATGGAGTTGATTGTTGTTATATGCTCGCTCACCTTTTCCCTGCTGGGGCTTTGGCGTTTCCAGAAGCGGACGGAAGTATGATTTGGAAAGCGACAGTGGTGGAAGTGGTATAGCCTTTAACTAATCATTCGATAACGCCTCCGTCTTGCGCGGAGATAAACGTGAACGAACTGCTTACAATATCGTCACATACTATTTAGCGGAGGGGAAGTGGCTTCAGTTTGGGTTTCGCTGCCACCTACATGTTAGTGTAAATATGGTGTATATTAATATATTATTGAAACTCTCATATGTTGTACATTAAAGTATTATTATGAATATGGTATGTTGTCATATGATTGGTTATTATAAAATAAAAGTTGGATAATTAATATATATTATTATTTAAGTAGTACTAATTTAATTGGAAGATATTATGTGTGTATATATAATTGTAAAATATATTAAAAATGAAGAAAATTATTGAAACTTCAATTCAAAAATAAACAATTTATCTAAATGTTTCGTTTTTCTTGATTAATTGACAAATAGATAAAAGTATATCTTATTAGTCCCTTTCCAAAGTAGAATTTATAGGATTCACTTTTGGATTAATTGATTTTTGTGAACCGGGTAAGAAAACTTGGAATGCATATTATAATTATTATTATAAACTATGTTATATAGTTTAACATAAAAATAATAGAGTATACCTCAAATGTTATTTAGGTATATGCCTTCTACTTTAATGCAATTTAAATTGATAATGACCTCTGTCTTTTGAAATCTAAAAATAATATCGATGTATAAAGGAAGCAGTTTTTTTTTTTTTTTTTCGATTTTTTCTTTACATTCCATACTTTTATAAATATCTTTCATTTAATTGCTATAAGTTATTTATCCCTCTGTTGATTAAGCCAGAAATAAAGCATGGGTATTAAATATTATGCCACTTGTCATTACTTGTAACATGAATGAAAACTGACAATTGTTTGAAAGTGACATGTGGCTTTTTTTTTAACTATATTCTTTTACTAGGAGTTGTTACCACTAACAATACATACCATTTTTAATGTATTACATTTGCCATCTACCATGAACCATGAAATCAATTAACTTGGGTGGAGCCCCTACAACTGAATCTTTCAAACAACTAATTTAGCGAACTAATTCTTGTAGACATCCAATTCCTAATGACATTTGTGTTGAAATTATCAATCTTACTCAAAATTTGTGAAGACACAATTTGGGCCAAAATTACTTAAACATGTTAAATGGTTCGAACTTGTCATATATAAGTGTCGATTTAAACTAATATATGTCAGGGAAACCCCAGAACAATAAACATGCTCCAATCCCTACTGAGTCAGGATCTTGCTCTACCAATTAGAACACATGTGATTACTTCTTGTATTAGCAACTAAACACGGAATTATACCAGAATCAATAAGTAACTAGAAATATGAAACAACACATGAATTAAGAGACAATACACAATTGTATTATATACATAGAAGAATATACAATAAAGAAGATGCCACTTCTTCCTCCACCTCAAAGGTTCGCCACACCTCAAGACCTTCTTCCCTCTCTCTCTCGGTCCCAACAATCAACTCCAATACAGAATTGATGTTCACCTCTCCAACCAGTCAATAACACGCTGTCAGTTCACCAAGTACACAACCGTACTCCAAGTAGATCCCCTGCTCTCTGCTACCTGCAAATCACTAGACCTTACTCACCATGTAGACATCTCTACACACCTGAAGAACCCTTGTCCTTGCCTCACCAAGTCCTTATGATTCTTCAACCAGTACTCCAGTGGATCAGCTCCTTGACCTTGCAGACCTTGCAACTCTCCCTGATCATACACACTCAGCACCCCTTGGAACTAGGAGGAGCTACACTAGCTCTCTCTAAAAGCTCTCTGGCTTTCTAGCACGCACTTACAATACAGCCCATGAGTCCATATATAGATCTCATGCTTACAATAATTAGACTAACCTAATTACAATAATTAGACTCGCAACTGAAGACTACGACTAGCCTTTAACATGCAAACTAACAGTCTCAAAATAGACTCTCCCGGATTCGTCATACAAACTGCCTGTTCTCACACAGGCTGCCGACGTCGGCACCTCCAAGACCGATGTCGGCCGACTGATAACCGACACCGGTTGCTTCCTCTTGCTATCTGACCGACGTCGACTGATCAGACTGATGCCATTTCTTCTGCAACTGATTCTGCAACTCTACATCCTCCGTAACTTCTCCTGTTTGCATCCTGGTGAAGCTTTTAGCTCCACAACCTAACAATCTCCCACTTGGAGATAAATAGCTGCACCTGTACCTGTACCTGTACACTGTCTAAATTATTCCCTGGCTTGTATCCATCTTCAAGATCCATCCTGAAGACCAACCACCACGCAACTGTGATGCTATACCTGTCATTCAAGTAACCTGCCATATCCAAACCTACATATCCATGTAGTGAAGAACTTGACCCTACAAAACAAGAATCCCTGCTGCTAGTCCCACTGAACTGCCCTCCAATACTCCTTCCCCGAATTGGCTCCATACTTTATGACAACCCCCACTTATTGGAAAAATTTAGGCCTACACTAGACCTCATGTGATTTCGAACCCTGTTTCAAGCTAAGCTTGAACTGTCCAGCCCTTGGTGTGCTTACCGATTCTGCATCCTGCGTAATGAACCTCGCCAACACCGTCTTCACACCAGCTCCTGCTGAAGATAAAATCTCCATGTCTCTTGTGCCAAAGAATTTTGCTGCTCCAAATTCTTCATGACACACTTCTGAACTAACCTTACCCTTAGCTCAGCAAAAAACCTGTATGTACAAACCTACTAGTAAATCACCCACATACAGTAACAAAATGATGTTGCGACCATCATCTACCTGGTAAGATAAACACAATAGTTACACTGACATTGATTGAAGCCATGCTTAGTCATCCACCTGTCAAAACCTGTACCACTGTCCTGCAGCTTCCTCAAGACCATATGCCTTGGCCTTCCGTCTCTTGTATCCATCCACTCTCTTCTCTAAAATGGGAATTCGTCTCTCAGTGCTTTCTTCCAGCTGACAACTCTACCAACAAATACCTATTTGGTTCTTCTCCAAGGACTCACTCCTCATCCATGCCAAGCTCCCACTGTATCTGGACTCTACCTGCATTGCCTCTTCACATCTTCCTGGTTCTTGACCATCAGTAAGCAATATAAAGAAGGTGAACAACGAATATGAGGTTCACTTACCCTTTCCTGACCTCCACATGAGCGTTTGAGACTTGCTGTCTGCCCAATATCTGTTCTAGTGACCGATAACGGCCATCTCCCAGTCTGCTCCCGACTGATGTCGGTTCCCTGCACTGACCCTGACTGCCAACGTCATTTCCCTGGCCGACGCTGGTATCCCTTCTGCCGACGTCGGTTCCCTCATGACCGACGTCGATCTTCTTATTGCCGACGTCGGTTACTGTGTGATCGACGCCGGTACCTGTGTTCGTCTGTAAGTGACAACTTTTTACCCGCGAGCTCTCCATGGATCAAAGTCCTAATCAAATCAACCTTGCTCTGCTCAGAATAAATCAGTTCTCTCACCTGACCTCTGTCCGTCATCTCCTTCATGAACACCAAAGCTTTCCAGTTCTTTAGCTTGTCAAAAACATCTGTCTTTTGCTTCAGAACCTGCATTCTCCTTCTACATATGTGACTAAGCCTATGAAGCCACATCTCTGCGACAGAAGGTGAATCAGCAATATAAGTAGATAGATAAAGGATACCTACTTTCTTACCACCATCTAATTCAAGTGTATCCGCTGTGAGAGTTACAGAACATCTCCCATCACCCAAATTTCCTGAAGAAATTAGACTCATCTCCAAGACCGGTACCTGCATGACTTCCTTCAACCACTGTGTGTCGTCCATCTGCAATTTCAGCTTCACTTCCCCTTTGCCAATTCTTTGGCAAGGCTCACCAGCTCCTCTCCCTAGGGCTGCATGGAAAGAGGCAACATAATCTGTTATCCAAGATTCAACTTTATCCAAGAAACCTCCCAAAGCATCATGTGCAACAACACCTGCAACATCTGCATCTTCAGTTCCTTCATGTTGATCTGCAACCAACCAACAATATCTTTTTCTCTGCTCTTTCTTTCCATCAATCAGACCATTCGTGCTATTCAGTTTCTCTATTCGTAGCTTACTTCCTTCTGCCATTGCTATACTCCCACTCAATCAGAAACCCCTGTGAGCAACCTGTAATCAACAAACACTACCAGATCTGAAACCCCCTGTTAGTAACCCAACCAAAAGCTCTAATACCACGTGTCAGGGAAACCCCAGAACAATAAACATGCTCCAATCCCTACTGAGTCAGGATCTTGCTCTACCAATTAGAACACATGTGATTACTTCTTGTATTAGCAACTAAACACGGAATTATACCAGAATCAATAAGTAACTAGAAATATGAAACAACACAGGAATTAAGAGACAATACACAATTGTATTATATACATAGAAAAATATACAATAAGGAAGATGCCACTTCTTCCTCCACCTCAAAGGTTCGCCACACCTCAAGACCTTCTTCCCTCTCTCTCTCGGTCCCAACAATCAACTCCAATACAGAATTGATGTTCACCTCTCCAACCAGTCAGTAACACGCTGCCAGTTCACCAAGTACACAACCGTACTCCAAGTAGATCCCCTGCTCTCTGCTACCTGCAAATCACTAGACCTTACTCACCATGTAGACATCTCTACACACCTGAAGAACCCTTGTCCTTGCCTCACCAAGTCCTTATGATTCTTCAACCAGTACTCCAGTGGATCAGCTCCTTGACCTTACAGACCTTGCAACTCTCCCTGATCATACACACTCAGCACCCCTTGGAACTAGGAGGAGCTACACTAGCTCTCTCTAAAAGCTCTCTGGCTTTCTAGCATGCACTTACAATACAGAGCATGAGTCCATATATAGATCTCATGCTTACAATAATTATACTAACCTAATTACAATAATTAGACTCGCAACTCAAGACTACGACTAGCCTTCAACATGCAAACTAACAGTCTCAAAATAGACTCTCCCAGATTCGTCATGCAAACTGCCTGTTCTCACACAGGCTGCCGACGTCGGCACCTCCAAGATCGATGTCGGCCGACTGGTAACCGACGCCGGTTGCTTCCTCTTGCTATCTGACTGACGTCGACTGATCAGACCGACGCCATTTCTTCTGCAACTGATTCTGCAACTCTGCATCCTCCGTAACTTCTCCTGTTTGCATCCTGGTGAAGCTTTTAGCTCCACAACATAACAATATATCCCTAAATGGGGGCAATGCATTTTATGTGATTATTAATTTTAATCAAATCATTTCAAGTCAAAATGATGAAAATGCATTTTGGTGCTCTAGATCACTCATTTCTTCTAATTCGTAAGCACACATCACATGCATATGTTATTTTGTGTCAACAACATCCTAAATGGGATAACGGTCCATACACAACTAACATTATCTTTTAATTCCTCCTGAGTCAAATTACAACCCAATACTATGACTTCTTTACCAGTTTCATTAATGAAGTGCACTAATTTCTAAAGAATTACACTAAAATTGATTAATCTTACTGAGGCAAATTAAACTAAATTATGACCTTAAGTAAGAATTCCATGGAAGTTATTGAATATTTTTTTATTGAAAATTGATTCCTATTAACTGCATCATCAAGTGAGGTCATTTTGTGGGTGGCATCCCATTGGTTCAAAAATTTGTTATTGGGAACAAATTGGTGACTTTGAATCAGCAGTGTGGGAACTAAATTCTTACGTGAATCAATAATGCAGGACAAAGTCCTTCTCCTATTAGCAGGCGGAGCTACTTTTATTGAAAGCTAAAAAAGGGAAAAGCAGGAAAAAAATTATTGACAACTATTTACAGCAAAAATGTCTTCTGTTGGGGGTTTTGTACTTTTACCCTAAAAGTAAATAGAGGAGGTAGAAAAGAAATGAGGGGAAAGAAGGGAATAATGGAAGGAAGAAAAAAATAGATAAAGGAAAGGAGTAAGGGAGAACGGGGTTATTATAATATGTTAAATACAGAAACCACCATGATAACTCTAAGAAAAATGAAAGACAACTCTGGGTAGCTAAATGCAAAAACTTACCAGAATGGTCCAAGAAGGGGAAAACACCACGTGCATAGAAACCTCTCTCATTCAATGGGTGGTAAAGACATTGTTACACTCTTAGGAGTAGAAAACACACACTGAAACAATTTTTTAATACTGATAACAAACCAAAGATAACTATCCCATATTTACTCATAAAAGATAACTAAAATATTACTTAAACCCCACCGAGATTTCACATTCATAAAAACAACACACGAAGATTCTAAAAAAAATACTTAATGTAAAATTCTCATTTTTTGACAAATTGGTAGTGATTACGGAAAGAATTTGAAAGTAAAGATATAGAGACAGATGAATCATACGTAAAGTTATAACTCACGAAGAAATCTTGAACACAAATTCTGTAATATCTCTCTGTTCTAATCTTTATTGAGTCAAAAATACAATCTCATCCTTCAAAAGTCTCTGCAGAGTTTCACTACCAAAAAGTCTCTTTACAATGAGCCTTATATTTATTGCATGGGGAGGTGGTTACAATGCATAACCACCTTTTTTGAATTTTTGAAGGTGCAAAAGTGATTTTATAAAAATGTAGTACTTAAGTGATGCAAAAACGCATTGGTACAATTGCACTTGCATGCAAAAATGAAATTACAAAATTCAACCACTTGAACAGTGCAAAAATACTTCGGTGTTTTTGTATCATTTCAAATGTCCAAATCAAAATTGCATGATTTACTTAAGAAACCATGCACTTGTAGATTTATTCGGCATATCAATTGTTTCTCTCACATTCCATTATGAAAAACATTGCTCCAGAGATTGGTACCAACTTGAGGGTTTTGCTTTCCTTGTCAAAGATGCCCATGAGATAATTGTAGGATGTCCACACATCTTCTCCATATTTTTATAAAATAACTCACAATCTATTGATCTGATCGCTATCTTTACAAAGTATTCATGTCTTAAATAGATGAAGAACACTCAAATGAATTTGATTCCATTTGGTGGCTAGTTGATTGCATCTCTTCGACTAGGTGGCACATGAACCATTGTGTTCATTTTTATTAGTCGCATTCATTTCATTTGATGAAGCCTTTTGTTAGCATATCGTAGTCATTATCTCTCATTAAGACATGTGAGCCAAGCTTTGGCACACAAGTGCAATGATATGTGATATTCTGGTGACAGTTTTAGTTCAAGATAGCATTTATGTGAGATGACAATGCAAAATCAATTTACACTTTGTATGTTGGTTATGTCCTCTCATCTTCAAAACACATGATTTGATGCATGGGAGAAATATCGATCACCATCATGTTAGTCATATCTAGGGATGACATATGTACATTTGTTTTTGTATTCACTTTGACTCACACCATAAGGAACACAAGCTCACATTTTGATTATGATTAAATATTTATTTTGGACTTTTTATGTGGATCTTCTCAAGTGTCATCTCAATTTTCTTTACAACTATCTGCTCAATTTCTTCTTATATAAAATGTGAACTAATAAGAGGTCCATAGCTTAGGGAACATTGTTGCCTAGATTTGCATGGGTGTGATACATACAAGTTTAATGTATCTCATTTTGGATCTACTCTATTGTAGTGCATAACATGTGGATATAGTGAATGATTAAGGACACCTACCACCAGCACTAAACATGTTTTTCACTTGTTAGCTAGAAAGGAAACCTTCATGTTATTTGAGTACTAGAGTTCACAAGCCCATAAAAATTGGTCCCATGTATAAAACTCTGGAAGAAAAATTTCAAGATTTTTTGCAAATATTGTGGAACATAGGTTTTCATATTGTGCATGGAGATGCTCTTTTGCCTGTATAATCTCTTCCAGTAAAAGTGTACCTTCCAAAGTAGTCAGGGTCTGAATGTTAAAACTCAATATTGTGTTAAATGATTTTGGGAGTGATGCAAAATATGGCCTAAATTATAATTTCAAACTATGGCATTCTCTCATGCTCCATAAAAGTGTCATTATCTTAGAAGCAAGCCCACCAATACTTTTTAAAATTTATTTCATGTCAGATCATAAAACAACATCCTCACAAATGATTAGTGTTTTTGGAATTTCCATTGTAATGTCTCCAACGTTCAATTCTGTTGTTGTTATTGCTCCTCGCCCATATCCCTCAAAATCAACTATATTTAACTTATTTTTGACACCTTGTGTTGTTGCCTAGTCCAACAATCATATTTCTACTTGTCCAGTAGATATAATACTTTTTATATTTTATGCATCCCCATCTTTAAAGTAATATATATTATCAACCACTGTAGTCTGTAATGCATGTAATATCTCTACATTTTCACCACCAAACAAGTGAAGGAGTTCATGTGCAATAGAGTAGATGAAATATAGGGCTTCCGGCTCATTTTGTGCACTAAATGGACCAAAATCTTCATCCTCCATGAAGTACCATTCTCGCTTAAGCATTTTGTGAAACACTTCACACGTACACTCCATCTGCCCACATTTCAAATACTTGTCTATAAGGGCATTTCCTATAAAGATATTATACTGAAATCCACTTCTCATTATGTCTTCATGGATCTTCATACCAAACCCCATAGCACCTAAGTTAGAACATGTAGAGACCACACTGGAGAAGGTATATTCATCCATCTAAATATCTAATCCTTACATTTTTAAAAACATATTCAACACTTCCTTGCCATTCCCATATCTACAATAAGCTATAATGATGATATTGCATGAAATCACTTTTCAGGTAAGCATTTTGTCAAACGCTTTGTGTGTATCCTCAATACTACCACATTTTTCATACATTTCTATCCGAGTACTTGTAACTATAATGTTGGACAAAAATCAACTTTCAATTATTTATATGGATGTCCATATTCCTTTCCAAATATTTTATTTTAGAACACGCTGGGAGTACATTGGCAAAGTTAAAGTGATCAGGTTGGACACTTATTCGTTACATTTTGATGAAACATTGTCAAAACCTGCCGAGGTCACCCATGTCATTTGTAATCTACAATCATCACATTCCATAAGAATTTGTCTTGCTATGTCATTTTATCAAACAAACCACCATGCTTGATATACATGTTGATAATCTTATTTTGAATATGAAACTTTTTGGGAAGACTAAGTCTCACTTGCATGGCTCAGGGAAATAATCACAATGATTGCATGGGAGTGAAGAGAGAAAATTGCAAATTACACGGCCCGAAAACTGGAAATTTTATTTGCACAGCTAGGGAAAACTTAAAAAAAATTTGCAAATTGCACAAAAGCCAAAAATATTTTTTCAATTCGTGCCAAAAATATTTTTTGCACTTTACACCAAAAATGTTTTTGCATTTTGTATGAGTTGTGAAAAAGGAAAATATGTCCATGCAACTCACAAAAACCAAAAATGTTTTGGAAAATTACCAGGAAAGCTAGAAATCTTTTGAACAGAGGGTTCAAATGGGCTTAAAAACATTTCGGGGTAAAAATAGAAAAAGCCATAAATTTTAATTTTTTTATTTCTCAAAATTTATGGCATTTTTAGGTGAAATTCAAAAAAAATGGCCATTTTTTTAAATGAAAATTTCACCATTTTTAGAGACTATGACAACACATCCATAAGCCATAAATGCAACAAATATCATGATTATGGCTTCGCATGCCTCTTTAATGCCCCTTCCTCCCAAATCATTATGAGGATATTTATGGATTTTAATTACATAATTAGACTAATTCATGGCCACACATCTTCATATTAAAATGGATGGTCATGGTTGATTCTGATCAATTAGAAAAATTTATAAATAGGAGGCCTCTCACTCACATTTTAAAGCTTAATTTGTGTAAATTTATAATGCAAGATAATCTTCACACATTAGTTATGTAGTTTGATAATGTTTTATTTGCAATAGGATAGCTTCATTTGATAGGCATAGATTGATTTCATATTGTGATCCTAGATTATACATGGTGATCTTGAGATGATAGAGGAGCAAATCATCCATTGTCAACAAAGATAAGAACTCCAAATCAATGGGGAAAACACGCTTAGAGCCATTTATGGATGATGGGATGCTCATGGAAAGGTAATTGGTATTTGTTTTCTTTCATTTGATCTATATTATCATTTTCACACCATGTTGAATAGGTTGGCCTAGATTGTTAGTTCTTTTTGCATTTTTTGTGTTTTTCATGACTAATGTTTGTTCTAACCATCTTTGTAATTCATCTCTACATCTTGGCACGCCCATTGGGACACACAAGTCCATTCAAGTAAGGAAGACATTTTGACAATTTTAGATTTCCATTAAAGTCATTAAAAACTCCTTTAACATCATTTTTAGCTTGTTTTTCCCTTGTTTTGAATATTTTTTGTGCATACACAGGTCACACAGTGACTGACATTGGTTCTTAGTGATTGGCATCTATCAGGACTAACGAACATCAGTTAAGTTACAAGAAAAAATATGTCTATAAATTTGCATTTTTGAGCTTTATTCAAGTTTATAGTGGTCAAATTGGATTTATAAGTCTCTAGTCTAAACATTTATCCTAATCTAGAAGTTTTTATTTTGGATATTTTATCCTAACATTATGCTAACAAGTTTTTTATCCAAATCTTGTCATGCCTAAGGGTTCATAGGTGATCATTGTCAGTTGGTTTCAATTGGCAATAGTTGTTTCTTTGATCGGCATTGGTCCTACAACAATCGACATCGATCAAAAGTGATCGATGTCAATATATGTATATAAAAATTAGAGAACCCAAGAGCAAGAAATCCAAATTTGCTTATTTCAACATAAAGTTTGCTTCAAATCTAAACAAGACTCTCTAATTTTTCTTACAGGACCCATGAAGAAAAGTAGTTAATTTGAGCATAATTAAGTCTATAACCTTCCCTTTAGTGGTTAAAAGAAACTTAGATGAGCATATTTAAATCTTGAACCTTACTTTTGGTGTTTAAAAGGAACTTAGATGGTTTGATTGAATGTTTTTGTGAATATTTTTCAAAGTTTTTTCAAACTAAGGCCAAGGGGCCAAAAACTTCACTTAACATTTCAATTTGGTGTTATAAAATTCAACTTTCACTTAAAAGTTTAAATTTATTGAAGTTATTTTATGTAAATCATTTGTCTATTGTTTTTTAGATTGTTTGAGCAAGAATAATTGTGCATGTAAGATTTCCCCCATCCCTTATAGGGAACTCAGGTGACCAAAAGCACCTTTTCATTGTAATTGTGCCTTTGTCCAAGGCATGAAAAAGAAGTTGTCTAGGCTCTCCCCAAAACTCATATGGTTTGGGTGATCTAAAAACTACCCTAAAGCCTTTTTACTTAGATAAATTTATTTCATGCAATTGGCTTGTGAAGGGAAGGTCATTGCCTCTTTATGAGTTTATTATAGAAGTTTTGACCTAGGGCTTCATCTCTCGATATTGACTTCAACCCCTTTCCATAGGGGGTATATAAATTGGGATCACCCCACTGAGACAATGGTTTGAGTGGCCAAACCATCTCTGTTATTGGTAAGCCAACCCAAAACATATGATCAATCAAGACATCACACTACACTGAACAATTGATGGATGTAGTGGTTATGAAAAAAAAGACCTTTTCACAACAAGTTGATTGATGCGGATCTAATTGACGTGTTGCATCTCTTGTGTTAGCCACACTTGGGACCATCTAGATGATCATAAATTATAAGTTTTAGACAACCCCACTTGTCATGGAGTATTTTTAATACAAGGGTTGACGCGATAGATTGCACCCTCTGAAGGGAGGCTCAACTCTCTTCATCTACGCGACACAATAGATACATCCTTCTTGTTTTGGGTGGAAAATATGAGGGATGAATCTCTAGATTAGGGTCTAGCTCCCCTTTATGCACCTTGAGGCCCTGGATTTCCTACTACTAACTACTTGGGGGGATGAAAAGGGAGAAAAAAATTGGAAATCAGATCCTAAACTAAAGTGGTGATGCACCAAAATAATTGGTCTACTCAACTTTGGCATACACTTTGAACCATGGACAACAAACATACACATCATTTAGGTGAGAAAAACTTCCTTGCATCAGTATTTCTATAGGGGCCCTATGGAGATACAGGGAGGAAGAACTACTAGAGGTACTCTAAGACACACTATGGTAACCTGTTCACATGTGCCTCTACTCTACTATGGACACTTCTTATTGACCTACAAGAAAGAGCTCATAATACACTAGATTGTTGGATTCAAACTGTGAAAGCATAAAGGAAAATGACTTGACACAAGATCAAAACCATAGACATATGCAAAAGTGTAAACCCAAAAGGAGGTAAAATGCTTATGTCTTGATTCAAGGTAAATTCTTTCAGGGCTTTACCATACAATCTAAGAGATATCTTTTTCTCAAATGAGAGGTTACAAATATATAGAGAAAGATGCTAACATAACAAGGAAATGAGACCCATGCTGGAGTCAAACACTTCTGAGAAAAGAGACCATGATGCTACTATATTCTTCAAACTGTGTATGGGAGAGCCATGTTGTAGATGTCTAAGCCACCGCCCTTGCTGTCTTGGGCCTGAAAAAGCATGGGATACTCCTAAAAACTAACAAATCCATCCCCAAGTTGTTGTGGCTAGACCATGCTCTCTTCAATGTTGGGCGTAACTGGGTATGCATTAATAGTGAAACATGAAAACATGGGCTGCTCTCTTATATAGTTCAAAAACCAATCTATTTATTAGTTTTTGATATATACTATTCCACCAAAATGTATTAATTCCTTTTTCTGATTGTGCCTATGCAACTTGTTTTGTTTTGAATGGTCATTGATTTTGCCTTTTGACTTTGTCAAGTTGTTGGAACTGTTTTGAGCTTTGTCTTTTCTGATTTATGTTTGCCCGTGTTTTGTCTCTTTCTTTTGATTTCTCTTTTGCTTTGGTTTCTCCTATTTTGTCTTTACTCATTCGGGCCTTCAAGTTCTCAGTGGGTTTCTACTCCTTAGGCCTTTGCTTTGCCTCTTTCCACCTTCTGCATCTATTCGGTCTCCCAGGTATGCATTATTTCTTTTTCTATGGGTTTCAAGTTTTAGGCTTTTTAAGAAGGTTATCTCAGACAAAAGTCTGAGACAATATTTTCAAGGGACAACTCTATAGTTTCTTTCTATGTTTACTTCTTATTTTTACTTCTTCCTTTCTTGTCTCCTCCCTTTGGTTACTCCCTATCATTGCCTTTTCTTTGCTTGCTCTTTACGGGTCTTTTCTATAGGTAGGATTTTCTTCGACATGTCCTTCAGACAAAATGTCTGAAGGAATTCCTTTGGAAATTTTGTCTAAAGGGATTCTCCTTGGATTTGTTCCTTGCCTTCTTCAATTTTCCTTTGGACAAAATGTCTGAAGGAAAACTCCTTCTACTTGTCACTTTTGTTGAAGGGCAAGTGCCCTTCAAGCTTCTTGTCTTTGCCCCTTTGCTTCAACTAATTACCCTCTGCAAGGGCCTTTCAAGCAAAAAGTGCCCTTCAAGCTTATGGAAATGGTCCTTGTATTTATTAAAGTGCCCTCTGCAAGGGAATTTTGAGACTCTAGTTTCCCTTTAGAACTTTTGTATTGGTCCTCACGTCGATGAAAATCCCTCCACAAGATCCATTCTACCTTCAAACATACCCTTCAAAAGTTTTATAAAGGTTCATTTCATCTTTGAAGTGCCCCCTGAAAAGGCACATACCCTTTGAAGAAATTGAAAATGACCCTACATAACAACCAGGTGCCCTCTCCAGAAAAACACTTACCTTAAGAAGCATCTAAGACTAATTCAGGCTCTTCTAAAGGACTTACTCAAAAAGCTTTAAAGTAAAGAGATCTCAAAGACTTGATTACTTCTTCCTTACCCTTTCGGGTTTGTGAATGACTGTGAATGCCTCTAACTCATGAAAGATCATAAGTCAAGTAATCTCACAAACTCAAATTGAACTGCTCTGACCCTTATCAAGTTTCAGTTTTGACTTATAAAACTCATAAGACAAGTCCCCTAGTAACCCCAAAATGCACTGCTCTGACCCATTCGGGTTTCTAAACTACTTTTACTCATGAAAATTGGCAAGTACAATACTTTACAAGACCCGACTTGCACTAAAACTAGCCATAGACCCTTTCAGGTTTGTCAAGTGCTCTTGCTTATTACTTGTAAAGTTTACAAGTAATGTTATTCTGAGAACCTGATTTGCTCTGAGTGTTGGAAAAGATCAATGCTTGATGAGACAACACCTGCACTTGCACAAAAGCAACTTTTCCTTGATTTTTAAAGGGTTAAAACCTGGTGTCAAGGCAAAAGGTCATGAAGAACAAGGTTTCAAGGAAAAAAAGAGGGGGGGTGCCCATTTTGGCATGCAAGATTCACAAAATGGTCAACAACTACATGATAATAATTTGTGGCCTTGTGACTATGGAGATTGATGTGATGTTGATATAATTTTTGGTAACTATATTTAATCTAACTATCATATCTCAAACACCCTCCAAGGCTTAGCAATTTTTAATAAAGGGTGAGGGATCCATTAACCCTCAACTACCTAGTAAAAAAATAATATTTAAGGATGAATATTAATTGAATTAGACTATACGATAATAGTTTTTGGCCTTGTGACTATGGAGATTAATGAGGCAATGCTATAGTTTTTGGTAATTATATTTAATCTAACTATAATATTTAGAACACTTTCTAGGGCTTAGTGATTGTGGAAGCATTGTTGAAAATAAATTTAGCATTGATGTTTTGATCCAAGTTGGCATTAGCCTTTGAACGACTTTGGAGGAGTCATCTCATGTGGACCCATAAACCCCTAGTCCCAGGATCATAACTTGGCATTTGATGAACAGATACTAACCTTATAGATCACCCATATTAATCTGATAGGATTAATTATGGATGAAGACATAATATTATTGTTGCATATTGGTGAGAACTTTTGTACATATATTGTGAGTAATAGGCCCATATGTTCTGTGAAACTGCTATTGAAATTGATTAAAAGAAAAAACATGTTGTTAGTTTCGAAGTAGCGTTTAAGAGTGTTACATTATCATTATCACATAATTTAAAATGCAACAATAATTTTCTATATTTATCTAAAATGTAATTAAAATGTTATAAATTTTTTTTTGAATTCTTTTACTCATATTTAATCTCATTTCTCTTTCAAAAAATTAACAAAACACTTTTGATCATTCGCATTGCACCTCTAGAAGACCTATTTCATGTCAAATTATTCTTTCAATTCATGGATATGAACCTCTTAATATGAAGCCATTTTGTTTATTCGCACCTAACAAGTTTCCTACATGATGTAAATCAACTAGATGAGGTAAATTAACTACATGTATCTTGTAAGATTTTTCCTAGTGTCCATCAACTTTCTATATTATCATTTTGCTTATTTACCTATACATGCTCATTAATATAAGTGATAAAACCAGTAGATAATAAAATGAGTAGTGCCTATGGAATTATTGTCATCAAATTTTGCACCATAGGATACTCTATTAAGCTCTTGAAATTTGATGCAATATTGAATCATCTCTCAAGTTGTGGGAACTTGAAGGAGAGATGAATCTCTATATTATAAGGGCTAGCTCCCTAGATTCTTCTTTGAATGTCTATCACCTAATCTAATGCTTGTTTATGAAAAGAGTTAGAAGCTTGCATAAAATGGAAACTACAATAAAGAGGTGATCCACCAAGACATATCCCACAAACTATCAGACTTTTACTAATAAATAATGCTTTCCAAGCCAATTATATGCATTGAAAGATCCTAACATAGTGTTTTAATGTGAAGGTAGCATACTTTAGACAATCAATAAGATAACAAATCTAGGGGAAGATTTCACACCATAGAGAAAATTGCATACTTGAATAAGAGCCTAGTACATTCAACACAAGTCACATGACCTATTAAAATAAGAACTCTTGCTTAAACATGGAGGATAAAGGGAGTAAGGATGATACTATCACTTAGCTCCACTATACATCACTCACACACTTAGAAAAAATGTTCATAACTCATAATTGGACTTGTATTAAATGTTCAAATACAAAGTGTAATGTCATATTAGCAGGGCTTCACCATACCAACTTTGGTCTCTTTTATAATGGCCAAAATGGCTCAATTTATAGATCTTGGGAGAAGAGAGAGAGAAGAAAAGTTTTAAAAGCACAAGGACAAGTGTCCAAAAGATAAAATTAGTTACAATTCATGTGGATGAAGATATGGGGTGATTCATGCAATGTAAAGAGCTACAAGTGTCATTTATAATCATCCAAAACCTGTAAAGTAGTCAAGAAACTCCTTTTGCACAAAAAGTTGCCCTACATGTTTAACATTCCAAAATTGCCTTATCATTGAAACTCACCAATTCTAATGATGTATTTGAGTGAGAGGGGTTACTAAGAATCCTTCACATGCATTAGATAGGTTCTTGATCATCCTTATCATTTTGGCCATGCACCATCATTCAAGACAGTCCCAAAATGAGCTCTCTCCATGCACCTTTCACACTAGCCACCTAAAAATTTCCTAATTATTTAGTTTTATCCATGCACAAGGGTTAATGACACTTGTACAAGGTGCCCATGTCATTACTTTCAATAAATTATCCTTAAAAGGCTTTCTAAATTGAAATTCACCACTTTTTCCTAAGTGTTCACTATCTACCCACTAGACTTGTTGCAATGAAAGAGATAGTAGGCACACTTAGGAGTTGATATCCCTAATATAATTAATATGAGGACATATAAAAAGTCATAATCTTTCCTCCAAAAGTCATTTGGTCCCTTGAAATTTCTTCATGCCTACACAACATAAAAAATGGTCAAAATAAGCCCTATTTTCCCCTATTTTGTACAGGTATGTACACCTAAGTTACATGTGGATAATCCCTAGAGTCATCTACATCATCCAAGTGGTTTCATAGCCTTTCCCCTAAATTTTTATGCTCAAATTTCCTCATCTTCCCAATCGGGTCTCTATGGAGGGTTTGCAAGGGTTTTGAGTGGTTTCTGGGCTCAACCTTTTTTCATAAAGGTTTGAGATTTGAATCCACTAAAAATTTCACTTTTATCTTCTTAATTACCCTCTCCATCATCCCCAAACAACTCCAAGTCCCATGAATAGGCTCATGAAAGATATGAGCATTCAAAGATCACCATTCGAGTCATTTTTACATAATTAATAGGGTTTGAATGCTTTCTAGGCCAAAAATGGCTTCTTAGAGACTTTATATGCAAAAAAAAAATTTAACACCTCTTTATATGTCCTATAAACATTCTCCCATCACTATAATAGCTCCCTTGAAGATAGAAATGAATTTGACTCTTGCTTTGGAACTATGTCTTGACCTTGCCAATGGATCTGCTTATACCTTGGACTCAAAATGGATCTCAAATGGATTACCCTGCCTAAAAATGGTTAAAAAATTAATTATAACATATATTAAGGTGACCAAAGTCATTTATATTCTTTCCTAAGGCCCGAATTAAAAATGACCCTTCATTTGAGATTAGGCATATTCCTTGCCTACTAGGTATGACTACAAAACTCCTTGTGTAGAGAATATTGATTAGTTAAAAACCTTATAGATTAATTTTTCACGTTTATTTTGGAGTGATACAACTATACAAACCTCCATTTTATCTTAATTGACCTCTGGTCCATGATTTGACCTATTTTCATGAAGTGGCAGGGTCTATGCAAAGGGAAAAGTGCCCCCTATCTGAGATAAAGCAGGGGGATTTCCCCTATTATTATTGATAATTTTATTATTTTTCATTCTCCTTAACCTAAAAGGGTACTCTTTACCAAAAATAAACCCTCAAATCTAATATTTATACCTCCATCTAACACCATTTACAAGGTAGACTTTCCTTAAGCAGGTTGTGTAGGGTAGGCAGGGTATAACTTGTTCTTTGCCTTTGATAAGGTTATATTTTGATTTTATATACTTTAATTATGTTCATGAAGTTCTTATATTCAATATATAAACATTATTCAATAAATTTCCAAATGTGATTCTTTCTAGAACCTTCAAATACCCTATTTGGTTAGACTAGGCTTCATACTAGTGATGGACTGAGACAAACTAAAACTCTCTACTTGTAGGTTAATTTTGACCATGTCCACCATTGTATGAGGTGATTTTATGTATTATATGATCTCCCTTGATAAATATTCATTTTTTTAGGCCAAATTCCACCCATACAGTCCTTTTTAGTACAAGGAAAACCCACTTTGACCTCACTGCCTATATACCCTGTTTGACCATGTTTGTGTGACTGTAGGCATGGAAATAGATCTTAAGTGATGTTTGAAAACATTACATAAACCTTATAATCCATTTATATCATCAATATCATCAACTATCTTAGCCTTAAGATCCATTTAAATCGTCAACTCCTCAACTGCCTGACTGAGATAACCTATTTAGGATCTATATAGGTGAAAGTTTGCTCTATGAAACCTGCTTATAGGTTTGGTAGGATCTCTTGAGGTGCTATGAAACCATCCTTGATCTATTCAAATCATTGTTCCATTAAAACTCCAAGCCTAAACCTATATTATGAACTATCTTCACTCAAAGTCAACTCTGTGGTAAAAGCTTTCAAAAGAAAAGGCACTTGTATGTGTATTTGGCTTGATGTTTAGACTAGCTTAATGATGCTTTAATTTTATTTGAATGATTTAGAATCACAAAAAACACATTATAACTCTTATTCATCTTGAAACTCAAGGTAAGGCCAAAATTTCATCCTTCCACATCGTTGTTTGGAAAACCCTATTGTAGACGACCTCTCCTAGGGCTATGTGGTGTCTCAAAACACCAAATTTCACTTTTTATCTGATATATTGGCTCAAGAACATCATTTGAGCCAATTTGAGTATCCCACCTTGATGTAATAGTCTAGGACCTAGTTTATGAAGTGTAAGATGAAATTTTGGTCAACTTTTTGTAATCTTTACTGCCTCATTTCAGTGGTTTTTTGCCTCTTTTCAAGGTGTTCAAACACTAACCTCTACTAATCCCTTTGACCCCATTATTTGCAAGGTGTTTCTCTATGCTAGATAAAATCCATCTAGATCATTAGGAGGTATCAAAACCTCATATAAACTTGTCATATATCTTTACCAAAAAGCTTAGGAGTCTCTGTTTTGTCCATTTTGGGACAAACAACCCTGTATCAGTCATTAAGCTATTGGGAGTGGTTTTCCACTTTGTTTGTCAATTTAAACTTGAAGTAAGCTTGTCATAGACCCTTTAGTAAACCAAGATCCCAAAGGAGGATTCATTCATCAGTCTCAAAATTCCAACATGACTTCTTTTGCTTCTCT
Organism: Torreya grandis; assembly: GCA_037957365.1. NCBI lineage: Eukaryota > Viridiplantae > Streptophyta > Pinopsida > Cupressales > Taxaceae > Torreya > Torreya grandis. The sequence continues at coordinate 1,618,906 of JARHVA010002253.1, read as the reverse complement.
ATTGACTGTCTATAAACAAGGGTTCTATGCATATAGGCAGTAGGAGAGAAAGGTAAACAATGGTGCATAGTTTAGGCCTTAGGGTCTCTTATTTGATTATAAAATTTAATTCCAATGTCTCCAAGAAGTTGAAAACCTTACCAAGGTTATTTTTAAGGCAAGATGACATCAGCATTCTCTTGTAAGTGAAGTTGTGTGACTGTGGTATATAAGCAAAACATGAGAGAGCAAAAAAATGCAAGGAAAGGCCTTCTAGGAATCATAAAACAATCTTAAACACTTACACACATAATAAACATCATGATCATCCATAAAAAAAAATCAAAACACTTTTTCCAACATGGATAAATCACTTGCAAGGTAACTGAGATGACTATAAGTGCAAACTAGGCATTTTGCAAGCATGTACAAGCCTAAAAGAGGTTTTCCCAAGTAATGGAGCCTTTGAAAACTAAATGAATCTTGGGAATGTATTTATTATCATGTAGAAACACCTGAAACACATAAAATCATCAATCTAAACTAATAAAATCTAAAATAGGCTCAAAAGGAGACCCCCTCATGATTGAGCATGCATAAAAAGTTGCCTAGAGTATTATCCATTGTTCATAAAGGAGAAGGAACCAAATTTCAAGTTATTATTATGAAAATTAAGTGCACTCAAATTTATATCTATCCCTAGAAGCAATCTTCCCAACTCCACCTGTACGGCCCATGCCAAGTGCTTGAAGTTGGCCCTTCTTTGCTTGCTAAGAGAAAATGGAGGAAAAGAAGTTGTAGATGGAATTTTTGCATTATCCTTGAAAAAAAGTGTGTAAAAGAGTTTGGGGAGGTGAAGAGTCACTCCATCCATGTTTTTAGCTAAATATGATTTCAAGGAATCCGTACAAGTGCCTAAAAGGGCCTAAAAACAAGGAGAAACTTCTATTTTCTGCACATAACTAACTTTTAGCTAACATCTAATTGCCCCTAACATGATTCTGACCTCTTCCACATTGAAACTCACCATGGTGACAAATTTTCTTGCATAAAATTTCTTACAAGTCAATTAATAAGCTACAAAAGTGGCCAATTGACCCTCTTTTCACATGAAACCTAGCACATGATAAATTCATGACTTGAAAACACTTTAGAACATGTCAAAGACCATATTGTTAAGCATAGGTATATATTTTACTTAATCAAATTCTTTTTGCTTTAACCATTTAATCATACATTTAAGATATGCAATAAAACTTAAAGCAATAACATGCACCACATAAGAGAGAAAGAGACACCAGATTTTACGTGGCAACCCAAAGTGAGAAAAACCACAGAGAACAATCTCAAGTATATAAATGAGCACCAACTCAAGTTACAAATTTTTCAAGCACCAACTTGTAGGAGCACCAACCCCTTTGCTGAGCACCAACACAACAATGATTTGTGAGCACCAACCCCTTTGTGTATAAAACACAAACTATCTCTCAATGTTGTTTTCTCAACAAATGATAGCACACTACTATATCTCTTCTCTTTTCTCTACTCTCCTCTACTCTTCTCAGCTAGATAAGATCATTCGCTTCCATATATCTAAATGGCTTCCCAAGCCTCATTTTAAAGTTTTCCAAATGACCTTTGGCATTCACCCTTATATGACCCTTTGAATTCTTTCTTTGTCTTTACCTAGTGACTATTTGAATTCCTCAAGGTGACCCTTCATGGAGAAATGCATCATTTTCCTCTTTTGTCTTTAGTGATGACTCTTCGGATTCCTTAAGGTGACCCTTCATGGAGAAATGCATCTTTTTCCTCTTTTGTCTTTAGTGATGACTCTTCGACTTCCTCATGGGCCCTCTTTTGTCTTTATGCAACCAAAAATATCTTCATTAATATTTAATTAATATCAACACACTTTTAGCCAAGATATAAACATTAAAAACACCTTTAGACATTAAATGATAATTTGACATCAATGACAATATTTCCAACACATATTATGACATATTGGACACAAAATGGACCTTTGACCAAGTTTGACTAGGGTTGACCAACTTTGACTTTGGTTGACTAGGCCATTTTAAGGGGAATGAGATTAGACAAGGACTAGGACAAGGCCAAGTAAGATGATGAACCAACATGACACCCTATAGAACACATGGAAACCTTATTTAAAAGTTCAAAATAGTAGGGGTTGACCCAATTTTATTAGAAGTCAAATTGAGTCAACATTTTAGCAACTCCTAGGGGTAATATGTTTGCCTATGTTAAGGACTAGTAACCTTATTCCATCCATTGGGCCAAAGGAGTCAAAATGCATTGGGAAAAATTAGGACCAGACCTTAAATTTACCACAAGATAGTTGACATTACCTCAAAACACACAAAGAAATAACAACACACACAAGACCAAAGCAAAACACAAAACAAAGACAAACTTGTGCTACTAAGCACTTAGGGAACACAAGACACAACTGAAAACAAACTAGTATGTAGATTCATCTTAATCATACTCCCTTCCTAGATCATAAGGGGGTATCTTAAATCTGCATCCTCACTAGATGAAAGAGGATGCCAAGCATGTTTCCTTTTGGGTGTGATGTTAGATGACTCGTGTTTTCTCTTTGTTCCTTGACTTGTCATGTCATTTGATGAAGTCATCTCAAATATGTATCTAAAGTAGATGGAGTCCTCTTGGTCTTGGAAACATGCCTCATATTTTTGTTCTCTTGTCTCCTCATAGCAAATTTGCATATCCATGCATGGGACAAATTGTTGCAGTTCATGTCTTCTTGAAGGATCTCATCCTCCTTCTCAATTGTCACACCTTCTTCAAACTCTCCAAGAAGCATTGTATCATGAAAATTTGGAAGCATCTCTTGCTCAAATTCTTCTTTGATGATGGTGGAGGTAGTTTCATAGGTGATTGTAGGATCAATCTTTAAATCACATTCAAGAGGCCCAAGCTCATCATAGATTGATCCATCATGATCTAGACTCTCTTGATCATGATACTCCTCAACACATACCTGCTCTCTAGCTTCTAGCTTATCATGGCTTGCGGTCAGCTCTATAATACTTGTAGGACCCTTTTTTTTTCAAATTCATTGCACATGTCTTCAAACATCTGCCATAAGCCATCATCTTTTGATTGGTATACATCATGGAAATGCACAATGAGAGAAAACACTTCTTCTTCTTTAAGATTCAAGAGAAATATTTCCAAGGCATCTTTTTCAATACAAAGAACATCATTTTCACAAGGAGTGAGCTCCTTCTCATCATTCAGCCAATATGAAACCTCTACTCCTTCCTCACAATACTCTCCACATAAGTTAACTTGTTCCACCTTGATGTCTTCCCTATTTTAGTTTCTCTCTTGGATGGACTCCCAAGAAGGGTAATTTTGGGAAATGGACAAAGAACTTGGGGCATCTTGAGACTGCCAAGATGAATTTGTTTCATGAGCTCTCAATATCTCCTCTAGATTGCTAATTAGGCTACAAACCTCAAGCACCTCAAAGGTAAGATTTGACCAATTAGCACTCTCTATGGGTATCCACTCCCTTTTGACTTGTTCCAAATCATCCCTTACAATCTCAATACAAACACTAGGGATGTCTTGACTACAATCATATCTAGTGTCAAAATCTATCACGTAGTCTTGGTAGCTAATAAGAATCCTTTTGAAACTTGTAATAGGATAACTTGGAGAGGAATCATATGGACTAGGTGGAGTATGAATCAGAGAGGATTGATTATCAACAACATAAAGATCATGATGAGTTTGTTCATCTTGAGTAGGAATAGGCAAAGCAAGACATACCTCTTCTACTTCATGATCTTCATTTGTAAGTGGGGGTGTGGGAGTATTTTATTCATGTACATAATAGGCTCCCAAATCAATATCCTCTATGGATGTATAGGGATCATGATAATATGATTCAGTACCGTGCTCATCAAGGAAAAGATCAAAAATACCTTCAAGAGGAGAGGATGCTTCACCACCCATGACACCTTCTTCTTCTTCACTAATCACACAATTCTGATTTGAAATTGTCTCCACATTTGGTTCAATATGAAACCTTGCCAAGGGATATGTTTTTATGGTCACCTTAGCTCCATATCTTGTCCTAAAATCTAGAAAAGACCAATCAGAAGAAAGGTATCCTCCTATTTTAGCCATGAAGTCCCTTGACAAGCAAATAACAAAGTGAGCTAGAAGGTCTACTACCATAATGTATTGCATAATGGGGAAACTTGGAAAATCATGTATAAAGACTTTAAATTCTTTAACTAATCCCACTATATTGATTGGAGTTCCATCAAGTTGCAACACACCTTTCCTATGTGGTTCGTACTTTAATCCCAACTTATCTGCAACCACCTTAGGCATAACAATGGTACTAACTCCACTATCCACAATGCAAATGTGAAACAATTTGTCTCCCATAATGAGGGTGAGGTAGAAATGTGGAGGCTTTTTAGATTTGGTGGAAGGTTCTAGGACATAATTTGGTGTATTGGTAAGGGCTACACTATTGTGTATTAGGCCTCGAGGGGTTAAAATAATGTTCAAAAGTTGCTCTTGTTGGAGTTATTTTTGACTAGGAATTTGCAAGAATTCCCAAAGAGATATGTTTGTCTTGGTATTATTCAAAGAATCAACAATGTTTAGAGGGGAAGTATTTACCTTTTCTTGTATTCTTGAAGGTGGTGAGGACGCTTAAACTTGATACATTGTAGGCTTGACAACCTTGCTCACACTCTGAATTTGATGAGGAGTGTGACTAATAGGAGGTGTTACATTAGGATTCACACCTTGTGGCCTTAGAGAGGCATTACTTCATGTGCTTATGAAACATCTCCCAAAGCTCTCTTTTTAGCTCTTGTGTTGGTTGCAACTAATGTACTTTGGTTCAACACATAGTTATCTTCCTTTTGAAATTTCATAAGAATGGTACCTTGGCTATTACCCTCTCCATGAGATGTGCTTCTTTTGATGTGAGGCAAGGAGGAGCTCCTTCTTGTGCCACTAAGGCTTGACAACCTTCTCCACCATCATACCCAAACTAACCTTGAGATTGTCCCTAATGAATCAAATGTTCCTCTCCTTAGACCATATTAGTATGGACTGGAATAAAAACCTTTGTGGATGGAGTGGAATTAGGATTATAGGCATTGGGTTGCCTATTGAAACTTTGTTAACCTTGTCATCTTCCTTGGCAATTCTATTGGGGTGGAGGTTTATAGCTTTGTGAAAGATAATATTGGGGAATGGGTGAAGCAATTGCATGTAATTGAGCTTGTTTGAGCTGAGCTTGTAATGACTGAATCATTTCATCTTTTTCTATAGCATTATCCACCTTCTTGGGAGTGGTTTTAAACTTGACATTAGTATTGGGAACTTATGATATACTTGGAGCTTGAACTGAATTATGAGACAATAAAGGCATGGAGACTCTTGGAGGTAATTTCCCAGCTTGTATCAAACTATTCCCAGCTTCAATGGCTATCTCATATGCCTTTGGTAAAGTAAACCCTCCCATTGATTGCAACATTATTTCCATATTAGTACCAATAGATTTAAGATAAGTGGAGGATACAAATCTTGGAGGAGGTCTCATAATAGGTGGCAATCTATACCATGTCTTTTGAAACCTTCCATTGAAATCTCCCATGGATTCATTAGGACCTCTCTTTATCACATTCAATTGGTGAATTAGTGAAGTATGGTTGCTTTTATTCTCAAACCTATTCACCCACAACTCCCTAAAGTCATCCCAATTAGTAATGTAACCACCTTCCAAAGTTCTATACCAATCAAGTGTCTTACCCTTTAGAGACATGGCAAGTAGTCTAATAACTATGTTAGCTTGGGTGATATTATGGAAGTTGCAAAAGTTTGAAATGTACCTAATGTGCTCTAATGGGGTAATAGGACCCTCTCCATTAAATCTAGAGATACTTTTGGTAGCATTAGGAGAAATAGGATCATATGTAGGAAGGTTAATTAGATTTTGGGTGTTGAAGGCTGGGAAAGGATGTTGCCTAGCCATCTCTTCTTCCTCTTCTTGATATCCTATCTCTTCAACTTCTTCTTCATCTTCAAAACATTCTTATTTAGGATCTCCAAATGTTGAGAATGGTTCAGGATGTTGTTCTTCAAAAGGAGCTTCAGATACAGGGACTTGATTGAAGGCTCTACTAGAAGAGGATCTAGTGAAGACCATGAAGTATAATGTGAAGGAATTGATCTATAACTAGAGATTTTGACCTTTTCGAGTCACCAAATGCTGGATTAGAAACACTTCTGTAACCTTGGGCTTGTCCATGAAATAATTAGGACCAACTGTCCCATTAGGCATGCTAGAATACTCAAATTGTGCACCCTAGGATACTCTATCAAGCTCCTGCAATTTGATGCAACATTGAATCATCTATTAAGTTGTGGGAACTTGAAGGAGAGATGAATCTCTAGATTATAAGGGTTATCTCCCTAGATTCTTCTTTGAATGTCTATCACCTATTCTAATGCTTGTTTATGAAAAGAGTTAGAAGCTTACACAAAATGGAAACTACACTAAAGAGGTGATCCACCAAGACATATCCACTAGAATATCAGACTATTACTAAGCAACAATGCTTTCCAAGACCAATTATATGCATTGAAAGATCCTAACATAGTGCTTCAATGTGAAGGTAGCATACTTTGGATAATCAACAAGATAACTGATCTAGGGGAATATTGAACACCATAGAGACAATTGCATACTTGAATAAGAGCCTAGTACATTCAACACACTTCACATGACCTATTAAAATCAGATTTCTTGATTAAACATGAAGGATAAAGGGAGTAAGGATGATATTATCACTTAGCTCCATTATGCATCACTCACACACTTAGACAAAATGTTCATAACTCAAAATTAGATTTGTATTCAATGTTCAAATAAAAAGTGTAATATCATATTAGTAAGTCTTCGCCATACCAACTATGTTCTCTTTTACAATGTCCAAAATGGCTCAATTTATAGAACTTGGGAGAAGAGAGAGAGAAGAGAAGTTCAAAAGGCACGAGGAGAAGTGTCCAAAAGATAAAATTAGTTAAAATTCATATGGATGAAGAGATGGGGTGAACCATGCAATTTTAGGATCTCAAAGTGTCATTTCCAATCATCTAAAACCTGTAAAGTAGTCAAGAAACTCCTTCTTTTGCATAGAAAATTGCCCTGCATGATTAGCCTTCCAAAATTGCCTTATCATTGCAATTGACCAAGTCTGATGATGGATTTAAGTGAGAGGGTTTACTAAGAATCCTGCACATGCATTAGATAGGTTCCTGATCATCCTTATCATTTTGGCCATGCACCATCATTCAAGATAGTCCCAAAATGAGCTCTCTCCATGCACCTTTCACACTTGACACCTAAAATTTTTCCAATTATTTAATTTTATCTATGAATAAGGGTGAATGACACTTTTCAAAGGTTTCCATATCATTATTTTCAGGAAACCACTTTCTCCTAAGTGTTCACTATCTGCCCACTAGACTGGCTACAATGAAAGAGAAGGTAGGCACACTTAGTATTTGAATTACCTAATATAATAACCATGATGACTTATAAAAACTCCTAATAATCCCTCTAAAAGTGATTTGGTCCCTTGAAAGTTCATCATGCTTGCACAACATCAAAAATGGTCAAAATAAGATCTATTTTACCCTAATCCATACAGGTTCGTACACCTAAGTCACATGTGGAGAATACTCATATATTCCTATACATCATCCAAGTGGTTTCATGGCCTTTCCCCTACATTCAGATGCTCAAATTGCCTCATCTTCCCAATCAAGTCTCTATGGTGGGTTTGTAATGGTTTTGAGTAGTTTTTGGTCTTAACCTTTGTTCATAAAGGTTTGACATTAGAATCCTCTCAAAATTTCACTTTCGCCTTCTTAAGGACCCTCACCATCATCCCTAAACAACTCTAGGTCCCATGAATAGGCTCATGAAAGATATGAGCATTCAAAGATGACCATTCAAGTCCTTTTTGCATAATTAGCAGGGTCTGAATGCTTTCTAAGATAAAAATGGCTTATTAGAGACTTTATATGCAAAAAAATGTTGTAATACCTTTTAATATGTCCTATAAACATTTTCTCATCACTATAATAGCTCCCTTGAAGATAGAAATGAAATTGACTCCTGCTTTGGAACCATGTCTAGACCTTGCGAATGGGTCTGCTTGTACCTTGGACTGAAAAAGGATCTCAAATGGATTCCCATACCTAAAAATGGTTAAAAACTTAATTTTCACTTCCATGAAGGTGACCGAAGTCATTTATATTATTTCATAAGGCCCAAATTGAAAATGACCCTTCATTTGAGATTAGGCATTTTCCTTGCCTACTAGGTATGACTGTAAACTTCCTTGTGCAGAGCATCCTAATTAGTCTCATACATTACAGGTTGATTTTTCATGTTTATTTGGGTGTTATACAACTATAAAAACCTAAATTTGATCTTACTTGACATATGGTCCATGATTTGACCTATTTTCATGAAGTGGCAGGGCTATGCAAAGGGAAAAGTGCCCCCTATCTGAGATTAAAAAAGGGGAAATTACCCTATTATTATTTAAAAAATTATTATTATGTCATTATAATTAACCCAAAATGGTACTTTATACCAAAAATCAACCCTCAACTCCAAGATTTGTACCTCCATCTAACACCATTTCCAAGGCAGACTTTCCTTAAGCAGGTTGTGTAGGGTAGGCAGGGTATAACTTGTTCTTTGCCTTTGAGAAGGTTCTCTTTTGATTTTGTCTCCTTTAATTATGTTCATTAAGTTATTGTTTTCAATCTATAAACCTTATTCAATCACGTTCCAAATGTGATTCTTGCTAGAACCTTCATATACCCTGTTTGGTTAGACTAGGCTTCATACTAGTGATGGACGACAAACTAAAACTCTCTCCCTGTAGGTTAATTTTGACCTTTTCCACCCTTGGATGAGGTTTTTTTTAGGCCCTATATGAGATATATATGTCACTCTTCATTTGTCTAGGCCAAATTCTGCTTGTATAGTCCTTTCTAGTACAAGGAAAACCCACTTTGACCTCAGTGCTTGTATACCCTATTTGATTGTGTTTGTGTGACTGTAGGCATGGAAATATATCTTAAGTGATGTTTCAAAAAATTCCATAAACCTTATAATCCATTTATATCATCAAGATAATCAACTATCTTAGCCTTAAGATCCATTTAAATCATCAACTCCTCAACTGTCTAATTGTGCCTGACTAAGACAACCTATTTAGGATATCTATAGGTGAAAGTTTGCTCTATGAAACCTGATTGTATGTGTGGTAGGATCTACTAAGGTGTTAGGAAACCATCCTTGAGGTTTTCAAATCATTCATCCATTGAAACTCCAAGCCTAAACCTAGATTATGAATTATCTTCAGTCATAGTCAACTGTGTGGCAAAAACTTTCAAAAGAAAAGGCACTTGTAGGTGTATTTGGCTTGATGTTTGGACAATCCTAATGATTCTTTGATTCTCTTTGAAGGATTTAAAATCACCAAAAACACCTTATAACTCTTATTCATCTTGAAACTCAAGGTAAGGCCAAAATTTCATCCTTCCACATCACTGTTTGGAAAACCCTATTGTAGATGGCCTCTCCCAAGCCTGTGTACAGACAGAGGGGGGTATGTGGTGTCTCAAAACACCAAATTTCACTTTTTATGTGACATATTGGCTCAATAACATCATTTGAGCCAATTTTAGTATCCCACCTTGATGACATAATTTAGGATTGAGTTTATGAAGTGTAAGATGAACTTTTGGTCAACTTCTTGTAGTGTTTACTGCCCTATTTTAGTGTTTTTTTTACCTCTTTTCAAGGTGTTCAAACTCTAACCTCTACTAATCCCCTTGACCCCTTTCTTTTCAAGGTGTTTCTCTATGCTAGAGACAATCCATTTAGATCATTAGGAGGTATCAAAATCTCATCTAACCCTGTCATATATCTTTCCCAAAAAGTTTAGGAGTCTCTATTTTGTCCATTTTGGGACAAACAACCTTGTATCAATCATTAAGCTATTGGGAGTGGTTTTCCACTTTGTTTGTCAATTTAAACTTGAAGTAAGCTTGTCATAGACCCTTTAGTACACCAATATCCCAAAAGAGGATTCAATCATCAGTCTCAAAGTTCCAACATGACTTCTTTTGCTCCTCTATTGATTGTCTGTAGGTAAGGGTTTTGTCCATATAGGTAGTAGGAGAGAAAGGTGAACAATGGTGCATAGTTTAGGCCTTAGGGTCTCTTCCTTAATTATCAAATGTAATTCCAATGTTTCCAAGAAATTGAAAACCTTACCAAGGTTATTTTCAAGGCAAGATGATGTTAGGATGCTCCTATAAGTGAAGTTTTGTGACTGTGGTATACAGGGAAAACATGAAAGAGCAATAAAATGCGAGGAAAGGCCTTCCAAGCACCATAAAACAATTTTCAACACTCACATACATAAAAAACATTAGGATCATCCTTAAAAAAACATCAAAACACTTTTTCCAATGTGAAAAAATCACTTGCAAGGCAACCGAGATGATTGTAAGTGCAAACTAGGCATTTTATAAGCATGTACACGCCTAAAAGAGGTTTTCCCAAGTATGTGAGCCTTTAAAAACTAAAATAAGTATGGTAATGTCTTGAAGAGAATTTAGAAACACCTGCAACACATAAACTCATCAATCCAAAATAATAAAATTTGAAACAGGCTCAAAAGGAGAACCCCTCATTGTTGAACATGCATAAAAAGTTATCTAGAGTGTTAGCCATTGTTCATAAAGGAGAAGTCACAAAATTTAAAGTTATTTTAATAAAAATAAATTGCACTCAAATTTATATCCACCCCAGAAGCACTCTTCCCAACTCCACCTGTACGGCCCATGCCAAGTGCTTGAGGTTGGCCCTTCTTTACTTGCCAAGAGAAAATGGAGGAAAATAAGTTGTAGATCAAAATTTAAATTCTCCTTGTAAACCAATCATGGAAAAGAGTGTGGGGCGGTGAAGAGTCACTCCATCCATGTTTTTAGCTGAAGATGATTTCAAAGAATCTATACAAGTTCCCAAAAGGGCCTAAAAACAAGGAGAAACTCCCATTTTCTACACATAACAGACTTTTGGCTGGCATCTAATTGCCCTTGACATGATCTTGACCATGTTCACATTGAAACTCACCTTGGTGATAAATTTTCTTGCATAAAAGTCCATACAAATCAATTAATAAGCTAGAAAAGTGGCTAAATGACCCTCTTTCCACATGAAACCTAGCACATGATAAATTCATCACTTGAAAACACTTTATAACATGTCAAAGAACATATTAGGGCATATTGGACATAAAATGGACATTTGACCAAGTTTGACTAGGATTGACCAACTTTGACTTTAGTTGACTAGGCCATTTCAAGGAGAATGAGCTTAGACAAGGACTAGGACAAGGCCAAGTAAGATGATGGACCAACATGACACCCTATAGAACACATATAAACCTTATTTAAAAGTTCAAAATAATAGGGGTTGACCCAATTTGACCAGAAGTTAAATTGAGTCAGCAAGAATCTTCAGTATAAAGGCAACCCAAACATTACAAGATATATAAAATGAGCAATGATCCAAAATAAAACATTTGTCCTTAATACATAACATCATAAGAAGAAATAGCCATGTAATTAGTAATGTACTCAACAAAATCAAATTTTACATTATTTATTCCAAATTTATTTCCTGCATACACACCATTAATAGTAGTCTATTCCCACTATGTATTTTGAATAACCTTAGTGGTGATAATTTGGCTAGGTGCATATATATATATATATATATATATATATATATATATATATATATATATATATATATATATATATAATATTATCAAGTATACATATATAATATTATTAACAAGCATTCCCTAACCTCTTTTCCAAATTTAAACTAAATTTTTAATAGGTTTAACTTTCCATTTCATCCTAATTATGAAAACCAATTTTATAAGTTGAGGGATACCATCACCATAGATTAGTTATAGTTTAACATAGTTAGTTGTTGGAGAGCTAGTGGATTTATAATTACAATAGTATGTACATTTATGTAAATAACTTCGTGATGGAACTAGATGAGTAACAATCAAATCATTATGCCTTACTAAAATATGTAAGATATAATAGTTGAAACATGTTATTAAGATGTAAGTTGTTGATGTATAAAAATGTAATCACATACCATCATTTGAGAAATTAGTATAATATGGAGACAATTATCCACCTAATCCAACATGAAAGGTGGTAGTCATATAGTTGTATCCATATAATAGGAAATGTTCCAAAAGACCAAGAAAATCATCTACTACCGTACAATTGAATAGAAAAAACATGAAGCAAATGTTAGATTATGAACTAACTAACCCAGTATAACCACTCAAAAATTCCAATAAAATTTGGGAACCAACAATAAATCTTCTTCCATAAATTTGACATTAATATAAATATTGGACTCCTTTAAAACTTTTCAACAACTTTATTGGAGTCCATAATACTTGAAAAATTATACAAATACCTCACAATCAACTTTATATTCCTTAGAGGTACATACAATCACCCTCATACATCAAAACTCCACACCAATTCAATTTAAAAACTATTATTATCTCAACATAATAAATAAACCATTAAATTAGAAACGTTTGCTTAATCATAGTTGTTGAGCTCCTCAAATGATCATAATGTTTTATCGTGTAAAGATACTTTGGCGGCAACTGCTCATAAATGTTTTTTCTCATCTACGTGAATGATTTAAGTTTAAAATGTGAGGTGGACGCGTTATCTAGATAATGTGCCGTTTGCAGGCTCATTATTAAGCATCATCTTTCCCGGCAGGCAGAAAAACGCTCTCTTCGAGATTTCGAATTCTTTAAAATGGTAACGCTTTCTTTGAGATCTCAACTGGTATAAAACAATGAATGCCACCCAAGTGAAAGCGAGGGAAAAACTGCTAATTGCCGTCTTCAGTCTATGGACTGAAGATGGCAGCTAATCCAAACCCTAACCCCTCCCTCTTCGTCATCATCAATTCCAATGCCGGACCTCCTTGGCAAGTCGAATGCCTGCAAATCGATCTTCTTACACGCCACAGAGCCCCAATCACATTCGTAAACTACGATGTGCAGGAAAACATCTTTCTTAACGGCCACGCCTGCATTTCCCACGGCTTTCTGTCTGGTGCTCATTGCCGGCAGTTATTCGACAGCAAATGGAAATGCGGCCGCAGACGCCATCCACGTCTTCAACACGGTGACCCGCCAATGGACAAATAACCAAACTATGCTCTTTAAAAGAGCCGACTTTGCGTGGGGTGTAATTGACAACTGCCTTTACATTACAGGCGGTTATGAACGACTCGGAGCCACCGACATTGTGAGAGAAACGGAAGTTTATGATTTTCAAACCAGGCAGTCGCGCCGCACAGAAGCCCAATTGCCTACAAGGTTTCCGGTGGATATTTTCTTCGTTCTCGAGAATATGTTGTATGTTCGAGTGAAACCAACCAAGCTCGGGCGCCATGCAAGTTTATAGATATGCTCCGAGAAGAAATTTATGGGAGATAAATAGATGGATGCGTGAAATTTTGAGACTGACTCCGTTTAGGACTCCTAACAGATTTGCTGTTACAAGGAATGACCTGCTTTACATGGTGGACTTATTCCGAGGGGAGCCACCGTTTGTAAGGTCCGTCTACCAGCTTGATAGGGGTCGGCTAACTGGATTTTGGGTTGGTCGGGACGGTACAGCTCCCGCTGGCTGTCAATGTCAGATTCGGAGGAAGGCGCTCTGAATAGAGTGATGCATGGGGATGATATTCCTGTGGACGGAGAAGTTGCTCTTGTCGATAATGTGATAACGGTTGTGTTTTTAGTGTGCCCTTCCGCGTGGTCTGCCGCCATTCTCAATGGCTAGAAACAGGTTGCCTTTGCCCTTGTCTACTTCACTCTGCATAATAAACATGGTTTATCTTGAATTATGGGTGGTGATTCAATCGAGGATCCAAAACAATCTATAGAGTATTATTCAAACATCTGCTACTTATTCTTATAAACTTGTAAATGTCAATTTTTTTATATGATCTATCTTGTCGTACCAACTTTCAAAGTGAACTCTCAAACTTAACTTTAAAAATTTAAAGTTTGAAGGTCAATAGAATTTTTAGTTTTAAAGTTAATTAGATTTTTTTATTATATTACAAATATTTTTTTAAATTAAAAAAATAGTAAAAATATGTGTTATAGGATTGTATTATGTACTAAGAATTATATAAAAGAGGTGTAATGTAAATGTCAATATAATGTAAGAAATCATATTAAATGTTTGAAAAAAATTTGATAAAATTTAACATATTAAATGTAATGTACATAAAATAATCAATAAAATATATTTGATACATCTTCATAGTGTTCAAATATTGAAAACTAATTTTTATTTTTAATTATATAATAAAGATAAAGAAATAATAACAAAAGAAATATAAATTAAAATAAAAAGAGATAGTTACAAAATATCTTTAAGAAATCCTGCTTGTTAGTTAAGTTTGAAAAAATAATAAAAATTAAAAACATGTTTAAAAATATGTTAATATTAAATATTTTTAAAAAATATAATAACACTACATAAAACTTACCTTGCATAGCAAGCTTGTTAGTTATATTGGCAACATTCATTGGGTTAGAAACCTGACAATAAGTAATAAAGATTAAATTTTAGTGAAAAGTGTTATTAAAAAAAATCATATTTTTATTTTAATTACAAATCTATTAAAACTATCAAGTATTAGTTTGGGTTAATAACATAGTTTTAATGAAAAGTGCTATTAAAAAAAATCATGTTTTTATTTTAATTTTAAATCTATTAAAACTATTAATTATTAGTTTGGGTTAATAACACATCAAGGAAATCTTTACATATACATTAAAATCCAACAAAAAAAATTAATGATGTTTAATGTAATAAAATAAATATTCGCATTTGCCATCTAAAGATCGATGAACTAATGTATCAATGCCATTACCTTTAGGTCTTATGGCATAGCCACGCCAATGTGTGCCACACATCACAAATAAATAAATGTTATTATGTTCATTCTCCAACATATTCAAATATAGAATACAAGATATATTTCTTCAACAACAAAAATAAAATAAGATTTACATCTCAAGTAATACTAAGAAATGACCATGAAAAAGAGACTTATGTTCATAAAAATATGATTTACACATGTTCTCAATGTAATAACAAACTTGCTCTCATAGATTACACCTTTATTTATTTTTAAAAACTATACAATATTGATATGTTTTTAATACTACCAATCAATTGAGTTAATAACGTAAAGTGAACTTCTCATATAATAATTTATTTATAAATTATTTATAAATAAAAATATTTTGTTTAATAATTATTTTTAAAATAGAATGTTTATTTTGAACTAATATCACTGATATAAAAATATTTCTTCCTATCTTAAACCTTCTTGTTTATTTATAGAAATAAACTAGACAGTATAAATGAGGATTGATCTTTTGTAATCATGTATTACAATCTACTAAGGATCCATAATATATTCATTGTATTTTACTCCTCATAACGGGGAAGCCAACATGTGAGCTTTGTTAATGTATTGGTATTCATTAGACATTGACATGTTTAAAACTTACATTATACTAATAATATAACATGGTATTAAGGCTTTCTTAAGATTTATTTTATTGTATGGATGAATTTTATCTTTACAAATTATTTCATTTTCAATTTCATGGGTTTTTTTATCAAACTTGTATTCAAAGGACTTTGTTGGATTCAACACTTTTAAAACTCTTTAAAGAGTTTTTAGTCATTTCATTGTATTTTTAAATTTTTAAGAAAGTTAATTTCAACTTTCATTTCATCAGAAACATAATTATTATGCTCAATTATTAAAGGTTGACAGTTTATTTTTCCATATAAAATTTATCTTGTAAGCATCATTATTTTTTATATTTTTTTTCTTTTTTTAAATCAATATTATTAAAAAAAAAGAAAAAAAAAAAAGAAAAAAATCATTTTTTTTTTTTTAAGTTTATTTTATAAGTTTTATAACATAATTGTAAGAATATACATAATATATTTTTTTTTGAATTGCATATTTGTAGTTTTTATTGACAAGAATAAACATGATTTTTTTCATGAAACTTACATATTTTTTATACTCTTTTAAGATGCCATCATTTTCTAATTCATTTGAGCTCATCACGTGGGTAACTTATTACACAAAATTCTCAAGCTTTGAATTATTTTTTTATTTTATTTTCTACTTTTTGAACCCTAATCATTGTCTCATTTTTATTTTTAGCTTTCAAAAAATTAGATTTATTTTTCAAAATTTATTTTATTTTTTTGGGAGGGGTACAATCCAAAAACATAAAGAAACTCACCATCTTATGGCCTTTATGACAATCTATTACACATGCAACACCTCACAAAAACATGTCTACAAAGATACCCGATCATCCATATCTTAGGTTATATCTATTTTGCAACCTTTTTTAATGATAATTTATCACCAATGTGATAAATTATATCTCTATTCTCAAAAAAATCACAAGTTATTTCCTAGGCGATACTTTGTTTTTTATAATTTTTAACATTTGAAATAGGCATGAGTTTACCATACAAAATTTGTTTTGAGTGTCATTTTTTTAAGATATATATTATTAGTGCCTGTGAAGACAAGGATCATTGGTTTCACTTTTCAATTAGTCATTTTTATTTTAATTAATCATTTTTCTTAAATACATATAATTTTGATTTAAAAAAATTAAATTTTTTATATAAAAATTTAAAATATTTCCAAGAGTGTTATTTGAGAATATTCCTTGATTTTAATATAATAGTACATGTTATTAATAATAAGGTACTTTCATGACATTTTTTAAAAAGTAGAAATATTTGTTTATGGGCAACAGTTGAGGATTTAGTTTACACAGATTGATGGAGAAGATTCAAGCAATGACAAAAGTAATTGTTAGTTACAAAATGCAAGGTTGTCTCTCCAATATGTGAAGATTTGCATGAATTTCTCTGATTGTTAAATATTTGTATAAAACCCTTATGGCCAGGCAGGGGTGATCGCCATCAGAGTCCATATCACGGTGAGGTCGCATTAGCAAGGAGATAGTATAATAATATATGTGAAGGTTAGAGAAGATGCCATGGTCACATGAAGCTGATAAAGAGCTTGCATTGCATTGTACTATGTTTTTAATTAATGCTATAAATTATAATGGTAGTGAGATCCACAAACATTTATGTCAAGGAAAAGTGCACCACACAATGTAATTAATGAGATGGAGGTATAAAACCCTTCTATCCAAGCGGGAGTTATCGTCATTAGAGTCCAAATCATGGTGAGGTCATGTGAGCAAGGAGATAATGTAATAGCATATGTGAAAGTTAGAGAAGCTAGCACGATTATATGAAGTCGAAAAAAAGCTTGCATTGTGTTGTATTGTGTTTTTAATGAATGCTAAGTCTGTTATAATGGTAATGAGATCCACAAAGATTTATGTCAAGGAAAAGTGTTCCACACCTTTAATTAATGAGATGGAGATATGTTCCTTTATTGCATTACAATTTGAAGGGGCATTGAGTGCCACTTATTATGAAGTTAAACAACTTGGTCGCTAAATTTGCCTTTCCTTCCTATTTCGAAGGAAATAAAATTATCCCATTCCCAGCATACAATCACCTACTACTTTAGGTCTTCCATGTGTAGAGTAAAGTAGCATAACTTGAGCATCACACCATAATTATTCTACACGTCATCTCGTCACCGATTTACACTGTATGTACATAACTAAATTTTAAAAGAAGATATAGTCCTTTCGTTTATGAAAGTAAAAAGCTTATTATTATGATTTATATATTTTATGATATAAATCATTGCCACATATACTAAAGATGAACATTATCAATGCAAGAAAAGTTTTTTTCATATTTTTTAAATTTTATTATTATTTTTATATTATTTATTTTTATATATTAATTAGTTTTTACTATTTTAGATAATATTTATCTTATCATTATATCATATTTAATATCAATTAAATTAAATCATTTTTTATAAATAAAAAATAATTTTAATTTGTGAGTTTATTTTGTACAAATTATTTTGAGACATCAAATAAATATTATAACAGAAATAATTAATAAAAACACTTTTTGTACATTACATTTAAAATTTAATTTTATATACAACATAAGATATTTTTAATACATAATATATTAGCCAAGCTATAACAGATTAAGCCTATTTAGATATTGATTAGTAAATCATGACTTTCTCTCAAGTTTATGGTTTATCTTTATATTCGATAAATTATTATTTATAAATATTTATTTTTTGACAAGTTGACAAACTATAAATTCCAGAGAATGCTTTGACTAGACACCATCTATTATGATATGAAGGCATAGTAGCATTGATCATTTCATAAATTATCTATATACTCATAATTTGATCCTAAAAACAACTAACCCAGTGAGCTCCTTTGGCTAAACAAACACAACTACGGTGCATCCATGTTGTCAAAATCATCCATTATAATATAATCAAGTTCAAATTAGTAAATATCACCAATTTTAAAGAGAATATTATGTACCTATTCAAACATATTCAATATAATTATTTGTAGATCGATGCATGATACACCTACTAATACCAAATCTATTTGTATGATGCAGTTCTCTCATATAAATAAAGACAACGACAATTGGTGAAGGCCTAATGCAAGTAAATTAGAAACCAATAGACATGGGCAATATAAGCAAAACCATTCAATCATAGCATGGATGATTTGCAGAGTGATGTAAAAAAAAAATTGGTCACCTGGTAAATGGAAGAAAAAACATTTTTATTACTCAATAATTAAAGATAGAAAGTACAATTTAATCTATTGATTCTAATGCCTATTTAGTTCATTAAATCATGCAAGTAAGTGTATGATATGACTAATATAAATTCCATCTTAGTTATCATGAAATTATGTAAATAAATAGCCCAAATATGTAGTTAAAGCTTCTTTTAATGACAAAAGCTTCTCCATATATGAATAAATCAGCATTGATTCCCTTTGCTTTATCTACTATTTGCTTTGTCCATTGTCTCATTACAATACTAGCCCTTCAAACAATATCATAAATTCACAATAATACTATTACTAAAGGTAGGGACTAGCCACTATGTGCCCCTTATTTTACAAGCTACTTAGTGGTGGATTCTAATTTAGCGCATGAACTAGCTCCCAAGTGATATCTGGGAAGGTATATTTAGCAAGAATGATTCACCAACTCTTGCTCAAGGCATACCACTTGCAAAGACCATACTTATTTATATTGACTCGTAATTAAGTGTCATTTTTTTCAATCATATATTTTTTAAATAGTATTGCAAGTTTGGTATATTATTTCCTATTTGAGAAGGTATCACCTTGGATACATTTGGTTAAAGTAAGTAGTGTGTTGTTGCAACAATGATAACTTATAGAAACCATAACTTTCATAATGATTTGTTTTCAAAGTGCATATATTTTTTATAGAATTAGTTTTGAAATTGAAGGAGATGTTTATTATGATACCCTTGATTGAATCAGTTCATTTGCACTCACTTAGCTTGTGTTGGAAAATCTCAAAAAAATAAAAATAAAAATTTCAAAGTAGGCACGAAATAATTTTTTTTTATAAATTTTTCATAAAAAAATATAATGGTGCAGTCATCTTCTTAGTTTTTTTTTAATAAAAAGGGTAAAAATATATTAATAAAAGAACAAGAGCATTACAAGAAGAACGGGGGACCGAAATCCCTAAAGGAAAATAACAAGTGCAAAAAAACTAGGGACGAACCCACCAATATGTTGATATGAGCCTTCCTATCTTCCTCCAAAATACATTCCAGATTAAAGCAAAGCTCCAGGGAGAGAGACTCCCAATCCTCAGAATTACCACCATCTAAATGCTCGAATGCCTATTTTGCCAAACAATCCGCTGCTCTATTCCATTCACGAGGAATATGAACAAACCTAATTGTATCCATGAGTGAGCTAATCCTCAAAATATGTTGCACAATCCCACCCAATTGCCAATTGACATCCAGCACTTTCCTCTTAACAAGCAGGTTGATCATGACTTGAGAATCTGATTCGCAAATGATCCTATGCCAACCCAACACCTGAGCCTTCTCAAGAGCATAGAGAATAGCCTGGCGTTCCATCATGTTGTTGGTTTGCATCCCCTCATGGACCGCAAAGAGAAAAATCACCATACCTTCAGAGTCTCTGCCTATCCTACCAGTACTCGCAAGGTCGAGATTGCCCCTGGAAGAGCCATTCGTATTGATCTTGAGAAACCCATTGGGAGGGTACTACCACTGACCATCCCTATGAATCTTCTCTTTGCCCTGTTGACCTCTCTTGACACAAGCCGAATTACTTGCAAATCACTGGAATCCTAGGCGCGCCACCACCTTAGCATCCTGTTTGGATAAAGGGAGACAAACCTCACTCTTGGCCTGCACAGTCTCCTGAATCATCCCTATGACTTTCTGCCATACTTATTGCACCATAATCCTCTCATTATGGAATATCTACCTATTTCTCTCTAACCAGAGCTGCCACAGCAAAAAGATGGCCCCCCTTAACCAAACATTTTGCAGAAAAGCCATCCTTGAGGGGGGTTCTCCCATGCCACTCCAAAAATCGACCAAGGATGAAACATGGAAACAGGGGCGCTGCCATACGTCCCACCAATAATGCCAGAGTTGCAAAGTAAAGGAGCAACAAAAAAATAGGTGAGCATAATCCTCCTCAGCCGCTCCGCACATAGCACAAATGGATGAGCCTTGGAAGCCTCTTTTCCGAAGATTGTCCCAGGTCAAGCACCTGTTCCAAGCCAACAACCAAACAAAGCAGTTACATTTTGGCCATGATAATTTATTCCAGACCTGTCTCCACCATTGCACTTCTTCCCTACCCAATCTCTGAGATAATAAAGCCTGATATCTAGAAGCAACTGTGTAATTTCCTTTAGGATTGGGAGGCCAAGCAAGCTCATCTTCCTCTTGGAGGGAGCTACATCAGCATTTGGAAAGGAGGTTTAGTAGCTCATCATGCTCCTCCTGCATTCCAACAACTGGCCAAACCTCAGGCACTTTCCATTTTGCCACCTCCAACTGTCTGCAAGAAATGTATGATTTAAAGTCACTCACCCGAGACCAACCAGCATCAAGGAATCTCTAGCAAAGGTTTGACAGATTAGGGAACTGAGAAATAATGGGAGGGTTACTGTCCCAAGAATTAATCCAAAAGAGAGCCTTGGATCCCCACTTACAAATCCAGAATAAGCCTTCCTTAATAAGAGCAGCCCCTTTTTTGAGAGTCCTCCATATCGTTGAGCCTTTCCCAATGAGTGGATAACGAGGAATATCACTCTGAGTGGCCCTCGAATAGTACTTCTGAGAGAGAATTCTGGCCCAAGCCTTGTCTTGTTCATTTCACCAACGCTAATAAAGCTTAGCCGCCAAAGCAACTCCATTTAAGTCCGTCTGCCTTAGGCCAAGCCCCCCATGTTGTTTGGGGCTACAAACCATCTCCCATCTAACTAAGCTCCATTTTGAGGTCATCAAAGTACCAGCCCATAAAAATTGCCTAGTAATCGAGTCAAATTCCTTAACAATTCCCACTGGGGCAACCTGAAGCATACATCTGTAAATGGGCAAAGCCTGCACCATAGATTGAATTAATTGAACACGGCCTGAAAAATAAAGCCACCTATGAGTCCAATGATTCACCTTCACTCAAAATTTATCCAAAATATTCTGCCAAGATTCTTTGCATATACGGCCAACTGTAATAGGAATACCCATATAAATCAAGGGGAGAGTCCCAATCTGGAAATGCATAGTCTGAGTAATTCATCATTGTATGGGAGCCGATGTATTAAAGAAGAAGATGGATGACTTATCTTCATTGACCTTTTGCCCTGAGGCCGTTAGATAAACATCCAACACCCTGTGCAAATTGGTGGCTTCACTCATTGTGGCCATGCCCATCAGAATAGTGTCATCAACAAATTGCAAGTGAGACTGCACCAACAATTAATTCCCCCATCACTAGCCTTGAATATGCCCATCCTCTCTGTTCCTTCTGATCATCCTCCCCAAGCCTTCAACAAGAAGAAGAAAGAGATACAGAGACAAGGGATCTCCTTGTCCCAGCCCCCTAGAGGTACCAAATTACTCCGTATGTTCCCCATTGATAAGCACCGAAAAGGAAACTGAGGAAATGCAGCTCATGACCCATTGGGTCCATTCATCCGCAAAACCAAAAGCTTTGAGAACCTTCCACAAGAATGACCATCTAACCCTATCAAAAGCCTTGGCCATATCCAACTTAATAAACATTGCCTTATCCTTGGAGCTAGCCATGGAGTGATTGGACTCAACCGCTATGACAATACCATCAAGAATTTGCCTGTCTTCCACAAAACCACTTTGTTCTTCAGAAATCACATCGCTGAGCCCAATTTTTAACCTTTCTACAATGATTTTAGATATGATTTTATAAACAACATTACAAAGAGATATAGGGCAAAACTGACTTAGCCTATTAGCTCCTTCGCATTTCGATATGAGGGCGAGATAAGTCGCATTTGAAGCCTTAAGCATTTTCTTATTCCGCTAAGATTCTTTAACAACAGCTAAAAGATCCAATTTGATAATATCCCATAATTCTTGATAGAATTCAGCCAGGAAGCTGTTAGGACCAGTCGCTTTCCCCTTTTTCATCTGGGAAATAGTCGCTTCAAGCTGCCCAAGTGTGATATCCTTCATTAAATTCTCATTCATTTCACACATCACAAGGGGCAGAATGTAGTAGAGAACCTGTGCTTCTTTCGGTAATTCCTCATTCGCATCTTCCCTAAAAAGAGTAGAGAAATACTGCACCACCTCCTCTGACATTGCAGGAAAGGAATTAAGCCGCTCACCTCTTTCATTGACCAGGACCAAGATAGAGTTGCCATGCCTCCTGGCTTTGGATGATTGAAAGAAAAAAGAAGTATTTCTGTCACCTTCTTGGAGCCATTCTATCTGAGTTGTTTGCTTCTAAAACACTTCCTCTCATATCTCACATTCCTCCAGGTCTTTCACAACCTGAGCTTCATCTTGAAGTAAGATTTTAGTCAATCCTTCCTCCCTAATTGTTCTCGTGATACCATCAAGCTTAGCCTACACATCAGCCTTAGCATGAAAAATATTCCCAAAGCTTTGATGATTCCACTGTTTAAGCTTATACTTCACAAACTGTAGTGATTTAGCAAAAAAATACATCGTCGTACCATGGGCAGGCTCGCCCCACCTCTACCAGTTGGCCCCACATTCAAACAATGACTGATCTCGCAGCCGCATGAGTTAGAATCTGAAGGAAGGAGAGTGAAGCTGGTACTTTGAAACACTATTCAACTTAATAGGCCAATGATCCGATCCTCTCTAGTCTAAAATTTCAGACCCTGTAGACCACATACCCCTGACCCAGTAGCCAAAAACCAAAAAATGATCCAGTCTCTCAGCAATGCAATGTTGGCCAGTCCTCTGATTGTTCCAAGTAAACTATTCGTTGTTGGGCCAAATGTCGACTAAATTCAAAACTTTAATGTAATTTCGCATAAGCAAAGCAGAAGGGTCAAACTTTGTCATACCACCACATTTTTTAGTCAAATCCAAAATAGCATTAAAATATCCAGCCATAATCCAAGGTTGGAGGGGAGCCAAGCTGTGGACAAAACTAATGTGGCCCCATAGGGATTGTTTACCCTGCCAGTCAGTAGGGGCATAGACATTCGATAGAAGAATGACTTCCCCTGTCTCAAAGTTGTAAGCCATCATATTCAAGGAAAACTTAGAGGACAACCATCATATGAGGCCGATCTTAGGGGTTCCAAAGGCAAGCTAATCCTCCTGAAGATTCGGTAGCCCCAATGCATTGATAGTCCCCTTGTCTCCACAACTTAGGCACTAATCTGGACATAGCATCTACTGAAAGCTTAGTCTCCTGCAAAAAATGGACATCAGGGCTTTGACTTCTAATCAAGTTGTGAACATCATTTTGTCTAGGGCTGTTATTCAAACCCCTTACATTCCAGGATAGTACAATCATTTCAAAGGATTTAGAAAGTGAGCATCCAGAGTCTTCACTGACCTCGACTCCACCAAAGTCTCTCCCATTAGTTTCATATTTTTCAGGTTTTTTTTCCTGCCAATCTTAATCGATTTCTCCCCCCACCCTTCTTAAGGACTTTTTGCAAAAGTCCCAAGTGAGGAGAAGATTTACTACTCCTTGCTGCTCCTAATTCTCTGGATTTCCCTGTTAAAGATAAATTCCCATCTTCTTTAGAGAGAACAGCTGAGGAAGTCAAAACATCTGATATCAACATCTGTTGGTCCATATCCATGTGCCCATCCCCAACATCCTGTGATTCAGTTAAATCAACTGAAACATTGTTCTCCTGGGCTGGGCCCTCAATCCGTTGATCCAAAATCATCAACTCTGGGTTCACCTCTTGTTGGTTAAGGTCATCTAAAATTTCAAATCTATTAAGCGAGTCATCTGCCTGTCTTTCCTTCAAAGACCATTTGTGACCCCTGCTTCTATATCGCCCTTTAATCGAGATTAAACCATCAATTTTTGGCGCCTCACTCGGAATCGGGCCCTTCCTTTTGTCAGTTCCAGGCAGATTACGAGTAGGTTGAGCAGGCTGAGATTCAAAGGTTTTAAATTTGGGACACCATCGTTGCAAGTGACCATAAGCATGGCAAAGATGACAGCAAAAGGGAAGAGTTTCATAATCCAATTGTTGTACCCAAGAAAAGGGTCTCGCACTCATTTCAATAGCATCAGGTATTGGCTTACTAAGATCAATTTCAACACAAATGCGGGCATAAGTCATTACCTTTTTCCCAAGGATTGACATTGATGAACCGACTGGCCTTCCCAAGAGGGATGCAAGCAATTACAGGGTATCTTCATGATAGCATTCCATCGAAAAGTGAGGCAGCCGCACCCACACCAAAACATGGTTTGGCAATTCCTCTGAAGGTATAAAACCAACATGCCATGGCTTGATAAATAGCCCCACCTGATTGTGAAAGTATGGACCTCCAACAAAGACTCTGCTACAGTCAGTCAAGCAAGTAAAAGTGACCATAAAATAACTGTTGGCTAACATTGTGATATCCATTTCTCCTTCTGGAGCCCATGTCCTCTGAGCCCATGCTTCCAAGAACTGGAACGAAGTCTTGAGCCCCAAAAACTTGCAATACAGAGAGTGATTTGTATAATATTCAATATCCTTAGCAATCATGTCCATAGGTATGACCAATTTGGGCCTCTCCTTGCATCTTTCCAGGCATCCATTGACCTTGGGAAGTCTCATGCCAGTTGGCTCTTCAGCATCACATGGACCTGGAAACAGTGGGGGGAAAACCATTCCAGCACTCCTCAGGCTCTGGGCCGACTGCTGCACTCCCTGGGCCAACTGCTGCACTCCCTGGGCCGACTGCTACACTCCCAATGCCGCCCTGTAGCTACGACCTGCGCTCTCCCCCTTCGCGCCCTCCTTCCCCCGTGCGCCTTCCTTCTCTCTTTCTGCCATTTTCATCACAGTCCAAGATAACATCAGTCATCTTCTTAGTTTTATTCAACTAAATCAATTCACTTTTTTTTATTTAGATTTAATATTTATTTGGCCATACAGTCATGTTTTATAATGCTTCACATGTACTTGAACATGTCATTTTTTTATAATAACTTGGTAAGAACTTATATATACCTTGTAGATGAATTCCACTCATGTAGATCACATAAGATACATTATGAACAGTGGTTAATTGAATATGTTATGTTCATGTAAACACCTAATTGTGGTAAAGGGCTTATTTTCAAAATTTGTTTT
This sequence comes from Torreya grandis, assembly GCA_037957365.1. NCBI lineage: Eukaryota > Viridiplantae > Streptophyta > Pinopsida > Cupressales > Taxaceae > Torreya > Torreya grandis. The sequence continues at coordinate 1,592,821 of JARHVA010002253.1, read as the reverse complement.
TGTGTTTTTTTATATATGGTCCATCACTTTGAATTAGATTCTTATTTTTCATTTTTTGTTTGTTTTCATCCTTCTCTTTCTACTTTGTGTAATCTTGTGCCCTTCTATTTCTAATGTTTTCTTATTTATTTTTATTTGTTTTGTGCCTATAGGTTTTATGTGTTTTTTAGGATATTCATCTTGTCCCCTTTCATTTTTTGGGTTTGATTTGGTATCCCACTAATTATGTTTTTTACAAAATTGACAGCCTATTAATTTTGTCGCCTACTTTTTTATGGGTCCTTCTTCACTTATTTTGAAGTTCATATCTTTATGTGTCAGTTATTTGTCTTTTATTTCTTGTATACCAATATATTCCTAATTAAAATTTGAGAAGTCTATATATATAAATTATCTTAGAGTTATTTTAATAAAAATTATCAAAATACATCAAGCATTTAAGTAAATTCAATTCTAAACACACTCAATATTCCTATATTTTTTCTCTTAAGGACTTGAAACAAGGTTTTAGCCAAATTTTGCATCAAACTAAAGATGTGAAAATGTTGATGTAGTTTCACTTCACTTAGGGAGAGGAGATGAAGCCCCTACTCACAATTCCATTTGCATGCAAAAGAGAACTACGTTAACTTTTATTCTAATCATGTGAGATATGTAAATACAACTCCTTGATGAGGTTACCTAAGTAAGCTAACCTTAAATTTGTTTCTAATCCTATTGTATATATTTATAATAAATTATTTCAAATATAAATAATGAGATAAATCTAAAATTTTGACCATTAATTTAGTGAAGCAAACATACAAACCTATTATTCATTTGCCAATGTGTCTACCCAAAATTTTAAATTGTCTAAATATAGTCAAGGTGTATATTTGGTGGCAGGGCACACATTTGATAGATACACATATACACATTCAATGATTTATTGATTATTTATGGTAAATATTTAGGGACCTACCAATTATGTCCTAAAGCAATTTGACGGTCAAATTTTTAGGGTAATAAACTAATCACTTCAAAACCCAAATTTAATTCAAAAAGTCATAACAATGTTTAGGCATGTATTTTTTCATCACTCTTCACTTCTCTTTCAATTCCATTACTTATTTAATTATTTTTTGTTATTTTCATTTCCTATTTTCAGGTTTGAGTTAGATCTGAGTGTTGTATTTTATTTTTAGTTCATATATCTATCGTGTGCCATAGTTTTATTTTATTGTGCATAATGTAGTTTTACATTATATGCCTTTTAGTTAAATTTTTTTATTGAACCCCTACACTCTTCAAAGTATTACACATTCTAAGTTCTCCCTAAGGTTTGATTTCTAATTTTCATATCTATATTGTGTTTTGCTTTTCTCATTGGATCTAACCCTAGCTTAGTGTTTTCATTTGCATTTCATATTTACTCCTCCCATTTACATCCACATTTTATATTTGTAAATCTAATCCTATTTATCATTCAATTTATGATGTCATGTCCTCCTTCCCTAGTGTTAGTTGTCTTATTTATTTAGATTTTTATTTTTAGTGTTTTCCTAGTTAAGGCTTTTCATTGGTTGTTCCATAATTTATGCTCCTTTCTATCTTAAGTCATGCCTTATTATCATTATTTTCATTTTTTGGATGTAAATTAAAAATTTATAACTGATGAAAATATTAGTGTTAAATTTGATAGGATTAATTAGTATATGCTTGAACAATTCGGACAAAACATTATACAATATCCTTTTTCTTTTCCTAAAATCATGTAAATGTTAAATAAAGTAAGTATGATACGTTTTTCTCTTCATATGGATAGTGATGCACATGCACTTTTTAATAATTATTCATTTTCTACTCCTATCTCCTCTAGTGTGCCCATGTTTGAAATGTGTAACCAATTGGATCTCTTGAATTAACATCTTAAGTTTTTATTGTCCCTACCCATGAGATATTAACTTTGATGCATTCCATAAGTGAATTAAAAATATAAGTATGTGATTAATACCTTTATTTAGAGTTGAATAATGTTATGTTTTATTCCAATGTTGTACCTTCAAATATTATTCATATAAATATATTTGACATGCCTCTTCTATGTGCCCTACTTAAACTAAAAATTTAATTATTTGATGGCCATGGAGATCCTTATGTGCACCTCCAAACCATTTTTTTATTCTATCAAATTTTTTGAAAATAATTGTTTAATATTACTTAAATTTTTTCTTAGAAGGTTGATTGGCAATTCCATAGCATGGTTCCATGATTTACCTAATGAGTATTTACATCCTTTCAGTTATTGCAAGAATATTTCTTATATTAGTTTATCACTATAAATAGACCTCATGCCACATTTAATAGTATTCCATTCCTTCCAAAAATCCCCAAAAAAATATTTATGATTACATTCTTAGATTTAGATGTTGCATACATTCCTTAGTCTCCCAACCATCCAATCTTAAAATGCAATATATCTTTATCGATATCCTTTTGCCACATCTCAAAAGAAAATATACTTCAAAAGTATTATCAATCATTCAAATATATTTTTCCTATGGCTATGACACTTGTAGAAGAAACATCAACCTAATCTAAGGTTCATACTCTTATCTATTACACCATTATCCATGCACCTAACATGAATATATCTGGAATTTTGGATAAGAAATGAAAGACACCTCCAACAATTCATATACATACCTCAAGTGGACATGAAAATGTCTAATATTTTTTAAATATTAAGATACCATATTGAAAAGGTTACTAGACATGAACATGATTGTATTACCAACCATTTGAGAACCTAATCTTAAACATGTGTCAAAATTTTATAGTGACAATGGATTTTGTAAATACCATAAATTTAGAGAACATACAATGAAAAAATGTGTTAGTTTACACTATAAAATTTAATACCTTTTTTATTTTGGTCTAATTCAACTTGACATATTTTCATGCCAATAATTTCATATGAAAAAATCCATCCAAATAAAGGTTAATTTAATTTTTTAGGCATGTATATCATACACACAATGTGACATGTGATGTTCAAAGATTCCACCAAAGCATGCGACATGGAGCATCAAATGTGGTTACTAATGTATAAGTAATTGCATGGTCATCTTGCTGCCCATGTTGACTTTTCCTATGCTAATTGACCCATTATGACCCACATGGCCTAGATGGCCTCTATGAGTGTTATGCCCCCCATGACATCCATGTTATTAGTTTGGGATAATATTTAATATATGAATGCTCCCAAATGGTCCAAGGTTGAATGCCCAGCTCTTGTAGTCAAGGGGGTCTAAATTGAAGCCCGAGTTTGTTTCAGCTAATTAAAAGGGTCAGATTTATGACTTAAATCACAACTAGAATTTTGATTCCAAGTTGAGTTAATTTTTCAATGGTAATTCAAAATAAAGTCAACATCATCTTTTTTAACCATAATAAGGACCTAAAATATCCTAGGCTAGATCATAAATGATGAAGCACTTGATATCCACCATTAGATCTGGCCTACCCTACTCTCAAATCACACCAAATCATTAGGACCTAAATATCCTTATGGATATATATAAATGCTCCCTCTTTCAACCAAGAGAGATAGAAAACTCAAGGAAAATAAAAAGTAGGTTTAGGAGGGAAGTGCTAACTTCTAGTCCTTCCCATTTGTACCTCTAAACCCTAGTTGACCACCCTTAGTTGGGCCATGTGTAGAAACACACATTCTATGAAGGTTTTCAAATAATATCAATAGTGGGAAATAGTCCTGGGTGCATTTTGAGCATAAGGGCACTCATGACATCTCTCAATGATATTCCAAGCTCCCACATAGATTAAAAAAGGCATTTATGTGTAAGCTTACCTATTGGCCATTTATGGCCACCCCCAAGTCTTCGAATCCACATTTTGAGTTAACATGATATGATTGAAAAAAAAAATTGGGAGTAGGGGGTCCCCATAGGACCTCCCTCTATCATACTATTCCATATAGTAAAAAATCATTCTCGGGTCTCAGGGCCTTTGATAACCATTAATGGTCACTCGGAGCTCAAATTATGGCAAGTTAAAAGTAGTTTTAGCTTTAATTAATATATTTTTAATTTAGTATGAAGGCGGTCTAAAATTATGGGATGACCCCTTAAGGGGTACCCACCCTAAGGCTTCTAAGAGCCCAAATTTTTTTTTGTAACCCCAAAAAGAGCTTCTTTTGAGAAAGAAGGCATATCTAGTTTGTTTTTGCATTTCACATTTTGTAGCCTCTTCCATATAGAAGAGTATGAAAATTTAAATGGGGGATTTTCACATCACTCCAACCATGGGTATCCTAAGATTCTCAAAAAACTTGACAAATTTTATGGTAGGACCTTAAGGCCTTTTGAAGGCTTACCCTAAACTTATAGTCCAAAGAATATAAATAAAAAAATACAACCCACGTATTTAAATATAACTATCTATATACCAATAAGGTAGTTTAATTATTAAATTAAATTTAAAAATAAAATATGAATATTTAAAATGAAAGTTTTGTGGGTCATTTAAGAAACCATGGTTATAACCCTGATTTGTGAACCTCATTGAACCTTTGTCGATCAAAACCACCTTAGCGCCACTCAATGATACCAGGGCATACCACTATCATTATGTTGTATATATCTAATGGTGATTATGCAAGATTAAAGTAATGCACTACCACAATACATACCATCAACATGGACACCCATCATTCTATTATTAATTGGGTAGGGGAAAGTCATCTCTGCCACCATCATAGGTGGCTCTTTACACTTCCCTCTATTGAGCCACTCAAGCATTGCCTAGACAAGTCCCTCTACCTATTATTTGCACACCATCATGATGCTACCACTAAACCTTAAACTTTGAAATCCTCACATCTCTCTTCTTAGAGAATATTTAATTCCATCTATGTAGTCTCTTATGACACTATCCTTATCATGGCATTCGCTCTTGCCATTACTACTCAAGTGCAATTAAAATTATATCGCCCCTCTCTAAGCTCCAAGCCACATAGCCCTTTTTTAAACTTTTCTCAACCATCTCATTATAGATTAAAAAAATTTATACATGCATATTGACTATATTATCATAGTCAACACCCAACTAGGGTTTGCCACCAATCCTAGGGAACCATAGACATATCATTGAATTTTTTGATCCCTATTTATTTGCTAGCACTCACAAGGTAACTATTTATGGTTATATGATCGTCAACATTTTTTATTTTTCATAAGCATAACATTTGGTCACATTAGTGACTATCGATTTAACTTTGCTCATCTTCCCTTCATAAAGTTATGATTTCCCTTCAAGTTGGAGGTTCTAAGGCAAAATTTATCCTGTGGGGTACTTTTTACAAAAAATCACAATTGGCAACCTACTGCACCAAAAAATTCCAAAAAATATAGTACTTGATCAAAAAAGTTTGAATTTATTTATAAAATTATCTTGGGCCTTTTTTGCCTCAAAACTCTATGAATATATTGCTCGAATGGAGGCTAATTTCCTTAAGAAATCAAGACCATACTTCAAGTTTAAGTTTGAAAAATCATAGCTTTCATTCCGTAGCTCCTAAAATTATTTTGTAAATTTATGTGAATTTATGGTGGAGTCTTGATTCATAATGAATTACATTATGGATATTTAGGTAGTATTTTACATGTGTAAAAATTATAATACCTAAACATCCTCTTTAAGACCACTAGCATTCAAAGCAAACTATCGACTAGTCTTTTATTTCACATAACAAACATGTAATTATAAATGAAAATAATATAAAAACACTTTAAATTGTATAAATAAAATATTTATTTTCATTTAATAAATCATTTCAACTTTTCCTCAATGGGTTTACAAGAGATAAAATTATTCACTTTTTATTAAACACTTAAATTATAATTTGATTTTTTTTAGATAGATTTCAACTTTTGACCAAAGCTTAAACCAATTATAAGGCACAAAAGGAGACCCAATTAATACTGTAAGTTAAATAGCCCTATATATGTGGAGAAGATCCAAAACTATCTAAATTGAAGCCAAAACCTAAGAATAACAACCAAGCCTACTACATGATTAATCTAGAAACCATTCAGTAATTCTCTTATAACAGAGTGAACCTAGACTTTAATTCAACCTTTTATTGTTTTCTCATGCCTACCCTTACTAGAGAGCAACTATTCCATCATCTATTAAGTATCGCCATTAATGAAATTCTTTGCATCAAGTTGTAATCTTTCCACTTCTATCTTCCTGCCTCTTTTCCCTTTCTTGTTATAGTTAGGAGACTTCAGATCATAGGATGTTGAGTTATAGACATAAATTCCCTACTAACCATCTCTTTTTATTCTTCCTCCTAGCCTTCCTCTTCCTCTTTTGAGACTTCCTTCTACTGTCAACAATTTACTAAAAGAGAATTTTTGCCTAAACCCTATGTCCCAATCTTTTTAAAAGTCTCTTCCTCATCCAAAATTGGGAGATAAGGTTACCCTACCTTTACATTGAACAACCCTTCCACTACCATCAAAGACTCACCTTCTTGAGGACTAATGTGAACTTCTTGAACTGTTGGTGAAGGATGCTCAAAAGAAGTTGATTTTACTGGGACCAACAATCTATGAACCAAGTTTCAATTCAAGAAACCAACCTTTCTGACCCATTTCCTCAGAATCATTACATGGGTGCCTCTAAAACCTTTCTCAGGGCAAGAATCAATCTTCTGATCAACTTGATTACAATTAAAACATCTAAGAGTAGTCCTTCAAAATTAATAAACTGAGTCCAAACTCTAAAGAAAGATGAAATATAAATAGAATGATGTAGAGGTTTGGATAAATCAACCAATATACACACCTTGATAAAGCTCATATTATCTTTAATCGATTCATCAATTTTAACAAAGACTCCTAACTTACACACTAGTTTCTTAAAAAGACCAGGATCACGCAAAGCTAAAGTAAGATTATAAAATCTTACCCATACTGGTGCTTGTGAGATAATTGTTGCAACTATATTAAAAAAAGGGGCCCAAGGACACAAAAACACCCCCTACCTACCAATAAACCATGGCCCATTCAACCAAACAAAATCTTTATCTTTCGAAGATTGAAACATAAGCTAAAAAAATCCATCAGTCATCATTGAGAGAGAAGGAGATTTTAAAGAAGGCCAAGTACCTTTAGACCATTGTAACAACACTTCCTATGATGGCCTATTCCCCACACATTTACCAACCAAATAATTCCTCCGCCTATACAAAACAATAATTGAAAGCTCTGAATCTAAAATTTCCAAAATAGGAGGCATACCAAATAAAATCAAGGGAATATCACCCAAGTAGGCCATTTCTTGGGCTTTTTTTTTTTATAGTTTAGCTTTTTAAATCCCCTTAGAACTACCCTTTTTTTAAATCTCTTCCACATTAGGATCTTCTAAAGATATCTAACTTCTAGAAATGAGAATAGGGTTTGAATCAGGCTAAGCTTTGAGAATAATTTCTTTGCGAAAAACTCCACATAAATGAAAAGGATTAGAAATATTCATGTAATTGGAATACACCAAAGCCTTAGATAAAACCCTAATCATCCCTTCTATTCTTTCAGACACCCACTTACCTAGAGAGACATCTCCACTAGACTAGCTTTTGTCTTCATCTAAAAGCATCGACCCTAAAGATTGGTCAAATTGATCAAAAGGAATGCTATCTATTTTAAACTACAGAGAGGCAAAATAAGTTTTGACTTGGCCTTTTTTGTATTTAAATTGACCCCTATCCTATTTTCACCTTGTCAAAGAACCTCTCACTCCTAATCTCCCACCAGA